>JANRMT010062791.1:20234047-20306958 GCA_026402145.1 Polypterus bichir lapradei
GTGTGCCCATCTGGGATCACATGGGGGCCGCCTTCCTGGTTGCTCTGGGGGCCACGGGTTGAGGGCATGGAAGCCCCACCCTGTAGGGGCCCGTGGTCACCGCCAGGAGGCGCCCCAATGCCTTGGGGACCTGGAAGAGGACGAGGCACGAGGAGAGTGTGGAGGCGGCCCGAAGAGCAGGCATTTGTGGCCAGGACTGAGTATTGGGGTTTTGTGCACTAGTGGACTGGGTCTGAGTGACCATACTTGTAAATAATTGTGTAAATAAAACGTGTGGTGGTTGAAAAACAACATGTCCACCTGTCTGTGTCCGGGCCGGGTTCACTATATATATATATATATATATATATATATATATACTGTATATATGTATCTGTCTATATGTGTATGTGTGTGTATACTGTATATATAGCTGATTAGCCATTGGCTTCACTCACTGAGTGCAAGGGAAAAAAATAAAATGTAGGCTTTAAGTTATTAAACAGTAAAACATTAACGTTTTAAGAAGTAAAGCTACATTGAGCACTACTGGAGTGGTTTCGGGTAAACTACATTTTAAAGACTGTGTAACACAACAGGTAATAGTACTAAAAGCAGCTAAAATGTATATGGATCATCTCTCGGTAGTAGATCCCTTTTGAAAGGCGCTACACGATGGCTGTGGTATAGAAATTACATTTTCTATGTGAACGTCCAAATTTCTGCCTGTGGTAATGTGCCTTACCGGCATTACCAGCAATTAAAGAAAATTAGTTTTGTGTCCTCTGCAGTGTTAAGAGAGAAAGGCTTTGGTTTGGGATAAAAGGAAAAAAGGTGTAAAGAAAGGAAACTTGCCTTTTTCTTTTATATAGTGTAGAGAGACATCTTCGCTGATGATATGAGCGCCTTTTGGGGACCGTCGCAGTGGGTCTTGTGTAGACTGGAGATACGGCCCTGCCATTAATCGGCCGAGATGGCATTGTCGGTCTTCCACTCCTGTGCGTGACTTCCGCGACCTCATAATCGTATACGTGCAAAAGAAAGTGTGAAGCGCCTTAATATTAATTTGCCACAGTCTAGAAAAGGGATCCCGTGTTTACAGTTGTCTGGGCTATAGCTCAGGGGAAGGAGGAAAAAATTAAAAGTGCTTACTTTCACTTAAGGCAGAAGCGCAGTCAGTATCTCAAAGGCCAGCACAGCTACGCGCGCGCGCCGGCTGCTCGACTTTTATAGCATTTTTGCAGGGCAGGAGATGCTACTTTTTGCAGACAAATTCACGTGATCAAAAGTCTCCGCACTCTATGGAGGTTTTGCTTGTTCTCTGCGTACTGCGTTCACAGTCAGTTCATGTGAGCCACTCGGAGTACATGCATCAAAGGTTCTCAGCTGTGCTTGTGCTATCTCGTGTGATCTTGCGATGTCCACGGCTTTATTTAATGTTAGCTAAGACCCGTCACTTAAACGTTTCTCTCGCACTTTCACTGAGTTTGTGCCAAACACTAGTCTATCCCTGACCATCTCATCTTCGTTTGCATAAGCACAGCCCTTCACCCGCGAATATTTAGCGGCAGCGTGTCTATTGGATTGCTGCTGACTGACGGCCTTATACGGGCAGGCACTCCATTACGTGGGAGGCGTGACGATGAGGGACGCAACTCTGCCTCACACGGCGACCGAGCTGCAGGCTATTGCCGTATATATGTACATAAGTAGGTTCCAGTTATGACCGTTACGCATAGAATTTTGAAATGAAACCTGCCTAACTTTTGTAAGTAAGCTGTAAGGAATGAGCCTGCCAAATTTCAGCCTTCTACCTACACGGGAAGTTGGAGAATTAGTGATGAGTGAGTGAGTGAGTGAGTGAGTGAGTCAGTCAGTCAGTCAGTCAGTCAGTCAGTCAGTGAGGGCTTTGTCTTTTATTAATATAGATTTTTGAAAAGTTGAATACTGTTTATATTTAAAATGTATACAAGTTTTACTTAACACTACAGAGGTCTTTATTTTTATCTATCATGCCATAGACAAACCCTTTTTAATGCAATTATAAATGATTTCTTGTGAAAATTTTAGTTCTCAATATGCTGAAAAAATAAATATAATTTTATAATGGGCATCATTAATTTGAATATTTTATAATGTTTTGCCAGATGAATACCTTAGACTCACAAAAATAACCAAAAAAAGTTAATGAAATGTCACCATAATTCACGATTCAAATTATTTATTAAAGGCAGACATTATCAAATTATGAGGTAACAAATGAAATGTTCAGGAGATATTTTGTTTATACTCAGAATTTAATGTAAAATATGAATAAATTCTTATTTTCAGACTTGGCTTCACCAGAGGCTGAAAGTATTTTTTAAGCTTTCAACACATTTTAATTTTCCTCAGAAAACACTTCAAAGATTTCTGCACATTTCCAGCATAAGCCAAAAAAATATTTTTGGTCTATTATAGTGTTTTCGTACTCAACAATCCATTTCCTTTGTATGCTTCTCGAGACCATTTTCCAGATCTGGGACGGCATGATTAATAATATACGCTACCAATCCCTAGAGCAGCAGCAAAAAGAAAAACAAAATGAACAAAAGATCTGGAGTGCCATTGGCTAACCACAGGACCTTCTTAACGTATATGCACAATGGGATGTGGTTGGGGGCCCCAGGAGCATTAGGGCCCAGGATGCTTCTGATGCCTATGTATGTTTCTGTTTTGTTGTCAAAACAGGGGCCCCAGCTGATGCTGTTAAGAGGGCCCTGACTAACACTACTTCCCTACTAGCCGCATATTAGGTACAGAGCACACCAACAGAAGCACAATGTATGACTGTAAATGAAATTTTAATCAGCTACAGGCACAGAAATACTGGAAACATAAAGCACATGAGGCTGAGTTTTTGAATTGAAGATCTGCCTCTACACGTCATTCATTGGTCAACAGTCCTCTCTTTAAATCTAGAAGTCAGTCCTGTGTGGCTTGCGTTACCTGTTTATGAAGAATTTATTAAACAATGTTTTAGTAAAAAATGCATGTGTTTTGCATGTTGTAAACAAACAACTTTATAAATGACATTACAAGTTATGACACATTAGTAACAGATTCTTTTTTCCATTAATGTTTTTCATATTGTTTGCCATTCTACAGTATTGGTCATCATTAGCTTGTATTATATCATTAACTTTTTTATCTTTCTTTTGCATGAAAACATGACAGTAAATGTTATTCTTGGTCATCACTACAAAACACATATAAGTAACATATAAGAAAATATACACTGTGTGCACAATTATTAGGCAAGTGAGTATTTTGACCATATCATCATTTTTATGTGTATATTCCAACTCCAAGCTGTATTAACTTGAATGCTTATTGGATTTAAGCACGTCAGGTGATGTGTATTTGTGTAATGAGGGAGGGTGTGGCCTAAGGAGATCAACACCCTATATCAAGGTGTGCAGAATTATTAGGCAGCTAGTTTTCCTCAGGCAAAATGGGCAAAAAGAGATTTAACTGACTCTGAAAAGTCAAAAATTGTAAAAAGTCTTTCAGAGGGATGCAGCACTTTTGGAATTGCTAAGATATTGGTGTGTGATCACAGAACCATCAAACATTTTGTTGCAAATAGTCAACAGGGTCGCAAGAAACGTGTTGAGAACAAAAGACGCAAATTAGCTACCAAAGATTTGAGAAGAATCAAACGTGAACCAGGAACCCATTATCCTCCAGTGCTTTCATATTCCAGAGCTGCAACCTACCTGGAGCGCCCAGAAGTACAAGGTGTTCAGTGCTCAAAGACATGGCCAAGGTAAGGAGGGCTGAAACCCAACCACCACTGAACAAGAAACATAAGTTGAAACGTCAAAACTGGGCCAAGAAATATCTGAAGACAGATTTTTTTCAAAGGTTTTATGGACCGATGAGATGAGAGTGACTCTTGATGGACCAGATGGATGGACCTGTGGATCAGTAATGGGCACAGAGCTCCACTCCAACGTGGAGGTGGGGTACTGGTATGAGCTGGTATTTCTAAAGATGAGCTAGTTGGACCTTTTTGCATTGAAGATGAACTCAAAATCAACTCCCAAACCTACTGCCAGTTTTTCGAAGACACTTTCTTCAAACAGTGATACAGGAAAAAGTCTACATCTTTGAAGAAGACCATGATTTTTATGCAGGCCAATGCTCCATCGCTTGCATCGAAGTTCTCCACTGCGTGGCCAGCCAGTAAAGGCCTTAAAGATGAAGGAATAATGACATGGCCCCCCTTCCTCATCTGACCTAAACCCTATCAAGAACTTGTGGGCACTTCTTAAACGTTAGATTTACGGGGGAGAAAAACAATACACCTCTCTGAAGAGTGTCTGGGAGGCTGTAGTCACTGCTCCACAAAAAGCTGATCGTCAACAGATCAAGAAACTGACAGACTCCATGAATGGAAAGGCTTATGACTGTTATTGGAAAGAAGGGTGGCTATATTGGTCATTGATTGACTGATTTATTTTTTTTGAAATGTCAGAGATGTTTATTTGTAAATTTTGAAGTGTTTGTTTATTATTCTCACTATAACAGATGAAAATAAACAAGTGAGATGGGAAAATTTTCATTTTTCCTTTAGTTGCATAATAAATCTGCACACTAATAGTTGCCTAATAATTGTGCGCACATATGTGTTCCCCTGATGATGTTCACACTCACATTTCCGTTGTGAAACATTCAGGTTTCAGGTTTATTAACATTTTGGATTGACTGATAGCACTGTGTTTGTTCCATATTAAAATTAATCCTCAAAAATACAACTTGCCTAATAATTGTGCACACAGTGTACTTGTTTGGTAAAGTATTCCATTAACTTTGATTTAATTTATTATTTTGAGCTTGTCTCAGATTCTCAATTTTCTGGTGTTAATGTTTAGATTACCAACTCCCATCTCCTGATTCCATTCTAACTTCAGACTTCTGCCATGTGGTCTAGTCAGTAAAGTTTTTCCTTCCATTTAATGCCTGGGGGAATTAAACATCCCCCAGAGTTGGTCCTTCCTGTCCTTTTTTATTGTGGCCAGGGAAGGTATTAAACCCATTGTCCGGTTGGGATGCCTGACCATTTATTTGGAGCTCTCCTCCCAGATAAAGAACCATCAGTTCTAGTTGGGATGTCCGTCCATCCATTAGGGCTGCCTAATCCTGGTGTGACCTTCCCTCTCTTGGTCGGGATGCCTTTATGTTCATTAGGGGCCTCCTGTCAAGTTAAGGGATCTTTTTGCCTCCTGGCCAGGATGCCCATCAATCCTGTGTGCCACCTACACCATACTGTATATTTTTAAAAATAAGCAGGCGAATATATCAAAATGTTTAGACATGGTGCAACATAAATAGTTAATAAATAAAGAAGATGTCCATTCTTTGCAAATTATGTAGCATTAAAGCACTAGCAATAACCAGTTAATCTATCCATTCATGTATTTCTGGAATCTAGCTTTTCATAAAAAAATCTTATACTGAGAGCATCATACTCAAAACAGCAAACAAAGTTAGATGGACTACCAGTCCACTCAAGCACTTATTCACATCCACTGACATGGAAAGTTCTCCATGACATCCAGATCACTGGAGCCATGAGACTAATGACTGTGCCCATTATAAAATATAAGGTCCTTTATGTAATGCATATTCTCTTATTTATATATTTGTCATTACAAACAATTGTCATGTGTAAATGAGGCTAGTGTGTGGTGTAATGATGCTTCCTTATGCAATGGTTTTATTTTTTGTTGTACTACTGTGAACGAAGTACAAACAACCAATATAAAGATTTGGGGACGCCACCCCAGATACTGTAGGTAACAGCAAAAAAAAAAAAAACAAAACAAGTAGCCATAAAAGGCTGAGTCAAAATACAGACTGAGGAGGGAAGAGGAAGCTTGGGATTTTATAGGTAGGGGGCAGGAAGAGGCGGGCTTCAGAGGAGATCAGCTGGAGGGTGTGATGGAGAAGAAGTGGGAGGAGTCTCAGCTGGCTTTTCCTACTGGTGGTGAAGGAGGAAGAAAAGGCATTAGTACCACATATCAACTACCCCTGACTCTGTACTTCACTCCCAATTAAGCCCTTAGACTGCCCCCGATGTGCACGTGTGTGACACTGCATTAACAACCAAAAACTGCATCATTCCTAGCTAGCATGTGTTTTGAAATCAAATTCAATAGCTAATCATTGGCTGTTTTTTACATTACAGGCCCCATTGCTCAAAAGTCGAATTTGCCTGTTTTTGACAGTTCACATTCATGAGCATAAGTGACCTGTATCTAACTGTAATGTGAATGCACCTGTCCTTCGAAACACCACTTATGCGCACAATGATATGTTTGTGCACAAGTCATGTACGTTACCAACAACAAAAAAAACTTGTGCTATTAAAACCGACAAAATGAACGTGCTAGTAGTTAGGGTGTGCATTGCATTTTGCTCTGGAGCACATTTACATGATTAGGCTGAGAAGATGGAAGAAGTCAGAAGGCTAGTTTTTGATGTTTTCATAGCAATTGCTGGCACTGCTACACCAAGAGATGTGAGGGTGCAAGAATGTCAACAATGAGTCAACAATGGTGGGAATGTTACTGTTGTCATAACTGTAGCTCTCCTCCATTCTTGTTTTGCTGTGCTGCCGGTGCTGGCTGATGATGGCAGCACTTAGCCCGTGCATATTGACACAAAAACATATGAATTCCACTCTGACTGTTCTCATTCATGTCGCATGACCAGGAATCGGATACATATGTGATCTATTACCACATATTAAAGCGACTCAAATCTGATTTGAAAAGATTGAAATTACTGTATCCATGCAGCCCAGAAAACATCAGACATGTCTCACATTAAGACAAAAATCAGATGTTAGTCACTTCAGTCTGGAAATGTGAATGTTGCCATTATATCATTGTGTATGTATTTCTTAATATAGATCAAGGAAGTTGCTTGGATCAGCACTCACAATTCTTAAGAAATTCTCTGTTCACAGAAGCACCTTTATCTGAATTTAATTTTATTTTAAGAAATGTAGGTTGTGTCTCTTAAAATATAAATAATAATAAAAACAATATAAAAACAATATGAAAAAGATTAAAATGACATGAGTGTCAATGTTTAAATTACATTAAGACAAAAATGCACGTGTTGTCTTTTTACACAGATTTTAAATGCCCATTCTTGTGTAGCTAACAAAATAGGTATTAATTGATGAATCTTAACATTATTTTCAAGTTAATGGTAAGTTTATCCATTCTTTTGGCATTATTTAATGTGGTAGAGTGATTTGTAATAGCCTAATTTAGATTTAATGAAAACACCAAAATACCAGTATCCAAAAAAGGATTTTTTTTCCTGGAGTGGAGCATAACATCACAATTCTTGGCATCAGTTACAAAATAACTAAGCTTCCCATTAACAGTATCACTTATTCTATTTCTCGACTAATTCTGGTCTAGATCAAATGAGGTTCAATACATTGAGGTACATTAAAAATTTTATAGGCATATTATAAAACTTTGCCAAATCCCACTGTAACTATCTAAGAAGAAACTAATTTAACAAATGCCAACTGTTACTATACAGCATATGAAGGTAGCAAAACAGAAAGCTGTTCCAGCTTACCAGTATACTTTTGGAGCTTTGAAATGTAATTATGTTTATTATTTTAGAATAAAACAGGAACAATGTATTCAATAATTTATGTGATGTGTTTGGTCAAGTGTCTTTATTATAGAAAACTTTCACAATGTACAGTGCATCCGAAAAGTATTCACATTTTCCACATTTTGTTATGTTACAGCCTTATTCCAAAATGGATTAAATTCATTTTTTTCCTCAGAATTCTACACACAACATCCCATAATGACAACGTGAAAGAAGTTTACTTGAGGTTTTTGCAAATTTATTAAAAATAAAAAAATTGAGAAAGCACATGTACATAAGTATTCACAGCCTTTGCCATGAAGCTCAAAATTGAGCTCAGGTGCATCCTGTTTCCCCTGATCATCCTTGAGATGTTTCTGCAGCTTAACTGGAGCCCACCTGTGGTAAATTCAGTTGATTGGACATGATTTGGAAAGGCACACACCTGTCTATATAAGGTCCCACAGTTGACAGTTCATGTCAGAGCACAAACCAACCATGAAGTCAAAGGAATTGTCTGTAGACCTCCGAGACAGGATTGTCTCGAGGCATAAATCTGGGGAAGGTTACAGAAAAATTTCTGCTGCTTTGACGGTCCCAATGAGCACAGTGGCCTCCATCATGTGTAAGTGGAAGAAGTTCGAAACCACCAGGACTCTTCCTAGAGCTGGCCGGCCATCTAAACTGAGTGATCGGGGGAGAAGGGCCTTAGTCAGGGAGATGACCAAGAACCAGATGGTTACTCTGTCACAGCTCCAGAGGTCCTCTGTGGAGAGAGGAGAACCTTCCAGAAGGACAACCATCTCTGCACCAATCCACCAATCAGGCCTGCATGGTAGAGTGGCCAGACGGAAGCCACTCCTTAGTAAAAGGCACATGGCAGCCCGCCGGGAGTTTGCCAAAAGGCACCTGAAGGACTCTCAGACCGTGAGAAACAAAATTCTCTGGTCTGATGAGACAAAGATTGAACTCTTTGGTGTGAATGCCAAGCGTCACGGTTGGAGGAAACCAGGCACCGCTCATCACCTGGCCAATACCATCCCTACAGTGAAGCATGGTGGTGGCAGCATCATGCTGTGGGGATGTTTTTCAGCGGCAGGAACTGGGAGACTAGTCAGGATAAAGGGAAAGATGACTGCAGTAATGTACAGAGACATCCTGGATGAAAACCTGCTCCAGAGCGCTCTTGACCTCAGACTGGGGCGACGGTTCATCTTTCAGCAGGACAACGACCCTAAGCACACAGCCAAGATATCAAAGGAGTGGCTTCAGGATAACTCTGTGAATGTCCTTGAGTGGCCGAGCCAGAGCCCAGACTTGAATCCGATTGAACATCTCTGGAGAGATCTTAAAATGGCTGTGCACCGATGCTTCTCATCCAACCTGATGGAGCTTGAGAGGTGCTGCAAAGAGGAATGGGCGAAACTGGCCAAGGATAGGTGTACCAAGCTTGTGGCATCATATTCAAGAAGACTTGAGGCTGTAATTGCTGCCAAAGGTGCATCGACAAAGTATTGAGCAAAGGCTGTGAATACTTATGTACATGTGATTTCTCAGTTTTTGTATTTTTAATGAATTTGCAAAAACCTCATTAAACTTTTTTCACGTTGTCATTATGGGGGGTTGTGTGTAGAATTCTGAAGAAAAAAATGAATTTAATAAGGCTGTAACATTACAAAATGTGGAAAAAGTGATGCGCTGTGAATACTTTCCGGATGCACTGTATCTGTACAAACTTTGAAAAGTTGTTTTACTCATCTTGGCACTGGATTTTAGATTTCTTAAATGGCAGATTCTAGTAATTTTAGATAGGCAGAACCATTTCTTCTACACAGGTGGCATCCCAAAGGATTAGTGTGCCAAGTCCTCCTTCTGCACTCCTTGTTCACCTATGACTGTGTGCCCAAAACACAGCTCCGCCTCCATTATTAAGTTTGCTGATAACACCACCATGATAGACCTGGTCGGCAACAACAATCAGTGCATTTACAGTATATACACACACAAAACTGGGATAAGGATAGTTACTTGATTAAGGCAGAAACCTGCCTTCTTGCAAACCTTAATTTACAAGTGTGAATCCTTGTATGGAGTTCTTCTTTGGCAAAATCACTCCGACGCCATTAAACTGTGTAAAAAAAAAGTTAAATGTCATCATCAGCCACGGAGAGTGTTATAAAAAGCATGAAGTCTGTGATAATTGTCTTGTGTTTTATCAAGATGTTTAGTTCTTTATATGCTGTAAATAACATCTATTTCGTAATTACGTCCTCGACCTGAGCCACCGACAGTCCGTGGTATGAACACTGGCCATTGTGTCACGCGATAACAGTATTTCAACATATCTATAGCAAAAAATAAATAAATAAACTGACACTTTATTAATGTGTTTCTGTTTCTCTGATTCTTCTTCTCCGTGCCATTTAGCCTTGCAATGTATCTGGTACGTGTGCTTTTTGCCTTACACTAAGTGCTGCTGGGATAATAATAGCGCAGGTATTTTTACTTTACTAAGATAAGTATTGCATTATGTAATTAATTTTTTTTAATTTTAAAAAGTAATCAGACTATGTAACAGAAGTTACTTTGAAATTCTTTACTCCGAACAATGCTTAGCACAGTACGTTGAGCACATCAGCATAAATTTATTGATTTCTGAAATATTGGAGCTGATTATGTCAACCAGGAGAAAGAATAATGTGATCGCCTGCATTTGCCTCAAGAAATAAATCTTGTGGACACTTTCACCATTTTCTACCTGTGGCTGTAGAAAGCATGTTCATAGCTAACATATGCACATGCTGACAGAGTCAAATGGACATCGGCAGACTCCAGTTCCATAACTGTTACCCAGTTAAGGGTTGTGGCCAAATAAATGGTTACTTGCAGAGAAATGTGTGTTAAGCTGGATTCTCAGAGACCAATAACCTGAGTTCTCTAAGCAGAATAAGACATTTCAATGCATTTTTGAAACCAGGTTTCTGTTAATAACCAAGTTAAATAAAGAACATGTAAATGCACTGAATGAATAGACCAGCCTTCTGAGTAGTGGCTGCTACTACAACAATCAAATTCTTGATATCAAATCAAGAAGCTGGTCACAGAGTTTGTTAATCAGACCACAGTACCATTTACATTTGCAGGGATGCTGTGGAAGTTGAGAAGTTGAGACACAAACATTGTGAAAAGAGTGGAAGGCCTCCTCAAAGGTCCAGGACCAATTTTTAACTGTGCATTCTCTGTAGTGAAATTCATACTCTGTATACTGAAACGTATACACTGCATAAGGAAACACTGACAGTATACACTGAAATTAATATGCTATACAGAAATGCATACACTATTTATTGAGGTGCACGCACTCTGTAGTGACATGCATGCATTATATACTGAACTTTATACACTTGTCCTGCATGTGTGCTCTGGTGATGGTAGTTACCTGCCGAAGGTTTGGTGGTCTTTGCTAATGCATTCTCTCTTCCATGCCTCTGCAAAACAGAAGATTGACAGCTGTTCCGCCTTCAATGTCACTTCCATTGTATGCCGTCCTGAAGCCACCTTTTCCTGCCTGAAAGCCATACGATTAACAGTTCTATTAGAACCCCAGTCTGTAAAGACTACTCTGCATTTATTGCATGCTTCCTTTGTTTTTTTTTACCTTTAGTTTTACAGGGTCACCTGGGTGGTGCCCCAGCCCTCTCACATTGTTGTGTCTCCTTTTACACACTATATTGTTAAACTTTCACATTGTACACTGAAAGGATTAATTTTATACTGAAATGCATGTACAATACAGTGAAATGTATATACTTTATTCTGAAACCCCTCAAAAACACGGACCAGTTTAGGCCATATCGCAGGGTTCATTTTCCCTAAGTAACTAATTATTCATTTTTCTTCTTCCTTTATAATTATTTATAAGAAGTGAACTTACCTGTATGATAGGTTCCTGAAAGGCTCAAGGGGTTCCAGAGTGTGTCCTATAGGTGAACTTGCCCTTTTATTAGGTTGTTGATTTGGTGGACCTCTCTTGAAGTGATGTTACCAGCCTAACAGGCCACAATGTAAAAATTCCAGTGGCCATCACAGAGTCATAAAAGATATGAAGGATGCTACTTCTCATAATCCCCTAAGGAAGAACAGCCACATCTGCCCATTCTCATGTAGTTCCTTCCTATGTCATCCGAGACCAATACAACCTGTCATTAATGTGGACCCCCAAGTATCTGCATGAGTGCACCACCTCTACATCCATTCCTTGAACAGAGAATTGAACTGTGTGGAAAGTAAGTCAGTTTATTTCATGGAATCTATCGGTAAAATAATGATGAACAGATACTTCTGTGTTATGAGGAGACAAAATGCAGGTTTTGTGTTTTCCTGTACAACATCACAACACAGTGGTAGTAGGAGTAATGTATCTGTGCATGATTAGACCTTGCTTGAAAGGATGCTTACAGCACAATACATACACATTTACAACCTCCTTGTTTTTTTCAGCTTTTTAACTCAATTGGCAATAAGTATACTACAATCAAGTAAATAAATATTCATTGATAAAATTATAGGTGACAAAATCTCATCATACATTCCATGCATGTCTTTGTATAATACATCAGACAAAATCTCAGTATACTTTGTGTAATTCACTATAGTGTGTACACATTTCAGTATACTGTGTGAGAGACAAAATCTCTGCATATAGTATGTAGTGTACTATGAGTACTATGTGTTTCTCTATATAGTGCATATGTTTCAATACACAGTGCTAGCATTTCGGTATACCAACTGTATGTTTCAGTGTATAGTGTATGTTGTGAAAGCTAGGGGGTGCTACTGAGCCCCAAATCCCGAAAACAAATGCAGAAAACAGCACCAGGGGATTTATTAATCTTATTTTTATATACAATGATTAAACAGGGTGTTTCTTCTCTTCTCCTTCTCTTTCTCTCTCTCTAACACACTACTACTACTCCAGTAGAGTGTTGCCTATCTCTTCTCCCAGCTCCAACTAGCCCGGACAAGGCAGTGTGATCTCCTTTATTGAGGACCCAGGAGTACTTCCGGTGGCAGGGTTTTGCCCTTTGGAAGTACTTCTGGGTCATACAGTTGTCCCAAATAGTAGGGAGTATAACTCTTTGCAGCACCTGCTTGCAGCAGCCACGGACCCCAGCAAGGCTGTACTAACGGACTACAATTCCCAGCATTCCCTGCTGGTGCCCGAATGAGTACTGATATCCAGGGCTTCTACCATCTAGAGTAGGCTGGGAGACAGTAGTCAGAATATATTGCTTTCCCCTGTCCTTCCATATTACTGGTATCTCTACCATTTAAGGTTCTCAAGTCAACTCCAGCTGGGATACCAATTCTCAGGTGTCATCCCTCACCTTTGCATTGTCAGAAATGATGTCCTAAACACCACTTAATAAAAACCCAACCCTTTTTTTTTTACTTAAATGCACATAATATTAGAAACTTTAAAATGTTTACTTGAGCAGCTATCTTATGAGCAAATTTTACTTTTACTTTAGTCATTTACCAGGAAAGTATCTCTATGTTTACTCAAGTATGGCTGTTGTGTACTTTGCACAACACAGTTTGTAAGTCATAGACAAGTCACAAATGGATGGCTGCTCTTGGCACCAGTCGTGTTTACCACTTTATCAACCTAAATTCACCACGGATTGATCCAGTAACTAGGTGCCTTGCCTTTTTAAGAAGAAAATGAGAGTTAAACTTTGCCTCCCGTAAATCAAAGAAGTTCCTCTTTCCACCACACCTGTGGAAAGTACACAAAAAATTGGGTCATTCATCAGACATGCATACAGGCAGGCTTTCTGTCGTATTGCTTTGGGTTATGACTGATTCCAGAGTTTAAACAGGACAGAACGGGGCCTTGACAAACCACAAACATCCATAATGATTTTTTTGGTTGTTCAGCTGTTTACCTCTATGACCTGATTGTAAGTATTGCTTCCCCTATACTTTCTGTTGAACAATCCATGGATAGCCAGCTACTCAGTCATACAACGTAAGCAAAGTGGTGAACGGCAATCTGTTATTGGCAAATCAAATGAGGAAAATGTAGTAATACAAGCATGATTTTTAATTTTAGTAGCAAAATAGCTGAACCGATTGAATTAGAAAATTAGACATAGTTATGCTGAATGATAATTCTAGGAAGTAAATTCAATTTGCTATTTAAACTAATTGCTGAACAAACTTTCAAAAGGAAGATATTATCGCAGAAATTTGTTTAAATTTGTTTAATGTAACTATTTTATAAAGTAGACCAGGACATCTTCTAAGAACAAAGCATTAAAATGTACAGGATGCAAAATAAGTTACTCCTTATTCAAATAACAAACACAAAAATAAACAAGGCAGCTTGATGGCATTCTGGATGACTTTTAAGCAAAATCGGCAGACAGTGCTCTTAGCCAAATGCATTACAGATGTAATAATATTAGTTTTTCTGTCTGAACACTTTCGGTAGCTTCTGAAAGAACTTGTTTCGGGCACTTTGTAGTCAAGGAGACAGCTGGGGAGCTGAGTTACTAAGCAATTCTTCCCTGCAGCTATCGTGCAAGTGTAATTTGTAGTACCTGCTTTTCATTAGGGTTTATAAAGCAACCTGTCTTATGACAAAGATAAAAAGTGGGGCGGCAAGAAAACTGTTTTGTAATGTGTTAATACTGTGAGTAGAAAGGCTGACTGGAATGGAGGTCATGGAAGCACCCATCCCCACACCTAACGTAAGTAGTTATATCATTAGAAGGAATTTGTTATTTATGAATATTAATTTGACTACCAGTATAAAGACATGGACATAATTAAACAATAACTCACAACACAAAGCAAAGTATTACCAAACCACACATTCCAAAAAGAAAAAAATAAGCCAAAATATCCAAAACAAATACTGAGAAAATATAAACTGATTAAACTGAAAATACCCAAAAGAAAACAAATAATCTCAATATATCATAACCACTCCCAAACAAGAAACAATTGCCTTATTCAGTGGCTTAAGTAGAAAAAAGGAACTGGCAGTACTTTCTGTTGTTTTGGGATGATAATTATTGAAACAATCTTGGATTGCACAGGGGGAGTTGGGGGTTCCCTTTGAGTTTTAAATAGCAGCTGATGAATGAAGCTTACTTTAGACAATAGGGGGAAGGATTCGAAAGATCAGTACGGCAAAGTGTCAGTATGCACCAATACACATACAGTACATTAACTGCAGAACCAGGAAGTGATGGCACAAAGCATCAAGCATTGGTCTTATCCAAAGAACAGACAGAAAGTTAAGAGCTGGAGAGAACCAACTGGAATCAAACTCCAAATTCAATACTTTATCTATAAGAGCAGGAACCCAAAATGAACTAAAACCTCTTTAAGAACATTATGCTCAAGAATCAGTAAGGGTGAATATGGCAATATTTGACCAGCACTACTATTACTACTAGAACTTTAATGATAAACCAGCTCAAAGGATTGCAGCTGAAAGGGAGCAAGAGAGGAAGAGGGAGAAGGAGAGGAAAGTGACCTGCTTAATGCCCTACGGACATGACTGCAAACATTTAAATATGGCAGCCGTAAGTGGTCAGGTAATAGGGAGAGCTGCATTCTTGGCAGCAAAAAAGAGGAAAGAAGGACGATAAAAAGGGTGAACAGAAGGTAATTAACAAAACTGAAAACATGAAGAAAAAAGTAAAACAATTAACAAATACTAATGGAGATAATAAAATGCTATTTAAAAAAAACTAAAACCTGCAAAACCCATTCATCCATTATCCAACCCGCTATATCCTAACTACAGGGTCATCAGGGGTCTGCTGGAGCCAATCCCAGCCAACACAGGGCACAAGGCAGGAAACAAACCCCGGGCAGATCGCCAGCCTGCAAAACCCCAATAATATTGCATAAAATGTGCATTTTGAGATAATTTTATTGCTTTCTTGGTTTGATGACAGTGAAGTGCAATATTGAACTGCTATGTGAAGACATTTTGGAAAAATTAGATGAATTGTAACCTTTTTTAATAGTCATCCTTGGTGGTGATAAGAAAGGTTGAAAGGAACAAAATTGCCCTTTTTTCATCACAGAAAATGAAAAACCAAGGTTTTATATGATGATAAAAAAAATTAAGGTGTATGGCGGTGGCTTGAAAGATGTTCTAGTAATAAAAAGGGATTTCATTTGATGCAGAGAATGATCCATCTCTTTAAATATTGCAAAGCAAATCTCATCAAAATTCTGACAAGCTGGATTGCCATTTCTGCTGACTTTGCACTTTTTTATCTTCAACATTGAATTCCTCTTTGTGAGTTCACCTGCCTGTCTGAACTGAACATTTTTATTGAATTGCTCTCCTTGGTACTCCCCTGCCCATTCTCAGTTTGCACACTGACAGCTGCAAGAACCATTTTTGTTTTTCTCAAATGTTCTTTTCAGTTTCTTTGGCTTTCTTTTCTGCTATCAGCTGTACGTTTTCTGTTAAAATAGGTTTATAGAGTCATTTCTTTTACATGTACAGAGTGCAGTGAAAGTCTTACTTGCATGCAGTGTTTTCCTAGCTTTAATACAATTTTATTTTTTATCTAGTTTTTAATTGTATTTTTTAGCTTTTAGTTTTTCATCATTTTCGTTGCTAGTTTTTCATTCCTTTTTTATTTTTGTTTAGTTTTTGTTCTTTTCACACATTTTGTTGTTGTTTGTACTTAGTTTTAGTTTTTCAGCAATTAACTTTTAGTTTTTGTCACACCACAAATGTCCACCTGGACAAGTGCAAAACACGGTTTACTTTATAGTTGTCAAATTGTATATCATTCATTTTGTACTATCCATCCATCATCCAACCCGCTGAATCCAAACACAGGGTCACAGGGGTCTGCTGGAGCCAATCCCAGCCAACACAGGGCACAAGGCAGGAACCAATCTCGGGCAGGGTGCCAACCTATCGCAGGACACACACAAACACACACTACGGCCAATTTAGAATCACCAATCCACCTAACCTGCATGTCTTTGGACTGTGGGAGGAAACCGGAGCGCCCAGAGGAAACCGACGTAGACACGGGGAGAACATGCAAACTCCACACAGGGAGGACCCAGGAAGCGAACCCGTGCCGCCCATTTTGTACTATGGAATTTTTAATTAATATATAATAAATCTTTTACAGTGTATTATAATTATATATGTATGAAGCCACAACAGAATGAATTATTAAACATAAGGAAAAGGGTTGAATGTAACTGAAGGGTTAACTAAATGTAACTTAAAGCTTAAACACATGTGATGTCTGCCTCATCTTAGAGAAGCTATCAATATAATTTTTCAAGTTAGAATGAGCTAAATGAGTATCAAACACCCCTCCAGAAAGTGGGGATAAACTTTGGGGATAAAAGATGGGAAAACCCATACATCCCCCCTCCTATGAAGCGGTGCTAAGATCAACAGGACAATCTGTAAAACCCCTTTTCATGAAGTGGTGTTCAGAATAAAGGGAGAATCTGCATGAGTCAGAGATTACGAGTGGCTTTAGTTGATTGGGGGTAGTAATAAAGTTCTACATATTAAGTGTCAGATGACGTGATGTATTAGATAAGGTCATGTAATTAGTAAAAAGTATATAAGCAGTTGAATTGTTTAATTGATGGCTCACTCCACGGACTTAGACATTTGTGCATAATTGTGCAAATGAGGAAATGTTATCCATTCTCATCTTAACTACCTTTTTTGAAGATGGAGGATTTTTTTTTCCACAAAAATACCTATCAACTTAATCAAAATAATTTTACCATCTGTGACAAAACTCCATTTTCTCAGACAGTTCTATGCTTCCAATATCATCAAAAAAATGCAACAGTCAAATAATGTATGCTCTGATATTATTTGTTACTTTAATTTGCAACAAGTTTAAGCAAATAGTTATTTAATTCAATACTTGAACTGTGTTAATGGAAAAACAATCACAGCAGAAATAGAATAGAAATGACAGTTTTTCCATACTGTATATGTATTGCATTTATGCAAGCATACATACATTAAATAGCATTATTTGAAAAATTCTGTATAACTGTTCCACATGCAGTTGCCACCCCCATTGAACGTTTTGTTCTTTCTATATGCTTTAACAGGACACATATACTGTAGTCTCAGAATGGTCAACTGACTGGTATGATTGGGAGAAAGCCCTGTCTGTAGTCCTTCTTTCTCAATGTCATTTTCTCTAAGCCCCTCCTCTCCGAATCTGTTACTAAGCAACACCTATTCTGCAGCAGTCACATCATCAAGGTGCAGAGGATATGACCATTATGTTCCCGAATTCTGCAAAAGCCTGTGTGTAACTCCTGGTTTGTATTTTGTTAAGAGTCTAGGGATTTATGATGTATGTGCTATGTTCCTAGATTGCCTGGTGTTTTAATTTTTGTTTTGATTATTGTTACAAATCTATTGCCTGTTTTGCTATGTAATGTTTTTTGGATTTACTATTTTTTGAATTTCAAAACATATTTGGACTACTAGCCCTCAAACCAAGTCTTAAGATGGGCACTTGGATTATTTCTGTGATGGGCAATAGTCAATATGAATTTCCAACTTAAAAATCAAATTAAACCCAGGCTTTGTTGTGAAAACTACTTAAATAGAATGCTGATATCAAATGATCTTTTATTAAACAAGCAACAGTTACGGGAGAGAAAAAATGTATATATTAGCATAAATAGCATACTAGCATACATAGCCATAAAGTAATTAACAGCTTCTGAAGCATTAGATTTAGCATGAATTAGAATGTCAAGCAAATAAGATATGTCAAGCAAATAGTTAAATAAAAACATCAGTCATATTGCATTATTTTTAAGCTTGAAGCAGAATTACCAATTTGGAAAAGGAAGGACAGAATAGAAAGAGTATGGCGCACAGAATAAACAGAGGACAGGAGAAGGGGGGACATGTACACCTGTTGTTCTTAGATTAGGAAGCAAGGAACATACCAATGAAAAATGGTCATGGTAGGCACTTGAGAAACTAGCTGGAATAGTGAGTCAGCAGAAACAGCAAAGGTATTGCTACAAATGAGGTCAAGATGATGTAATGTATGGAAAATAAAAATGGTGTATTCATGTACTAACATAAATAAATATAGAAAAATATATTAGCAATATCTATAGTGCAGGCGTGCCAAGCAAATGATTAAGTAAAGGCCTATGCCATATTTCTTTTTAACTAAAGCTTAGCTTTGGGCACCAAATAAACTAGCTTGAAGGCCAAGGAAGGGGAAGTGATAAGAGAATGCCCAAATATGGAAGAAGGAGCATTTGCCCGGCCTTGGCCAATAAAAAAATAAGCAAAGCAGAAACTGAGGATAGACAATAGACAGTAAAAATACCGGAGGCCAGCTGCAGGGGGAAGTCAGGAGATAATAATGGTTCCCATGAGAACTCGAGGTATCGGCTGGACAGGTGCAGTAGGGAGTCAGAGAAAAACAGCAAATAAGCTAATTTAAGCGAGGCCGGAGTGATAAGAAATTACTATATAAGTTCTGAGTTCTGAACTGTTCAGGGTTCAATCTGATTTGGCCGAATTGGGTTGAGTCCGTGTTATTGTTTTATTGCAATAAAGCTATAAACTCTGTTTGCCTATCTTGAGTTCTAATAGCTTTCATTTCAGGTAAAAAGCCTTGTGGTGACAATTTTTCGCCACGACACAGTAAAATATCTGTTTAATTTTTGAAAGCAGAAAAAATATTTGTACATTTTAGGTTAAACAACAATAGTGAGAAGCTCCTAAGTCACATTGCATGACGTTACAGGCACTAGATGAGTTGACGGGTGGCTGCGGTAATACTTGATATCTGTAAAAGTTGGCAAACCGACAACAAATAGTTTCATCATGATAAGAAAAAGAAAATATCTTAGTGCTGCTCAAAGCAAGCAATTTTCACAACAAGCCTTTGCTGAACTACACTTAAGATAACATCTTAGCTTAAATCATCAGTGGAAGGCAGAATTTGCAATATACTACCACTGAGTGTCTTAAATGGAGATTAGTGTATGTCAGGCTATTTGACCATCACAACATGCTTTATAGTAGAGGCTTCCTCAATTTGTACTTCTTGCCCACCTCATCCCATTGTAGATGACCATGAGCCTATTAATAAAAATATGCAGAGTAACCAAAAAGTCCCAGACTTGGGTAGAAATAACAATATGCAGTATTTGAATAGAATAAGTCAATAAAAACACTGGGTTTTCAAGATGTTTCATGCATTAACTCCACAGCAGTTGTCTCGTGAATTGCAACAAACTGGTCAGGCACAGCACAGTTTTAACTTAATTTGATATCATGGAAAACATTTGTTTGAACAGTTACCGACCACAACGGAGTAGCTGGTGAATTTGAAATATGGTCCACATAGCATTTTTCTAGGGACTAACAACAACAACAACAACAAAAAGAACATTAAATGCAGGAAATTGTCAATGTACAGCAGTGGGGTTTGCTGCATTTAGTTTTTTTTTTCACTGCAGTTTTTGCTATGATTAAAAGTTATGATCAACTTTGAAGTGTCCTGATTTAATTTGTAGAATTATTATTGTCACTTTTTTTGTTCCAGATTGTTATTTGTTTTCAATAATGACACTGTGATGTTGCTAGCAACTGCACTATTGTTAAACCACTGTGTACATTCAATTGCATTCGATTTTTAAAACCAATAAAGGCTGCATTCACACTGCACCTCTTTTCCCATTTTTTCAGTCATATATGATGCAGATCTGTTGGGGAAGTGTGATTAGCAAACAAACATACAGAATCAAAACTTTTCAGAAAGAATATACATTGCTCTCAAAAAAACTGTTTTGCATCCAAACCTCTCCCACTGCATTCTCACCAGTCTTTTGGGCCACTTGTTTCCATTTGCAGAACACAGGTAGTAATAAATGCACACAAACCAACCGCTCTGATGTTCTGTTTCCTGTTTTTGTTCTTTTCCATCTCAAGTTTAGGAATTCACTGCACTGATACAAGGTGAAGTAGAACATTAACCAGTATCTGAATAAAACAGGATAGAACATTTGAATAAAACATAATTGTTTTTATTTTGCAAAATTATTATTTATTGTAAAATAATTATTTATTTTGTAAAATTTTGTTCATTTTGTTCATGTAGGGCAAATTCATGATAGACATCTGTACTCATATCAGATTTAAATCAGTAACAAAATTAATTTGATCAGAAAAAATGAATGACTTTAAGTCACTTTTATCTGCAGTGTGAACGCAGTCTTAAAACAAATGAAGGAGCGGAAGCGGAAGATGAAGAGAGAGTAAAAGAAGAAGCGAAAGTGCTGTACTGTGCTGGGTTTATTGGTGCTTTGTATTTTGTTGTGTACTATGGAACAAAGTAAAGGGTTTCCACAGTAGAAAATAAAACATTTGTGTTGCTGGACTTGTGTCTAGTGTCTGTCTGTGTTGGGTTTGGGGAGCTGATGTGCTCCCAGCAAGCATCAAGCGTGAGGCAGGAACAATCCCTGGATGGGGCAAAAAATATACATTATAAAAGTATATGTACAATATACATGTGCATATTGTGCAGATAGTGCAAATGGTTCATAAAGTGGCTTAGGTTGTGCAATATTACAAATGTAGTGCAAGTTTTCAGTGAGGTAATTGTACTTATAAGTACAAACAGTTCTACCAGGAGCACTTGATGGATTGACTGAGTGCATTTATAGCCCTTGGGATGAAACTTCAGAGCCTTTCCTGCACGGACCTCGAGGCTCTGAAGCATTTTCCGGATTGGAGTAGAATGAGTGACTGAGTGGAATCCATGCAGAGGCTGGTGGCTTTCCTTACACAGCATGTGCTATAAATATCCTCCAAGGCTCGAAGCTGTATCCTGCTAATCCTCTGCGCTCTCGACACAACCCACTGTAAGGCTTTCTGATCAGCTGCTGTAGAGCTGTGATTCCCCACTCAGATACAGTGGGTTAAAATACTCTGAGTGGTGCACTGAGGGTGACAACACTAAAGCAGCTATGGTATTTGGAATAGTTTGCCCATTCCGAGCACCATTATATCGTTACAGGTTGATTATAATCAGGTGCCTTAAACGATATGTGACTAATTTCAATGTATTTGATAAAGCCTGCATCATGGATGTGAATCTAAAAAAGAAAGAGAAACCACACAGGAACAGTAGCACTGCTTTGATGCTGGGTGCCGACAGTTTGCAAATCTGAGCAGAAACGTATGTACACAAGGGGGTTGCTGGTGTGAGAATGTGTGTGGCTTTATGGCAAGTTTAGTTTTTATACATCGCAATGTGAGCATGGAAACGTGTGTATGCAACATTTTTGTGAGTATGCACCATTTATACGTCAGGCCTCTGGCCTGGTTTTTTCCATTTTAAGGCCTTTTAAACATTTTCATCTTCTTGTGTTGCTGTATTCACAACAGTAGACTGCAAATCTTTTGAAACTATTTAATGACTTTTCATGGTTTATTGAATTTTTTGCATCGTTTAATTAGATTTTTACTTTTGGATCACATTTAGACTTGTTTACATGCTTTCTAGACATACTCCTTTTACTTATTTTTCTTCTTTTTATTTTGATTATAATTAATTAATTCTTAATTTATAACAATCGTTTGTCTGTCATTGTCCTTTTAAATCAGAGTTTTTTTTGGTTTCCTCCCCTTTTTAAGTTATTTTTGTATATTTGGGACATTTAAAAATATTTTTCATTTTTAAAGCAAATGACCAATATTGGTCTTAAGCAGACCTGTAAGGCTATATCATGAGTTTTGGGTCTGGCTGCCTGAGATGAGGCATATTTTGGGGCAGATTACAGAGGTACTGTCTGGACTTTTTGTGTGTTTTGTGGGCTGCCCTGTTTGCTATTTTATACTGTATATTCACAAGACAAGCAAAATTACAGCATTCATGTATGGGGCCCCATGAAATGAAGATAGATACAATCAGTGTGAAAGGACGGCCAACCAAAAAATAAAGCATATGTAATCTTTACGAAAGTTTCAGGGCCCTCTATCCTAACATCCTGTCGCTTTATTACTCAAGATAACAGACTTCATTATATATATATAATTTTAAAATAAACTTTTATCATATCCAGGGTTGGAGGTGGAGGAAGTTGCTGGTGATAGGATGGCCTGGCCTGGTTCAGTCAGCTCAGTGTAGCCCTCACCAGAAAATGAAAATGAATATGACATTCTGGAATGGTCACATAAAATTTTCTTAGAACGTTGCATGTTTGCTGAACAAAAATTATGTTAATCTTCTTGAATCTAAGTGAGCAGTACATTTCTGTGGGAGGGATATTGTGATTCAGTATTTATTTTTAACATTTACAAGATGCTTTGAAAGCTTTTGAATATGCCACTTTCACATAACAAAGAAAGACTAAATTGAGGATATGCAGAACAGTTAAATTTAAAAATGTAGCTGTCCCTCAGGATACATGACTCAAAATGAGCATGTTCATCTAATTTTAGCTGTGGTGAGATAAAGTTGAGGGGGTGGTCCTTCAGCCTCCTAAGCCGTTTGACTCAAGTCTCAAGTATTTGTTATGAGAGGAGATGGATGTTGCCCACACTTATGGAGAATTGTACAAAGATGACATCATTGGTGGCTATTCATCTTTTCTAGGACTTTGAGTGTCACTAACTTTACTTGGTGTGAATTAAAAGGGACACAATCTACCAAAGTTAACTTACTTAACTGTTTGCTTTTCTGAAAGTGAAGAAGCTGACCCAGGAAAGAGAGTAATAATCCACAACCAACACAAGCCGGCCAATCTCTGTTTAAAAATAATCCCAATGAACAGTACAGGATGTAATTGATCAGTAAAAAGAAAAGAGTGATTCCAGATAAGAGAGAAAAGAAACACGTAGGTGTTCTAGTGTTTGGTCTGTTCAGTGGTCCAATGCAGTTTTGCTTTTTCTGGTGGCAAATCTAGGAAAGGATAAAATAAAATATAAAAAATATGTAAAATATGGGACTCCAAGCCACTTATAGGAGAACCTAATGCAATAAGGATATTGTACTGTTTCCTCCTTTAAATTTGCAAGATGGAAGCCCACCATAGGAGGCTCTGTGATGATAGCTAAAAAAGCCTCATAGCCAGTAGATGTATTTCCTCTTTTCTACAAAAACAGTAGTCAGAAATAAGATATGATTCAGTTTATTTTTGTATAGACCTTTCACTTTAGAAATGACTAAATACAGAATTAGTACACATAAAAAACACATTTGTTTAAACATACAGGATAATGTAGATTGAATCTGAAGCTACATAGCCAGTAGAGGACATTGTTCTATGGGCAGCTCAGCAGCTCTAAATTGTCTTCCCAGTAATAGCATTAAATGGCAGACATATGGACTGCAATGTAATTAAAATAATTGCTGTGATTCCAACCTCCATTTTCCTTTAAAACAATCTATGTTTCCACCAGAAATACTCAATAAGGTTTTAATTAGGTGGCAAACAGAATAAGAGTGAAATAGAGACTTTCCTTGTGTGAAATACAGATTGACAAGACAACTGTTATTAAATTGCCAATGTTGGGCAGAGAGATATTTTATCTTTGTGTCTGTAATTCCTCGCATTATTTTTCTCTTGCCTATGGGTATTATGCATCCATTTGATTGAGTATTATAAACAAAAAAAAAGTGCTGTATTTCAGTCTATAGACTCTAAAATATTTTTTGATTATCTTAAATTTACAGTAAACTATTGGAAGCTAAAAAAGAAGGTGACAGTATTTTTAGGTCTACGGTATAACTTTGCGGTAAATAACGTTTTTTTTCTTTACAACACATTCCAATAGAAGTGAATGTTTAACCATAAACTGAAATCTATGCATTGTAATAAATATGCCAATCAATAAACCCTTAGAAAATATTGTCAGGTTCAAACAGCAATACACAGTGTGCATCAGTAAAGTAACAACAACCAACCGCAAACATGTATCATTTAATTATAGACATTGAAAAGAATTCAGTGTTTAAAGAAGTTATGGCACATTGTCTGGTGGAGAAGTAAAGTTTGCATTTGTGGTGCATGGTGTTTTACTGGTGTGCCAGCTCATTAAATACAACTCACCATAAATCGGCTTCCATAACCTCAAAAAACTTTTAGCACACAGGGAAAAATAACTCTGCTAACTTTAAGTTTTTTTTCCCTACTGTTCAAAGGTATGTGTTTCACCTGGAACAATATGGTAAAGGCTGGCATTTCTTTATGCAAATATCGTAACTTTGGTGTTACTGAAATAGTGCTTTACCGATAAACAGTTGTTTACCTTCACTATTTAAAAGTTTTACACTGTAAAATTAACAGCAATTTTTTCAGTGTAACCGTATCAGTAAACGGTATGTAGCATATTTCGAAGGTAGAAAAATACTGATTTTACAGAACTTGGCTGTAAAAAAAGAATGAAATGTATTGTTTTTGATATATAGGTAATTTTCAGTGGAACAAGATGACTTTCATTTTTTCCAGAAAAGGAACTTTACTTCCGCCATTTTACAGTATTATTGCTGTTAAATTTACTGACATTTTTACAGGGTATAATTGGTTCTGTTCCTTAACACTAGAATTACCAGAGCCTACGAAAAAACTCGTAGATCCGGCCCACCTTAAATCACATCGCACCTCTCCGTCATTGTCTTTTGTCCTGTAAATGTGCCGATAAAGACAAGCAGCAAGCAGCTTGCTATTCCATCCCCCCACTGCCGCAGAACATGCACAAAGTTCTCCCAGCTCATGCCTTGATTATCTGGGAGTGAAGTGCTGGAGTTTTAGAGTGGAAATAATAGATTGTTATTTGGAACATATGCATTTCATGTGTGTTCCGTTTCTACAATAATCTGTGTAAACACATTGTTAACACAGAAACATTTTTCATGTTTTAGTAGTAAATGACATAATGTTGGCATAAACTATATAATGTATAAAGGCTGTAGTCCAAAGATCAAATAAACACTTTCACAAAAGGTTCAAAGATAAAACAACAGCTTCTATGGCGGTGGGGGGATAGAATAGCAGGCTGCTTGCTGCTTGTCTTTATCGGCACATTTACAGGACAAAAGACGATGGCGGAGAGGTGTGAATGGATTTAAGGTGGGCCGGATCTACGAGTTTTTTCGAAGGCTCTGGTAATTCTATTGTTAATATGACTTGAGAGTGGTGTTCCAATATTAATCTGTGTTTATATAGTATCATCCCTAAGTGTGGCAATCTGGGTAAGGAAATGACATTTCAACAAGTCCCCAGATCAATCCCTACCTCTGACTCTCTGTATAATTTTAAGCAAGCTGCTCATGCTACATAGGATCCAACTTTAAAAATTACAAATAAAGAGTTCTGCTGTGGATTTGTAGGTTTAAAAAGCCTTAAGGTGATGTGTGAAAGGTACTACATAATAAAATGTTTTTACATTACAGTATATGTTCTATAGGTTTAGCAAACAGCCAAAACTCAAGTGCTCAATGTTGAATAAGTGGGTTCATAAAATGAGTTAATATATATACTAGAAATCCATACTTCCATCTATTCTTTTTTCCATTAGAGTGGTACATGGCAGGAACCAAGCCTGGATGGGATACCAATCCATTATAGAACAAGCTGACACACATACCACCATTTACTCATATGTTTGTTACCAGTGAAATTGACACCTTTAAATGGAAACTCCACCAAAACAATGACTGATACTCAGGTTAGTACAAATATTTGACAGCAACTCCCATCATTTTGCTACCCATTCAGTTTAAATTCTTTAAATTACATTGGAAAGTAATAACAACTGAAGCATCTCAATGGATTAGATGGATTGTGGGTCTGTGCTTCAGGGGAGTGGTGACCTAATGTTGGTTGGGTTCTATTCTGCACCCAATACTCCTAGAGACTAACTGGATTATGTGTGCATGAGAATATTGTTATGCTATATATCAAAGATTTTTTGATCTGTCAGTTACCTTTGCTTACCCCCAACATCAAAAGTGAAAAGAATATCATGGTGAAGATTCAATTACCCTACTATAGTCTGAAATCTAATAACTAACAGGAGGATAAAAAAAAACCCACAGATAAAAACCAGCACATTTTCCCCTAATAAAAAATATGGAATAAAGTTCAAAAAGTTAAGATAGAATTCCAAAAGCACTTTGGCTTGTATTGTATTACAGTATTTGTCACTGAATGGTGCTCAGGTCTACTTAAAAATGCCGGAAGTGACCTTCAGATCCCTCCATTTCAGTGTGGGGGGAAAGGCTCCAGTAGGAACTGACAAGAAGCAGCGTGGATAACTTCCAGAAGCTCTTAACATGCTTTTGCATTCCTACAGAAATATCAGCTAACCCACTGACCTCAGTAAGTCTCCTCCATAAATCCTTGTTGGCCCTTTCCGTTTAGCTTTTACTCGATAAACATGCTGGCACTCAAGATCCAAATTCCAAGTGCTGCTTTTTCAAATGATTTATAAACTCATTCCACATTGTAAGTAAATTTAGTGCAGAACAAATTCTCAATTCCTCTTTAATGAAAGACTGCAGGGGGGATGTGAGGAAAATGTTAAAAATAATCCCATTGCAGTGAATGGTGCGGACTGTCAGAGTTAATAGTTTCCATGAGTAAGGTGAATGTTTTTGCTTTTCTATGTAAGCTTTTCTTCATACTAGGAAAAAAAATAAAAAAAGCAAATGTTAAAATAACATGTTTTCAGTAACTCTACTGTATTTTATATTATTACAATTTGTTGGGTTAGTTGTATATCTTTGATGGTTATTAAATGCTTAATGCAGTCCTAAAGTTTGATTTTTCTTTTTTATGATATTTCACAATTCTTGTTTCCATAGAAAATGAAAAAACAAATTATATTTTACAATTTGACGTAATAGCAGCGAAAGAGGAAACAATTTTATTCAGCTCAGCATCCTGTCCTGTAAGATTAAAAACAGTGTGTTGCAGTACTTTCCACTTGAAGCGGCTTGAACCAGTGATCAGTGCTCTGTTTATAGGGCCTTTAACTTGGCCTGTCACTTCCTTTATGTATTTTTTTGCACAGTCTGTATATCTGAGTGTCCGGAAGTTGGCATACTAAAGCTCTTCAGGGTTCTGTAATAAATAACTTCTGTGTACACTGTGATGAACATTTACTTATCTGATTCTTCTGGTGTTTGGTGAATTCTTCGACTGTCACACCCCAAGGGCTCTGCTACTAAAGCACATGGGATTCTAACATGGTATACCATTTACTTGTAAAATTATTAAACCGTAATAACTATTCATTACATAAATACAGTGCATAAAAATGTTTCAGGAAAGAAACCCCTTGACCCTGAAATGGATTATTAGACTGGCTCCTGAAAATGAGGCTTACACAAAACCAACATGGCTATCATAGGTTACCCCCAAAACGATAACTTAACCCCAGAGTGCAGATTAACAAAACATCCTTGAAGGAGAGATGTGCCTTTTACCAGGGAAAATTGGCCTCTGGCATCTGACCTATATGGGTAGCCAGTTCCACAGCTTGATGAGTCTTGAATTTTAGGAACATTTTTGGTACAGGATCTTGATGAGTATTTGTGAAGTCTAGTGCCTCAAAACGCCACCAGGGAGCAGTCTTACCTGATGGTCATATGGCTACAGAATGATTCTGTAGAAGTTATTCAGCCCTTGATGGTTACATCTGCCATTTCTATGGCAAGTATACTCTTAGAGGAAGAGGTGTAAGTGCAGCCTTGATAACAAATGGAGGTCAGATGCCTGCATTTGACAGGGAGACACATTGAGTAAGGCCAGTGCTAGGCTTTTGTAATGTAGTTTTGATATCCTTTTGTATTTTTTTTAATCTATATTCATTATCATAGATTGTTCCTCTTCTTTGTGATGTCTGAGTTAGGACCACCCCGAGGGTGCAGTTGAGGAGCTCCAGATACCTCAGGGCATTTTCTCTTATCTCAGAAGACATCCGGAAATGGCTTATAAGGGAATCCAAGGTCCCAGGGATCAGAGATGACCCTGTTATATCAATCATAGAAGCCCTGTCTCTTCTAGTTATGTGTAGCCACGGTAAGAAAAGGATATTGATGATTGATGACAGTACACTTCAAGAAAGAATAAAAGAAGGTGTTATTAAAGAGGACCAGTATCTAACCTTGAAAATGTTAAGTTTTTGTGGAGTACTGAATTAAAAAAAGACACTAATCACCTTGTGAGATAACCTAGTAAAGAAAGACACTGACTTGCTATCGCAATAAATCAAGTTATTCATTTCTTGGACCCATGTATTCATTTTCAAGATTGTAGGGAGAAACCATATTGAGACAGCAACCAGCTCTGGACAATGAATACTCACATGGACACTTAGGTGAGTTTTGAGTTACAATTTCATATAACAAACACACATTTTAAAAAGTTTAGAATTTGGAAAATTACAAATGCTATGAATATGAAAACTCCAAGCAAAGTGACAAGGCCAAGATTTGAACACAGTCCCCTATAGTTATGAGGCTCTGTGCCATAGTAATGCTAAACTGTATACCCATATATTTTTAACCCACTAACTTGTTCTTAGTCTCATTTTTCCTTGCCTACAAAATTAGTAGGATTAGCCAGACATGGAGCACAGATTAGCAGCTGGACAAAACTGGAGACTGGCAGCACTAGGTGACCCATCCATGAGATCAGTGACATTCCCTAGGCAGGCTTAAACTTGAACTTGCACCCCTTGAGTTACATAAATGCCACCTTTTGGTGTCCATAGTGTCCTTTCAGTACTATTAGACTTGAAGGACCAGGGGGTCAGTAGCAGCCCCTTGAGTCTTCTTCTTTTGGCTACTACCATGAGACTGCGAGGATTATGAGTGGGACCCTCTGTGTCTGTAGCACCCCTTGAGTTAGCACAACAATAGCTTGAATGTAACGGAAAGGTACAGAGTTTGCAACACTTGATTTACATAAACAGTGACCCTTGCTGTCTGCAGAGCATCCATCCATCCATCCATCCATCCTCTTCCGCTTATCCGAGATCGGGTCACGGTGGCAGCAGTTTGAGCAGAGATGCCCAGACTTCCCTCTGCACTGTCTGCAGAGCAATTCCACTTAACTTTTGTAAATGCTGCAATTTGGGTGTTTAGAGTTCTAAGAAGGCCCCAAAAATGGTGAGCTGGTAAAGCATCTATAAAAATATTAAAATGCATAATGAAAGTCCCACAAGGTGAAAGATACCCATCAACCTTCAGGTTGGATTGAAAGGGAAAACAATCTTTATCAAGTAAGAATTTATTCATAAAAATATCAAAATACAAATAAAAGTTAATCCAAAGCAAACAAATTCCCACTCCACAGTCTAGTAAACAGAATCCTTGAAACAAAGGGAAAAATAATCAGATAAAACAGGAAAATCATTCATAAAAAATTATATTCACAGGTAACTCCATTAAAGAAATGATCCATAACTCCTGAGGTGTCTCCTTCAGTTTAAAAAGCCTGAGTGAGGACTCGGGAGTAATGATGTTGGAGTGGCTGTGCATCCTGGGGCTCCACCTATAAAGAACAAGGAACATAACTTTATTTAGAGTGACAGTACATAATTACAACATCACATATGAATTCAACAGAAAAAACATAACAACGTGAAAAATAATAATTCAAAATTAACAAGAGCAAAGAAAGATAAATGGCACATGATTTCTACCAAGTACATAATAAGGAGAAGGGAATGAGAAGTATAAACTAGCCAAAGTCATAATTTGAAAATCCACAATGGAGAAAAACAACTTCAGGGTGTAAAGCCAAACATCACAGTTAGTAACCAGTAATCAACTATAATGAAAAGAAATGAATGCTTCAGTTTTTGTGTTGTTCCCAAAAACTTGGAGCAACCAGTTAGTGCATGACACTGACCTTTTAAACCTCCACGGCAATGGCATCACGCATCACACACACTCCCAGCCCTCTTTCCTAACAATGCGACACTTGCAAGAAAAACATAATGGTGTGATGGAAGAACATGACTTACTTTTAGCAAATTTAACCATTATATACCTTGGTCTCCAAAGCCCCCACAACAGTGACTCCAACTATTTTCTGAGACTAAGAACAAGTTGAAAAAAATTAAAAAAACAATAACAGCATCTTAACAATAAGAGTATCCTTCAATTAACCCAATTATCCATTCAGCCACTGTGCAACCTGTTGTCAAGAGTGTGATCATCAAGTCCAAATTATGGATTGGGGGTGGGGGGTCAAAGGAAAGGGTCAGAACTTCAAACTAAGTCTGTCAAATTTCTCTATAGCACCAAAACCACTGATAAAGAAGAACAATTATAATAATCAAGATGTGTCTTTAAAAGGAGCTTGGACAGTCTAATCATTAGCATGGGAGTTGGGACAGACCCCATGTCTGAGAGAGACTAAGACTCAGAGATAGCGAGAGAGTGAGGCTGAACATTAGTCCAAATGGGAACGATGGGAGTGGTATTATAGTGATTATTGGCATTGTTCTAGCTTTTTTCTTGTTGAGACATTTATAGTTAAATTTGTAGATAGTTTCATCATGTGTGATCTTTATACTATACAGGTAAAGGAATACAAAATTTTTTTGTTCTTATTGGTCTCTTCAGGGTAAGTTTGTTATCTTCATCTTCACACCAACAAAAAAATCATTGTGGTTACATACAAGAGTACTGGAGTGAAGACATACATAAAGTACAAAGGAGAATTTCTGTGAAAATAAAATCAAAAAAAGAACAAAATTGTAACATTTTTAAAGTAAATATGTATCAGAATTCAAAGAAAAATATGTATATTTCTTGTTAGAATAAAACTGTAACAATGGTCACATGGAATCTCTGTTACTGTCTTTTTGTACCTTTCAGTCTTCTCTGTTCAGGAGCAAGTTAAGGAGGGACCGGAAGAAAAAAGCATGTGGTTAAACATGGAAAGAAAAAGAGATGTAAGAGGATTTAGGAAAAGAAGACAGGTTATTGGATCCATCATGATGAAAAGCAGCACCCATACTTTCTGGATCCAGTAGATAAACACAGGTTCACAGGGAAAACAACTTCTGTGCAGTAGAGCAAAAAACAATTTCAGCGAAGAATACTTGTGGGGAGTATTCTTCTATTATTTTTGGGTGTTTGTGCTCTGAACTTTTCTATGGATATTTATTGGACATTATTTATTGTATAATTGGTGTGATGCTTGTGCACTTTGAATTACATTATTATGTGTGTGGTTTACAACCATTGTAAAAAGGGCAAACACGGTACTGGTGTTTTGTTTTCTAACTTCTAAAAGTCTTTATTTCCATATATCTGTTAGTTCTGTGCAATATGTTTTTATTGGTATCTGTAGCTAGTAGAGCTGGTCATCCATGTCCCAGGGTCTGTTTTCATTTTCTTTTGATTCCATTCTTGAGATGGGTTGAAAATGTGACTTGGGGAACAGAAAAAGTCTACAAAAATGTATGTTTTGTGTTGCCCCTATGGTACCACTGAACTTGTTATAATCTCCATGTATGGGTTCATTGTTCCAAATTAGAGCCTTCTATGCACACATTGTTTTTGGGTTAAGACCATGTCACATTAGAAAACTTTTCTGACACTTTACAGTTGCAGACTTCATCTACTGTACATAATCATAACAAGTTTGCGGCAGTCGCAGCATGTTCTTGTAATTGCCAGTTGCATTCCCCGACATACCCGCAAGACTCATTTCAACTGGTCAGTGATTCATACCAACAAAATCTTTGTCTATAGTCGTAAGGGCAAGCACTATGTACAGAAGAGCTGACTACCAGTGAGTGCTGACCTGGAAGTACAATGTATATAATGCAGCAACAAGAATTAGAGACGCACATGTTTTATACCTCTCAAACAGAAGAATCTGCCTACTTTCTCATGTTTTAGGTATCAAAAGAAATTGAAAACAAGCAAAAAATGCCAAGATTGCAGCTGAACTTGCCATACCTGTAAACCTTTTGTACAGCACCGACTTCTTCAGATAACACATCATTGGCTGCCACTAAAAAGGACAAGCTTGCAGTTCTTTGGAAATGTGAAACTGTGCTGAAAAGTCATCACACAGTCATATAATTTGATAGAGACAGCAATTTTTAGTCATATAAATTGACTTGCTCTGGTGAAGAGAGCAACTGCAGTCAACAAGCCTGTCATCTCTTCTGACTAGAAGTTACGTTATATGACATCAGCTTTAGATTTTAGCTTCCAGTGACCTTGAACTAGATGTAAAAGACTGATGGACGGATGGATGTCAGTGGAGCTAAAGAAGATTCAACAATGTTTCTAATCTTGCTTTTAATTTTTTAATCATACTAATAATGTTTATGAACCATCTCAAAGAAAATGAGCTGTCACAGTGTTAGCATCTTGTTCATGTCTTGCCCTCAATCCTATCTTTTTTTCCTTCCATTTTGTTTTTCCTCTTTTGTGTTCCCTTTATTATTCTACTTTGGTTTAACACTGTGATAACACTGCTGTCAGTGCCGGGTAAGGTCCTTGCTAGGGTCATCCTCAATAGGATCCGTGATCACTTGCTCACCTACCAGCAACCGGAACAGTTTTGTGCCTAAGAAGTCTACCATCAACCGCATCCTGGCACTGAGGGTTCTCATGGACCACAAATGCGAATATCGGCAGAGTTTCTTTGCAGCATTTGTCGATTTTCATAAAGTGTTCAACTTAGTTGATTGAGCTGCCCTGTGGGACATCCTGAGGGTTTGCGGGATCCATCTCAAGGTTGCTGGATATCATGGCCAGCCTATACACTGGTACTGTGAGTGCCTAGCAGAGTGGAGGCAGAACCTCTGTGTCTTTCCCAGTTGATTCTGGGGTTCATCAGGGGTGTGTTCTTGTTCCTACTCTGTTCAATGCTTGAATGGACTGGGCATTGGGCAAGGTCGTGGGGTCCAGAGGCTGTGGGGCATCTGTGGGTGAAGAAAGATTCACGGATCTTGATTTTGCTGACGATGCTGTGATCTTCGCAGAGTCAATGGAGGCTCTGATAGGGGCGCTTGAGAGACTGAGCGAGGAGTCTGAGTGTCTGGGCTTGTGAATGTCCTGGATAAAAACCAAGATCCAGGCCTTTAATGACCTATTGGGCACAGCCATCAGCAGTGTGTCTGTCTGCAGAGAGAGTGTCGACCTTGTCGAGAGGTTTACTTACCTTGGCAGTGACATTCATGTCTCTGGTGACTTTTCCTATGAAGTCAGTAGACGGATTGAGAGAGCACGGGGGCTCATGAGGTCGCTGGAAAGGGGTGTGTGGCACTCCTGATATCTATGCAAAAGGACGAAAGTCCATGTCTTTAGAGTCCTGGTGCTTCCTGTCTAGCTATGTAGCTGCGAGACATGGACGCTATCCAGTGACCTGAGACGAAGACCGGAGTCCTTTGGTACTGTGTCTCTCCGGAAAATCTTTCGGTACTGTTGGTTTGACTTTGTGTCGAATGAGCGGTTACTCTTGGAGTCCCGAATGGAGCACATTACCTGTATTGTGAGGGAGTGTCAGTTACAGCACTATGGCCATGTGGCGCGTTTCCCCAAGGGTGATCCAGCTCGTAAGATTCTCATTGTAGGGGACCCGAGTGGCTGGACCAGGCCAAGGGGTCACCCACATAACACCTGGCTGTGGCAGATAAAGGGTTATTTCCGGAGGGTGGGACTGGACCGCGTGTAGTGCGTGCGGCAACGCACTGTACCAGTGTATGCTCCCCAATTTGACTTGACTTGATTTGTTCATTTGCTTAAGCTAATCGATTTGTTAATTGATAGCCCCGGCCCAATTATGTCCATTGGCGATTTATTAATTATGAGCACAGTTATCTGAGAGAGGTATAATATGGTGTGAAATGCACAATGCATCAAGTGATAGTGGAAACATGGTCAGGTCAGAATAGTGTGGAAAATATATTAACTGATTGTTAATTTCAAACTTACAAAACATGAATTGAACAAAAAATCAAAACAGTAAATACAAATTCTTAGCCCTTGCTCTACTAGCAAATGCAAAGAATCTTTATGTAATAATGAATCAGAAAACTACGGCACTGGGTGTTGCGTGTCACACAATTTATGAAGAAAAAGCAAAGATATAACAAGTCACTTATCACATGACCAGCAATGGGGTTATAACTACAAACAATGTGTTATTTCCTATGTATCTATTATACAAAGTGGCAAAGCTAAAACTACTAAAGTCCCCCACAAAATGGCAATACGCTGACATCTTTATCGTAATGTCAACAATGTTCAACATATTCAACAACAAACACAACACAAGTAAAAGTTGAACAACATATTATGTACGCCAAAAAACTAAGATTCCTGACAAAGGTAATGTCTGGTTCTGGTCACAACCTCTTCCTGTGACAGTAGTTTTGCCTGTGGCATCCTAACTCCTTTAAGAATTCTTTATAATTCTCTTTAAAAAAATAATTTTGTTTACTCTTTGCTTAATAATTATTGTTTGTTTTGGCCTTCATTTATTTAATTAAATTTAGTTTCTGTTTAGTTTCTATTTTTTGGATCATTATTTGATTTTGGAAGGGAGTTTTCCTTCCATCCATGCATTTCCTGTTGTTAAATTTAAACTTTACGTGGTTCTTTAATTATTATTTTAAATTTGATTTAATTAAATAATATTCAATTCGATATATTTATTTATATTCTTAGGGTTAGAATTTTACATGGCTTTACCCCTCTCCTTCCAGGAAAATCATAACAGGCAACACTGAATGATGTGAACACATGGTGAGGATTGTCAAAGAAACAGGCAGACACCTTGGAGCCTATTTTTTAACACATTTTACATCACATGAACCATGCTAATTTCAGTCAACTATTTTTGCCTCAATCAATTTATATCTGTTCAGAGGTGATTTTGCAGTGGACACAAATGTGTTGGAATCTTTTGTAAGATTTCCTGACCACAATCTGGGGTATACCAGGGATTTCAAGTTTACACTGTCCTTTTAAGAAGTAATCTGTGAAGCACAAATAAAATCTATAAATTATTATTAGAGGCAAAAATGGCGTCTTCTGAAAAATATTAAAGCACTGGTCAGTAAAACTAAAGTATTAGGTACTCTAGGCATTAGGTCTTACTATGGAGGATTATAGGAATTTTTAACTCTCGACTGGTGGGAGGAAAAGACCGGCAGGTGTTAGAAAGAATTATGGGAGGGTTGCCATGTGGTACTTTTAAGTGAGTATGTGGGTGAGTAACTCCAATTGATAGACAGAGTTTCAAGACTTGAATAGGTGTGCGCAGAAGAACAGATTTTTTTCCTTGTTTAATTAATTTGTGTTGCATATATGAATATATTTAAATATGTGTAACTGGATAGCAGATCTTTTGACCAATCGACTTTAGAATATGTAGACAGTTTTCCTCCATTTTAACACAGGAATGCCACAAGGATGTGTGCTCAGTCCTCTCCTTTATGCTCTCTTTTCCAATGACTGTGTGCCTGTTTACACTTCAAATACCATCATCCTGTTTGCAAGTGACTCAACAATAGTAGGTCTGATCACCAATAATGATGAAACACCATATAGGATGGAGATGCAAAAGTTGGTGATATGGTGTGAGGAAAGTAATTTGTATCTTAACATCATTATAGATTTTATTGAAACTCGAAGAACAGAACATGTATCAGCTATGATTGTGGAAGAACCTGTGGAAAGAGTGTCCAGCTTTCAATTTTTAGGGTTAAGTATTACAGAAGATTTCTCTTGGTCTACTAACACCTCTATTATAGTAAGAAAAACAAAGAACTTTACTATCTGAGGTAAGTGAGGAGAGGAAACTTAACCCAGGAATTGCTGGTCAGCTTCTACAAATGTGTGGTAGAAAGCCTATAAACCTACTGTATCACAGCTTGGTATGGTAGTTGTAACAAAGCTGAACAGGAAATTCCTCAGAGCAGCGTTTCTCAACCTTTAAGTATTTGCGACCCGAGTTTTCATAACAGTTTTAATCGTGCCCCCCCTAACATTTTTTTGAAATGTAGATGCATATTTTATTATACCTACTTAACTTTTATCGACATTTATCTAACTCTATAGTTATTGTTCTAGTATTAGAATGTAGTTTAAGTTAATTTGTTTTGGTTTCAACAAATATTTTTGATTCTTGTTTTCTTTTTTTCACATCTTCGCGCCCCCCTTTTTGTTACTTTGCGCCCCCCTAGGGGGGCCCGCCCCACAGGTTGAGAACCACTGCCTCAGAGAGTTATTAAAACAACACGGAAGAGCATAGGAACACAACTTCCAGACGTGTTTGTCACGCTGCTTGAAGAGGGCATTTAATATTATTAAAGATTTATTTCACTCTAATAAACATCTGTTTTATCTTCTACCATCTAATCTATACTAATAAAAGGCAAAGCCCTCACTGACTCACTCACTCACTCATCACTAATTCTTCAACTTCCCATGTAGGTAGAAGGCTGAAATTTGGCAGGCTCATTCCTTACACCTTACTGCCTCCCACGTAATCACGTGAACTGACTGTGAACGCAGTACGTAGAAAAGAAGGAAGAGCTCCCAAAGAGCGCTGAAGAAAAACGCATACAAGCTTATTCATAAGTGCAGCTACTGCGGAAACAAAGCACGGTGTAAACCGTAAGTTTAAATTAAGTTTATGGACACGCTCCCGCTGCCGTTTGTCATGCCTTCGTCGAATACTTTATTCGCGAGATACAAGTTTAATGAGAAGACACGAGGTATAAACGAGACTTTGGATCACTTTGTAACGGAGTTAAAATTGCTGTAGCGAGAAACGTTTAAGTGCCGGGTCTTAGCTAACATTAAATAAAGCCGTGGACATCGCAACATCACACAAGAGAGCAGCTCACGTGAACTGACTGAACACAGTACGAGTGATCACTTCCATGCATCAAACCTGTTCAAAAAACGCATTACACAATTGACAAGGTAGGAAAAGAATATGCTCCGAGCTGAACTCCACAGCTAACGTGGTCTTGCAGAAGCAACTTTGTCACGCTGCCACCAAATACTCACAGAAAAATCCACAAGTTAATACACACACTGTCTCTAGAGTTTCTCCACACTCAATGTATTCCTCGCATCCCCGTTATACCCTCTGATCTCCCATTTCAATTCAAATGCCTCAAATTTCCAGTAAGGCTCTGCTTCGCGATGACAATTAATAAGTCTCAGGGACAGACCCTACAAAAGGTTGCCATTGATTTGAGGCAACATTGCTTTTCTCCTGGACAACTATACGTTGCATTCTCAAAAGTAAGCTCAGTGCACAGCTTGGTCATATTACAACCGGAATGCTGAACTGACAACGTGGTATACAAAGAGATCCTTAACAGATAGTTATTGGTATATTTTCCCTCAGCTTAAAAAGGTTTTCTTTTCTTCTTAATAAAAATTTAAAAGCAGTACTTCGTCGCTGCGAAGCGCGGGGATTTTGCTATATACAGTATATATATATGTAGATATGTATATATTGTAAAAGGCGCTATATATCGCCCGACCCGGCACAGAATTACGCAGAGGCACGTGTAAAATAAACAGGCTTTTATTTTTTCTTCACCCGTGGGCGCACGTCTTCCCCGTGTCCCACAGGCCCAACACAGTCCCAAAAGCACACAATCACTGTCTTAACAACCCTTCCTGGCACCACCACCACCACTCCTCCCAGGCAACCTCGTCCTCTTCCTCCCGATTCTGGCCCCTCAGTGGTGGAGGCTGGCTCGTTTTATACCCCACCCGGAAGTGTTCCAGGTGCTTGACCACCTGGTCCTAATTACACCTCCAGGTGGGGCTGACGATTCATCCAGCCAGGCTCTGGAGTCGTGGCAGCGCCCCCTAGCGGCCAACCCCTCTCCCTCCCAGGCTGTAGAGGACTCCATGTCCCATGGAGCCATGTGGGAGAGTGGGAAATGAACATTGGCCAGAGAGGCTGCCACCTAGCGTCCCGGGGGAGGTAATGAGCTATCCATGATGGCTCCCCCGGAACATATGCAGCAGGAGCATCCCGACCGGGCATGAGACCCGGCTGTCTGTCACAATATATATATATATATATAAATATATATATATGTATGTATGTATGTATGTGTATATATATGTAGATATGTATATATATATATGTGGATATGTATATATATATATGTGTGTATATATGTAGATATGTATATATATGTAGATCTTTATATATGTATGTATATATGTGTCTGTGTGTGTATATATATATACAGTGGGATGCAAAAGTTTGGGCAAACTTGTTAATAGTGATTATTTTCCTGTATAAATCGGTGGTTGTTACGATAAAAATTGTCAGTTAAATATATCATATAGGAGACACACACAGTGATATTTGAGAAGTGAAATGAAGTTTATTGGATTTACAGAAAGTGTGCAATAATTGTTCAAACAAAATCAGGCAGGTGCATAAATTTGGGCACCGTTGTCATTTTATTGATTCCAAAACTTTTAGAACTAATTATTGGAACTCAAATTGGCTTGGTAAGCTCAGTGACCCCTAACCTACATACACAGGTGAATCCCATAATGAGAAAGAGTATTTAAGGGGGTCAATTGTAAGTTTCCCTCCTCCTTTAATTTTCTCTGAAGAGTAGCAACATGGGAGTCACAAAACAACTCTCAAATGACCTGAAGACAAAGATTGTTCACCATCATGGTTTAGGGGAAGGATACAGAAAGCTGTCCCAGAGATTTAAGCTGTCTGTTTCCACAGTTAGGAACATATTGAGGAAATGGAAGACCACAGGCTCAGTTCAAGTTAAGGCTCGAAGTGGCAGACCAAGAAAGATTTCGGATAGACAGAAGCGACGAATGGTGAGAACAGTCAGAGTCAACCCACAGACCAGCACCAAAGACCTACAACATCATCTTGCAGCAGATGGAGTCACTGTGCATCGTTCAACCATTCGGCGCATTTTACACAAGGAGATGCTGTATGCGAGAGTGATGCAGAGGAAGCCTTTTCTCCGCCCGCAGCACAAACAGAGCCGCTTGAGGTATGCTCAAGCACATTTGGACAAGCCAGCTTCATTTTGGAATAAGGTGCTGTGGACTGATGAAACTAAAATTGAGTTATTTGGGCATAACAAGGGGCGTTATGCATGGAGGAAAAAGAACACAGCATTCCAAGAAAAACACCTGCTACCTACAGTAAAATATGGTGGTGGTTCCATCATGCTGTGGGGCTGTGTGGCCAGTGCAGGGACTGGGAATCTTGTCAAAATTGAGGGACGCATGGATTCCACTCAGTATCAGCAGATTCTGGAGACCAATGTCCAGGAATCAGTGACAAAGCTGAAGCTGTGCCGGGGCTGGATTTTTCAACAAGACAACGACCCGAAACACTGCTCAAAATCCACTAAGGCATTCATGCAGAGGAACAAGTACAACATTCTGGAATGGCCATCTCAGTCCCCAGACCTGAATATAATTGAAAATCTGTGGTGTGAGTTAAAGAGAGCTGTCCATGCTCGGAAGCCATCAAACCTGAATGAACTAGAGATGTTTTGTAAAGAGGAATGGTCCAAAATACCTTCAACCACAATCCAGACTCTCATTGGAACCTACAGGAAGCGTTTAGGGGCTGTAATTTCTGCAAAAGGCGGATCTACTAAATATTGATTTCATTTCTTTTTTGTGGTGCCCAAATTTATGCACCTGCCTGTTTGAACAATTATTGCACACTTTCTGTAAATCCAATAAACTTCATTTCACTTCTCAAATATCACTGTGTGTGTCTCCTATATGATATATTTAACTGACATTTTTTATCGTAACAACCAACGATTTATACAGGAAAATAATGACTATTAACAAGGTTGCCCAAACTTTTGCATCCCACTGTATATATATATGTGTGTGTATGTATGTATGTGTGTATATATATATGTATGTGTATGTGTGTATATTAGGGTGACCAGATGGGTTCGGCTATAAAGGAGGACACCGACGGTCAAAAAGGAGGACAAAAATTACCAAATATATTTTCCAACTCCAATCAACCGCTAACTGCTGTCCGTTGCACCGTCAGGCGGAAATAGAATATAAAACAGTGTGGCCGCTATTTGATGTTACAATTATTGATAACGTGGTAACGTAACGTAATGTCACGCGCATGAATGGAGAATGGCCGAAGGCTGCTCATTCTCGGTATATATCACATGTAATTAGTCAAAAATGGTCAACTCTGAAAGGAGGACATTTTAATGAATTTTTGGTATGCCTGGAGGACGGAGGAAACCATGTTAAAAAAGAGGACATGTCCTCCTTTTGGAGGACGTCTGGTCACCCTAGTGTATATATATGTATATTTATCTGTATGTATGTATGTGTATATGTATATATGTATGTGTGTGTGTGTGTGTGTGTATGTATGTGTATATATATGTTGATATGTGTATATATATGTATATATATGTAGATGTGTATATGTATATATATATAGATATGTGTATGTGTAGATATGTGTATATGTAGATATGTATATATGTATATGTATATATGTTTATATGTGTGTGTGTGTGTATATATATATATATATATATATATATGACAGCAACACTCATAACAGTGACAAAACAATTACATTGACAATCATGTTACGTTATTTTTAAAAGTTTCCTTTTCTTTTTCATAACTTCTTTAACACACTACTTCTCCGCTGCGAAGCGTGGGTATTTTGCTAGTAAGAAGATAAAATATAAAATGCTAAAATATGATGCAGCATTCGTGGGCAATACAAAAAACGAAGGGATAGTAGGATTAAAATGTCCACACAATATGGTGTGCAGATATACATAGATACTGAGAAGAAGCTCAGACCTGATTAGTCAGAATATGTGATTGATATTGATATTGCTTCAGTGATGTGTTATTTTAGCTTTCGCTGCATGAAGATGTTTGCTGGAGGCAAGTCTTTGAAATGGGTAATGCCTAGGTTGAGTCGAATTAGAAATTATCTTTGTGGCCCTCCTCCTTATGCTGGACTTGTATACGACTTGAATGTGAGGTAAGTTAGAGCCTATGATCCTTTCACAGGCTCTGATGATGTGCTGCAGCTTGGCTTTAACCTGAACAGAGGCAGCACCAAACCAGTTATAGATGAGGCCAGAATGGACTCGGTGATGACCGTGCATACTTGGGCCAACATTGCTTAAGGAAGATTGAATTTCATCAGCTGATGCAAAAAATTCCTCATCTTGTAGAAATGGTATATAATGGTATATAATATTTTTCTTTTTATCCAGAGAATGGGAAATACATTAAATGAGTTGTGTAACATTTTAATTTGAATGGGGACTCTAAGATGAGTTGTTGAGCTCTCTCAAACCAAGTGGCCTGTCATTATCAAAACTGCTTTTGTGCAGATATATTTTAAGCACAATTACATCCAACAGGCATTTGCAATTACAAAATAAAAAAAAAAAAACAAAAGTTGAGTGGTTTTCAACTCAGAAATTTTTCCTTGTTTGATATTTAGATAATATGGATTTAGACTTTTTAAAGCATCATTGACTTGTAAATCATCATTCAGAACTTGTTCTTTTACAGCTAAGTATAAATTTCAGCATCTAGTGCCTTTGCCCAGTGTCACTTTAAGTAAAGATATAAACATTGGAAACAAAGCACTTTTGTAAAGCTATATCAGACTTTGGACTTCGTTTATACAGTCATACTTCCAGTAACATTTTGGCCTTTTCTGATATAAACATTATAGTAGGGTGAGGTGAATACTGACTTTTTTACATGTAAATATTGGCTGATGGGAAAAAAGCACTGCATGCCAATTCCTGTCACTTTTTCACAAAGGAGTTGAAAAACGCAATGCAATAACTGGCACTATAAGCTTTCAGGAGCCGAAATCCAGAGTGGCTTCCAAATTGCACTGTTGCCCCAAAACTTCTTCAGAGCGAAAAAAAATTAAAAAGTAAAGAGAAGCAGTGATTGAGACTTGTGTTTTATATCATCAGGGTTCAAATTATGAGGGGCCAAACAGGCCAAAAATCATATATTTTTGTATGAAACCTATTGGTTTACGTGTGAACATTATTGGTTAATGGACAATTACTATCGGTTTGCGTGCATACTTAATTGGTTTGCATGTGAACAATACTGGTTTCTTTCATATGAGCTATATTGGTTTGTGTCCATATATTATCGGTTTCTGCGTAAACTATATCCGTTTGTATATGCATAGCAATGGTTTGCATATGAATTATATTGATTCGCGTGTGTATATCAGTGGTTCCAGTACATTTTTTATTGGTTTGTGAGTGAACTGCATTGGTTTACGCTCGCATGTTATCGGTTTGCGTATGAACTATATTGGTTTGCATTCTGTGCCGGTCTAACGATGGATTTGTGTATGCACTATATTGGTTTCATGCACGTCTTATACTGGTTTCATGTGGGTAACATATCGGTTTTGCGCTTGAACTCAATTGGTTGTATGTGTGTACCATGTTGGTTTCTCGTACGAAACATACTGGTTATGCATGCGCACCCTATCTCAACTTTGTGTATGAACTATATCGGTTCTGCGTGTAAACTATATTGGTTGTTCACATGATCTTCAGCGGAAATGGGAGGGGCAAGAAACAGGAACTCGGGCCAGTAGAGTCATGGAGCGTGTAGTGAAGCTGACAGGAGAGGGTTTAAACAGCGTAGTATTTTTTTCCGCACGGTAGGTTTGAAAAAGGACTTGGTGGTAATTATTACTATTTAATAGAATCTGCCATTGAGTCTGTAATGAACACAAAGCTGAAGTTAAGTACGTATTTGGTAGTCTTTTAATTTGCTTCCAGCTACATGCTCGCTTGCAACTTGCAACACTACTTTTTCACACAGCTTTTTCAAACTAGTTACTTATTCTAAAGGCAAAATATTCTGCATTTACGACTGACGCCTTTCTCCAGTATAACATTTAGTTACTATGGGTTACATTTCTTATGCCCAGCGATCCCGCACCGTGCCGCCTAGACAGGTGAAGTGACATGCTCATGGTCACACAGTGTCACTATCAGGACTTGAACCGACAAATGCAGGGTTTAGAGGACAAATCCCTTACCACAATGCCCCGATGCTTGCACATCTGCAACGTGTATATTATTTGACATAATATGATCGTTTCCATTCTTTGAAAAGCTAAATGTTCCATATTTAGGAGCAGTATAGGTGAGTTACATCATATTGGGCGACCTTACCTTTCACAGTTTTGTGACAAGGCATATGCGTTTTTTAAGATGCATCCAAGTTTTGCCCTGCCCGGTACGAGTTCCTGTGTATTTCCACTCTAATATCTGATAAATAGGATTTGCAGTGATATTTAATGGCCACTGCGGTGGGCTGGTGCCCTCCCCGGGGTTTGTTTCCTGCCTTGTGCCCTGTGTTGGCTGGGATTGGCTCCAACAGACCCCCATGACCCTGTAGCTAGGATACAACGGGTTGGATAATGGATGGATGGATGGATGGATTTAATGGGCACTGTAAAGTGTTAAATCACGTCGGACCACCTTAATTTTCACAGTTTTGTGACAAGACCGATTCCTTTGTTAAATTAAAGTTGTGTTTAACACTTTTGACCTGTGCAGAACCAAAATGTGGAATATTTATTTTTTCAAATAATGGATCAGTTTGTAATGATTCTGATTAATGTACACGCTGTTAATACAGAATAAGAAGCTGGTGTGCAAAAGCTGTGTGAATAAGTATCTGACTGCAAGCATATACTGGGTGTAGCTAGGAGTGAATAAAAAGCCAGCAGAATATGCACCTAACTTCAGCCCCGTGATCATTTCAGAATTAAGGGAAAATACTGTTAAAAATAATAACTACCAAGCCCTTTCACAAACATGCAGAGACATGCAAAAGTATTCAATCACTTTAAAATCCTAATCATCCTAATTTTCTGTATGACAAAAGATTTTTCCATGTTTATTCATTCAGTCTTTTTAATGTTAACTCTTGTGCTGTAACAATACATTTCCAAAGTCTAAATAAACCATTTTCTGTAGATATTTAACTGAAGAAGAAAAACTCCAAAGTTGGTGTTTGCATTAAGTATTCAAGCCCAACACATTCATACTTTGTCAAGAACCCTTTTGCTGCTGTAACAGCCTTTGTTCTTTTGTAAGTATGCCCCAGTTCTGTACATTGTTCAGGAGTGATTCTGCCCCATTTTTCTTGGCAGGATTTCTAGAGACCCTCTATGTTGGTGAGATGGCACCTCTCAACAGCAGTTTTCAAATAGTGCCACAGATTCTCAACAGGGTTAAGCTTAAGAGAATTTCTCTATGCCGGTTGGTTTTCCAAGACACTTGAACTTAGTTACCTTTCTTAACTCTTTTTTCTGTGGTGTGTTTTGACTTTTTATATTATTTTCAGTTGTAGCCTTCATTTAACGTACTAAGAAAATAACAATGACTTGTAGATACTTGCAGCATATGGCTAGTCCGACAGTTATGTAGTGTGGCACACCAAGTGATTCATTCATGGTGTACTCAACACTCATTATAACTCTCTGTGACTCTCCAAATTAAATTAGTTAGATTTTCTTGTAATGAGTTGCAAGTTGGGTTGGCTCTCATGTCTATCGGAGTTAACAGCCAATGATCCATCAACTGGAAGTACAGGAAAGAGCACAAATGGAAGGAGACTTGTTGACCTTTGAGTCCAGTTCAGATGTTTTATTTTCTTTTTATTCTCAAAAAAGATCACAGTCTACACAAACATCAATGACTGCCTGTTTGTGGTTTGCTCCCCTTCACATAAAGCTCCTCTTCTTATTCCAGCAAGCTCTTCATTGACTGGCTGCCAAAACGAAGGAGACCTTGTGGTAATTTAATGGTAGGATTTAAAACCATAGTAAATAGCTATTAAGGAATTGTGTAATCCATCACCCCCTATGATATCTAGTTTTGTAATTTGACAACCTCAGTGACAATGAGTTTCAGCAACAGCAGTTATTAAAATTGACCTGCTCACCAGCTAGAAGTCGTGATGTGTCCTGGAGTGGGATGCTGGCCCAAGAGGCCTTGCTGTTTTGAATTCCCATGTACTTTTTGGAGGGCATCATTTCAAATAAAAAAATGGGACTCCCTTGGATAGACAGGTCATACTCCTTATTGGTCAGTTTTCTCACAGGCTTCAATTAGATTGTGATAATGAATACATCATTGTTTTAATTTACCATAGAGGTAGGTTTTTATGTTGATGAGGAATTACCATCCCCAGAGCCTTTAAGCTTAGCCCAGACCAGTCGTGTTGGGAGGCCTGAACCGTGAGGTCACTAACCCAAAGCAAGGCATCAGCATTGGCATGGAGAAAGACCAGGTGATGAAGGACTTTTTACCTGTAAGGCTGGTAGTCCAAGAACCACTTGGTGATACACAGGTTTGACTCTTTATGAAAAGCCATCCACTTGAGAGGTTCCTTGTACATGGGAAAGGCACTATCCATCCATCCATTATCCAACCCGCTGAATCTGAACACAGGGTCACGGGGGTCTGCTGGAGCCAATCCCAGCCAACACAGGGCATAAGGCAGTAACCAATCCTGGGCAGGATGCCAACCCACCGCAGGGGAAAGGCACTATATACATAAAATGTATTATTATTATTATTATCATTATTATTATTATTATTCATGGTGCATAACTAAAAGGAACTCATGGCAACGTAGGTAGTGCCTTAGTTGGTTAATAGCTCACTGGATTGCCAAAGCCTCATATTCCACCACCGCATAATTGTTCTCCCAGTCCAGAAATTTTTGGCTCAGGTACATGACGGGGTGTTCATCATCATTGACACTTTGGCTCAACACAGCACTGAGACCTGTGTCCAAAGCGTTGGTCTGGAGATAAAGGGTAGAGAAAAATTAGGAGCAAATAGGTGCCAGACATAAGGGCCTGTTTTAAGTCTGTTTCAGTACCCTATACAACTAAGTTAAGGGCCAACTTCTGTATAATATCTGTCAAGGGTGTTGCCCTCTCAGAGAACAAACTCTGCTAACCCCAAGAAGGCTTGCACTTGCTGCTTGGTCTTCAGACAGGGCCACTTCATGATGGCATCAACCTGTGGGCATACTGTATCTCTATCCACCAAAATAATATTTCCATGGATTGATCCAAAGACAATCTTCACTGTTTGTCAGAAACACGGCATGAACATGCTGTATATGTTCCTCCCACATGCCAGAATAGATGATGACATCATCCAGTTAGGCAGCACTATAGGAGTTGTGGGGGTGTAGCACTGTATCCACCACACATTGGAAAGTAGCTGGAGCCCTGTGTAATCCAAATGGGAAGATGCAATACTGCCAATGGCCACTTAAAGATGCTGAACGCAGTCTTTTCCTTTGCGAAAATTATATTAAAAGAATTTGCCAGTGCCCTTTCATCATGTCAAGAGTGGTCAAGTATTGTGCTTTACCAAGCCACTTGAGGAGTTCATCCACACGTGACATCAGATAAGCATCAAACTGGGGACTTGATTAAGTTGGTGGAAGTCATTGTGGAAAGAAAGAAACAACAAGGTGGTCCCGAGTAGGGATCGGGTTGCCTGTCCTTCCAAGGTTTCAACAGATTGACATGGTAAACATGTTAGGTAGGTCAGCGATTTGGTTGTTTCACCATATAATTTGACCAGTCCTTTTCTTTCCTTAATTTTGTAAGGGCCCTGCCAATGAGCAAATAATTTAGAATACCCCCGATAAGTGATTATATAAGAGGTAAAGCTGTACCAATGAGTTTCCCTGTGTATGCAGGTTAGACTGGCCTTACCTGTTCCCAACTTTCACTTGAGCACAAAATTGGGAGCAATAATAGATATGTTACTGCCAGAATCTGTGACTTTATGCCCGTTAATAACATCCACCCCAGTGTAGGGAAGGGACAACTATTTGGCGGTGACACAGTATTTCTCTCCTTACGTCCAGCTACTCCGAAGCAGAGACATAATAGTGTGGTGTGGCCCACCTCCCCATACTTGTAACAGATGAAAAGGAGTTTATTTTTCCCCGATGGTTGTGGGGGATAGACTTAGGTAAGATGACTCATCCCATACTCACCACCAGGATATTCCAAGCACAATCTAAGTTCACGTTGCCCCCTCTACGCTGCCCTCCAGAAGGCTGACAACATGCCATGTCTAATCCAGTTTGGGGGGCGATAGAATTTGATATGAGCCTGGGTACCTGCACTGCACTGGGTACCATCCAATTTTGTATAAGCCAACAATTTACTTCCTTAAAATTCTTCTAATTTTACTGTGCCCCCTAAGGTCCCATTAAAACCACCAGAAATTGCTATGTATTTTAAAAAAATTGTAGAAAAACCTTAACTTTAGAATACAATTTCATGAGTCAAATGCATACATCCATTTGCGAAGAAATAACTTTAACTTGAAAAATACCAAACTTATTAAAAGTTTGCTATTAAAAGGAATGGACTGCCAATTAGGGAGGAATGGAACAATAGACTGCCAGTTATGGTGGAAACTAAAAACATGAACAATAGGATAATTAGCACCATATTGAAGCTTGGTTCCTGCCTTGTGTGTAATGTTGCTTGAATAAGCTACAGCTGTCTGCAATATAGTAATAGAAAAAGCAGGTTCAGATAAGAAATGCATGTGCAAGATAAAGTTGAATGGAGCACATTAAGTTTTACCTTGACCTTCTCTATGGCAGCATAAAAAGAGCTTTTTGTGGAGACTGTGTCCATCTACCTCAATCTCACCAGGATTGTGGAAAACACAGCACATTAACCTTGGGCTCTTGGGTGACCCAGACAAATCCACACTCCATTCTCAATATCTGCTACACATTTTGAATGGTTCTTTTGTACTCTCCAGCTAGTTTCCCTATCGCATAACCAAGACTGGAGTGACTTTGTGTGCATGGAGGTGCTCATCCATTGTGATCCCAGTATCTGCTACCTGGATCAGAGCACACATAAAGTATCACCCTTCTACTACATAAGTGAAAACTACTATCACCCACATACTATTGCATGTGCAGTGTAGTCCCCTGTGAACTACCAAATGTGATAATCTCCAACATAACACAGAGTAAAAAAGGGCAGGGTAGGCTTATTTTTCTTAGAAGATTGCATTTCTTTAACATGGCTGGTGACATCTTTAATATCTTCTACAAATCTTTGATGGCCTGTGCAACTTTCTACATTGTGGTGAGCTGGTCTGGTAACATCACTTCAAGAGAGGCCCACCAAATCAACAAGCTGGTTAAAAAGGCAGGCTCAGGAATGGACACACTATAGATCCCCTGAAGGTAGTAGGGAAGGAGAGTAATTATAACAAAACTGATTGCCATTATGAACAATGCTGCACATCCTCTGTCTGACACACTAACACTTTCAATTAGACAATTAATTATTCAGCAGAAGTGTGTCAAGAAACGACTGGGACTTCGTTATACCAACAGCAATATGTCTACCTAATGACTAAATGTGACTCCTAAGGAAGAAATTTTCTTTCTTTTTAACTTTCTTTCCTTTTAGTCATTCTGATATGTTTTAGACCATAGTGTGTGTGTATATATACATTTATTTATCTATTGATTTATTCATGTCCATAAATATTTGGACAGAGACAACTTTTTTCTAATTTTGGTTCTGTACATTACCATAATGAATTTTAAATGAAATAACTCAGATGCAGTTGAAGTGCAGACTTTCAGCTTTAATTCAGTGGGTTGAACAAAAAGATTGCATAAAAATGTGAGGCAACTAAAGCATTTTTTAACACAATTGGGCAGGTTTGCTGGGGTTCCATCCATGAAAATTCCTGAATAGCACTGGGGAATGTACACAATCTGTATTGACTCCAGAGCAGTCCTCATGATCTCATGACCCCGACAATGTATCAGATCAATGTATCAAATATTCCACACAGCTACCATGTTGTCAAGAATCAAATGTTTTGCTTTTGATAGTCTTTACCTTCTTCTACCTGAACTGAATTAGGAGCAGGTCTTAATCTATAATAAAGACTGCTATAAAATGGTTTTAATCATTAAACATGAATTGCAGAATATATTGTGACATGTGAGTCACTGTCTTGCACCCCAAAACATGAGGCTGAATCTCAGTACTTTAGCAAAACCAGCTTTATTCACTTTGAAACAGGAACACCATGGTTATTTATTGTAGCGAGATCTACCACTCTCCTATACCCACACACAGCAGTCAGGCAGGGTCGTGGCTAGGTTAGTGGCCATGTAATATTGTTCCCTGCATTTATAATGTTTCTTGCATCACCCATCGACGACAGGCACTTACAGTGCAAACGCAGTCGACTCGGATTTGCTTTCACTGCAAGCCTCTGTAGGGCTGGGTGCCTGTGGTTGCATGGCAATGGATAAGCTGTCTTCCACAGACGCAGCGATGGCTCTTCGGGATGCTCTTCAGTGTGTCACCCCATTGGGGGGAGGCCCAAAAGAGTTTAGAAACCTTACAATATGTTAAAGTGTGTCTGAAGTGCTAAACGATAACAAACTGGAGCCACCCAGACTCACATAGTATGCTATTATACTTTGGAGCTATTTTCTCTGATGGAACTCTCAAGCATGCCCCATGTAGCAAGACGCACCTTCTGTCTGACCTTGACGTCTGGAGCCACATTATGTTTTTGGTCCCCAGACAACTATACAGTGGTTTTCATCATCTTTAAATTCAGCCAAACTTGTTTTCACACATTACAGGCGTCCTGACACTCTAAACCAAAGAAGTTAGGGAAGGGGACTTGAAGAACCATGGGCTGTTGTCATTACATTCAAAAGGAGACATTATAATTGGTGAATGATAAAGCACTTTCCAGGCAAACTCTGCCATAAGCAAAAGGTCTGACCAGTCAGATTGGCATGAATCAATGCTGCATTGAAGAATTTCTTCAAATCCCAATTTACTCCTTCTGTTTGGTAACCCAAAGTCTAATTCATGTTGCAACCCATACAAGAAACACAAACTGAGGATCATGATAATAATTATTGTAAAGGGGAAATCATGCAGTCACACTATTTCTCTAATAAATATATCTGCATGCTCTCTTGCTTATGGAACTGGGCATGCTTGCAGAAACAATCAACATCTACTAAAATGGTTGCACTGCTCTGGGAATTGGGCAGGTCTGATATAAAGTCTATTGATATTGCCTCCCAAGGGGAGCTCGAAGAAATTGGCTGAAGAAACCCGACACGTAGTCTCTGGGAAGGTTTTACCATGTTATAGATTTTATCAGCCAAAACGAAATTGTTAACCTCTCATCTGATCTCTGCCCATAAGAAATACCTTTTTAGATAGTTTAAAGATTGAAAATGTGAAAGACAGGGCATGTCACTGAGCCCTAAAACCTTGACACAACTAACACAGACACAGTCATGGGTTCAAATACAGCTTTATTCTTTCCAGTATCTTTATAGGCCCTTCTGGAATCATCTGTATATCACAGCACATCACACATTAAAGACTTTTCCTCCTTCTCTATCCTACTCCTCTTCCTCCAAGCAAGTGTTGTCCTCTGCCTCCCAACTTCAACTCACCTGGTTGAGGTTGAGTGGCTTCTTTTATCTAGGGTTTAGCCTCCTGGAAGGACTTCTGGATCAAGTGGAAGTCCCTGAAAATAGGGATTACTAATCCTGGCAGTACCCCCTGGAAACTCCCCTGGAACCCAAAAGGGCTTCCCCACTGCATTACAGGTCCCAGCATGCCCTGCAGGTGTCCATGTGGGAATCCTAACCCAGGGATGATGCCCTCTAAGGTACCAGGGAGTAAATGATCCAAACATTGTTGTCTCCTTTGTTCCTTCTATTATATTGGCCTCACAGCTGGGCAAGGGTTCCTGCTCCCTCTTGGCTGGCAAGCCTGTCCATTAATTGTCCTTTATAATGGCATCCTGGCTTGGCACGGAATTATCCTCCATCCCCTTCAGGATGCATGTCCATCCACTATGGTACTCACAAGACTGTGAGTACTCATGTCCTGACTGGTTAAACTTTTCTTTGCAAGGTTCTCTAGGCACTCAACATTCACAGCACCTATAATATTATTGGTGGAGGATTGATGCATGGTTAGAAATAACGGTTTCTGGCTCCACAAAGATATGTCATTCGGATTGTAAAGTATTGAAAGGGAATCTGCTTTTGCATGTTTACTTTCTGCTCTATATGTTATTATAAAGTCGAAACTGCTAGAAAACTGAGCCAGTTTGGGCTGTCTAGCATTCAGACTTTAAGTAAACTTAAGTTTATATGATCCATAAATGTCTTAACAGGGTACTTAGCAACTTCTACCCAATGTCTCAATCCTCGTAATATGTGTTTAGTCAATAATTCCTGGTCCTCCAAGTCATAGTTTGTCCAGATTGTGACATACGCTATACTATATGATAGGATCTTTCATAACGTGTGCTTATTTTTTGTCATCATCCTAAATTATATGTTTCCTAGTCTAATTTGCAACTACATACAGAATTGTATTTATAGTAAGTTTTTTCATAAATAAGGTAAGGTAGACTGTTAATATTTGCTGGTGTTTCGATGGTGGTGTTGCCATCTTTTTTCTTTCCTGATGTGATTTGCAAGTCAAGCCTGCTCTAATACAGAATATACACAAAATGGGCTAAAGGCAGTGCTTTTTTTTTTTTCGAAGATTAAATAGAAAAAACTGTGAATCTCTACATTTCAGGGCACATTAAAATAAATGAATGCATGCTATGCATTATTATAGCATATTATGTTTTCCTTAGTTTTATATGTTTTACGACAGTAGTAAAGATTCAGCAGGCTAGCGTTTTTAATTAAAAGCAATACAACAAAATGAAAGAAGCAGTGTCAGCACAGAGCTGTTCTGTTTCTCCCAGAAGCTGATCACACTGCTGATGTCAGTTTTCTCTGTGATCAGCTCCTTATGCTATCAGATCACAGACTCAGAGCTTGAAGTCAGTGGGACATAATAGGGAATATTTAAACTTCAAATGCAACTGTAGGTGCTATAGAAGAGCAGAGACGGCTGCCTACAGCACACACAGTCAATCAACAACAGCTTTTCAAATTAAAAACTATACTTTGTAAAAAATTCATTAATTTTTCAAAACCTACTTATTCCAACCTATGGTGCATGGACTGGCAGAAATTAAACTTAGATAGAGTACTAGTCAACCAAACTCTGCTTTCTGCTGTTTCTGCTAAGATACTGTAGTGTAATTTATTGACCTAATGTGTGCCTGTTTGGGATTAGAAAAGAACAATATTCCAGAGAAAATACACACACACACACACACAGAATGTTCAAATTTCACACAGATTGGGATTTAATATGAGGGGCCAAACAGGCCAAAAATCATATTTTTTTTTGTACAAAACCTATTGGTTTACGTGTGAACATTATTGGTTAATGGATAATTACTATCGGTTTGCGTGCATACTTAATTGGTGTGCGTGTGAACAATACTGGTTTCATTCATATGAACTATATTGGTTTGTGTCCATATATTATCGGTTTCTGCGTGAGCTATATCTGTTTTATATGCATAGCACTGGTTTACATATGAACTATATTGATTTGTGTGTGTATATCAGTGGTTCCAGTACATTTGTTATTGGTCTGTGAGTGAACTGCATTGGTTTACGCTCGCATGTTATTGGTTTGCGTATGAACTATATTGGTTTGCGTTCTGTACCATGTCTTATACTGGTTTCATGTGGGTAACATATCGGTTTTGCGCTTGAACTCTATTGATTGTATGTGTGTACCATGTTGGTTTCTCGTACGAAACATACTGGTTATGCGTGCGCACCCTATCACAACTTGTGTATGAACTATATCGGTTCTGCGTGTGAACTATATTGTTTGCGTGATCTTCAGCGGAAATGGGAGGGGCAAGAAACAGGAACTCAGGGGCCGGTAGAGTCATGGAGCGTGTAGTGAAGATGACAGGAGACGGATCTGGGTTTAAACAGCGCAGTATTTTTTCCGCATAATAGGTTTGAGAAAGGACTTGGTGGTAATTATTACTATTTAATAGAATCTGTCATTGAGTCTGTAAAGAACACAAAGCTGAAGATAAGTACGTTTTTGGTCGTCTTTTAATTCGCTTCCAACTACATGTTCACTTGCAACCCGCGACTACTTTTTCACACAGCTTTTGCAAACTAGCTACTTATTCTAATGGCAAAATATTCTACATTTACGACTGACGCCTTTCTCCAGTATAACATTTAGTTACTATTGGTTACATTTCTTATGCCCAGCGATCCTACACCGTGCTGCCTAGACAGGTGAAGTGACATGCTCATGGTCACACAGTGTCACTATCAGGACTTGAACCAATAAATGCAGGGTTTAGAGGACAAAGCCCTTACCACAATGCCCCGATGCTTGCACATCTGCAATGTGTATATTATTTGACATAATATAAACTTGTCCAGGACAGATTCTTTTGTTAAAGTTGAGTGTAACATTTTCAACCTGTTCAAGTCCTAAATCTGGGATATTAATTCTTTCAGATAATGTATCAGTTTGCAGATTAAAGTGCATGCTGTAGAATATTTTGCCCTGCTCTTAACATTGAAGAAGAAGATGGTTTGTGAGTAAGTAGCTGACTACAAGCATATGTGTAACTAGGAGTGAATAAAAAGCCCGTGATCATTTCAGATGTTAAAAATAATCACCACCAAGCCCTTTCACAAACATTAAGTGGCATACAAAAGTATTCAATCCCCTTGAAAGTCATAATTTTCTGCAAGACAAAAGATTTATACACATTTATTCATTCAGTATTTTTCTTATGCTGTGAAACATTTCCAAAGTTGAAATAAACCATTTTCTGTAGACATTTAACTGAAGAAGAAAAACCCCAAAGTTAATGTTTGCAGAGGTATTTAAACCTCTGTGCTGTGGAAGCTCCATCTTTACACTAATGACAGATTCATTAGAAAGGTGACAGTCATTTAACAGTCATAATTAAACATGATGAGGTGCTACTTGTGAGTCCTTTCTATCTCTCTAGATATTAACAGCCCCCTTTGTAAGGGCCGTAATCTATTGTGGGCAGTCACTGCAAAAATGAAAACAAAGGATCATTCTACTGATGTAAGAAACAAAGTTATTGAAATGCACAAGGCAGGGAATGGTTATAAAAATATCAAAAGAGTTTGAATGTCCCATTGCACACTGTTGGATTCATCACCAGAAAGTGGAAGGTTCATCAAAGTACACAGACTCTGACTAGAACAGGCTATCCCTCAAAACTCAATATCAGAGTGAGACATCAACTGGTAAGAGAGGCGACAAAAAATTCAACTGTCACTCTCAGACGTCTGCAATGCTCTTTAGCTGGAGTAAAGGTGCAGGGGTCCACAATTTCAAGAGCTCTCTATAAAACAGGCCTCTATGGGAGGGTAGCATGAAAGAAGCCATTCCTTAAGAAGGTCCACATAAAAGAACGTATGGAGTTTGCCACAAAGCATGAGAAAGACCCAGTTAAAATATGGGAGAAGGTTTTATGGTCATATGAGACCAAAATAGAAGTTTTTGGTCAGACTTAAGAGGTATGTGAAGCGTAACACTAACATTGCCCAGGCCTAGGGATGTTTTTCATGTGCTAGGACTGAGAATCTTGCCAGAGTTGAAGGGACAAAGGATGGACACAAATACTGCACAGTTTTGCAAGAGAACTTGTTCCAGTCTGCTATGAAAGATCAGGAGAAGATTCATCTTTCAACATGATAATTACCCTAAGCATTAGGCCTAAGGTGACACTGGGATAGCTTAAAAACAGAAGGGTGAATGTTTTGGAATGGCCAAGCCAACGCCCTAAGATTTATTTGGTGAAGGCAGCAATGGCTTTATAGGACACCAACACAAAGAGAAAGTTACTTTTTTAATGATTTTTAAATTTCCTTGAGAAGTCTGATAAACAATCCTGAGTGTACCTCAACCATAAACTGGACAAGTCCAATAACCTTTCATAAGTATTGCTGCTTTGGTTTTCAATGTTCTATCTAGTTTTGTTAATGATCTAAAGGTGTGCGTGCTACCTAATATATTATACCATTTTTATGGTAAAAGTGGACTTCTGTATGCTTTGATCTAAATATAAGTCTGATCACTCACAGCCTGCCTAGCTAGTGCTATACCTTCATCTCCTCCTATGTTATTCTCTTCCTTCTTCTGCTCTTTTACTTTTATTTCCCCAACCCATACCTCTCTGAAGCAGTAGCCATCTCATTACTTTTTTTTAAATACTATGTACAGTAGTTATAGGATCTGGAGTTGGGTACATCTCTTAGCTTTTAGGTCCCATTCATCAGGTTTAAAACTGATCTTTAAAAAATGCAGAGGGCTTTCAGGGTCAGTTTTTGTCATTTATTTAACTCTATGAATATGGCTTCAATTACACTTACCTGCTATTGTATCCCACTTCCCAGATATCACTTATTCTTTTTCTGAAACACAATCTCAATTAGACATGTGCACGCTAGGAGCTCGCCTTATCTAATTAGGAATCTCCCTATCTTCTTTTCGTTGTCCACTTTGTGTGTATGTAATCATTCGTATTTAACACCAGAAATGCAGTTTCAATGACCAGATGTTCTAGTCTGTCCAGGCAGCCCTCTCTGAAACAACACACACACACACACACATCTATCTTTTATCTGTGAGGAATCTCATTCACAGTTACTCAGCGGTGTAGTCATCTTCTTGTTTAAGAAGTGATCTCATCTATTTGACTTACAGCTTGACCTTGTCATATCATATCTTTAAGGGCAGAAAGAGTGTGGTGGCTTGAGTCATCAACTAGATGGAGCTAGGAGTTAATGAACAATTTTGGATTTGTTAACATCAGATGTGCTGTCCAAATAGCAGAATTTAAAAATAAAAGCAGTGGACTCCATAAATATGGTAGGATAGTGGTATACAGGCTAATGTTTTTACACTGCCTTAGAGATAATTGTCAGTATGTGAGGCTGACTCATTCGATTCAATTAAATGCAATTTTGTTGAATTCTGTACACCACTCTTCACTGTGACATGTTTACAGGTAAATACAATACATACGTCTTTCATGGCCTCCTTCAGTACCTTCACCATTGGACCGTAAAGGGGTGGGGTAAGCTGTGTATGCTCAGCATCAGGGCTTCTGTTCCAAACAGGCAAGAAAATGGGGGACATTAAGATGGTTAGCCCTGAGGAAGGGGCAGTGTGACAGAGATGGCAGTGTCACTTGGTGAGATTGTTATAGTTTATAGTTAGGGGTTGTTTTGCTGGTGTGTAATTTGAACTGTGTACTTCAACTCCCTTGCATTCTTTTTATTGGACGAAAGGTGTACTCTCATCTCTACTGTGTCTTCCTTGTGTGTGAATAGTTTAGAAGAGGTAGTTATTGTAGGGGAGTTGCTGCGAGCCATTGAAGACCAGTTGCTGCATTTTGTTTTATTTCAGAATACATGCCAGTTCACAGTTGTTCCCACTGTCTCCAGACTCATTCTTCTCTTTTGGTTGCAGTAGTGAATTTGGATGACGTCTTTGTTAAAGGTCACTTAGAACATCAAGACACATGACAACTGTTTAAAGATATTTTATTTACAGTTGGAGCACAAGCAGATAAATGTATTTACTCAGGGTGAACACAGTAAAACTGGGGCAACTTGCTGGTTTAAAGTCCTACTGTAAACCAAACTGTCCTGTCAACTGAACCCTTCTGCCAGCTGATCTGATGACAAAAAAGGTAAAACTTAGAGGCCTGTTCTATTCTGAATTTTAAGCTACATGTCAGGTTGGTCAACCATCATGCTCACACTGACTTGTACTAAAGTCATGTAAGTGGAGTGGCGTTAACAGCCAACAAGAAGGTTACTCCTGTTGCGATCAACAGAACTGCTTCCAGGTTTAGAAATGCCCTTTGAAAGTCCTTGGGCTGTCTTACTAAAAGATTTCCTATGATGCAACAGCAACAATTTATTTCTTATATAGCCCAATATCACACAAGGAATGCTTCAGTGGTCTTTAACATGCTCTGGTTTTCGACAGACCCTCAGCCTTGACTCTGTAAGAAGGAAGGCAAGAACCCCACCAAAAAAAAAAAAAACCTTGTAGGGAAAAAATGTAAGACATTTTTGGAAAGGAAATTTTGAGGGAAACCGCCTAACAGGTAAGTTGGGCATGAAAAAGGTTTAAAAAAATGGGCTAAATACAATACGCAAAATGGAACACAAGTAATCTTCTTCAGAGAGCTAGATGACCAATCTATTATTGCCACCTCAGAAATACAATACAACAGTACAAACTACTTTATTCTTGCATGTTGCTTTTCACCTCATACAGGCACTGAGCATTGTGACACCTCTCAAGGCAAAATGCAAGAATAGTTTATACCTCTCATGAAATACAGAACTAACGTAAATAAGGATGGAGATTTGTTCAAATACATCATAAACAAAGTATACAGTAGACCCCTGCAAAGTCATGGTTCAGAGTTCGCAGACTCGGTTGTTCATGAATTTTTCCTTAGAACCTAACTATTAATTGTTAGCAGAAAGCGTAAATATCCTCAGCAATTTTTTATGGCTTTTTTCGTGGCAATACTGTGCTGGAGAGAGAACAGGAAGCAACCGCTGAGGGAAACACGATTTGGGATGGTGAAAGTAGCCAATCCAACAGCGTTATTCATTTCTCGTTGCTGCTGATTGATTGCTGCCCTGTGACGCGTCTCCAGGTGAGTGGGTTTACCACCGCTGAGAGAAACGCGGTTTGGGATGGTAATAGTAGCCAATCCGAGAACGTTATTCATTTCTCGTTGCTGCTGATTGATTGCTGCCCTGTGACGCGACTCCAGCTGAGTGTCCTCATGTTTTCCATTTTGTTATTGTATTCATTTTGTTATTCTTAAACGCACAAGATGTCACCGAATCACCCTGCACCTTCTAAGGCTTCTGGCACTGAGCCTAAGTGCCAGAAGAAGTTTAAAACACTCCAGGCGAAAGTTGAACTACTGGATTTGCTCCGGGAACTAAAAAATTATGCTGCAGTAGCGCGCCACTATGGCATTAATGAAAGCACCGCACGCTACATAAAGTAGAACAAAGCAGTGATCTGGAGTAACGTATCTGTAACTTTCTGTGATAGTGCCAAAAAGGTAACGACCGTAAGGAATAGAAATATCGTCAGGATGGTCTCTGCCTTGGCATTGTGGATCACTGACTGCAGGAAGAAGAACATCCCCTTGGCCAGTAACATCTTCCGTGAGAAAGCACGGAAATTATACCAGCAGTTCGCTACAGGAGACAATGTAGCAACTTCCCATCACAATGTTCCTGAAACCTATAAAGAAAAGCCAGCACAAAACCCCACCAGCAGAAGACCCGTCCAAAGATACGACTACTCCTGAAGTGCCTGAAGAAGAGGCACCACCCAGGGAGTTTTAAATCCACTGCATTGTACTGCACAGCTACTTCATCATCATCATCAGTATCATTCATCATTGGTGAGTACCCATACATTTAACTGTATTTTAATTAAATTAAATTATTATGTATTTACTCTACTTATAACAAAGAAAACGACATCGCATACCAAAGAAAACGCACTTGCATGAATTACAGTACGTATAGCGGTAACAGTATTTTACATTCTAGCACCGCGGGAGACATAGCAGTACAGTACTGTACAGTAGACGGGTTTACCTTTACATTCTGTTTTTAGGTAATGTATTAAGGTAATTTTTTAGGTAATTTATTAATGTATTAAGCTGAGTTTGCAACGAAATTAAAGTGCTTTGGGGGCATACTGTATTTAGGGTTTAAACTATAAAAAATTTAGGGTTTAAACTATAAAAATAGGCATTTAAAAGGAATTTTTTAACCACATCCAAAAGTCGCGGTTTTTCACAATTCGCGGGTGCTCTAGGAATTTTGTGGGTGTACTGTAAACTAATTAACATAAATGAAAAATAATAATATCTGTCCATCTTTTAATTGCAAAATCACAGCCAGATTGTAGAAAAGAAGTCAGACAAGCCAGACACTGGCAGAGTCCCAGAGACCTTATCCAATAAGTCGCTTCCTTCTTGTTGGCCATTATACAGCTGAGTCAGTGCTGGGATGGCCAATCTGATGAGGGGACCCTTCTAACTGATGATGTGATACTAAGCTGAAGTAGTGAGTCTTCAGTTTGGATTAAAAAGCTGAAACTGAAGGGACACCTCTTATACAAGGTGAAAAAAAGTCTGTGGATGTTGTGACATGTCTCAAAGTTTCTCATGCAAAGTTGTGGTTCAGTGCAAGTCTAATATTCTAAGAGAGTCAGGAGAGTCCTCATGCAAATCAAGTAAGCTTCTTCACGACAATATGCCAGTTCACATGTCACATAAATCACAGGCTACCATCTAAGAATGTAGGTTCCAGCAGCTGAAACATTCACCCTACAGTCCAGACCTGGCTCCCTCAGGTTAATTCCTTTTCTGACGTTTGAAGAAATCTCTCTGTGGACAGTCGTTTTCAAGTGATGAAGACATCAAGGCAGCTGTGATGTCTTGGTTTGAAGGTCAAAAAGAAGCTTTTTTTTTTCAAAGGGTTCAAGTCATTGCAGGAAAAGTGGATGAAGTGTATGGAGCTATCAAGGGACTAAATTGAAAAATAAAGCAAACATTTTTGAAAACTCCTTTCTTTCCTACTGAGGTAGATAAATTATTGAATACCCTTCGTAGTAGCAGGAAAACCATTCCACAGCTTTGGGGCCCTGTAGCTAAAAGCTTGACCTCCCATTATTATTTTGTTGATCCTTGGAATCATAAGCCGACCAGCATCACTGCACCTCTCTTTTGGCTCTATTTGAAATTTAAGGCCCAATGTAATGTGTAATGAGGCCAGCCTGACCATATTGTTGACACCTTTAGTTTTGAAGTTATTTATTTTTGTGTTGATATTAAACTCTCAGTTTTATGATAAAACCTTTATCTTATGTTTTTTTTTTGTGGTGACACTCCCGAAGGGTGATCCCCATTTCCTACAACTAGCCCTTTTTCCAACAAGTTGTAACCCAGGGTGCCAGTTTGCAGTATATCAGGTCCTACACATGTATATACTCTGTCTACAGAAAGCCAATTTACAGTCACCCAATAACCTAACACACATGTAGGCTGGCGCCCTGCCCAGTGTTTGTTTCCTGCCTTGCGCCCTGTGTTGGCTGGGATTGGCTCCAGCAGACCCCCATGACCCTGTAGTTAGGATATAGCGGGTTGGATAATGGATGGATGGAATTACAAACATTGGAAGAATGCACAAATTTCACAGAGACACAGGATCTTGAACCCACGACTTTGGAGCTGTGACACATCAGCATGTGCTTCCCACCCTGCGTATATATCTACAGTGTGTAATGTTCATACACTACATACACGGATATCTTTAAAAATAATAAGCTTTTTTCTTACGTACTTGCGTTAAAATACGTAAGTGCTATGAAAGAAAGATATCCACACCTCATACACTCATACCATCCATCCATTATCCAACCCACTATATCCTAACTACAGGGTCACAGGGGTCTGCTGGAGCCAATCCCAGCCAACACATGGCACAAGGCAGGAAACAAACCCTGGGCAGGGCGCGCACACACACCCAGGACAATTTAGAATTGCCAATGCACCTAACCTGCATGTCTTTGGACTGTGGGAGGAAACTGGAGCACCTGGAGGAAACCCACGTAGACACGGGGAGAACATGCAAACTCCATGAAGGGAGGACCCAGGAAGCGAACCCGGGTCTCCCAACTGCGTGGCAGCAGTGCTACCCACTGTGCCGCCCCTACACTAATACAGTACCATTTTTTTTTATTTTGTCATTTGGTTGCTATCAAAAGTAGCATGAGTCTTGTTGATAGGGGCCTGTGAAAATAGGGGGCCTGTGAGACAGACGAAGCTGGCTCATGTCACATGGTGTTTAAAATCTCATGGGGTTTAGCAGCAGACATTTCCCAGGCTTGTTCACTTACATAACCCTAAGTAAGAGGAACATTTTTTTTATTTTGGCAGTGTGTATGATGGGGGGGGGGGGGGGTGGTGGGTGGGTTGTGCAAATACACGAAAACCACACATGCTCACAAAACAGGCTAAATGTCATCTGATGTACAGCCAAATGCAGTAATGTTTGTCAAGTGTATCAGATAGCCAAATTACAATTTTTTAAGAAGTAAACCAGCAATACTGTAATTAATATTCATTAATATCACACATGTTTTGTAATGAAATAAGTTGCTAACTACTGCTCACTAGAGCTTGCTGTTTTTATCGATCTGCAGTAGATGAATTACATAGAATTGTAAAAGGTGGCTATGCAGGCAGTAGCTGGCTACAGAATAGGGAAAGTCCCTAACATAGTCCAGAAAGTATTAACAATACTGGAAACTCCTGGCTAATACAGGACTATAGTTATCCCCAACTCTTTTAATGTTAAGGTTTGTCTACACTTACCAATAATTATCATTCATTCTTTTATCTTCTGCTAGAAAATTGGATGCACATCATTCCTTTAGGGCTAGTTGAGAGACCATGTCTAATAAGGGCTTCCAAAGACTCAAAGATGCAGGATACTGCCTGGGCCATGGGGTGTTTCTAGACATTCTGGGGCCCCAAACTTTATGTCTGTTTTGGTATCTTCTCTTCTCTTCACTCTTATTTTATGTGTAATTTAACAGTCTGCCACTGCTCAGGCCATGAGGTCCGAAGTGGTCAGTTAACTGGCTTATGGATGCAAACAACCTAGGGAGCCCTTCCCCACAAAAGTGCTTTAATTGCCTAATCAGAAGTGTGTTTAAATCAGCCTCAAGTAAAAAAGATAATTGAACCAGGAGGTAACAGGATATGGAGTAAAGGCTCACTGGTGAAAGGAAGAGACCAGGGTTGTGGAAGACAGAAATGGAGTGCTTGGAAGTTTGGAGGTGGATATGTAAAGGGCAAGGGACTTATATCAGTGTAGCTAAGGAAAGAGGTGGCTAGGATTTTATTCCCTGTATTTCTTCCTTTGATATTTTTAATTTGTTCTTCTAATTCCTTGCCCTTTGTTGTATTTGTTTATTTTTGTTGGGTTCCTTCCATGACATTATTCTGGAAATGCCACATGGGTTCCCTATCCTTTATACATATACTTGAAATTATATCATCTCTAGTTATGACCTTCTTTTATAAGAACCCTGGGTCATATGACAACAAATGGTGGTACTACAGTTCCTGACCCACTGGGCTGGCCAGACTCCCCTAGACCATCTGGTTTCCTTCTGGGGTGTTAATCTTCTTTTGACATTTCCAGTCCTGTCCTGAAAAGACATAATGTAATGAGGAGTGTCAGAGGTCTGTGACAGTTCACAGTTTTAAAATAAAATGGTGCACATAGGCTGTGAAGGTGCATGTGGTGGTGTAATCAAGAAGCCCTGAGGTGTTATTGGGGAGATTGGCTGGATTGGCTGTGCAGATGCACAGTTCAGTTTGTTTCCTTCTTAGCACTCCGGGGTTTGCAATTAGACAACTGCGCTCACTTAAGAATAAAAGGAGTCTGAGCAGGAAAGATGAGGAGACAGAACAAAGAGAAAAGAAAAAGAGACAGGGAGATTAAAACCACCTTCTCGTTACAACACCAGGGTTATGGTTGAGCCAGTGCTGCAACAGGAAGGAGGCAGGCAGGTTGGGAAGTGGTCCCTCAGGGGAACAAGCAGATGGTGCACCAGAAGCAAGGTCACTCCTGCTGAGCAAGCAAAGAACAGGAGAAATCAACTGCTCCAAGAGTGCTCACACTAAAGAGAGAGGGATACCAAAAGAAGAAAGGAGCAGGCCTCCAGAGGTCCCCGTTCAATGCCGAGTGATAGTGGCAGGTACACGAGCCACATTAAGTGATGACTGTGATGTCAGTGGACATCTCCTCTTGCTCAAGCAACCTTTAAAGAATAAGCAGAAGAGACTTCAGGTTCAGAAGGAAGCAACGAGGCACATGAGGATTTTAAAGGATAGATCCTGACTGTTTCAATCTTTAATTTTAGCCATTTGGATTAATTATTACTGGATTATTTATTTGCATTTTAACCTTCACATGCACTTGTTTTTATTATGGAATATTTACTGACATATGTATTGGATGGCCTTTGCATTACACTTTGTTTTGATACTCTTTATTGTTAATGAAAACATGAGGTATGTTTTGCACGTACCTCTACTGTGTTATTTGTCCTCATTGCCTGGTTCATCCTTGGTCTATGTTTATCGATGTCCTGAGTTCAAGGGGGGAATGCCAGCTGCAGCCAACCTGGACGTCACACAGAAGAATCAATTTTGAGACACACTGAATTTAGGGTTTTTTTAGTGCTCTTGAATCAGTCATTACAGGAAGTCACAGCAAACTGTGGCATTATCCACTCACACCACTCCATGACCCAAACCTGTGCAATAAAGAATTAAAACTATCCATAGTTCTATAAAGAATGATTCTGCCCTGTGGAGTCCAAACTACAGTTTTGATTTTAGTTCAAAAAAGGATAAAGCTCTCCTGGAACAGTGAAGTATAAACCTCCAGTAATACTATACTATCCCAAATAAGGACAATACTTGCCTCTTGGTCATGGGTCTTGGCCATAACAGGTTTTATGTGTCTCCTCCTTAATTCCTGTCCTCCAGCGTAATTCATTTCATTCATTGCAAATTTACATTTAGCAGGGCTTTAGTTTATCCACTAGACTCAGAAAAGTCACTGGTACCAAAAGAGCTCAAAAGGTATGCAATATTGCCAGTGGCCACTAGGAGAGTTAAATACATTTGCTTTTTGCCTTCTTTGGTTAACAAGACTCACCGACAATCCTTAGCCATACCAATGGTAGTAAAATAGTGGACATCTTCCAGGTTTACAATAAGATTTTTCATCCTTGGTATAGGATAAGCATAAAATTTAAAACCTGGTTGATCTTTTGCAAGTCATTTCACTAGAGCTAAGAAACATCAGTTTTGAGAATGAGTACAATGGGACTGGACCAAGGACTCTTACTTGCGTTAAAGTTGTTCAAATGTAACATTTTCTGAACTTTTTTAGCTTGTGTGACCTCAGATATCTACTATGGAATCTCTAACCAGCACTCCAAGGTCAGTATTGATATAAAGCGCAAGTAATTTTTTTTATATTGCTTATTATCACTAAATGTGGTTAAGAATTATCACACTTAGGAATATGGTCTGTTTAGGTTTATGTTTTACTGAGTTTGTGCTCTGTAACAAGATCCTTTATTTGATGTTAAGAACACTCACTAAACACTGATAACACATTACAGCTACATTTTTTTATGGATCACGCAAAGAGTGCCTCAATGGGATTGAACAGGCCCTGTTTATTTGATAGGCCCCCCAGCCTTGACTCTCTAAGAAAACAAGAAAAAATTCCCAAAATTCACATTAGAATATGGGGTACCTGTTGTGCATGTATTAATCACTTACTGCTACATATCACATTTACAATAGCATGAGCTTAAAACTTATTTCTAAAAGCTAACTTTAGTAGGGTGGTTTAAACAGCATATACACATCAACAGGGACAGTGACTGGTTGGAACCGTCAATAAATACAGATATCAGCTGCAGGCTCTGAAAATGGGGGTAAAACACAGTTCATGTCTTCTGCTTAGCAGAGTTTTATATGGCTTGTCTTTGTATTTCAACTCATGTTTGCCAATTTATGTACTCTCAGTTACGATTATTTGAAAAGCATATTTCTTCTGACATATATAAACACCAGCAGTAAGCCATCTATAGAATTTAACATGGAATAAATTATGTAAGAAAATGCACCTTACTTGAACTTAGCTTTCAAATAGGAAGATTGTAATATTTGATTTATAATGAGATCTTTACCTCTCTTATTAATATTTAACTATCTTTGCCTTATAGTCATTGAGAACTGGAAGCAGAAAAATATGTAGTAGGTACACACATATACTTAAGATGCATTCTAGTATAACTGAATGAAATTGAGCCATTTTCTAAAAGCAGCAGTACAGTATGATGTACATATATACAGCATGGCACACAGAAAAGTAGCCTTGGGCTCAGTAAGAAGCTTCACCCTAATTTTAGCAGCAGTCAGCATAGTAAGGTGAAGTCAATTTTGCTTTGTTTTGTCAGTTCTATTATCTGTGTGTGCATGCTGGAGAAAAGAAAGATGATATCAAGCTAAGTGGGTTTGGAAATCCATTGAATCATTACAGTGGGACTTGGACAGGATACAGGTGTGAGCAGATTTGTGGCAGATGAAACTTAATTTAGGTAAATGTAAAGTATTAAACGTAGGAATTAAAAATGTTAGGTTTGAGTACACAATGGGAGGTCTGAATATTGAAAGTACATCTTATGTGAAGGATTTAAGAGTCATAGTAGACTTGTCACTATCAACTACCAGACAGTGTCCATAAGCCATTAAGAAGGCAAACAGAATGTTAGGTTATATAGTACAATGTGTAGAGTACAAATCCAAGGAGGTTATGCTCAACCTTTATAATGCACTGGTGAGGCCTTATTTAGAGTACTATGTACAGTTTTGATCTCCAGGCTACAAAAAGGACATAGCAGCGCTAGAAAAGGTCCAGTGAAAAGCAACTATGCTGATTATGGAACAGCAGGGGATGAATTATGAGGCAAGATTAAAAGAGCTGAGCCTTTTCTGTTTAAGCCAAAGACAATTAAGAGGAGACACGATCAGTGGATCAAGACTGTTGCTTTAAAATGAGTTCGTCAGTAACATAAGGACACGGTAGGAAACTTGTTAAGGATAAATTTCGCACAAATATTAGGCAGTTGTTCTTTACACAGAGAACCATAGACACGAGGAATAAGCTACCATGTAGTGTAGTAGACAGTAGGACTTTAGGGACTTTCAAAACTTGACGATGTTATTTTGGAAGAATTAAATGGATAGGACTGGTGAGCTTTATTGGGCTGAATGGCCTGTTCTGAACTTGATTGTTCTAATGTTCTAACATTCTACTGTAGAAAAGACATGCCATATTCATTATAATGTCATGTGAAGCTGTATTTTCGGACAGGCTCCTCAAGTTAACACATGAGGAATCTGTGTAACATTATTACTTTGTGAGTGCTTTTATGAAATACATAGTTCAGCAATCAGTGAAAAAGTTCCTTACTACTGTTTGCTTGTGCAATGCACCAAAACCAAAAATCCCACCTTCTCATACTAGGAAGCTGTCACCAAATTTAATAATTATAGAAATTACCTATAAAATGCTTTTCTTAACTCAAAGCACTACAAGGCATAACAAAAAGTAGAATAAAATGTATAAACTAAGTAATAAATTATGGATCATATAGAAATAAGTCCACATAAGTTGACACAGCATTTATCATAACAGATTGGTGTGTCGTCATAAAGGTAATATCAGCGTGCACTCCATTTTTTCATATACCACCTAATCTTTATTTTGGTTTATAGTAATATTCAGATATGCTAACATGACTTGAAATAGGTTTGGCCTTGTTACTACCGGAATTATTCGTGTTCTAAACCCACTCATTCAGAGCAGAACCTAGAACCTATCCCAGAAAGCATTGGGCACAAGACAGGAACAATCCCTGAACAGGGCGCCAGCCCATTGCAGACTACCTGAGTTATTAGTAAATTGTCTTTAATGTTAAATGAATTTCTCATGTTGGAAGTTTGAACTCACTTGCTCCCTAAGTATGGTGTACAGTAAAATCAAAACAGGGTTTTCTTTTTTTTTTCTTTAAACAATACAAGACAAGTCATTTCATAAGAAGATTATTTTTATTTTAGGCTTATGAGAGCCAGATGTATAATATCAATTTTAAAGAATTTGTTGCCAGAAAACATACAGCAGTTCCAGATGTTACAGTATTTTAACTGCATGCTAAAAGAAAACAGGATGATTTTGTTCTTAAAATAAAGTGCATAAAAAAGATACCAACAGGTTGACATTAAATTACACAGGCGGAGTGGAGTCAAGTTGAAAAGGTTGAACATTGAGCAAGATGATCCTGCAAGGCTTATGACTCACATGTCCTGGGTGAACATAGTGAACGATAACATTGTGTAAGCATTAGTCAATACCAGCAATAAAACCTGAGCACAATACTCATGCTGAAACACATAAGACAGTGGGCGGGATGCAGATCATTAGAGGTATATAAATGTGAGGTTTAAAATATAGTGCTGTCCATATGGGTGAGCTGCTCCAGGGGTGGAGGGTGAACACATCCAATGAAGAGTCATCACTATGTTTTTTCACTTGTCCGGATTAGTCCTCTTTGTAAACAGTTGATGATGGAACATGGATGGAAATTTACCAGGCTGTTACCACTTCCATCTGAAACTGCTTGGGTCCTAATTTTAAATTCTGGCTGGACTACATTCTCAGCATGTTTACATTGGTTTCCTTCAAGCACTTGCTTTTAGGTTAATAGGAGCTCTGCATATATCATGGCATGCCATCTAGGACAGAGAACTTAAACAGCTGCTTGGTTGACCCCTAACTCCCCAGCACAGAGGTAAATGGAAAGCATGTCAGACAGGGATTTGTCGAACTATTGTGATTTATATAGCTCTGGTGGGATCCTTTCTGTCAGCCAATGAAAAGGGGAGTGTATGATACACAGTAGTTAATGTTCACTTTGCTAATGACCCATTAGACATTAAAACTGCAGATTTAGTACTTATTCAAGTTTTTTTCATATGCTCTGACTTTAGAGGATGAGAGAAAATTCAGCTGTGAAATGCGAAACTTTAAAAATAAATAAAACATAAAAATCACATGACCAGATTTAGTTTTTCACCATTTTGCAGACTCCAGGCACTTTTTTCAAGCTATGGTACCAATAACGTACCTGTAGTTCAGTAAAGAAACTGACAACTGAGTAATTGCACAAGGTTTTTTAATAATAATAATAATAATAATTCTTTTCTCACTACTCAAAGTGCTTCCATGAGTGGAGAGAACCTAGATGATGCAACGGCAGACATTTTTGTGCTGGTACAATCACCACACATTAGCTATTAGGTGGTCAAGTGGCGAGAGAGATAGCCTATTAGAGACTGGGGATGAGTAGGCCAGAATAACTAGGTTGTAGTGGGTAAATAAGCCTGGACATTGGGAAACACCCTACTCTTTATGAAGGATGCCCAGGGATCTCTCATGGCCATAGAAAGTCAGGCCCTCTGTTTTACATCTCATTTGAAGGATGGCACCATTTTTACTGTATAGTGTCCCCATCACTGCACATCCACATTCAGACCATAGGGCAACTGCACCCTGCTGGCCTTACCGACACCTCTTCCAGTAGCAACCCAAGCTTTCTTAGATGTGTAGTTTTGCATAAGTTTGTATAGTTTCATTCATAAACAGTCTATCTAAAGCATAAGTGATTAGTCAACAACATCATTCTGCTAAGGTATGCAGACTCTATGAATTTGTTGTTACTCCTGGGCACCTGAGGATCACCCATTGTATTTTGCTGATGTTTGCAGTATCACCTCTGTAATGCCGAGAAAACACCCAGTGGAAACAAATGAGCCCTGCCCACAACACTCCCGGAAATCCCGCACCTTCCTATCAAGCCTTATAAATACAGAAGGAAAAACGTCAGTTGAGAAGCAGACCACCTGAATGTTGGACACCCCTGATATTGATTAGATCAATAAAGCACTAAAAATTGAGAAGCCGAATAGGCTACCCAAACAGTATGTGCACTTGTTTTCTGTTCTTGTGCCACCAAGCACCTATCTTAGTTCCCTTTTTTGGATTTTGACATTAAACAGTGTGGCCCAACTTTTTCTGAGGATTCCTCAGCTCATTCGTTCAATGACACTCTCTGTCATTGCATCAAAGCATGCTTTTACTTTGAAAAAAGATTTCTCCTGTGTGAAGGAGGTTAACAAAATGTTGACATCTAAGAAAAAAAAACGAAAAGTTTTTCACTCATGATTTTCTGTCACAAAAGGTAAAGGATTTTTTGACCAGCACATTTTGACTTGAGCATTTTAAATTATGCTATGGTATACAAGAATTGCTAAGAAAGCCATCAACATGTTGCAACAGACATCAGAAATGTGCTTTCTGGAATTTGGCTTTAATGTGTATCTGGATTAGTGGTTATGCATACTGAATACTGTATGTTGGGCTCAGTCACCATTAAAACTAACATACCATCACTTATGAGTAGACTGAAAGTCTGTAACAGATTATCTGCATCTGATAAGCCCTGGAGATTCAATGAGTAGCAGCTTTGAAAGTTGCCCACCACTCTTGGGATATCATGCAGATTCAGAAGTGGCATCATAATTTATCGGTTGAGCCATGGTATGCTTCACAAACACTAAAACTAGAATCTATAATGCTGTCACGGTCAGTTTGTGAAGAACTGCTATTATTATCATCCAGCAAATTGCTTTCTTCTTTACACGTTTTACACACCTGTATTCAGCCTGTTGACACAAATGTAGTGTCAACATCTGCATTACTAGCTGATGTTCATTGGATTGGATTTACCTGTAGCTCATGGATGAGTTATCTCAGAGATAATGGTAAAGGGGGTTAAAGAAGACTTGGTTGACCAGTTTAGCAGCAGGGAGATTTCTTTAAAAAATAAAAAAAAAACATATGCTTGATTAATTTCATGGTTGCTGCAGCTCCAGGTTATGCCATATAAGTCTGGTTAGGACAAACAAAATTGAAATATTTTTGTAAATTATTGTTTTATTACAGTTAATATTTTCAGCTACTTTAATAGTTTTGTTAATTATTTGAATTCAATTTATGAAACTTGTTTTCGTGTTCATTTTAGGTTTCGTTAACAGTAATAACTTTTAATAACACATGCTTTCAGTATCTTCAGGCATGTTTATATAGCAGTCTGAAGAGATTATAAGAAACTGAGTGTGTTACATAATCTGTGAACCAGAAGCAAACAATAGCTTTGAGAGCACATCTGAAATAACAATTCCTGAAATGGGTTTTCTAACAGATATGAAGACACTGGCTATGCCAATGATGGAAATGTTTTCAATAAAAAACAAATGAAAAACATGAAAGCAGGTTTTAATATATCATTACACTTAATATGGGTGGCATGCTGCTACATCAAAGCTCCATGTCTGGATTTAAACCCTGTGCCCAATTGCTCTCTGTGTAAAGTTTGCACATTGTCCCTGATCCTTGGGAGTTTTTCTACAGCTTCTTAGGATTTCCTGTCATATTTCAAATATTTATGTTATATTAATTGGCAAATCAAATTGGCCTCGTGCATGTGTGCGTGAATGGCCTCTGCAGTGGCTTGACCTTTCTTCTAGCGCTGGTTCTTGTCTTTTTTCTGAGTTTGTTATGATTGGCTCAGGGCCTCCATGACCCTGAATTTGATTAAGTGGCTTTAAAAATGTTATATTATTAAATATAATATTTTATTTTAATTAATTAGAATTTACATAATATTTTATTTGCCTTTTATTGACCCTGAGCTGGATAAGAAAGTTTAGCAAAAGAATGGATAACAAATTCATCACTTGATTTATTATACTTCAATTCTGCCCTTTCTCCTTGATAAAAGAGCAGATTTCATTTTAAATTACTCACATCCTCAGACTCCTTTCTCCTTTCATTGATGTGTACTCCAAAAAGGTGTTGGGTTATCCTCAGAATTATTTGCACCAGGGATCCATATATTATTATTGATTAATATTCTTCTATGCATTGGGGCAATTAGGCTACTCGGGGATTATCTAGTTCTTTCATTAATGTTTGGGGTCGGGAGTGCAGGAGCATCTGGGGCCAGTGGCTGGAGCTCTGAGACTATATTCACATTAAACACATTCACATTCACATTAGGATTATTCACATTAAACACATTCACATTAGGATTATTCACATTAAACACATTCACATTAGGATGAAGTGACTCAAATTTGAATTTTTGTCTTATTGTGACAAAAATCTTATGTTTTCAGGGTAGTGTGGATGCACAAATCCAATCTTTTCAAATCATATTTGAGTCATGTGGTCCTAGATATGTATCTGTTTCGTGACTGTGTCATGAATGAGAGCCGTTAGATTAGAATTAATGTGATTTTTTACTTATACACGTGGATTGAGTACTGCCAGAACGGGCAGTGAGGCAAAACAACAATTGAGAAGAGTTAAAGCTATGACAACAGACACAGTCCCAACATTGATGGCTCCTTTCTCGTACCACACAACTCTTGGTGGTGCAGTGCCAAAAACAGCTGAGAAAACAAAAAAAGCTAACCTTCTGACTTTTTTTTTTACCTTCTCAACCTTATCATGTACAGCTGACAAACTGCTCGCCATCAATCCAGAGCAAAATGTGATGCCTACACTAGCTACTACTATTAGGTACATGTTGTCAGTTTTAATACCATGTGTCATCTCACAAATATGATGTTTTTTGTTGGTGAAGTAGATGACTTGTGCACAAATGTATCAATGCGCGCATGCAAGCTTTTTTAGAGGACAGATGTGTTCACATTACAGTTAGACACAGGTCACTTGAATTTATAATATGTGAACCATCCAGATAGGCAATCTGATCTGAACAAAAATATCAAAATTGATCAACGAGGCTTCTAATGAGAATTTAGCATTAGCACATATTCTACATGACTTCTGAGACTCCTGGAATCAGTCCATAATTAAATCCTATCTGCTCATAGGGCTGAAGAACTTGGAATAGGGAGAAAGACAACAAGTGTTTAAGGGTTGGGAGGAGAAAAGTTTAGGACCTTATGGAAACCATGTAAAAGATGTGGGACAAATGAGCATTCTGGGTTATTTGTAAAGTGCAAAGACACCCTATCAGACAGAAAGATGCTATAAATCTTGTTTAGTTAGACAACAGACTTTTGTCACTGTCTTGCTCCACTGACAGACTGAGGAGATCGTTCCTCCCCCACACTATGCGACTCTTCAATTCCACCCGGGGGAGTAAATGCTAACATTATTCAAAGTTATTGTCTGCTTTTACATGCATTTTTATTACTCTTTAAGTTAATATTGTTTTTTTTGTATCAGTATACTGCTGCTGGATTATGTGAATTTCCCCTTGGAATTAATAAAGTATCTATCTATCTATCTATCTATCTATCTATCTATCTATCTATCTAT
>JANRMT010062791.1:20306968-20327280 GCA_026402145.1 Polypterus bichir lapradei
TCTATCTATCTATCTATCTATCTATCTATCTATCTATCTATCTATCTGTCTATCTATCTATCTATCTACAGTGGAACAGCTAAGATATTGGCTTCTGCTTGTTTATTTGATACTTTACATTCCTTTTGTTAGTCCTGTTTGTGTTTATTATTTTAGTTAACAAATCTATTACTGTTCCATGGCCTCTTTGACACTTATTCTGGGTTTGCTGATAGTTTTTGAATGCCCAGCTTGTCCACAATATCCAATCTCTATATATAATCTTCATTTAGATCTTGATCTTTGTTTGTCCGCAAATGAATTAGAAGAAGAAGCACTAGATGGCAGTAGAGAGACAGCTAAAACATAGGCATTGCATTAAGAATCTCCTCCAGGCTTATACTTCTGAAGACTGTAGTACTCCAGTCACACCTCAAAACACAGACATTCAAACTAAACAAATTGTTGTGCTTTAAATTAACTAAAGAGATCTTCATTTAGATCTTGATCTTTGTTTGTCCGCGAATTCCACGCATGCGTAGACCACCTTCCAGTTTAGTACGTTGTTGTTACTCATGGATGTCAAAAATGTGCTGGAATAACGAAAGGGGTGGTGGACAGTGTAACACTGGTTAGCTCCTGAGGCCTGGTTAGAGAATGAAATTGCCGAAGATAAAAGGTACGTGCCTACATAACATATGAATGAAAGAAAGACAGTGGGTAAAATGAATGACAACGTAACAGCACATTCTGGAAATTATTATTGTTACATTGTAACCGGCGAGTGCTGCGCGTCTCACAGTTGTACCATGGCTTGCTCACATGTCAGTGAAGTGATCCCTATTTATGCTTTAAAGAGCCTGGATACCTATGTGTCGCCCTTTTATATCCATTGCTCCGTGTATATTGCCTTACTCTTTGGATTGCCACAAAGCAACCTGCGAGATTGGAGAAAGGTTGAGAAGACATCGTGAGAGGAAACGATAGCGTCGTGAAAACGAGACAGACTATGAACGGACAGAAGCAGAAATGCTCCTACACCACCACATAATTACTATTCGGACAGTGATTCCAAGTAGGCCATTCCTATCGAATCAATGTCCAAGGGTTTTCTTTTGTAATTTTGTTTCCCTTATAAAAAATCATAATGCTGTGCGACGAAGAGCCCAGTTCATGACTGGCAGCCACGTTTAAACAGGGAGCCCTTCACAGACAACTTTAACACGGGCAACGTAGTTGGGCGCACATGGCTAGTAATATATAAATCACAACTCCAAATCCCTGGGTTTCACTCTCTGCCCAGTTACAGTATGGGTAGAACTGATACCTTCTCCTGTTTCTTAATTTCTTTTCCTCAGTGTATTCTAGTTTCCCTCCCACATCCCAAAAACATGCACTGATTCGCTCCGTGACTCTAAATTAGGTGTATAATGTATGTGTGTGTTTGAGTGTGCCTGTATTAACCAGCACTCCATTCACAGTTGATTGATTTCTAATGTCCAATGCTGCTTCCTCTGACTCTCTGTACATTACAATTGGATCAAGTGGATTGTGTAAAATGAACAGATACATGAATCCAGGTTTTATTTGAAGACAGTCATGATCGCAACTTAGGTTATGGAGACTTCTGAAAGAAGAGTGAGACAAGCAATAACACAGGAGATAGACAGGTGCCAAAATGCCATAGCCAAAGCTAGACCAATATGCAAATGAATTTGTATTTCTTTTTAATTGTAGTAGTTTTTAAATCGTGAGGGTCTTTCTTCTTAGACTTATTGAAAAGCTCCAGGCACAAGGTTACATACAGTGCCATCTTGTATGAGTAACAGTGTGATGAAATATCTGAATTTGGAACATATAACTAGCAACAAGGCTCATTATTATAAAGAATATGACTGTATCCACCCAACCCAGTTCACAAAATTGTTTTTTTTTACTGCTTTTCTAGATTTTTTTTTCTGAATCCAATTCTGATATTAATTTTCTGTTTTTCTTTCATTTTGAAAATTATGAGACCCTATTTTGTGTTTCCATAGACACTGCTATTTTGTGGTATCTTTGTTTTATTTCAACCAGGGTTCCTCCCCTGCCTGGGGTTCAAATTCTTCTTTTTTGTTCAATTTTAAGTCGTTGACGTGTGTTAAAGTTACTTTCTTTATTGTCTGCTTTGTTTTTAATGCCTGTGTTATGTTCCACGTGTTTTGTCGTTGGTTCCTCAAGAGGTGGGGCCACCTGCCAATCACTGCCAGAAACTGCCCCCTGCCCTCAGTTTCTGGTGGTTTAATATGAATGCAATTAGTAGTGGTGAGTTCTAATGCTTTTTGTTAATTTAATGTGCTTAGTGATTCAATTGATTTTTGACATATCGCTCTGTGTTTTGACTATTCTTGGCATTTCATATTGGGACTTTTAGTTGTATTAGATTATCTTATTGTTTTGGGCAAATATGTTCCAAAGAGCTTCATTGTTATTAAAGAGCATTTTTTGTGAAGAACAAAAATTTTAATTTATAAAGATTTTATGAGGCCCATTTTGCATTCCGCCAGGGTGTTTGATGGGATTTACCCACACTAGTGGGCATTTTTGGAATTGCTTTTGGATCTTATGTGCTTTGAGACTCGTAGTCATAACAGTCTGATTTCTGCTAATTTTAGCAGAACAGTGATGACCCCAAGAAAAATTATTATAAAATGCAACCTTGAGAGCTATTCTTACCAAACATCCTAAGAATATGACTGGTCTGAAACAGTTCTGCAATGAGGTTTGGTCCAAAATTCCTCCTGAACATTGTGCAGATCTGATTCACAAATAACGGAAGCACTTGTCTGAGGTTATTGCTGCCAAAGGAGGTTCAAGCAGTTATTAAATCCAAGGGTTCACCTATTTTTTCCATAGCACACTGTATATGTTTGATGAGGGTGTTCAATAAAGACATGAAAAATCAAAACTGTTTGTGTGTCATTTGCTTAAGCATATTGTATTTGTGATTTAGATCAAATTTAGATCACATTCTATGAGCAGTTAATGCAGAAAACCATGTAATTCCGAATTTGTCACATACATTTTCTTGCCATCGTAATTGGCAACACAATGTAAGTAAATGTAGGTGGTGATGGTTCATGTCATAGATGGGATTAGGCCTTCAATGACCTTGAAATGGATTATGCAGATTTAATGAGAGCTGTAATTGATATGAAGAGAGAAGATGGTTTCCAGTACCTTTAATAAATGTTTATTTTTGAAGCATACATGATCTGCTGCTTATTTTCTAAAGCAAATTAATCACTCTGTTAGATGTAGTTAAGCAATACTGTCTCCATGCTTTGTTTTCTACTCACTTGCTCAACTCAGTTTTACATTTTTTTCCACTATTTTTATTCTCAATACCTTTGGCTCTAGGCATGACAGTGATAAGCTAGATGACAAAGATTATTTACAGAACTAATTAACAATGTGATCATTTTCTTGATGACATCCCACTTCTGTCTCACTCCATTTCTTAATGCTAGCTTATTCAATCCATCAGTCTTCGTGGTTTAAATGTGCTTTACAAGACAAGCAGTCTTATAATTCACATGGAACAAATGTTACCTGAATACAGAGAAGGAGATTGATGCATTAAAAAGGCGCGGACAGTGATCCTGGGGGCAAGGATAAGGCTTGTGGTAGACACATGCATTTATTTTTAAAAAGGTGGTTGACCTTATGATAAAGGCTAAATATATATTTATCTTATAAAACACTGTAAAAACAGAAGTGTAAAAGACACCAGCATATTTTCACTGGCAACATCTTAAGTACTGCAGTGACATTACACAGTTGTGCTATTGTTTAAGATTAAAACAACCACTGAATACAGCTTAACTGCAACACCATCGCTGTTGATTCAGCCTCAGAGGTTTTGAATACCGCCATGGAGAGTGGATTTTTTTATATATACACAGGTTTTCTCTCACATATTGCACCAGATGCATGCATGTTGGGTTAAATGGTGACTGCAAATTGGACCTGTGATGACTTGTGGTCTCATTCTTAAGTTTAAGCAGGACAGGGATATCAGGTAAATGACGAAGGGAGTCAAGTGTGACAGTAAAGGAGGCACACAACAGTAAAGGTGCAATTATATACAAAAATGATTTATTGTGCAGTACTCAATACCTAAAATGAATTTAAAAAAAACATGCCAAAGTGCACTTTTGTGAAAAGTATCCATAAGTAGTATATTAAATACAGGACCACTGCTTCATTTTCCAGCCACACGTTCATGTCCTGATTTAAAGCCTTTGTACTACTGTACTGCACACAAAAAGACCCTTAAGGAATAACCAAAACTACATCCTGCCATATTATTTTTTGTAAGGAATCACCAAAACTAGACCCTACCATAGTAATTTTTGTACTCAATAGCTGAATGGGGTGATCAGTATAGTCTCCCATTTACTATACATTGACAGTCACTAAAGAAAAGTAAAGGAGAATGTAGTCATGACATCAAAGCGTTATCACTTTTTCAAGACATGTGCCTGTGGTAAGTGTAGGGGATATATTTTTAAAACATTTTTATTACTTGCATTGTCTAGACAGTAATAAAACTTTAAGCCTAAGGGTATTGTGTTTTCTACGCCCTTGCCCATGTAGCACTGGCAGCATGGATACCATAAATCAAAGCGGGAGTATCCTCACCTTCCACTTACTCATTCTCAATAAACAGCTGCGATCTACAGACGTTTACAAAGAAACGTTCAAGTCTGATAATGAAGTTATTTCTGGGAGAATTCAATTGGCAGTCATGGCAGCATTGCTTTTCCTCTGGGTTTTGGAATGCACATTTACTTTCATTTTAAAGTAATGTCTGTTTTTCAAAGTGAACTAATTTTCAGTTGAGAAGGTAATTAGTAATATTTAACTAGGGAATTAGAATTAATGAATTTTATGGTACATTTGCTTAATGGATAACAAATAAACTGTAATTTTTCTTGACATTTTTCTACTAGGTCGTTAATATTTTGTGCATAATTGTCATTTTTCTGTGATATTCTTATTTGCTTGTCAAAGTAACATCACTTAAGAATACTGAAAACCCTAAAGCAAATTAAATGAAATTCAGGGGTAAGTTTGATTACAAATCAACTTATTTTTGCTGCACTTGAATGCTATTGACAATCAAAAAATAATTAAAAAAAATATTTAATTTAAACGTAATTACATACATGCATACATTCTCAAACGTACTTAATATGATTTAGGGTTTGGTGGACCTACTTCAGTATCAGTATCTGTTCTATATGTGTGTGTGTTGTTGATGCAGGTTTCCAAACCTGTCTTTAAATAATTCAGTCAATTTGGCAACAAGATCCTTCTTTTACTTCCTAATTTTCATGGAATTCAGTGTTTAACAGTATTACTCTCTAATACAAAAATCTAAAACCATCAAAATATACAGCTTAAATGTGTCCAATGCTCCTATGTCAGTTTTCATAAGTCCATCCTCAGAACCTTACTGCTACTTCTCCCAGATTTATATCTCAGGCACCTTTCTTCATATTTTTGGCCATGTCCCTCAGGATTGTCCCTGTCTCTGATCTACAATTTCTAACTTTCTATCATTGATCCTATCCATCGGAATCCCTATCTTGTTTCATATATCCCTCCTTTTTTAACTTAAGGGTCATGCCATTTTATTGTTATCCCATCTTATCATTTTACACACCTTCACCCTTAGATTTTCTCCCATTTACTCTTTCTTTGGAGTCAGGTTGTCTTATTGCTAAAAGCAGGTCTGTTTCTCAACTATCTTCCTTCAATCAATCCATCCATCTCCTTGGGTTTTTTTTCTTTTATCCTTCCATGTGCATGGCAGGGTCACCTATAATAGTACTCTGGCAGGTGAGCCTGCCATTCACCCGTATGACAGATTCCCACCTTTTTAAGTAATTTCTTGTTTCAAGGGCAAATGGGACCCTTCACAGGTTTTGACTACTTACATTTCTAGTCACTTGAGCCCAGGGCCAACATCAGCTACCCAAATCATTGTCCAATGTGGAGAAAATGGTTGGAGACCAAATAAGGGGGACAAGCCTCTTATCATAGCATTTGCCATATCATCAGGATCTAAGAGGGCATATATTCCTACTTTTAGACCTCTTTCTTTATCTTTTAATCCCAGTGGAGGTCATTGTACATAAGTACAATTGCCGCAAAGTAAGCCCTAACCTCCTGATAAAAATCTTCTCCCACACCATGCTTTAAACTTTGGAAGTTCCTCTTTTCTTGACATGATCCTTCTCAAGCTCTCTTTAGCAAAACTGATCATCCAAAGTAATGTTGCTTAATGAGAACAGTTAAAGTGGTTAATTCAAGCCCAGATGGCTGGTGGTTGACATCACTTCTCTGGCCTTAAAGCTTCTGGAGTCTGTGAGGAGAGAATTTCTCTCTCTTTCTCTCTTCCACTGTTATCTCCCAGACAACGTCTACCCCTCCCCTGTGTCTTTTTCAGGATGGGGATATGGCATGTCTTGTGGTGGTGAATTTGATTGTCATTAGGGATGGGGGTTTGTTTGTTCTCTTCCTTATTTAGTTCCCTTTTAATTTGTTTACAATCCTTGTTTAAAACCTGCATGACACTGTATTTTTATGACTTCCTATGATCAATATGGGAAGTGTGTTCTCAAAAGAAAAAAAGAACTGCACTCACACTAACACATAGCATACCTGAAACCACCAATTAACACACATCTTGGTGATATGAGAAGAAACCTGGAGAGCAGGATCCAAGCAGACAATGATTAGTCATGGCAAATTTTATAGTAAAGTTCTTGTAAAAGTTTGTTTTTTAATTGCTGTGTTCATGAGGTACAGCTTCATGAATTACTGGTCACTCCAATTACAGCAAACTCTAAGATTAAAAATATCCTGATTTTTCAGGGTTGTTTCATAAGTCCATGCCATGAATGCCTAACCAGGATTTAAACAAATTTTAAATTGGAGGATGGATGGATGTGTAAATCATATAAATAATTCCCACACATTCCATGTGTATTATATTTGGCAAACACAATATCATAAACTGTGCCAAAATAACTACTTAAGGTAATTCCAGTGACTTAAATAGTTTTGTTTGCGTGGTGATTGAGTATTTAATGCTGTTGCTTCATGGATTCAACATCCTGGGTTTAAAATCCCTGGCTGATGTCTGTGTGGGCTTTCCTCCCATTTCCCCAAAGACATGCAGGTCAAGTTAATAATCAAATCCTAATTGTCCCAGTTTGAGTGTGAATGTGGGTGTGTATGTGAGTGACCCCTGCAATTGACTAGCTTGTTCCTTATGACCACTGCTGCCAGGATAAACTCTTGCTCTCCATACAATGAACTGTATCAAACAGGTTTGAGAATGTCATATTATATCTCAAACTTTTTCTTTATATCACCTGTATACACCTCTTGTGTATTTCACATATACGTTTGCTGTATTTAAAATAATGACAATTTTTGTTGCATTAATTGTCATAGAATTTATTATTAGGAAATTATTGTCATATTAGACCCGGAGTAACTGGAAACAGTCAAAGGTTGCTCTATTAACCCTTATTAACCCCAAACTCTATTACATACGTCAGGTCTTTATTGACCTAGTATATATTTATATTTTAATCAAGCCACAAATAAGAGTAACTATACAATTTTTGAAACCTCTTCTCTGAGTATTTCTTTCAAAACTAATCCTTAATACTTAAATTACCTTTCATTTTTAATATATTCTATATAAATAAAATCCTAAGCCTAAAAGTGCAACGATTTTGTGCAACGATTTTACGTGACTTTTTATGTCACTTTTTTGTCACGCTTTAAATCAGGCTTATTTTAAAACCTACATATATATGTTTGGCATCTTTCTTTTCAGAATTTATTGAACTTTAATGTGATGTTGCTAGATTTTCAGATTCTTATACCTTTTTAAATTATACAGTCAACCCTCGTTTATCGCGGTTAATCCGTTCCAGACTCTGCCGCGATAAATGAATTTCGGCGAAGTAGGATTCTTTATTTAGAAATTGAATATTTTCGCAGTTAGAGCATATAAAACCTGTTTATGACCTTCTAAATACATTTTCTAACATTATTAGAGCCCTCTAGACATGAAATAACACCCTTTAGTCAAATGTTTAAACTGTGCTCCATGAAAGGACAGAGATGACAGTTCCGTCTCACAATTAAAAGAATGCAAATATATCTTCCTCTTCAAAGTGTGCGTCAGGAGCAGAGAATGTCAGAGAGAGAGAGAGAAAAGCAAACAATCAAAAATGAATAGGGCTTTTTGGGCTTTTAAGTATGCGAGGCATCGCCAAAGCAGCTACAAGGAAGGCAGCAATGTGAAGGTATTCTTTCAGCATTTTTTAGAGGAGCGTCCGTGTCTTCTAGGCAAACAGCCTCTGTGTAAACAGCTCCTCTGCTCACACCCCCTCCATCAGGAGCAGAGAATGTCAGAGAGAGAGAGAGAGAGGCAGAGACAAGCAAACAATCAAAAATCAATATGTGCTGTTTGGGCTTTCAAGTATGCGAAGCGCCGCACGGGAAGCATATTGTATATCATTGTGGAGTTTTATTTAATATGTAATACATGCTCGGATTGGGTAGCTTCTCAGCCATCTTGCAATAGCGTCCCTTGTATGAAATCAACTGGGCAAAGAAACTGAGGAAGCATCTACCATAAATTAAAAGACCCATTGTCCGCAGAAATCCGCGAACCAGCAAAAAATCCATGATATATATTTAGATATGCTTACATTTAAAATCTACGATAGAGTGAAGCCGCGAAAGTCAAAGCGCGATATATCGAGGGATCACTGTAAACTAAAAAATACCAAGAACTCACGCCCCACGAGCCGAGACTTTGTGCCAAGAGATTTAACCACATCCGGGCCTGAAATAAAAGACAAAGAGCAGAACAGGTGTTGTACAGACTATTAAATGTTTGAAGCGGCGCATGAGATACAGATCACGTGGCACAGCAGCAGGAGCAAGCCAGCAGCTGATCGAGCAAAGAGGAATTAAAAAAAACTCTATTTGTTTCTCATTGCATCACCGTTTAAGAGGGCATTTTTGAAGGAGCAACCGCGTCTCCTTGGGGTGCATTCAGCCCCCCTCTTCATAACACAAGGGGCAGAGATGTGAAGTGGCTGGTGCGTAGCACAGGCCAGGGGGGTTGGCGAGCAAAGTGAGCAGGGGGCAAACCTCCTAGTATTTCTATTTAGTTACGTGGTCATAGTCTGCTACTTAGTACAATAATCCCAGATCACAGTTCCATTTCTGTGATCATTGTAATGTGGCCTTCTTTACCTTCATTCTCCTCCTCCTTGTCTGAGCTCTCTTCCTTTACAATTTTCTGCCCATATCATTCATGATCTGATGGCATCAGTAGCATCACTGTGCACCACTTCTCTCTTTGACTCGTAATCTGCTATTAACAACTGGGGCTTTTTCAAGGGCTTGCTGGCTGATAAGCATCTCTACATTTCAATTATTATCTCTTACGTCTCTAAACTAGTAAATAACTACATAAAAAGTAACAAGATATAAACACAGCTGTAATGGGCATATACAGACACAAAGAAATTCTAAAAAAAACACCTTTTGTTGGAGCACAGTTTACAAATACAGCACTTAAAAATGCACATTTAAAAATACTGGCATTTTACCACATTCAGGGTCACTAAGTGACCCTATAGGTTTTATGCAAATAAATGATCATAATAAAATAACTGTAAACTATTTATTTTTGGTAGTTAATTATGAAAGATGAAATAAAGGAAGTACACATGAGGAACTACATCATATGACCCTATGAGAGTAACATGATGTGAAAGATCATAAGTGACTTTAAATATGTATGCAAGGATTAAATAAATGGCCAATCAAACATCACTTGAGACCTTGAGTTCCCCTACAGATCGTTTAGCTAATTTCTCTTACTTCTCTTTGGATTTCCTCAGCTCTCTACTGGGATAAACTGATTTTGAAAATGAATGAGAATCTTATACATAAAGTCCATGCACTTGCATCCTGCCATCATATAAATAGATTAAGCTAGTTTGAAAAACTGATTGATCGATCTTAAGCATAAAACTGCCCAATATGCTTGCTTCCCAGTTTTGTTTAGCTACCCTTCTGGTATCATCAAAAACTAAAAATCATGGACACTTTTTCATTCAAGTTAAATAGAAAAATGGCTTTTCAATTAAGGTAATATTTCTAAATAGCAAAGTAATTGCTTAGCTATTGACCTGCATGTGTTTGCATAACTGATAGATAACTACACAATGTTAAAGCCTGCTTAATTGCTGAAATGGAGGTTATTCATTTAAAATGATGCTGCCATTATGTATGCATCTCCCTTCATTATTCCTCACTAACTACTACTGCATTGTCTTCAAAAAGTATTTATTTAATTTCATTATTTTGTTTATGTTTCTAATTGAAATTAAAATAAATTAAAATAAATTTGAATAGAATATCACATATTCTTCAGACCACTAGGACAGCATTTTTTCACTTAAGAAATATAGCAAAAGTTAGACCTCTTATATCATTGAAAGATGCTGAGAAATTAATTCACGCTTTTGTTTTTAGTCGATTAGATTACTGTAACGCACTCCTCTCAGGACTACCCAAAAAAGACATAAATCATTTGCAACGAGTGCAGAATGCAGCTGCTAGAATCCTAACTAGGAAAAGAAAATCCGAACACATCTCTCCAGTCTTAATGTCACTACACTGGTTACCTGTGTCTTTCAGAATTGACTTTAAAATTCTGCTTATAGTCTACAAAGCCTTAAATAATCTCGCTCCATCTTATATATCGGAATGTCTGACACCTTATATTCCAAATCGTAATCTTAGATCCTCAAATGAGTGTCTCCTTAGAATTCCAAAAGCTAAACTTAAAAGAAGTGGTGAGGCGGCCTTCTGCTGCTATGCACCTAAAATCTGGAATAGCCTGCCAATAGGAATTCGCCAGGCTAATACAGTGGAGCACTTTAAAACTCTGCTGAAAACACATTACTTTAACATGGCCTTTTCATAACTTCACTTTATCTTAATCCTGATACTCTGTATGTTCAATTCATTATAATAACTATTCATGGTGGCACTAAAATCCGTACTGACCCCTACTCTCTCTTCTGTTTCTTTTTCCGGTTTTTCTGTGGTGGCGGCCTGCGCCACCACCAACTTACTCAAAGCACCATGATGTCCCAGCATTGATGGACTAAAAGCCAGAAGTCCACGTGATCATCATCAAGTCCTTCCGTGAAAACCATAAATACAAAGAGGACTGTTTCATTTATGTTAGGTAGATTGCCCAGAGGGGACTGGGCGGTCTCATGGCCTGGAATCCCTGCAGATTTTATTTTTTTTCTCCGGCCGTCTGGAGTTTTTTTTTTGTTTTTTCTGTCCCCCCTGGCCATTGGACCTTACACTTATTCTATGTTAATTAATGTTGACTTATTTTATTTTCTGAATGTGTCTCTTATTTTTCTATTCTTCATTATGTAAAGCACTTTGAGCTACATTTTTTTGTATGAAAATGTGCTATATAAATAAATGTTGTTGTTGTTGTTGTAGGGGATTTGTGAACCTCCTCTTTCCAAAGCAGGCTCACTGTAGATCCATCACTGGACACACTTTCAAATAGCTACACACACAACCATGGTCATGTATTCACTGAAACAAGTAGCAGTTTAGAGTCAACAAAAAACCTAACATCCACATCTTTGGGCTGTGAAAGGAATCCACATCACCCGAGGCTACAGGACTACATTTAGGTATTCACTGCAGGAAATCAAATTAAAATTTAAGTACTGCATATATAAATGAATTTAAAATTGCAAAATTAACATGATTGGAAGGTGATCTACATTTCTTTCTGAGGCACTGATTGTGATAGTCAGAGCTCTTCTCCATTTTATATAACTTAGAGCGTGCAATAGTACAAGGTAAAACAGTAGTGCAGCATTCAGTATTAGTTCTTCAGTGATTCAGAGTCCTGCGATCAATCCCTGTTGTTATCTTTGTAGAATCTGCAGATTTTCCCTATGTATGTTCAGATATTTTTCCCTGGATGCTCTGGTTGTCCTTCAACTTAAAAAAAAAATGATGCACATCAGGGAAGCCGCAATTAGTCTTTGTTTGCCTAAGTGTGCCCTTTAGGTGCTGTCTGCAAAAACTCGTTAGGGTGATTTAAAAGGATATATTTATTTAGGGAGCACACTCAAAGACACTGTTTTTATGGACATGGTTTTAAAGACATATTTATTGAATGACTGTATATATAAGCAGTTGCGCTTTGACACTTTAATTCTTTGTTGTTCAACAAACTTTTGTTTAAAACCTAAAATCTTGTCTGCCTTAGTCCAGCTCGATCATGAATACTAGATGTAACAATATAGGGTGGTGCCCATGGCTGTGGGCACTTGGGTATCACACTGCTGGATACGTTCTGAGGCCTGAAAATTTTGTGTTAAGTTACATTACAATGGTAGAATGTTCTACTATTGAAAGACAGGCAGGCTAAAATGCTTGTTCAAAAATCCCACATCAAGTCAGGCAACCCTGAAAGAACTAAAGTCCATCCATCCATCCATTATCCAACCTGCTATATCCTAACTACAGGGTCATGGGGGGTCTGCTGGAGCCAATCCCAGCCAACACAGGGCGCAAGGCATGAAACAAACCCCGGGCAGGATGCCAGCCCACCGCAGGAGAACTAAAATCTATTTTCTTAAATGAGAAAGTCACACTACTTGTTTATTATTTTCTTGTGAGGCCACTGCAAAGTTTTAACTAGCAAACCAACAAAGTATGTTTATTTTATAATGCGTGAACAGTGAACACCATCCTTTTTGTGTACAGAGCTATAACATATTTACAGTATGTACATATATTTAATTTCAATTTCTGCCTAAGCTTGCTCAGTGTTTCATATCATGGGAATTCATTTGTTTTCTGAACTGCATATGTTGTGTAAATCAATGGAAACAATCATTGCAATCTATTAAAAACTGTGACACAACGAAACTTAAAATCATTAAATAGTTAGGTTTAGATGAATGTTTTCTGGAGCAGCGTAAAGACTTAAAATTCCATTTACAGATTAAATAGTCTTTAATAATATTATAAAGCCAGTGTACTTTGCAGTTATTCAGGTAATTACTATTGCTTTGTAATAAGCCTGTGATTGAGGAAACAAAAACTAAATAATAATTATGTTATTCAAAATGTAGCCCCACTTAAGCAATAGCTACTTTCTAATTTCATAAGCACATATATAAAGGAATAAGCACTAATTCTAACAAATGCACTGTATGTTGGAACATGTAATGCCTGGCTGATGCTTTTCCCATATAGTTTGACTGCAGGAAAATACATCCATTCATCCATCCATTTTCGGTACCACCAGGGCAGGCTTATAGGCAATTCCAGACTGCAAGGTGGGAACAAAACATTTAGAGGGCATCAGTGCATTGAAAGGCAAACGCACTGTAACCACAAGGGGGTGCCAATGAGCCCCAAACAATAATGCCTAGTAATGGGAACAATAATGGTCACAATAATGCCCAAGTACAATCCTGGGTTCAAATAAAATATTTGTATTCATTTACAGATCTTCTTACAGAAATACCAGCCAAAATGCACCAATTCAAACTTCCCATACTGTGACTCAGATAAATGAGGTGGTAGACTATCTTTTAAATCTGATGCAGGAACTGTTTCCGGTGTCACATCCAAGTCATCTGGAGCACATCCGGGTCATTTAAAAACCATGGCAGTCCTCCCCTAACAGCGCCCTCAGAAGGTACCCAAAGACCCAGACAGGGTTACATTTCCGGACTCCCATGCCACTCTGCGGGTGTCTCAATCGGGTTTTAGCCCTGAAGGAACAACTGACACCTTTTGTGTGGGGAAATGAACTGCTCCCAATATGTCTGTTTGCCCAGTCCATCCATTATGGCCTCCTGGCTGGGCAATAATACATCAGCCAAGATGCTTGTCCTACAACACACACACTCACCAGGGCCAATGTATCAATGTCAATTTCTTTAGCCTTCATGTCTTTGGGCTGTCATTGATCCAAATATCTTATATATAAATGTCTATGCATGGAAATGTGTGTGTGTGTCTGTCTGTCCGGCCTGAAAGTGAGAGGTGGAGTCGGGGTAAGAGCTCCACCTCCGAGGAAACAGAAACTCGCTTAACCGCTAATACACAAGCGTGGCCCTCATGTAGATAAAATGAAACCTCAGAAGAAAGAGTCACTCGCTTAGCCACTAATACAGAAACAAGGCCCGCATGTCGGTAAAATGAAACCTTCCAAGGAAGACAAAGTCCCTTAGCCGCTAATATAGAAGTGAGGCCCGCCATGTCAGTAATACAAAACCTCTGAATAAAGAGTCACTCACTTAGCTGCTAATACAGAAGTGAGACGAGCACATCAGCAAAACGGTATCCCTTTTACTTTTCCTCCCACCGCTAATGCACAAGCGATGAGACCATGTTGGCAAAACGAAACATCTGAAGAAAGAAAAAGTTGCTTAGCCGCTAATACACAAGCGAGGTGAGCACGTTGGCAAAACAAAACATCCTAGGACAGAGATACCCAGAGTAATTCTTTTCAAGTTTTTCTGATGATTTCAATAGTTTTTGGGACCTCTGGCTTACCCAGCTAGTTCTCTATGAATAAAAAGTAAAAAAAAAAACCAAAAAACTACTGCCTATAATACCTTTCAGCAAGTATTTAAAACCACCAAGCTCATCAAACATGTCAGAATGTTTAATGCTTTGTTTAAATAAAAGGTTTATTATGGTTCTGTGTTGCTGAATCTTTCAACACCAATGATGTATTTCTAAACTCAAGCAATGAGTATTGTCAAAGGTAGGCTGCAGCCAAATTGAATTATTATATGATGCATGTTATAGTCTTTGATTTTTTGCCCCCATGATATTTCTGATAAGTTGGCGCCCGTATTTTAAGTAACTAAAGAATACCCAGCTGTCCAAAGTTAACATCTCTTACAGAAGGGAACCGGGGAAGAAAATGGCTTTTAAAACCATCAGACATTTAATGGAAACGATCTAACAGTATAATGTACTTGCTAAACTTGATTTCTGACATTCTCATTCTGGAATGAAACACAAAGACCCCTCTATATAGGTCTCTTTTTTTGAAGTCATTTTTTTTTTTTTGATTTATTGTCTTTCAGCAATTGAAGTTGAAATTCTGCTAATTACTTGAAAACACAGTTCTTTTACTGTACAAATGTTTCTAATACCTCCTCTTGTCAAAACAGAGCTACCTGCAATAAATCTGTTGTCACATGTCTTACATCTTTTGTAGAAAAATCTTTAGAGTTCAGATAATACTAGCACCTTTGAAGACATGGACAAGCATGTCTATATGGTGCCCAAAAAAAAGCTAAAAAAACAAACCCAGAAAATAATGAAAAACTAAAACAGAATATCTCACAAATCCTAAAATGGAAGAAATGTATTTTAGGATGTTATGCATTTTTGGGTAACACACTGCAAAATATGACAATTGTATTGTCAGAGCAATTCGTCCAGAAATAAAACAAAACGTACATTTAGTGTGCCAGCATTGTTTTAAGCACTATATATAATACATCCTATTTTCTTAAAAAAAGTGGATGTTCATTCTATAATTTACAGGTATTTTGTTAGTTACATCAGCCATAAACAATATGTTAAAATAGGGGCAATATGGTTTATCCAAAATGCAATTAATACAGCATTTAAAGTAAAAGAGTTTAAGTATGTTAAATCCGAATCATTGGGTAATACATTTTCATTCAACTGTTGCTTATTTAACATTTCCCGAGCATGATAACCTGATGTCCAATTTACAGGCTGTCACAAAAAACAGACGCAACAGTCATAAAAAGGTTTGGGGCAGCCACCCTTATAATATTCCCTGGCTGCAAAAGGGTAAATTGCTAGCACTAATGTGCTTAGAATGTAGTCCAAAAGAGAACTGATCAACAATTTGTTAAATAGTGGTTTTAAAGGCCAAAACAGGATATGATGTCAACAGGGTCCGGATCTCGAAGGACCTTCGCCCATAGGCTCGGACCCGGAAGTGACGTCATTAAAAGGGCCGAAATTGGAAAGGTTCTCCTCCGTGGGTTCGGGACTGGAACTGATGTCATCAGAAGGGCCAGAACTGGAAGTGATGTCATCAGGGCCAGGCGGAATTTCCCATGAACGGTCTGCAGGAAAGTGAGAAAAAAGGTCAAAGCACTCTGCCACCCCCTGGTCTGGCTGGAATTACTCTCATTTAGACCCTTTAGCTACCTTCCAGGTGCACGTGTGTGAGAAGTCGAACACTGCTTTTGAACCAAATGCTCTTCCAACTCCCCACCACACTGAAAACTTTTCAAAAAGTGAATTAATACAACTGATGGATATTTAACCTTTTACAATGAATTACTATTCTGTGCTTACATATGCTGTAAATGTATAAAAGCCGTAGTCTTGAACTTCAGTTTCTTCATCAAACATTTGTCATAATGACTTTCAGGGAAAAGGGCAACGGATGATGTGAAAGTGATAAATATAATTTGTGAGGCTACAACTGAGTAAACTGTAATTAAAGTCTAAATGAACAAAAATGAACAACCCTTATTTCAGATTTTGCAGTGTCTAACAAACATAAACTTAAAATAAACATAAAAGTGAATATTAATTAAAACTTGAAAAAATACAATTCTTCATTTTCTTTTGCTTACAATTTCTTTACAGTGTGCATACAAAATCTCCAAAAAATTCTGTTAAAAAGTCATAATTTTATCATTACAATGTAACTCCTCCATAATTTGATTTCAATATAGGAATCGTCCTTGTTCTTCTCTTTGTAATAAAGAAATTTTATGTAATATTTACTATTGACAGTCTAAAATTAATCATTGAAATGTTGAGTATAGAGACTACCTATTTCTTAATTCCAATATGAAATATTTAGAAATAGGATAGACTTGGATTAAAAAATATGTTATCTGATAACAGATTAGTAGAAGACAACGTTTTCTTTCTTTTCCAATCAAGTCAGCCATTACAGATGCCAGGTGCTCAGAACGTAGGAGATACTCTGTCTGACATGCTCTTCCTTTTTATGCCTTCACTGAGTCATTCATTTGGCTATCCATCCTTTTTGATAGTGTTATTCAGGAATTTGTAAAGCAGGATCATTACAGTGGCTGAAATCTCTGCCCTTTGCTTTATTAGCCAATAGTAAGATGAATGTCCAACCAAGCAGCCTGTTTTTTTTTTTTGTTCATTACTGTACATTTTATTATGGATCTGCACTAGACTGACCTCTAGTCTCACTATAACATATGCGTCTGAGACAACCATGAGTGAAATGTGCTTAAAACTGTGTGGTAACAATAAGACGTCTTACTGAGTGCCACATGTCTAAACCAATCCAACGCCCAATGAAAGCAGTGTTCAAAGTAGGACCACTGATTTTGAACCACATGGATCATCAGTGCTCTTGTTGATCTGGTCCGACAGACACTGAGCTTCTCAGTATGATGAACCATCTACTGTACAGTCGAAAAGTCTCCTAAAAAAACCCTATAAATGTGAGCTGCATGTGCAGGGAGCATATTACATGTCTTAAATATAAACATAACCTTTTGCAAGGGTAAAACCTTTCTGTAACATTAGATTATACATTGACATTCGACGGCATCAATGGACAAATGGTAAGATGCTGTGTATGCTCTCTAATGATCAGTGTTAAAATGATAGTGTAGGAGTCGATGTAAGTTTGAAAAAATTTCCAGCTATGGTTGTGAAAATATGAACTGATAAATATGCATCTGAAGTAAATGGTGTGTCATACTCCATCAGAAGGACTTTTGTTAAGAGAGCTGATAACAAAGAGCCACATGCGATGCAGATTTCAGTACTTAAAACACCCAAATCAATAAATCTGCTTAATGACACCAGGAAAATCAGGGAGAAAATTGCACAACATACACCTTCTGAATGCACATCTAAACAAATAACTAAATACATTTTACATTACTAATTTAACATTTCTAATTGGAAATGCAAACCTGCCATGACAAAATACCCTCAGCGTTTTAACTCATTGTATACCCATAGGCCACAATCCTTATCTAAACTCTATTTGCTGTTCTTAAGTCATACAATTATTCAATAGCTAAAATTATATTAAGCTATCATAACTGACAGAGGTACATCACAAACGTGTGGAGACAAGTAGCTGTGGTGGTCTATTTGTATGTGTGTCTGTCTCCACGCATGCAACGCTCATTACAATGTGAAAATTAATTATTAGGCTTCAGGTACTTTGTATTTTCAAGTTCCTAAATGGATTACAGCAATTTTAGCATTTTGTTTTCTCACATTGTCAAATCTTTTGTTCAGTGTCTTTTCCTCTCTTCCTGATAGTCCAGCGATGGCTTAAAATGTACAGACTGGAGAAATTAGGGGTGGGTGTTTTAGGACGAACTTCTTTGGGTTTAGCCTTTGCAGCACAGGATTTCACTGCTGTTCACTACACACTTTTAATGGGTTCTCTTCAGATATATATCTTTGTTTGCCTTTAAGAGTCACAAATGCATACCTGTTATTATTTGTAAAAAGCATAGAAAAAATAGTGATAAGCAATATACACTACTACACCTGTGGAGGTCATCTATAAATATAAAATGCTTACGTCTGTCTGTAATGCAATTACTTAAAAAACTACTGGGGCTAGAACCTTCATCCTGGTTTTAATTGAGAGCTTTTGAACTGAAACATTTTGGAAATTCTAAATATTTTAAGTAGAAGCTACATCGGCAAAGTGATCTGTGGTTGTATGTTTATTATGACACAGTGATTACAAAACCAGGTGACAGGGCAGGAAGAAAAAGAAAAGCAGCAACATCTGCAACATCTGCAACATCAAGCAAATCACAGAAGCTGATTACATCACGAAGAAACACAAAATAGGAAGAAGAACAACAGCAGTGACATCAGTGTCAACTGTGGAATACAGAATGTAAGAGTGACAAACACAAAGAAATGCATGACAATGGTAAAATAACCAGAGTTGGTGTGTTTATGGCAAACTGACTGAAAAACAAAGTGCAAACCACCATAATAGCCGGAAAAAGTGTGGAAAAAGCTAAAGGCACTTTAGTAACGAAAAGCGAGGAGCAAAAAGACAAGATGATGATATATACAAACAAGAAAAAAAGTGATCCTAATTGTAGAGCAATTGAGCAGTAGGCAAACACAATGGCTCATGTTCATGCAAAACAAAGTCCAGGATATGAAATGCAAGAATGCCAGAATGACAAACAAGAAGATGGTCAAATACTCAAATCTTTCAACTGTGTGCAAGCATTGCTTTTATATCCTTAGATCAATGTTTGTTTGAAAAGCACTGTTTAGGATAAGTAGATCACCGATGTAATCACTGCGAAGTCATACTTTTTAATGGTGACTGTGAAAGAAAGTGTTGCCCAAATGAAAAAGCTCCACTTGCTCTATAAGAACCAAATTAAATAATAAAATGCAGTTTAATTTCTAGAGAAACTGAAAAGAAATATCAATTTAAGAAACAACACACATATCAACAGTTCCTTATCTTTTGCATCAATGTGAACCACTACACGTAATACCCCAGGGCACAGTGCATACATGTTCAGAATGCATAATCAGTTCATCATTATATTGGGGAATTACACTCAGTAACATGTATTTCATTTATTATTTCATGTTTGTAATTTTCATGTATTTTTCTTTTTTTTCAATAAAACCATTATCAATGTTTAACTGGTCTTGGGGTCAGGCAAAGTCCAAAGAAATGTTGGAGTGCCAACTCACAAACCCTGTTTAAAAATAATTCAACAAAAATTGACATTCTTAACACAATAATCAGGTACTTGATGGCAGGAGCACAAAAGAAAGAAATAAGCAGTAGCCACTGATAGATCTTCAGTAATGTCTGTCAATGGAACTCCATCCTGAAGTAGGTTTGGGTCAAGACGGAGATGCCATTTTCTAGGAACAGCTGCCTTTATATTATTTGGACCGGAAGGAGTGGGGCATCTTGGGGAAGGAAGTAGGAGACATTTACCCTCAAGGGGCGTTGGGAAGAGACAAGTCTGTTAGCGATTGCCCCAGAGTGGCATTGCACTCATAATTTCAGATGATAAAGTAACACGCATGTGTAACAGTCTCCACAAGCCCATTTTCAACATGCTCTATATGAGCTACCACAAGTAACAAAATATAACTTCAAA
>JANRMT010062791.1:20327380-20343414 GCA_026402145.1 Polypterus bichir lapradei
TATGGGGATGCGGATGTACACTTTAAACATTGTTATTTTTATGGGAATTGTTACATATGCATAATAGAACTATTTTACATTACAGCGAGTAATTAACTATATTAAAAAATAGTAAATCTTAATAATTTGAAAGTAAATAGTTTCATGTTGCATTATACAACTTTGTTCTGTTTGGATTTGAAATTAACACACAAATACTTTTAAACTTACACTTTTACTGTAAAACTTCAGTAAAAAATTTTTTTTGAATAAAATTTTCGTCAATATCGCATTTAATTTTGATTCTGTGTTTGGACTTACATCGTGACAACACAACGTATAACTTCTTTTATTGGGAATTAAAATGAGGAAAACATAAAAATTTATAAGAGCTAAGAGAGCAGAAACTGTGTCTGTCAAAAGCATTGACACTAATGAGAGGTGAGAGGGCCATGTGCGTGGTTGAATATGGTTGAGAGGAGGGCATGACTTGAAAAAAATCTCATGGCCAAAGTCTCATCTCGTGGGACTTGAAATTATCTCTTTGAAAAGTCTCGGCTCAGGATTTCCTTTTATTATATATATATACGCATACAAAATCAACCGGACATACATTTAACTGGGACAATGTACAAGTAAGATTTAAGGCCAATACTAAAAGTGCCCGGAGAGCTGGCTGAATCTTGGCTATCAAACAAAAACGCTATTAACAGACATTTGGACATAAACCCAGCATACGCAAACTTAAGAAGAACATCCTCATAATAAATAAAACTTTACGACCAATACCCCTCCCAAACCCACCTCATTACCTGCCCCCCCCCACGTCCCCTCCCCTCCAACACTCAACCTACCCTCCCCGCCTTATTTTGCTCTATAGTGCCTTTGATTCTTGTATGTCTAATCATTATCCTCTGATAACGGCTCCTGGCAGGAGCTGAAAGGTCAGGAATAAAAACTACTTTATGATATGTGATTCACTTTCTCCCTTTGTGGATCTCCAGCTACAAATATGCAAACCGTATCACAGACCTTCGTTTCCATATATATATATATATATATATATATATATATATATATACAAAATAAAACTTAAAGAGGACCTTCAAGAAACTATTTAGAAAACATTTCTAACATTGACACAAGTACCAACACCTCCTTTTCTTTAACTAGGTTTTTATTTTAACTTTATTTTAGGAGCATAGGATGCTGCAAATGGCTAAACAGTTTTGATGAGATCATACAGAGAAGTGACACTAAATTTGCGGTATTGAGCAGTGTCATAGATGACTGGGGTTCTGACCTGGCAGGAACACCTAAAAGGACTGGAAGGTCGCAAGAATAGCTTCCGGGCCACAAGGGGGCAACCGCCCTGGAGCAGGAGAAGACCACGGGAGAAGAACAAAGAGCTTCTGGCCTTTTGGGACCCGTGGCCACCGCCAGGGGGCGCCTCAAGCCTCGTAGGACTTGGAAATAGTTACTTCCACCACACTCGGCAAGATGGCGGAGGAACCTGCCAGGGATGCCCGGAGTGCTTCCGGGCCAAAGGGCAGCACTTCCGCCACACCAGGAAGTGCTGCCGGAAGGACATCATTAGACACCTGGAGCACATCTGGGCAGGAATAAAAGGCGCCGCCTTCCAGCAATCTGGGAGCCAGAGTCGGGAGAGGGAGGTGGACAAAGCTCCCAGGAGGAGAGTAAAGGCAGCTAAGGACTGAGAAAGGACTGAATTGGGGTGATTATTAAAGTGTGCATTGTGTGGTGTTTTGGGACTGTGTTTATTTATGAACAATAAACGTGAACTTTATAAAGATGTGCTTTCCGACTGGTGGTGTCCGGGCAAATATTACAATGGCCCCCAATGTGGGGCCTTCCGCTTGTTCCAAAGCGGGGGACCCAACAAATAAAATTTTTTTGAGCTGCCTGGTACCCCAGTCGGCCACACACACGTCCTGCAGGGAGGCGGTCCACACATGCACCGCGGACGTTCTGCGAATCACCCTGTGGCTGTCGGAGATTCTCCAGAGTGCCGTCTTCCACCCGAGGGGGGTGAGGAATGCCAGCCAAGGCAGAGAGGAAGGGGATTCCCCATCGTTCGTCGTCGCCGGAGAGACTGCAGTAGGCACATGCACTAACGCGTCCGGAGGAGCAGACCTGGAAACGCGTCAGTGGTTGGGGTGTGCCGATCCTGTCAGTGAGGCCGGGACGGCGTCGCTAGAGGAAGGGGAGGATCCACCACGTCTGCAGTAGCCGAGGCAGAGGGACGGCAGCGAGTCTTGCAGTCCCCTCGGGAGGAGAAGCAAGATGGCCGTGGACCGGAAATCCCGCCCCGTGACAGGCGAGGGATTGGATGGTGTGTGCCGTGTTCCCGTCGGTGATTGGTTAAAGACAGGACCGGAGAACATCCATTCTGATCAAGGGGAGGGTCCGATGAATCCCGGAAGAAAGCTCCAGTGTATACAGAAGGTGAGTAGGACCGATTTACAGGTAAGTCCTTCACTGGCTAATACTGTATTTTTACCTGCAGCTCCAAAGGAATCGGAGAGGATGCTTTGGTTAAGGCAGATGGTGCAGCAGGTGGAACATGACCTCCGTGTCTATAAGGATGAGCTGGAGAGGAAGGCGGTCGCATCGTCAGACGTTACGTCATGAGGCACAGGGGTGCGACGCTGGAATCTTTGGCCGGACGATTGTGGCAGTATAGGTAATTAATACCGGTACCGTAAAAGAAGAGGGATTAGCAAGCAAATCCGTCCCAGGATCGTGTGGTTTCAGGGACTTAGTAGCTGCATCTCCGACAGTGGAAGCGACTCGAAGTACTGATCGCTTGGAAGGGGTGGAGCCAAGACGCCGGCTGACAAGTGCCGTGGGTCTTAGTGCTCTACTGCCGGAGCCAGCATTAATCTCCCGTCATTCTACAGGGGCGCAGACGGCAAGGGGTCTTTTCCTTTCCCGTAGGAAAGCCATCAGATTGCCCCAGAGTAATAGGAAGAATCGAAGGGGGAAAGCCGGTTCTTCCTACAAAGGGAGAAATGAGCATGTGAGCTCTCGTAGTATGACAGGCAGGTGCAGAGGGAAGCTCCAAAGTCAGCAAGTCAACCCAGTATGTACCCCGATGAAGGGGAGTGGACATTACGGGAGTTAGGGATGAGGTTTTGACGACCAGGGTGCTGGTCAAAGGGGGGAGCATTGGCCCTATTTCAGGAGGAAAAAAGCCAGACAGTGGCATCAGGGCAACGTCTCCGCCCCTATGTCTATTTTATATTTTATAGGACCAGACCATGGGAGAAAACCAATTATGCCCGCTTCATCTGAATGGCAGGACAGGCCACTACGAAAGACTGTTCTTCACTGGCAATGGGGCAGTGTCACAGACGACTGGAGTTCTGACCCGGCAGGGATGCCTAAAAGGACCGGAAGGTCGCAAGAATAGCTTCCGGGCCACGAGGGGGCAACCGCCCTGGAGCAGGAGAAGACCACGGGAGAAGAACAAAGAGCTTCTGGCCTTTTGGGACCCGTGGCCACCGCCAGGGGGCGCCTCAAGCCTCGTAGGACTTGGAAATAGTTACTTCCACCACACTCGGCAAGATGGCGGAGGAACCTGCCAGGGATGCCCGGAGTGCTTCCGGGGCAAAGGGCAGCACTTCCGCCACACCAGGAAGTGCTGCCGGAAGGACATCATTAGACACCTGGAGTACATCTGGGCAGGAATAAAAGGCGCCGCCTTCCAGCAATCTGGGAGCCAGAGTCGGGAGAGGGAGGTGGACAAAGCTCCCAGGAGGAGAGTAAAGGCAGCTAAGGACTGAGAAAAGACTGAATTGGGGTGATTATTGCTGTGTGCATTGTGTGGTGTTTTGGGACTGTGTTTATTTATGAATTATAAACGTGTGAACTTTGTAAAGATGTGGTTTCCGACTGGTGGTGTCCGGGCAAATATCACAGCAGTTTGTGTTTAGAAAAGGCTATTTTCCTTCACTTTTTACCTGCGTTCCCATTGATGAATATTATTGTCAGCATAGCTACTTAGTTAGCTATATAATTCCAGAGACCTGCTACCTGAGATTTATGTAGTAAGAGTGGTAGTACTAGTGGTATTGTCACATGTACGGAATATGGTGAGACGTTTGCTTTCATATTCAACCAACATGCAGCGCTCTCTGGCACTGTGATAAAGTATCAGGTTCAGTTTGTTCATGCAAATCTTTAGGCTCAGACCAAGTTCGGACTTCATTTTTATTATATGAATATGAATTAGAAATATTTTATATATTTTCATTGTTAAACCATGAAAGTCTTGAATCCAGCTGAAGCACAGCGCAAAGAACCTTATGTCAGGTTTTTGAAAACAAAATAAGTCCATGCTCACATTGCTGCACAATTCCTACTTTTTGACTCAAATGAAATCTTTACAGAAGTGCGATCAACTTTTCAGAAAGGGATTAACACTATATGTGTAAGTAGAAGACTTAACATGCGTGGGGATGGTGTTTTCTCATACATTTCAGTTGAACTAATGCTTGGTTATTCAGCTTGCTCAAGTGTTTTACTGAATAATTTTTTTAATGAAGTAAGACTAGTATTACATGTAAGGTATTTGTCTGTTTATTACATAACAGCCTGATTAAACTTTAATAATCAATTTTGGCATGAGCTTTAGAGAAGTGTAAAAGACTCATGAGTAGACAAAACCATTATAACAGGAAACACCATACCCCCTGTTAGCACACAGATGTCCATTTTTAGACCTTGGCACCCTTTACATTTCTTTGCAATCTACCAGAAACTTTGTCCACCCCTGCTGCATAAGATATAAAACAAAATAAATGAATAGAGCGCCAAATCTAGGAGAAAAACGAACCTTTTCTAGCTCACTCTTTGATTTGCTAGATTCTATTCTTTTTGGGCTAAGTCCTCTCTGCGTGTAATTTAGCAATAAGCTTTTAATTTTGCAATCCACCCTTATTTCCTGTAGAATTTTTATTATCCTTGTGAAAGCTTTACCCATTAAAAGCTTTCTTAAAGACTACAGGGCATGCACAGACAACTCCTCATTACACTTTGTCATCTCCCACATGAAATCCCAATTACAGCTGCAGCTCTCAATACGCACCTTTTCCTAAATCCAAATTGCATTCTACAGATGAAACAGTATGTTTTCCTCTCTAACCTTCACAGACGCATCTTGAATATTGCTTTTAATTTGTGGAAGATCTACCTGATGATTCTGTGAATTGCACATTTCATTACACTTGTTTGGGTGGCATGGTGACGCAGTGGTAGCGCTGCTGCCTCGCAGTAAGGAGACCTGGGTTCGCTTCCCGGGTCCTCCTTGTGTGGAGTTTGCATGTTCTCCCAATGTCTGTGTGGGTTTCCTCTGGGTGCTCTGGTTTCCAAAGACATGCTAGTTAGGTGCATTGGCGATCCTAAATTGTCCCTAGTGTGTGGGGGTGTGTGTGTGCACCCTGCGGTGGGCTGGCACCCTGCCCAGAATTTGTTTCTGCCTTGCGCCCTCTGTTGGCTCCAGCAGACCCCCGTGACCCTGTGTTAGGATATAGCCGGTTAATGGACATTCATACCTCAACATATTCATATATTTTCATGCAGAGTCTGCCTTATCAGTGCATTACTATTTTCTCTATCAATACCTCAATAAATGGTGATGGGATTCCATGAACTTCCCTTACCTTACATCACTTTGATTCTTTTAAAGTCACAATCATCATTGCTTTTTGTATGCCCATCAGTTACAACTGTTTCCACTTTTTCTGATTCACAGTTATCTATTCTAGGCTTTCCTATCTGTTTCTTGAACACCTATTCCATTTAATGTCTTTTTGGTGTTTTAGTAAACCTTTACCTTTACCCTTTATGGTATTTGAACTTGTCGTAGTTCATATAATTTCTTTACATAAAATGATTGCATGCAACCTCTACTTGAACTAGATTCAAGCTTAACATCTTGAAGTTTCCATCATCATTTCTGAATTTGTTTAATGTACCGTGTTTATTTAGCTTTTGTTCAGATTTTATCACAGCTTAGTAAAAAAAAATATATCATGACAATCTGAAATTAAGAACCCTTAAAGCATAGAATTGTGTCATGTTATCAATGGATTTGTACAATTTCTTCTGCACTCACCCTTGGCTAAACACCTTGTTGCTCTGGGGGTCAAATATGAGTGCAGAATTTGGACTTAGAGTGGGAGAACATTGACTGCAGCATTTTTAAACTATTGAATCAGAAGTGTGAAACTGGCAGCTAGAGCAAAACAAAATCATAGTGAATAATGAATAAGGTCGGCAAAATGGATGAAACAAGTATGAAGCTACAGGCTGGAACTTATACAAAAATAGGCAAAAAATGTGGTAGTATATATCTGAAGCAAGAGATTATAAAACACTATTGAACAGTGAGTCTGTTGATTTAATTTAGATGAAGAGGTCTAATGTGACTGCCATGTAATTGCAGTTACCAGGCAACTATAAGTGGAAGGCAGGGATAGGTTGAGTGTGTGGATGTTTGCAAGTGCAGATGGCATGGATTGGCACCCTATTCAGGGTTGGTTCCAGCCTTTCTCTGGATACCATTTGAGTAAGTGGGTTTATAAAATGAATGAATATTTAAAAAGGAAGAATGTACCAGTGTCTAATAACAGACATTGTTTACCCATGGTAAAGGATTAATTATATTCTTTATTATGATAATTTAGTAGCATTTAGTCATAAATTGCAAATGTTAAAATTAAAAAGATATATCTTTTATTAAAAAAATTCAGCCATGATGCTCTAACAGTTCAGTGGAACAACAGGTAAAAATGTGCAAAGGCTTCGTCTAGTACAATAGTTCAGATTTACCCTGAGGTCCATTAAGCGTTTGCTCCATATGGTGCCTTATAGGACCCAGAAAGGGCAGGATTGTGTAACTTGTTCAATGTGCAGGTCATTACATTTCTGCATGCCCCCAGAATGAAATCATCTAGTGGAATGACTTCCAGGGCATTGCTCATTTAATGAGCGTTTACGGGCAAAGCTGTCCTACTGAACGCCCCTTCAGGCTAAAACTGCAGAACTTGAAATTCCTGCTTGTGTGATGTTTTGCAGTTGTCAAAGAGATATTAAAAAAATCTTAGTGTTTGAAACTGTTTACATTCTTTGTAATTTTATAAAAAGAGAGTTTCCCCATAAACTTATCTGTGTATTGTTACTGACAATTATTTAAAAATATTATAAATAATTTTTAAAAATCTTTAAAAGTGCTTTAGAGGACTGTCACTATTACAATACAGTATGAAGTATAAAATTTGAACAGTGCTATGAAAAACTCACCATACATATATATATTTTTTTTTATTTCCAGGGCTATATCCTGGATTTTGAAGCTCCGTTCCCCCGTGGCCCTTAATTGAATTAGACAGGTTTGAAAATCTATGTCATATACAGCATAAATTTAAAAAATCCACAAAATGAATAAATGAAGACCAAATCTAATGGGGAATTTTCAGCTCTTTAGTAAATTCTAAGAAAGAGAAATCCCCTTTGTAACCTCAGTTGTGCTTGCTTTCCTTGCCGACAGTAACAAACAGTAAACACAAGCTATGTGATTTCCAGTAATTTGATTTTAATGTATTATCCATACAAACAAATAACAGTTAAAAACTTTTAAATGATGCAACTTGATGGCACTGATATTCCGGAAAAAACAAGAGCTATCATGTATCCTGTTGAACTGGTTACCGGGCATTTAGTTTACAACAAATAAGTCTGAAACACTTCCTGTTGGGGATATTTGTAAGGCTAGCATGCTGTTGTTTATTATTGTGTTCATTTGCATTGTTCTCTATGAAATTGATGAACTTACCAAGGATGGGACAACCTCCTTTGGACTTTTTTCTGGGACATTTGCTGCTTATGTATGCTGTAAATTGCTATCCTAACAAAGTTAATATTTTCTCCAATGTGTTGTTTAGCTACTTCCTCTTAGCTATTTAACATCACACCTTAAAAATTGTTAAGATTTCCTCCAATTTCATCTCTTAAAAATTGTCATTTCTGATTTACTGCAAATTAATGTCTTTTTTTCATGATGTCTGAAAAGCCTGAAACATTTTTAATTCAGCTTGAAATGTGTGCATTGAACTTTCCATAAAATGTCATACAGTAACTCCAGGCCTATAATCAGGAACAGAACTGCCTGTTGGTGGTTGAAAAAACAATAGATGGAGGTCATTCTTTAGGTAGAGGTAAGAACAAGATGGGTTTTGTATATCCAGCCACTAAAGTATTGGGTGCCACTCTGCAGTATAATTTCTGTAAGGTTGCCAGGTTTTATTTTAGTTACTTTTGATTTACAGAGTGTAGTATACACTTACTACACTCTTTTTTTCTTATTAATTTGCATTTTTTCTGTGTAGTTTGTTCTCTTAATTATAACCTAATAATGACAGTTGTCAATGAGCAGAACAGACACTTGGGCAAATGACACTAAATGCTGTAAAGCTTCAACTTGAGCAAGACCTCAGTTTTAGATCTCTTTGATTAAGTGCAGCCTTTAACACCATTGATCACTCTATATTACTACACAGACTAAATCATTAGAACAGCATTAAAATGGTTTTCTTTTTATTTGTCAAATAGAAATTTTAAAGTTGGCTGTGGCAACACAATATCTTCCATTTCCATCTTAAATTATGGTGTACAACAAGGTTCTATACTGGGTTACTTATTATTTTCTTTCTATATGCTACCCTTAGGCTTTATCATTAGAAAGCATGACATTCAGTTCAATTGCTGTGTGAATAATCTGCAACTTTATTTCGCTCTGGTTCATAATAACTGAAGTAATTTTGCCATGATTCATGACTGTATAAAGTACCGACATAAAGAACTGGATTTCTTTTAATTTGTTTTAACTAAATTCAGATAAAACACAAGTGATAATTATGGGTGGTCGACAAAATGCTAATCTGGTTAAAGCTTCCATGGGAAACCCAGCTCTTAGTTTTAAAAAATGTATGTGTCCTATTCGACTCTAGGTTAAAGTTTGAGTTTTATGTCAAAAAAATGGTTCAGTCTTGTTTTTATTATTTAGCGATTATTACTAATGTCAGACCCATGCTGGGCTTCGGGGACACTGAGAAATTAGTTAATGCTTTTTTATTACTTAACAACTGGATTATTGTAACTCCCTGTTCTCAAGCCTTAGCAATGTCTGGACTGCAACTGATGCAAAATGGTGCTGCAAGACTCCTCAACAGGTCTAAGTCCTCTGCTCATCTCCCCCCTAATTTAGCTTCCTTTCATTGGCTGCCAGTTAGGTATAGGGTCCAGTTTAAGATCCTACTTTTAACCTATAAAGCTCTGAGTGGTTTGGCTCCAGTATATGTAGATCATCTAACCAATACTTACTTGTTATTCCACACACTAAATTAAAAACAAAATGGGTAGAGTATTCTCTGTTATGGCCCCCAAACTCTGGAACTATCTCCCCCTTGATATCAGCACATCTAATTCTGTAACTACATATAAGCTCAGTTAAAAAACGTAATAATTTAGACTGTTAGGTTGTTTTTAAATCCTTCTATTATGTACTTCATCAATTTATTTATTTTTAGCTATGATATCTTGCTAGTTTCAATTTTTTTGTTGTTATTGATGCAATTATAAATTAAATATTGTAATGGTTCTTTATTTTTCCTTTATTATTTTTTTATCACTGGAAAGCACTAAGTCCATATCGCTTGAAAAGTGCTCTATAAATGAAAAAATGAACTACTTCACCATCAAACCCACTACCATGCTCATTAGTAAATGGACTGAATAACCAGATTATCTAGAAAAGATTTAGCAAACTTACTTTTTTAATTTCTACATTGACCCCGCAACATAAGAAACAACAGCCTCCTTAATTAGGCTTGAGAACTCAGCATGGTGGCAACAGCTTACCCGTAATTGTCTAACACTTAAAAACTGGTGTACTGTCATACTTACTTCTCCTCTGACATATTAATTGGTATCAAAAAATTTTGAAATTATAAAGCCTATTAAGCTGATGTAAGAATCGGTTGGTAAAATTTATTTTTAAATTGGCATGTCAGAAAAAATGGAATTAATGAAGGCTTTTTCTTTATTGTAGAGGTCCTCCAGAGAGATATTGGAAGTGCAAGCACGATGGGGTCTATTGAACAAAGACAGAACTTACAATTCCTGAAATTATGAGAATGTCTGGAACAAACCATCATCATTCCTTAAGGTTTGAGGACTTCCAGGAATGCTGTAAAATATGTGTTCTGAGAGACACGTGTGCCTCTAAAGTGTTTTATTCTAGGGACATAGACTGTGAATTCCTCAAGCATCTTTCCATGAAAACAGCTAATTGGCAGTAAAATATATTATGGAGGCATGCAGAAAAGAAACTGTAACCTGGAGGCGAGCGGCAGTCAATTAATTGAGTGAAGTTTCTCAAGAGTGTGAAAACTAAAAATCATTGACATGAGTGCTAGTTGCTGGAAATTCTTAACAAAAGATTTATTTAATTTCTTTCAGAAGTAAGGGTTTCTTTTATTTTTTTAAATATATATAAAATCACTCTATACTTGCTAGGTTTTAAAAAATCTGGAGTTTGGTATGTCTTAAGTTGATGTAGGCCCAGCAACACAGTACAATAGGTATGTATTGTTTGACGTAAAACATAATATGAAACACAGAATTATGTCTTTAATATGGTGACAAAAAAGAAAGAAAACAAATAAATTTATCTTTCAAAGAAATAAAACATAAAGAATTTAACCAAAAACATTTTAACCAAAAACAAAAAAAAATTACACTCACCTAACATTGTGACAAAGATACACTGACACATATGTGGCAATGGGCAGCTCCTATTTAATTCAAGCGAGTCCTGATTACGCAGAATTAAGAATAGACTAGCATGGGATTGCTGGCTTTAAACTGTAAGCTGTTATTCAGGATTGTAGCCATACCTTTGGCCATGAGAGAAAACTCTAAAACGGCACCCCTTAACCTCTCATTGAAACAATTTGCCAAACTTTTCAATTTTTTTGTGTTGTAGGGTGAAGCGGGAAAAGACAAAATGAAGTATTTTGGTCTCCCAGCTATCACATTCATTAGCAGCAAGGCTAATAATAAAAAAAAGGAGAAGAAAACAATGGTCAAGTAATATGTTGGCTGTGTTTCACTCTGATGTTTGGCTCCTCTGCAGGCTAGTGTAGCTTCAGCAGGCACAGGTCCATAGTGAATGGTGACTTCCAGTAGCCACAATATACTTGCATATGTCTGCCACCAGAAGGGTTGGGACTTCTGGACAACTTTGAGGTGCTCTTCATACGGCTCCTCTTCCACTCTAATGGTGGAGCTGTGTCATCTTGCTCTGAGCCCCTAACGCGTCAGTGATAGCATCTAAGATCCATTAATCCTGAAGTCCGGTGTGGATTTTTAGGGGTTTTGAAATACAGAGAATCTGACTGTTTCTTTTATATAATTGATTTAGGACAATGTTCATATTTTTTAACTTTGTTTTGTATTTTTGTAGTTTTTTTTTTTTTTTTTTCACGGTTGCTACCAATTTATGACACTGAGACCATAATGGAGTGATCAGTTGTTAGAGGCTTGTCTCCCAGAAGTCATAATATTGTATTTGTAATGGCTTAAAAGCCGGCGCTGCAGTCCATGCATTGACTAAGATTGTTAATAAATGCTTGAAAGACTTGTTGATTGATAACTGAAATAATTCTCAGTATTGTTTTTTTGACTTTGATTCCGTCCAGCATTTCAATTTGTTGGTTGTTTTTTTTGACCTTCCAGTTTTGACTGTTGATGGTGTTTCATCATCAAATTCTTTAATACATTTGCCTTAGTTGCCTGCCACCTTTCCTATCATGGACTAGGTGTCCCAAGCACTAAAGAGTCCAAGAAGGTTCCAGAAGCACTTCCAAACCCCAGCTAGACACAAAAAGGGACCAAAAAAGAATCTTTTTAAAGTAAATGATTTATGTTTAACAAAAAATACTCTGTCACAAAACTATGAAGCTCTGAAGAGTACAAAATGCATAAAATGCCAATAGAGGCAATTCCAAAAGGAAACAAAGTCCCAAAACAGTATATCCAAAGCAAATTAAAATAAAAAAACACCAGGAACTGTGGAAGTCCCTCCAGATTTATAAGCAGAGGGCAGTTTCTGGTAGTGGTTGACAGATGGCCCTGCCTCTTGGGGGGCCACCAACAACATACATGGAACATCACACTATCAATAAAAATAAATAAAATTAATACCTACAAAAGAATTAAAAATGAACAAAAGTGACATCAAACCTGAATTTGAACCCCAGGTAGAGGAACCTTGGCTGAGTATGCAGAGTAAGAAGAATTGACCAGGAGAGGCAAACTACTAAAATAAGCAGTCAGAAATATGATCATAGGAGAGGCGGAAGGTCAAAATACTTGGGGACCGTTGGAGTGAACAAATGACAAAATTTTAAATACCAAGGGTAATCATGGAGAGTGTAGTCAAGGACACCAAGGAGCTCTTCTCTTTGTTTTGCTGACTACATGCTGTCTCACAAACTCCCCTCAACACATGCCCCAGACGGCTGCTGTGTACAACTACTCCATACCCTGTTCTCTGGCATTGTCATCCTCTTCCTTTTATTGAAACTGCTGCTCTGTGATCCCTGTTTTTTTCCCATTAGATACAAATGTGTCCAGTGCAGTAATGTCCACACTTATCCACTTAACACTGCATTACAACTACCTTGTAATTTTCTTTTCCTTTGACCTGGATAGCAGGTTAGGCATCCTGTCTAGCAAAAGTGCATCCCATTACAGTACATATTAACTGAGGAATATTAGGAACATCTTGAAAATTTCACAATAAAGGGTAATCTTCAATGAAGAATATAAATATTAGTTAGATCCTAACTTTTTAAACAATTTTTATTTAGCAAGCATATGTGAAATAAAGTTGTTGCCTGTTGAAGTAACTAGTTTAAGTTTCTATTTCTGCATCTTTCACAATGAGCAGACTGAAATGATGGATTAAGAAATGGAGTGCCATTCAAGAATTAAGCCAAGTTAATACAAAACCTGGAACAAGATTCAACTTTGCATAATGCGTGCAGAGGCAAAGGCATAACGTGAGACAGAGAAGTTAAAAAGAATTACTGCTGTCTGGAAAGACTTGTGCTTGACTCCCTATGAGGCGAGTCGTATGAAAGGTATTTAAATGCAAGTAATTTATGGAGGTGGGGTGGCTGCAGAAACCATCAATTTCCCAGTGCCATTTCTTCTCAGCTGTATAGTAATCTTTGGCTTGTACTTAGTTTCTCTGAATTTACCATTCCTGGTTATTTTGTCCTTTGAAAGGTGCCTAAAAAAATAAATGAATTCCATTTGTCAGTTCTCATACCAGGCTGCTCACTCTCTATGACCTGACCTCTCCCAGTTACGGTAAATTTATTAAAATTACCACCAATTCACTCGATAAAAATTATAGCCTCCCTTTCTGTTGTTAGGAAAGAAACTTGTCATAACCTAGGCTGTAAATAAAAAGGGCTACTGCTCTCTTTGACTGACAGAATGACAAATATATTTTTTTCTTTTCTTCGTTCTAGAGATCATTCAAGTAGACTTATTTTGTTCAGCATGTATCATTATGTCCCTACCAGACATACAAGACATGACGCATACTCATGTGCGATCTCAGTAGTGCTTTTCCAATGATGATAAAATGAGTTGACTTTGCCAAGCAGTACATGAGCAGCGGCAGTTGTCTGATCCCGCTTGGTGATGGGCCCATAATGATACTTGCTTTTAAAGGTGCACAAGCTGTTTCTAGTAAATGGAGTAGCATGCATCTGGCACTGGCAGTGTTTAATTAGGCTTTTGGATGTATGTGTGTTTTTAAGTAATTCTTAAAGTGACGGGTGCCTAATTACAGTAGAATTAACATACCTGCAGTATAATTTAATGAGTATTTCTTTAAAGCATTTCTTAACTGTTTTCCAAGTTAGACTTACCTGAGGTGCAAAGGTAATCCACAGATGCAGAGGAGAGAAGGAGTGCTACTGCACATAAGAAGGCCAATTACTATACAGGTTAAGTAGCTGTGTAAGCCCATGTTGTAAAAAGCCCGGGGTCCTAGAAACTATTGAAATCCTCAGAAAAAAACTGAAGTGTAGAGATATCAGGTAATTGAAAGGAACTACTCTGGGCATCTCTCTCCTAGGAGGATTCATATTGCCGACGTGCTTGCTTCTCTTTTGTATTAGCGGCGGGAGGAAAAGAAAAGGGATACCATTTTGCAGATGATAATAGGCTATGTGACTTTGTCTTTCTCCTGAGGTCTTGTTTTGTTGATGTGCTGGCCCCGCTTGTGTTATTATCTAAGTGAGGTGGAGCTCTTACCCCGACTCCACGTCACACATTCGGTATGGACAGATACACACACATCCACGCGTAGATGTTGTAAAAGGAACTGATTCAACACACGTAAAAAGGTTTGGGGTAGCCACCCATATAATATTCCTTGCTCCAAATGTTTTTTTGTAATAGCACAGAGCTGTTGACAATACTGAGTCCAAAACAGAACTGACGTGGGCTGGAAAATATGGTGGCTTTAAGGTGATGTAGGGGAACAGAAAGTGATGTCCTTCTGATGTCAGCCTGTGTGCCAGAAGTGACGTTCTTCTAGGCACCGGAACCGGAAGTGACATTCTTCTGGGTGCTGGAACTGGCATCGTCAGCACTGAATCAAATAGGTTTTCCCGCGGCTGGTCTGTAGAGATAACAGGAGAAGGTTTAGTGCACCCCACCACCCCCTGGCCTGGCATGGAATTACCTTTACTTGGTCCATACAACATCCCCCTACTCAGACATGTGTGACAACGTTTATATATATAAGATGTGCATTTGGGAGCTTTTTTCTTAAATTACGGTTGATGTATTCTAGAATGGGTGGCACAATGGCAAATGTTATTTGGGTGTTCTCCCAGTATGTTCATGGTATTCTGTTTGTCCTCTTTTATTATGAGAATGTGTGTGTTAGGTCTAATTCTAAACTTGGCCTAACTGAGTGCAAGAGGGTCCTGGCACAGCATCTGGGGTTGTCTATAGCTTTGGGCGTGATATTGTTATGCTCAGCGCTTCTGAATTGAATTTAGTAGATCTGAGAATTTATGTCTTCTTATTGGATTAAATACTTCATTGAACCATATGCCACTTTTGGAAACCAGGGGATAAAAAAAGTCTAGTTGAATGTGTCTATTGGCATACTGACTCGCTAAAGACAATAATAGAAAAAATGAGAAATAACTGAAAATGTGTAGTCAAATAATGGGCTAAAATCAAAACTAGGAGACAAATATAACTTTTGTCAAAGCCAATAACACAATCAAATATTCAGGGTCAAAAAACAAGAGCAAAATATTTATTAGATAGAAAAGTCAAGCAAATAATCTTAATCTTAGAGTAATATGTCAAGCTCAGATACCCTGAAACAGCTGAGGACAATCTTTAACCCATTGCTTGGATTATATCACAGGCTGCGCCAAACCTTTTTAAGTGTGTCGAATCTGTTAATTTCACTATATATATATATATATATATTGTCACACACGTGCACATGGGAATCAGCTGAAGGGCCTAAACACTAGTAATTCTACGCCAGGCCAGGGGGTGGCGGAGTGTACTGACTATCTCTCTCAGTCCCTTGCAGACTTTTTCCGGGAAATCCCGCCTGTTGCCGGCCCCGAGGATGACGTCACTTCCGGGCACGAGGACACCACTCCCAGTTCAGGCACAGATGATGTAATTTCCCTTCCAGCCCTTTAAAACTGCCATCTTGCCTCAGTACAGGCAGTTCTGTTCTGGACTCTGAACTAAGCACATCGTGCTATTTAAACACTACTTTTTGCAGCCGATTCAATTATATGGGTGGCTGCCCCAACTCTTTATGATGTCTCCGACTCATTCTTCTTACTATATATATATATATATTGTGATAAGGCGCTATATAGCGCCCGACCCGGCACAGACCACACAGA
>JANRMT010062791.1:20343424-20391240 GCA_026402145.1 Polypterus bichir lapradei
GTAGCAGAGGCGTCCCGGCCGGGCATGGGACCCGGCTGTCCGTCACAATATATATATATATATATGTGGCCTTTGAAACTTGATCCTGGTGTTTGTCGAAAACATATACCATGATACATGCAACGCGACCCATGATTTGAATATCCAACCCATAACAGCCCTGAAATTTGGCTTCAAGATCTTCATATGGCCATTAAAGATGCAGTTGGGCAAAACCCCTGACAGGGAATCCACAAGCATGTGGACAACAAAGCTGAATACAAGATTCTGTGACAAGAAGGGCAAGGATAAATGTTTTACAACTCATAGACAGTATCAATAGCTCCATAATTCTTGGCATCCATGAGGTGCATACATGATCAAATAAGTTAAGGATGAAGAAATTCACACACACAAATGTCTGAGAGCTTCAATAATTTATCATGTACACTACCGGTCAAAAGTTTTAGAACACATCAGTTTTTCTAGTTTTTCTTTCAATTTAATTAGTTGAAATCCAATGAATGACCTAAAATGGTGAAAAGGTAAGCAATCAACTGCCAGAGGTTTAAATTTAAAGTTTAGGTTAGTAAAAATTGAAAAAAGGAAATTTCAGTATATTATAAACGGGCCTTCTTCTGGGAACAACTAATAGATTACAACCTACAGATGTTCTGCAGCAATTAATGTGAAGTTAAGCATTGCAAGTTTAAGCAAGCAATTTGCACAGGTGACCCAATGTCTGTCGATTACTTAATAACCTTCTGACTGTTTTTGCCAACTTAAAAAGGCAACTTGCAGTAGTGTCTTGGGGCCTCATGTATAAACAGTGCGTACACACAAAAATGTTGCGTAAGAACGTTTCCGCATTCAAATCACAATGTATAAAACCTAAACTTGGCATAATGCCACGCACATTTCCATGGTACCTCATACCCTGGCGTATGCAAGGTCTCCGCTCAGTTTTGCAGACTGGCAGAACCCAGTGTCAAAGCAGTGCTACTGTTCCTGTGTGGTTAGCCTTTCTTTTTCAGATCCACATCCCTGACGCGGCTTTATAAATACACTGAAATTAGCCGCATATTGTTTATTAGTTTAATGCATCTGATTGTAATTAACCAGTAACAATATAGAGGTCCACGGAATGGTCAAACTATTCTAAATACAATAGCTGCTTTAGCATTTTTACTCTCATTGCACCTTCTTCTTCTTCTTCTTCTTTCAGCTGTTCCTATTAGGGGTTGCCACAGTGGATCATCTTTTTCCATATTACTCTCACTGCATCACTCAGAGTATTTATATCACTGTATCTGAGTAGGGAATCAAAGATCTACAGAATCTGAGAAAGAGAATTATGGGTATACAGCATCAAGCACACGCTGCTTCAGCCATTCTGTCTATTGAACTGCTTTCACACGGCAAACGTTTCAAAGCCTTTCCTGTAAGGACCCCACGGTTCAGAAACAGTTGCATCCCTAGAACTACAAACGAACTCAATCAAGTGCTCCTTGTAGAACTGTTTGTACTTATAAGTAGAATTACCTCACTGTAAACTTGCACTACAGTTATAATATTACACAACCTGAGCCACTTTATAAAGCACGTATTTATATATGATTACGATACCATTTTTAAGATGAAATACAGCAAAATATGTTTATTATATTATACAGAAAAAGCTTTAACTTCATTTAAATAATCTATATTGGAGCCAATCCCAGCCAACACAGGGCACAAGGCAGGAAACAAACCCCGGGCAGGGTGCCAGCCCACCACAGTAATCTATATTGTTAATAATTAAACATGCCAGGACACGGTGCCGCAGCGCTACTGAGCTGCTGGCGCTCCATTCATGGATTGTTCCTGCCTCGTGCTGTATTCCTGCTTGTGCTGGCGCGACACTGGAAGAATAGATGAATAGAATAACTAAACATGTACTACGAAGATATTTCAATGTTCCTTAAAGGTTTTGAAGAATTGGCGATCTAGCTTACAGATGGCTTAACGTCTATTACAGAGCTGATTGTGTGGCGATTGGGTATTTGGAGAAAGAAAAGTAAGGACAGGAATTGGAGATTAGTACTTTTGAAAGAGACAGTACTGCTACAATAAAGTATTTCATCGAAGGTCGCGCATGGCACAGCAAGCATCTTGCATGAGATATGAACAATCACTGCGCCATCGTGTTCCCATGTTTAATAACATGATTTAACTCCTATCATCATGAAAATGATATCAAGTATACATCTAAGTATTTTAATTATTCAGAGAGCTGTAATATCACGAATGTAATGGATTCTGTGTCCTGTCGGAGGAAGAGAAAGCCCGGAAGCACATAGTGATTCACATACATAGAGCACATAGAAGATCAAATACAAAACAAAGCATTTAATGTGCTACTTTAATTACGATGGGATTTGAGAAACAAGTAAATTAAACAATTTTAAGATGAAGTTTATGATGTTCTGCTTTAATGACAAAATAAACTATGTGATTAAATTGGAAATTTCGAGATTAAAGTTGACATTTTTTGCTTTTTTCCCACTGTGTGCCTATTTTTTTTGGTCCGTACCCTAATAAGCTTTCATATGACACTCAGACAGTGGGCTACGACTCGCCTTTTCACGGCGACTTTGATATGTGACTTCTTTTTTATTTCAGGCAATGTGTGACTTGAGCTTTCGAGTTTCCCTGACACTCTGTCAATCAATCAACTTCCTTTTGTTGTTTATACCACTGTTTAAACCAACAAATAGTACGTTATGCCTTGCCTCCAATTGGTATTCGCTGAAATTCTTATATTTTCCCCCATGCTTTTCCCATTGTCTTTTCACAAAAGGCTGAGCTTAAGGGCTATTTATATTGATTTGCATATTCAAAGAGGCATAATTTTGGGAGGAGTTGGGGCGGGACAGCAGGCGCATGCACATCTGTCACTTTTAACGCTGACCGGGATTTATGTAGCGGAAGAACATGGAAGTTTGTGTACACACAGATTTATGCATCTGAATTTTTCTGTGCATATGCACATTCCCGCTTTTGTGCTTACACAATGTTATAGTGTGAGTTCTACGCACGGCGTTATACATGAGGCCCCAGCTCTCCCAAAGTAATCGGTGTCTTTTACTGCTCTCATATTGAAAAAAAGGCACCTGATGAGAATTAAACTGCCTTTGTTAATCGCAAGCAGTTACACTCCACTAATGCACACGTCAGCTAAGGTGGCCTGGGTCAACCCATGATTCATTTATTTTGAGGCAAAATGACTGACAGACATGATGGTGCTGTATGTGATGGTGGCCTGTTGGTAAGGTAATTGGCTAAAACCTCAGTGTTTCATATTGCTTGCACTATCCATTGTAACAGCAATCACATCATTACACGTGTTAGGTGATAGTGGCTACCCGCTCAGAAGATGGTGTCTTATACCTTTCCCTGAATGCAGCCGAGAGGCATTATAATGCCATACATGATCTTGTGCTCACAGTTGCGGAACGTAGCCAGATACTCTTGAATGCAGGTGCCGGGGTCTCAACACATCAGGAGGGAGCTGCTCTGTCATCCATAGGAGTTCTGTAACATTGTGATCGCATATGTACGAAGTTGATTAGCATGCTCTATATATGGACGTTTCAGAGCAGCATTCGAGGCATGCTCATGTATGTACAGGGTGACTGAAATTTATAAACAATAAATTGAACAGAAATGCGCACATCAGATTTTACAAATTGGAATTTATTTGGCTTACACATTTTCCCGTTTTTCTGCCGTGTGCATATTTTCGCATTCAAAGTTTTATAAATGAAGCCCTAAAATAGGCCTCATCCAGGCAGCCAGACTCCAAACTCTAGTAGCAGGCTTTCAAGCTCACCCAAGCTCAGTGTGACGCCTGTGCAAAAGTACTTTAGGTACTTTGGCAAACAAACAATATATAATATGTAAAAATTAAATAGATAAGCATAGCAATTTTACTAAAAATGAAATATTAACTAAAAATGTATAAAAATAATAATTCACAAGCTACAGAAATAACAATAAAAAGGAAACTAAATACATGTCAAGGAACAGTCCCTGGCTGAAACATAACCATGACTACAGCTGTTTTAAATTAGAAATACTGGAAAATTGATAATAGTGAAATAATTTAAGGTATGTAATGAAACATTGATATTAATATCTAGATATTTACGAAAAATGTATTTGCTCGATTTCTTTCTTGAGATGAGCTTTTGAAATACATGAGATGGCAAGAGCAAATTAAAATACACATAAGCTAATATAACCTGAATTGTCCCTAGTGTGTGCTTGGTGTGTGGGTGTGTGAGTGTGCCCTGCGGTGGGCTGGCGCACTGCCCGGGGTTTGTTTCCTGCCTTGCGTCCTGTGTTGGCTGGGATTGGCTCCAGCAGACCCCCGTGACCCTGTAGTTAGGAAATAGCAGTTTGAATAATGGATGGATGGATAAACTAAGATAAACCTAAGGTATACATAAAATCACAGAATAATCCAATATATACATAGGATAAGATCTGTGACAGATTGAAGTCAGCACTAGTTTAATTTAGTGTCATGGTCTGCCTCACATAGGAGCAACATTGTTCTTTAGACATCTTTCCCATTTTACAAATCAATCCCAGTTGATCGCTGGTCAATTTTTCTCAGAGGTTATATGTGACCTGCATGTTTAATTTTATTTATTCATTACAATTTTTATTTGTATTCTCCAATATTCACTCTATAATTTGGAATGTGTTTAAATAATATATAGATATATCTTAGAATAGTACAGTAGAGGATATAAAGTTCTTAATTTTTATTTTACACCTTTATCAACTAATTCTCATCTTACATTTCTTTCTGTATCACAAGACAGGCCTGAGACTTTTATCTCTGGATAGTGTCACTTCTCCCTTTGACATTAACTATCAAAGTTACTATATATTGTGCCACACAAAAGCCTGAAGTGCCAATTTATCACTCAACTGTATGTATGCGCAGTGCAATTTCAAATTTAATTTAGCCTGCCATCTCAAAAATACGCTGTCCTAGCCAAAATGTTCAAGTTGAACCTTTGATAATATTGATAAAAGCCAGTAGCACTGGGATCATTTTATTCCAAAGAAACCCTATTGTCATGTTTAACCTGTAGCAGAATGAATTCAACACTAATTTAGTTTATACGGAGCTAGCAAAGGTGGTAGAATTCCCTTTGACAGATGAGTCATTCAAGATAACATTTATCTATATTTGATGGAAAATTTCTGACACTTTTAGTTTGCTGTTCAAAAGTTCACCATGGGAAAATGATAGCATGTCTTGCCAGATTTAAATGCAGTGAAACTGACCCATAAGGAGCCTTAATTCAGACTTCTATTTCACTTCATTCATCCACTGATTTAGTGAACTTGCTTTATTCATTGAAGAGGTGAGAGAATCCAAAGCATGTTAAAGAAAATACTGTGAATCTGTGCCATAAAAGTAAAAATATTTAACTCAATTAAATTTTCATCAAATAATATAGCACTGCGACACAGTACATTCTTACTTTTTCTCTGTTACCTATACCATCATTTTGTTTTTGTTGTCCTATTGTTACTTGCTAATGGTATGATATAAAGGAGCAGTGCTTACTGATGGCCCTTCACCATGACTGTTTCTGGGGCACATGTTTGGGGTGGCCATTGACATTGATTTTAGCACCACTGAAAGCCATTTATAAGGGCTATAGAGCAGCAAGAAGGAAGAAGAGAAAAACAGCTATGTACAACGAAACTCATCTGCAATAACTGCATATTCACCAAGAACGGAGACTGACAGGTACACTGTGCAGCATTTACCCATAGCCAACAAAGAGACAGGCGGATAATCGTTGTGGATGTTCATGCTGGAAGATGTGACCACCTTTTTGAAGGACCCTTTCTGAACATGTACAGGAGCTCCCCAATGTAAAATTTAGTGAGATTGCATCCGGTTTTACATGTCAGGGATAGCGCCAGTCACAGATGTTTTCACCTGCCCTGCTGGCCCATTCATTCTCCTCTCTTGCCACCATTAACATTTAAAACTGAGCTATTATTGTTTTGATGTAATTGTCCCTTTCCTTTTAGCATAAAATTCATTAAGCAACAGACTTAATATTTGTGTGAACAGTTTTGTCAGGGTTTGTGAGAATCATTTATCAAATGTATATTTTATGTTATTTGTTTTAATTCAAATTTCATTAGAATGGTAAAACTTTAACCAGCTTTCTTGTTTTTTTTTTTAAATGAAGAGTAATGGAGGAGAAGAATCCAAAAAAAACTCTGATTCAGTAGAAACCAAGCAGAGCTTCTTTATAATTAAAGATTTATTCAAAAAGACTTAAAAAATAAAACATGAAAAGAAAGGCAATAGGGCAATAACCTAAAATCAAACAAATCCAACAAATTGTAACCAAAACCAGTACCTTAAATGAATGCACAGGTCAAATGCCAGGAAAGCAAAAATGAAAAGAATCAAACAACAAATGCATGAGTTAAAAACAATATAATGCCAAAAATACAGTGAGAACTGGGGTCAGTACCCTATTTGCAAGGTGGCTCTGAGGCTAAGGATCTGCATTACTATCTAGAAGGTTGTTGGTTTAAATCCCATTACTGCCAGAAGGGGTCCTACTCCATTGGGCCTTTAAGCAAGGCCCTTAATCTGAAAATTGCAATGGCTGACCCTGCTCACCAACTAACAAAGTTCGTGCAAACACACAATTTTTCCTCTGGGTTTTATAACTATATTAAATTAAAAAATGCTCGCCCTGCTTAGGCTACATATGCAGAAAACAGAGCAATGAAAACTACTGCAACACTTTTTAAAAGAATGCATAATCTATACTAATAAAAGGCAAAGCCCTCACTGACTCACTCACTCACTCACTCACTCATCACTAATTCTCCAACTTCCTGTGTAGGTAAAAGGCTCATTCCTTACAGCTTACTTACAAAAGTTAAGCAGGTTTCGTTTCGAAATTCTACGTGTAACGGTCATAACGGTCGACAACATCTGTCATTTTGAACTTTCTTATTTATCGCCCCATCTTCACGAAATTTGGTAGGCGGCTTCCCTGCACTAACCGAAACCGATGTACGCACTTATTTCGGTGGTATGAAGCCAATGTCGGCCGCCATATTGAACTTTCCAACGTCACAAATTCTCCAACTTCCCGTGTAGGTAGAAGGCTGACCCCATCTTCACGAAATTTGGTAGGCAGCTTCCCTGCGCTAACCGAATCCGATGTAAGTACTTATTTCGGTAGTATGATGCCACTGTCGGCCGCCATATTGAACTTTCCAATGTCACTAATTCTCCAACTTCCCGTGTAGGTAGAAGGCTGAAATTTGGCAGGCTCATTTATTGCCCCATCTTCACGAAATTTGGTAGGCGGGTTCCCTGTGCTAACCGAAACCAATGTACATACTTATTTCGGTGATATGACACCCCTGTCGGCTGCCATATTGAAGTTTCCAACGGTCTTTGTTACTTATGGTCCCATCTTCAAGAAATTTGGTATGCGGGTTCCCAACGCTAACTGAATCCTACTTACGTACATATATACGTCCATAGCCTGCAGCTCAATCACCGTGTGAGGTGGCGTTGGTTCCCCCATCCCAATGCCTCCCACGTTGTTGGCTGCTAGCCTATATAAGGCCGTCTGTCACTTCGGTCTCTACATTCCCTTCCTTGCTTCGCCACAGGATTCACGTCTCCCTGCTGATAACTGCAGCCTTTTTATTTAATCCACGGCTTCTCCGCTGTTTTATTGTTCGTTTATTACGATTATAGTTATTGTGTAGGTATTTTAGACTTGCTTTACATTGTTCAGGTACCCGTTTCCTTTATCGCTCCAACCTTACCTCCATTAACATGTCTATCGAGGTGATCACCATCGATCAAAGAACTGTCACTTACCGAGTGGTTTCCATGCCCGGAGATGGCACCTGCCTTTTGCATTCTCTTTGTTACATATTGCACGGCCATATCAGGCTCACTCTTGATATCCGGAGGAACATTGTGTCTTATGTATTGAATGACTGGGACAGGTTCAAGGTGTGGACTGATGACGGTACAGGAGATAATTATAATACACACGAGCACTATAAGAGTGAAATGCTTAAACCCTTCACCTATGGTTCTGCATGTGAGTTGATGGCTGCCGCTGAATTGTTCGGTTGTCACTTTCAAGTGTACCGAAATGGCCAAATATTTTACTTTTTACTTTTTACTATTTTATTTTTTCACAGGTGACGATTTCAGTAATGGACACTTTGATGTTTATGAATGTTTAAACTCTCAAAAGCTGGATGTGAAATTATTGATGAAACCGGTTGTATGCTTACAATGCTTGACAGATGGCGAATGTCACTTCAACACAAGACCTGCAAATACTGTCGTAATTGAAATAAACCATGAAACTCAAACCGATTGTGACAGCAGCAATCCAAGCTGTGAGATTTGAAACAAGATTACTGTTCACATGGCCAACTGTACGTTGCATCCTCAAGATTAAGCTCAGCACACAGCTTGGTCATATTACAACCAGAGGGCCGAACTGACAACGTGGCATACAAAGAGATCCTTAACAAATAATTATTGGTATATTTTCCCTCAGTTTAAAAAGGTTTACTTTTCTTCTTAACCAAAATTTTAAGGCAGTACTTCGCTGCTGCGAAGCGCGGGTATTTTGCTAGTCTATACTAATAAAAGGCAAAGCCCTCACTGACTCACTCATCACTAATTCTCCAACTTCCTGTGTAGGTAGAAGGCTGAAATTTGGCAGGCTCATTCCTTACAGGTAACTTACAAAAGATGGCACCTCCTTACTGGTAGAGGATGCACAATCCTGGAAAACAATGGTATTACAGTGAAGTTATTGGAACTGGCTAAGTTTGTTTTAGGTTGGCCTACTCTCTCAATTGAACTTTAACACACACACAGATCCATTCATAAAAACATTGATTATGACTGATGCCTGAAAAGCCAGTCACTCCACAGAACTCCAAATGTAGTTTCAATAGCTTTAGCATGAACAACCCATGGGCATCCCCAGGATATAACCTAGATGGTAAAGACAAGCTTTAGTTAATGCCACTTACCAACCAATGATGCATTCTGCTGGAAGAGTCTCTTTTCACCCCTGATTTTCTTAAACTAAGAAAGAAACTTCCAGCGCTCAGTGGTAGAATAGAGCAAAATACAAACAGGAGAACAGAATTTATGCAATAACACTTTCTGCCTAAACTACAATAATTATCAAAATTTTCAGGTAATTCTTATGTAAATACTAGGGGGCTTTTTCCCCTGTTTGCTCTGCTTGGCAACTCCCCCAAGCTGCGATACACGCCAGCCACTTCGCGTCTCCTGCTCGCGCATGTTGATTTCACTTTCACCGAACAACAAATCTTTTCATTCTAGTAGATACGTCTCTTCATTGGGAAGAAAAACTATTTTTTCCTGATGGCAACATGAATTAGACGATCTACAAGTCTCCGACTTAAAGTTTAAAATCCGAACAATATATTCAATCTCTTTTTGCTTTTCCATTATTTCATTATTTCGAGTAATAATTTTCATTTGTTTGTGCTAATGTGATCTTTACTTTCATTTTTTTGAAACTTTAGAATTTTCGTACTTCCATTATCTCTAGGCTGCTCTGCATGTGTATCGCGCTAATGTTTTTGAACCTCTTTACGACATTCTACTTTGTCATCTACTCTTTGTCTTTTATTTCCGGCCCTGGGCGTGGATAAATCTCTTCGCACAAAGTCATGTCTTGCGGGACGTGAAAGTATCTCTCTGAAAAAGTCACGTCTCGTCCCAGGCTAAAAAGTCTCGTCTTGTCACAGGATTTTTTTATTATAATAGAGAGACAAAAGCATTAACAGACAAGGTACATTTATCAGTAGCCAAGTAACATAACAAACTGTTTTAGCATAGAAAAAGGAATAAAGTTCATTTGTAAAAGTCCTTTTTTTCATATGTAACAAATGTAAAGAGACAAAAAGTCATAAGATAAAGGGTCTGGGGCACCCGAAGGCAAACCCTGCACATTAAGGAATGCTAAAGGTGTAAAAAAAAAACACATGGTACTACGCAAGTGAGATGTTGCAGATTCTGAAGACGATCTGATCTTAAGATAGCGTCAATCTGTTTTATGAGGAATTCTGGAAGGAAGAGACGGGTCCAGGTGGTCTGACTCTAAGACTGATGTCAGAGTGGGAGAGGTGTCAATCTTCCTTTCTATAGAGGGACAAGGAGAAGAGGGAGCATTATTAGACAGTGCCTTCTCGTGTCTCAGCAGTAAATCACACTTACCTAAGCCCTTTGGTTGCTCCACAAGTACACATGTGTGACACAAGGAATGTTCTGCTCCTTCTTCCTTCTAGGACACGTGTGTCCATGCTGTCGCTGACACAGAGTGAGTCTCCTGGATGCTGCCTATGTGGCCTTACACTTTTATGGTTAAAGAATGACGAGAGATGCAGTGCCACACAGACCTATATTAAAATAACACCCTGATTTTATTTAGACATCAAGACCAATTTTACCTATTGTCATTGTAGCAGTCAACATGTTTATATGCTGACTCACACCGCCACTGAGTCTGGATTCAGTTCCCAACCTAGTCACATGTTGCATAAACGTATCACATGGTTCCCGTTTCCCATATGAGTATTTTCTGGGATTTCTGGACCCTCCTACATCTCAAAAGCATGAATGATAAATTAATTGGCAATTCTAAAATCGTCCCTGTGTGAGAGGATGACATTTCATCTTGACCGGTATTGGTTCCCACCTTGCTACCAGGGCTCTAATCCTGATAGATAGATAGATAGATAGATAGATAGATAGATAGATAGATAGATAGATAGATAGATAGATAGATAGATAGAATGTGGTTATTGTGGTGAGCTACTGTAGCTGGCATCCAACTGGTACCTGCCTTGTGCACAAGAATGAAGGGCAAACTGTGGCTCCTAGTGATCCTGTAATGGAAATGTAGAGCTCAAGAATGGACAAATGTTTTCTGTTAGCAATTTGGGTTTATTTGTAAGGCACTTGTTAAGAAGAGCTCGGACTAGCATCTGTCAGCCTTTACTTACCAACAATAAAAAAAGGTATTCTTTCACTGAAAAACAGCCAGAAATACATTTTAAATATAAGGAATGTCAAAATACTGCTTTAGCTAACTTCCTTTCACTCTTCAGTATATCAATAATATTTTCTGTACGGGATGCAATTTGAATGACTGGTTGTCTTGCTAAGATCTCTATCTTTCAGCCATCAGCTTTGCATTTTAGGAGAATGTGTCTTTAGTCCACCAATCAGTTTTTATAAGAAAAAAAATAGTTAACCATTATTTTTTTCAGGGCCAAGGAAATGTTTTAACTTAATGTTTTATCATATCAAATTTGTTTAACTTATTAGAATGTCCATCCATTTTTGTTCACTTTTTTATCCATTACCTTTATTATATTCTGTAGGCGTACTGCCCTGTTTTATTTTTATGGCTCCACTGGTTTTGAATAGATGGCTGGTAATACAGATGTAATTTAAGAACGGTTTTAGGGTTTTATAACTCAGTGTAATAAAACGGTAAGGCCATGAAAGCAGTGCAGTAAGTAAGAAGTTATATGTGGACATGTTATTACTTTTGGTGATGACCCAGCTCAAGTTAGTGACCAAAATCCAATGAATCTGTAAGAACAGAACTTATGTGAACTAAAGCTGAATTATAATTAAAAGTTAGTAAAGAAATTAAATTAGCATGGACAATTTATCAGGATCCGTTCTAACGTGAAAGTATAATGCCAAGAATGTAAATGTGACAGTGATGAGAGGTGCTCTCCCTCGAGGCACTTATGAAATTGAAATATTTTTGTTAATTCGTTGATTATAAAAATATGTATCTTTTTCTTTGACTTTAAGTTTAAGTTCAAGTTTATTGTTTTTTCTTACTTGAGTGTAAATGGAAGTAGTACAATACCAAAAATAGACAAAAAAATGTGTCACCATAAAAATTCTTAATGCATTTAATTAAGATTTTACATAAATGTATTAATTCATAAACATATTTAATGCAAAACCACCCTAGGCACAGGGTAGCTAGCAACCTCGGACAGGACACCAGTCCATCACAGAGCACACAGCCACATGGAGGCCAGTTTAGAGTGACCATTAAAGCTAATCAATGGCGTTGTGAACGTGGGAGGAAAATCTACACAGACAACATCCAGTCACTAGATATGAAACTGTTTACTGTTAGCATTCTCCTAAATCACAATAAAAGACAATAAAATTGAATAGAGAAAAATTAGGACAGCTGTGAATCTGAAAAGAGCCCAACGTCCTGAGTGTCCAGCCAAGTTGTTCTGAATTTATTATTTTGAGTGTTTTTTCTTTCATGTATTTTTCTCTTGATGCCAATTTTTTTTTTGTATTTTCTTCATGTCAGTCACACATAATTTTATGTTAGAAGCCTCTCATAGCTGCAATGATTCTGAATTGTTTTTCCATGGTTGCAGCCATATTGTTTACTGTTTCCCTACACATCGCCTGTCATGTGATGTGGGCTTATGTGACATATTGATTCATCTTCTCCTGCCTATAAAAATCTTAGCATATTTACAGGCTTCCTCGCTTTGGATCAATGACATTTTAAGATACATTTCTTTGCTGCCTAATTGAGATTTGGCAATGGCAATAACCCAAGGACATACAGTAGGTTTTTTGTATAACACTCTGGTTTGGTTTTTCAAAAAGTATTTGTTGTTTCGGTATTCTGACAATGGTCTGACTCCTTTTTATGTATGCTTCCTAAAAAAATACTTTAATTTGCCAGTCTGGCCATTTTTTATACTGTATATAGTATACAGGGTTTTAAATATCAAAAAATCTGATTCCACTATCTATTTTGAGTTATGGTTTCATTCAGGCATTGTTCCTGCCTTGTGTGCAATGTTTGCTGGAATAGGCTCCAGCTTTCGTGCAGCTTTTCTCTGGATAAGCAGCTTACAAAAATGGATGGAGGGAATTGTAAATAATTCATGGTATCCCATGATGCCATTTTATTTCACATGGATGCCATCATTTTTTACAGTTGTTTTGTTGATGATTACCATACTGTTACAATGTAGGGACAACTGCAGGGACAGCTGGAAGTGTATGGTGCATGATGTCACTGCTGTGATGGCATGAAGCATCATTCTCTTCCTGGTTGTCAAAGAATATGGATATTTCAAATTGTTCGCTACTCTTTTTTTGTGATTAAATATTTTGGTTTTGACTTTTTGTTGATTCTGTTTTCTGACAATAAATTAGAATAGTTTTTTAGTTTTGATGTCTCATTGTGTTGTATGTAACCAATTTTTCAACACCTACAGTATTGCATGCCCAACCTACAAAGAAGGGGGGTCTCTCTTTGAATTTTTTTAGAACGTCAAGGCTGTTGAGCCCTCAATTAAACAGGGCCTGTTAAAACCCATTGAGGCATTCTTTGTGCGATCTTGGGCTATCTGCGAAAATATTTTGTTGTTGTTATAACAGATCTTCTTTTCACATGCTAGACTCATTTATTAGTTAAATGTCTTCTTCTGGTTCTTGTTCTTTTTTCCCCTTTTACAATTTTGTCATCTATTGGCAGAATACTGGTTGATCCAAGTGGTCTTTGGCAATGCTAAAGGAATTTTATTTCAAGGCTGAAATGGGAGAACTTCTAACAACAATGTTTGATCCTTGTGGAAGAACAGCTAAACATTAGAAAGTGTTTGCAAACATCCACTTATGATCTTGACATCACTTTTTCAGATGGTATGTGGGAGACTCTGAGCCCAGGCAGAATCAGACTGCATCAAGCAGTGAAATATCAGTTTCATTATGCTGTTATAATAAGATGATGTGTACTCTTGACACCTTCATGCTTGCTTGTCTACATCAAGACCTGGGAGATCCAAAAAGTGCTAGGGGAAAATGGATGCACCTCTTCCACAAAGAGCAAGTGCACACAGGAATGGAAAAATGCTCACCACCATCCAGATAGATAGATAGATAACTTTATTTGTCTCCATGGAGTAAATTTAATAAAAATAAATATTCATAAATAAGTACATAAGTTGGTAAATAAATACACATGCTTTGGTCTTAACAAATAAAAACAATTAAAGAGAAAGAAACCTTCTGCCTTGGCAGTGACAGTCACAGTGAGGCTTTATGCTAACATGTTGCTGTTGGTATAAAGAAGCCCCCTTCATAATCATTGGCTGAATGTCCTCTGTGTTATTGTGTCAGAAAGAGGATGTGTAGAATTGCTCATAACGGCAATCAGTTTTGTTTTAAATCTCTCTTTTGCTACAAACTCATTGGGTTCCCATAACTGACCCTGCCCTTTTCATGAGCTTGTTAATTCAGTGGGCCTCTCTTGAAGTGATGTTACCAGCCCAGCACACCACAGCATAGAAAATCACACTGACCATCACAGAATATCAAAGTCACCGTGAAAAGGTCAGTGTAGCCCACCATCTGAGTGTCATATGGAAGCTTATTAGGGTACAGAGAAAAGAAAAAAAATAGGGACACAGTGGGAAAAAAAGCTTCTAATGTCAACTTTAATCTCGAAATTTTCACTTTAATCACGTTGTTTATTTTGACATTAAAGTAGAACGTCATAAACATCTTAAAATCGTTTAATTTACTAGTTTCTTAAATCCCATCATAACTACAGTAGCTTGTTAAATGCTTCATATTCTATGTGTTCTTCTGTGTGCTCTATGTGTGTGAATCACTAGATGCTTCTTAAATGGGCTTTCTCTTCTTTCAACAGGACACAGAATACATTACATTCATAATATTACAGCTCTCTGAAAAAATGAAATACTAAGATGTATACTTGATATCATTTTCATCTATCCATCCATCCATCCATCCTCTTTCATTTATCCGAGGTCGGGTCGCGGGGGCAGCAGCTTGAGCAGTGATGCCCAGACTTTCCTCTCCCCGGCCACTTCTTCTAGCCCTTCAGGGGGAATCCTGAAGCGTTTCCAGGCCAGACGGGAGACATAGTCTCTCCAGTGTGTCCTGGGTCTTACCCGGGGCCTCGTCCCGGTTAGACATGCCCGGAACACCTCACCAGGGAGGCGTCCAGGAGGCACCCTAATCAGATGCCCGAGCCACCTCATCTGACTCCTCTCGATGCAGAGGAGCAGCGGCTCTACTCTGAGCTCTTCCCGGATGACTGAGCTTCTCACCCTATCTTTAAGGGAAAGCCCAGAAACCCTGCAGAGGAAACTCATTTCAGCTGCTTGTACTTGCGATCTTGTTCTTTCGGTCACTACCCACAGCTCATGACCATAGGTGAGGGTAGGAAACATAGATCGACTGGTAGATTGAGAGCTTTGCCTTACGGCTCAGCTCCTTTTTCACCACGACAGACCGATGCAGAGCCCGCATCACTGCGGACGCCACACCAATCCACCTGTCGATCTCACGCTCCATTCTTCCCTCACTCGTGAACAAGACCCTGAGATACTTGAACTCCTCCACTTGGGGCAGGATCTCGCTTCCAACCCTAAGAGGGCACTCCACTCTCCCTCAGGACGTGGTCGAAGTTCTGCCGGAGGTGGGAGCTGAAGCTACTTCTGACAGGGGACTCTGCCAGACATTCCCAGCAGACCCTCACAACACGTTTGAGCCTACAAGGCCTGACTGGCATCCTCCCCCACCATCGAAGCCTACTCACCACCAGGTGGTGATCAGTAGACAGTGCCACCCCTCTCTTCACCTGAGTGTCCAAGACATGTGGCTGCAAGTCCGACGATGTGACCACAAAGTTGATCATCGAACTGAGGCCTAAGGTGTCCTGGTGCCAAGTGCACATATGAACACCCCTATGCTTGAACATGGTGTTCATTATGGACATTCTGTGGCGAGCAGAGAAGTCCAATAACAAAACACTGCTTGGGTTCAGATTGGGGGGGCCATTCCTCCCAATCATGCCCTTGCAGGTCTCACAGTCATTGCCCATGTGAGCATTGAAGTCTCCCAGCAGAACGAGGGAATCACCAGAAGGTATGCCCTCTAGCACCCCCTCCAGGAACTCCAAAAAGGGTGGGTACTCCAAACTGCTGCTCGGCGCATACACACAAACAACAGTTAGGACCCAACCCCCCACCTGAAGGCAGAGGGAGGCTACCCTCTCGTCCAATGGGGTAAACCCCAATGAACAGGCTCCAAGTTGGGGGGCAAAAAGTATGCCCACAACCGCTCGGCACCTCTAACCGGGGGCAACTCCAGAGTGGTAGAGAGTCCAGCCCCTCTCAAGAAGATTGATTCCAGAGTTCAAGCTGTGCATCGAGGTGAGCCCGAATATATCTATATCATGATTATAGGAATTAAAGCATGTATTACACAAGGGGGGTACAGTGGCGTAGTGATAGTGTTGAGCTGCCACCTCATCCAGAGATTGTTCCTGCCTCCCGCAAGATGCTTGCTGCACTGTGTGTGACCCTCGATGAAATAATTTATTGGAGCAGTGCTGTCTCTTTCAAACGTACTAACCCTCAATTCCTGACTGTCCTTTTCTTTCTCCAAGTAAACAATCACTACACAATAAGTTCTTTAAAAATTGTCAAGCCATCTCTAAGCTTAGAATGCTGATTCTTCAAAAGTTTTAAGGAACATTGAAATATCTTCATAGTACATGTTTAATTATTCCAACAATTTATCCATCCGTGGTCACGCCAGTCCCAGCAAGCATACAGCGCAAGGCAGGAACAATCCCTGAACGGGGCTCCACCCATGTATCCACACATTTAATAATTATCAGTATATGTTATTTAAATGAAGTTAAAATTGTATCTGTATAATGAAATATACATACTTTACTGTATTTCATCTTAAAAATGATTATCAAGAGCTCCAAGAAGATAACGCTTGGAAATCTAAATTGACTTAGAAGACAGCCGTCATCATCTGTAAATACACTCTGTCTTCTATTGAACTGAATTGAATTCCTTTATTGTTATTGTATGGTATAATGAGATTCAATATGCAAATACTCCATAAACTTATTTTCCTATAAAATGATAAAATAATAACAATAATAAAAATAATATGATACAAAAACAATGAAAAATATACAATATGAAAGCATAAGTGGCTCAGGTTGTCCAATATTAAAACTGTAGTTTACTTATTATCTTACTTATAAGTTCGAATAGTTCTACCAGGAGCTCTTGATGAATTGATTGAATGCATTTATATCTCTTCGGATGAAACTGTTTCTGAACCGTAAGGTTTGTGCAGAAGAGGCTCTGAAGCATTTGGTGTATGAGAGAGAAGTTCAAATAGATTGTGCGCATGGCTGAGGCAGCGTGTGGTAGGAGCTGTACCCCAATAATTCTCTCTTGAAACAATCTGCCATAGAGCTTTCTGATCAGCTGCCGTAGAGCTGTTATTCCCCACTCAGATACAGTAGGTTAAAATACTCTGAGTTGTGCACTGAGAGTAACAACGATAAAGCAGCTGTGGTATTTGGAATAGTTTGGCCATTCTGTGCATCATTATACTGTTACAGGTTGATTACAATTAGATGCCTTAAACTAAAAATGATATGCGGTTAATTTCAGTGTATTTGATAAAGCCGCATCAGGGATGTGAATCTAAAAAATAAAGGGAAACCACACATGAACAGTGGCACTGCTTTGACGCTGGGTGCCACCAATTTGCAAAACTGAGTCGAAAACATGTGTATGCAATAGTTTGACGCCAAGTTTAGTTTTTATATATCACGATGTGAGCATGGAAACTGGCATACGCAACATTTTGTGCTTACACATCATTTATACATGAGCCCCAGGTATTTATGCCACAAGTACTGCTACTCACACGTACCAGTCATAATACAGGATACACTATACAAAAAGGAAAACTCCTTAGTGGCAATGTTACAGATAGGCCTCAACGTGCAAAGCTTCCACTGTCTCATCATTAGTGAGCTGCAAACCAACAATGAAGTTTGCTTTAGTCACACAGATTCCTGATCACTAACATCAAATAGCCTATTGTATTATAGACACTTCTCAAGTGTGCTGCATGGAGACCTCATCAACAAAGTCAAGAATTCCCCAGACACCTTGCTGTAGATTTATTTGAATTATAGTGTTCTTAATAATGGGTCGATAAAAGGCTGTTTTAATGTTTCTGAGAACATCACAATGTTCTGTCTACTCATTCACTGGCTGAGTATAACAAGAAACCGTAATTGATGTACTGATCATACTTTCATTACGGGATTGTACAGTTCAGGAGTCTATCATGGCAGCACAGGATGCGAAAAGCAGGATCCAACCCTAAATGGGACATGAATACCTCATACAGTGCGTTCACAACAAGCTAATGTAGATCTGAGACTGGAGGGAAAACTGGAATGCTGGAGTCAACAGTACCAATGTACCATACATTTACTAAGATGCCATATACTTTCCTATTTTTATTATTACCTTGCACATACTATAGGTATATAAAGAAAAGAAAATCTAAAATTCAAGTTGGAGCTTTTATTGGATTCACACATTTTAGGCACATCTAAATAGATTTTGCCCACTGTCAGAGTGATGTCTGTTTTTGTTCCAAGACATGAGTCTGTGAATCGGGTACTAAAAAATGAATCACCAAATTCTAATAAACCTTTGCAGTTATTAGCTGTGTACAATTTCAGAAAATATTGATCAAAATCACTCCAGTACATTTTGGTCTTCAGAGATCTGGCATTTTATTCAATGAATTTGTGCCTCAGCTGAGGACATAACTGGGGTAGGAGAATTTAATTTTTAGCAAGATATTTTTCTTTCCATTCCACATAATAAAATATTGGTTTTGATATTTTACTACTAAATCTAAAGCTTTATATGGGGAATGTCTTGTGCTGGACACATCAGATTCTTTTAAAACTGGATTACTGGTAGATGAAGAGACTTTGTCAGATGAACACAGTTGGAAATAGGTGACTGAAACAAAGATAAAGTGTTAACTGGAAGCACACAATGACCTGGCCAGAAACTGAACTCAGTTCTGAGGCAGTGCACTAACAACTATATTGTGGCATTACCCAGCAAATGAACAGGTATATCTTATAAATGTTTGATATTTACTCTTGTGGACACCAGAGGGCGGACCAGCTCCCCAAACTCGACACAGACAGATGTAGACACAAGTTCCAAGTACAACACATGCTTTTATTCTGATGTGGGAAACTCTTTACTTTGTTCCCCAGCTGCACAGCCAACACAGTACACAAGCGCAAAAATAAAACAAGCCCTTTTCTTCTTCTTGTTTCCCTCTCTCTCTCTCTTTCCACCACCACTCCTTTTCCAGCAAGCTTCATCCCCATCCCTCCCTATTCTGGCTCCCCGAGTCTTGGCAGCAGTCTCCTTTACTTGCACCTGGGAGGACATCCGGTAGCCCATTAGCGTGGTCCAGAAGCACTGCTGGGTGAGGCAGCAGCCTGACAAAAGTAGGGCTCTGCAGTCCCTGCAGCACAGGACTCTGTTGAACTTCATCTCCCATGGAGCCCTATGGAAGCCCAAGGCACCTTTGCAAACCAGGGGGACTGCTATTTAGTGCTCTGGGGGAGATAAGGCCCTGTATGTGTTCTCTCCCCTGGTCCTTCCATTAAACAGATGTCCTAGATGGGTAAGGGCTTGGCCATTCTCCACATGGCCTCTCCCTCTGCTGAGCCTTATGGAGCGAAGTGGCCCATCCCACAAGGGCTGTCTTTTTCCAGGCAGGGATGTCAATGTAGTCATGTCCACGGCTCTGTCCTGAAGCAAACAAACAAGACTGCAGTGGGGAAATCTACTGGTTCCCTGTACAGGCAGCGCCTCCAACTGTGTTCTGGACAGTGACAGTCCTGGCACCCTCAATCTGTGGGAATGGAAGAAAGACAGGAACGCCTGCTCCAAATCACATCCAGCTGAGGATCCGGGCATTCCCCATCTAGGAGGTAGGCACATGGAACACACATAACACTCCCAGGGCAGATTGTTTCTGGGGGCGGTGCTTACCTCCTTCCAAATTACATCCTTCAGAGTTCTGCTCTTTCAGGTAACCTCTCTTCCTGGCATGCTGATCTGCTTGCCAACCACGATGGTGTGCGTCTGGCTGCCTACTGCCTTCAGACCTCACCTGCACCTCTTCTTCTCCATCAGGGCGGGAACGGCGTTTCAGTGCCTCCTCATCGGCATTGGAACATGCTGTCTGCTGTGTGTGTGCGTTTGCAGTGCTGTTGTGCTGGGTTTTGCCACAAGAGATTTTTTCTTGCCAGCAGATGGCCAGGTAATCATGCCGACTTTGTCACTTGTGGACATCAGATGGTGCACCAGCTCCCCAAATCCGACACAGACAACTGCAGGCACAAGTTCCAAGCACAACACTTCATTCTCTAGCTGCACAGCCAACACAGTACACAAGCACAAAAATTAAACAAAAGAAAAAGCTTCAGCTTGTCTCTCTTTCTCACTCTCCTTCCACCTCCACTCCTTCTCCAGCAAGCTTCGTCCCTCTTCCTCCTGACTCTGGCTCCTTTAGTAGTGGCAGCGGGCTCCTTTTATCCTGTACTCAGGAGTTCTTCTGGTGGCCCATTAGCGTGGTCTGGAAGCACTTCTGGGTGAGGTGGAAGCCCAACAAAGTAGGGTTTAGTAATCCCTGTAGCATCCTCTGGCGGCAGGCATGGAACCCAACAGGACTGTGCCAAACTCCAACTCCCATGGAACCCTTTGGGAGTCCGAGGCACTGCTGCAACCTAGGGGAGCTACCATCTAGTGCTCCAGGGGAGATAATGGCCTAAATGTGTTCCCTTCCATGGTCCTTCCATTATACAGGCATCCCAGCTGGTTATGGGCCCCAGCCATCCACCACACTCTTTTAATTTATAATGATGTATTGTGAGAGGTTTAAATCAATAGTTATTTTTATAGCAAATTTTCACAGAAAAACTGTAGCCTAAAGTGCTTTGCAAAAAGTCAAACAAAGAATTCCAATTACAAAAGGAATAAATTAAAACAAATACATCATTAAATACATAAAACAGACAATTCAAGAAAACAAATAAATATATATACTAAAAAAATGGAAAAGTCCCTAATGGAACAAAGTTTAACTTAGAGTACTATTAACTATTTGCATTGTTTCTAAGTCTTATATTTGGTACGGTGGCATGGTGGTGCAGTGGGTAGCACTGCTGCCTCGCAGTTAGAAGACCCGGGTTTGCTTCCCGGGTCCTCCCTGCATGGAGTTTGCATGTTCTCCCCGTGTCTTTGTGGGTTTCCTCCAGGCACAGTCCAAAGAGATGCAGGTTAGGTGCATTGGCGATTCTAAATTGTCCATAGTGTGTGCTTGGTGTGTGGGTATGTGTGTGTGTGTGCGCCCTGTGGTGGGCTGGCACCCTGCCTGGGGTTTGTTTCCTGCCTTGCTGGGATGGGCTGGCTGGGATTGGCTCCAGCAGACCCCCGTGACCCTGTAGTTAGGATATAGCAGGTTGGATAATGGATGGATGGATATTTGGTAAAAGTCAGTGTCTGATACCATAGTTAGATGGCCAGGGAGAACAGGAAAGCAAAAAAACCCAGTTGATGAGAAACTGGAGAAAATAAATGTTTAGGGGCTCCAAGCCCAAAAGTTCAATGAAGCACGGTCAGGACATTCTACAATATATCGATGCTATAAAGTAGTTCTTTAGTGTGATGATACAGCATCCTGGAAGATTTGATACAGCAGTTCTCATTAGTAGTTGGAGCACCATTTACCTCATAAATCAAGGATCACGTGACATTGGAAAAGTAGAAGAAAGCAGAAAAGTAGAATTTATATCAATCAGCAATGCAAATCTGACAATTTCTCTAAGATGCACAATAAATGATTAAATCAATATGTTAAATGATATCTGAGTAGAACTTGTCAAAATACATTGGATTCCCTGCCGCTGTCACCAACAAACTTTTTCACAGTTTTGTGTTTTTCTATTTTTCACTCACAACAACTTCAGCCACTCCACCTTTAACTACCTGAATGTGAATCAATGACCAACAAGTTCATTTTATACAGTATATCTTCTGTATCATGGAGATGAATGCCAGAGACCTAAAAAGGTATTGCATTTAAATAAATCCATAATTGATTTTTCCATACATATTGCATGTAACATATTGGTGCTCCTCCTGGTTCCTACTTTCAACCTCATGCTGCGGGCACAGACTTCAACACCATTGTGATCATAAAGCTGGAGAGAATTGGTTCAGTAAATAGATGGATATATAGTGATCTTAAATGGCTCTATTTTGTTCATGTTGTCTAACTGATTGACTCCCTCTCCAAGCTTGGTTCTTCCCTTGTGGTCAATGCTGTTCGGATAGATTCTGACCAACCATGTGTGGCGAGTGACTGGGTACCCAGCCAAGACGCCCAGGAGGACCGGAGGAAGGCTTATGCCTCCTCCAGACCATGAGGAGGTGACCACCCTCGTGGCTTTGGGGACCACGGGAACGGAGCTTAGAAGCTCAACCCTATAGGGGTCCGTGGTCACCGCCAGGGGGCGCCCCAATGCCTGTGGAGCCCTGGCCCTCAGCACTTCCGTCACACCCGGAAGTGCTGGGGGGAAGAAGACCAGGGACACCTGGAGTGCTTCTGGGTGCACAGCCAGCACTTCAGCCACACCTGGGAGGGCCGGTGGAAGGTTATCGGTAGGTACCTGGAGACCTGGAGCTTGCCCGGGTGAGGATAAAAGGGGCTGTCTCCCTCCATTTGATGGCTGGAGTCAGGAGGAAGTAAGACAGAGCTCGGGAAGAGAGGAGTGGAGGCGGACCAGAGAAAGAGAGGCATTGTGAAATGCCTGGATTTTGGGGGAGTATTGGGGTTGTGTGCTGTCACTTTGTAAATATGGATCGTGTAAATAAACGTGTGTTGGGTGAACCATCGGTGTCCGCCTGTCTGTGTCCGGGCTGTTTCCCACATATGATTCTATAAACTGAAATAAAATGAATGGGTAAATGTCAATTCTAAATTGTTTAGGTTTCAACCAGTATGCTCCTATGATTGACTGGCATCCTGTCCAGGCTCCTGCCTTCTGCATACTATTGCTTGGAAAGGCATGAGCCTCACCATAAGTCCAAAATTAAATGCAATTAATATATGTGTATATGGCGATCCTATATTGGTTCATGGTCTCTAATTTTCTGTCCAGGGTTGGCTGCTTTCTTATTCTCAGTATTGCTGAGGTACACTGAAGCTGAAATTGGCTAAACCTGGTTCAGTAAATGGATTAATGTATGGTGTTTCTATATTTGCCTGCTTTGAGTGAACCGTCCCTGTGATGGCGTCATATTATCCAGGGTTGATTAGATCAGCTCCAGCCTCCCTATGACCCTAAGACTGATTAAGCCGGTCTGAGAATATTATGGTATTGGATAAAAGTGGTCCAGTAAATGGATAATAAGCTACTGATTCTAACTAGGCCTCTTTGTGTGTGCTGTGATGTGCTGACTTAATGGGGGTTGTTAAGGTCGGGCTTCATGTAGCACTGAATTTAGGTGAGTTCTATAAAACAATGGATGGATGGCATTAAGATGTAACAAATGACTAAAACTGTTTTCCAATTTTATCAGGTGATTTTTACAATTTAAATTTACAATTTAGGTGAACTATTAAAGCCATTGTAAAGGTTGTCAAATTTGACCATGAAGACCAAAGCAGCTGTTGATCTCAGTTTTAAGTAATTCTTCAATCACATGTAATTTCTACCCTTATCTTACCATCTTTAAAGAATTCCTTTTTTCAAACAGTAACTGTAGGGTGTGCTATATTCTTTAATGAATGATTGAAATTTTTGTTCTTTTATATAGACAAAAAACAGGATTACGTCCGCTTGTTTCTTTTTAGCAGTTTGTTCCAATGTTTGTGGTCTGTTCCTTCCTTTCCCTTTTGCTGAAATTCTGCATACAAGGCATGCCTTGCAGTTTGTTTTCAACTTACAAACAGAATGCAAAATTAAAGAATTTAGAAACTTTAGTCACAATTCAAAGTGTGTTATACTCTGATTAGATGTCTCTTCAGGCTGAAGCACACACACATGGAACAACCCCTATAGGTTCCAACTAAATGCCTCATTCCAAGGCTGTAGAAAAAAATATGTCAGAAGAAAACAGAGAGTGAAAAGACTGAGTGATCTGTTACTTTTATTATCACGATGTTTCTCAACTGTCTTCACTCATTCTAGGGTTGCAGGAAGCTGTTATCTATCCCACCAGAAGTGTATCAAAGGCAGTTACAATTCTAGATAGGACCCCAGTCTATCACAATGCACTTTCACTCACACCCTGGCAGACTGCAGTTAATTTAACACACACATCCGTTGGCTGCTGAGTTACAGAATCAATTTTAAATGTACACTTTATCCCCTTGCTGTACATTTTTGAAAGATTTCTCTTCAAGACATGCACCATAGCTTCATTATCTCCACTCTATGGGGCCAAATTGTATTTTCATCCTAATAACATTTTATAATTTTGCAGTATTCTATTTGTTGACATGCTCAGATTAGATCTCACGTCTAGATGTTGTCAGGGTGGAATTTGCATGTCCTCCCTGTGTCTACATGGGTGCTGGTGGGGTTAATTGGTACAACAATTCTACATTCACCCTAATGTGAGTATGTATGGGTGTGTGCATGAGTGGGCTATGCAATACATTGATGCCTTGTCCAGGACTGTTTCCCACATTGTTCTTAGTGCTATCGGTATAGGCTCTGGCCACCTTTAATCCAAAACTGCAGTAAGCAGCTGTAAAATATATGCATTTATTATACTTTCTCCTTATGTCTATGTGGGTTTTCCTTGAGTGTTCCATTATTCACCCAACATTTGAAAGACATGCTCAATTATTTAATTGGCAACTCTGTATAATAATTGGTCCTTTTCGAATGTCACTGTGGGTGAACACTGTGATGCACTGGTGTTCAGTGCTGATAGCCCAGCCATAACCCTGAATTGGATTAAGCAGTTTTAGAATGATATATTATGCTGCTTTATCTACAAATATATTTTCTGAACCAGTTTTGGCATATTAACCTTATGTCTGTGTGGGTTTTCCTCCGAGTACTCTAGTTTACCTCCCACATCTCAAATGCAAGTGTGTCAAGTTACTTGGCAACTCTAAGCTAGTCTGATATGAGTGAGTGAGGATGCGTGTGAGTGTGTCCTGTGCCCACGACCGATGCCAAGAAAAAAATACACAGAGGGACAGCTGAAATTCTGAGAAAGGGTGGGAGGGAGTGGTGATGTTTCACTTAAAATGGAGCAGTTGCAGAAAAAGAAATATAATTGTATCTTTGACTTCTTCCAACATACACCTACCTTAATAGATTCATAGATCATTAACACAGCCTGTTTAGAAATATTAATGTATGAAGAATGCATTATGTGTGTAACTATTCTAATTAAGAAGCTCAATTCACTTGCTAAATAAATGAAAAAATGAAAATAGAAATGGCAGAAATACACTTTAATGCATAAATGATACGTGAATGTTGGGAAGTTATCTTTTTTATTTGTTAAACAAAGCAAATCTTTGACACAGCATAAAACAAATTTTTAAACATTAAAAGCAAAAACGCCTTCTTCTGTCTATTTTAAAATATTGGGCGCAATCTCCTGTATTAAGTTTGTTTGTTGAATGGCCCTCCGAGAAAGCACGTATACCACCCAACCTGTCCCAGAAATGATCACAGATTCTTCTTTGTAGTAGAACGATAATGTGCTTGATTAGCTGCCATGCTTCTTCTTGCACCATGATTACTCCACCTTCCACAGTGTATATTAAATAGTGCACCTTGTTTTGAGCCAGTACACTTTTTTCAGGGTTCCTCATAGGGTTCCTAATAATTCTATTAAAAATATCATGTAAATGAGCAAGGTGCTCCTCTCAGGGACGGCTCAATAACACCACATTGTCTATGAAGATACTGACATATGCCATATCTCTCAGTACCTTCTCTGCAAGGTACTGAAAATTCCGGACAGCCCCATGTAATCCAAATGGCATTACCATAAAATGCTAAAGTCCACTAGGAGACTAAAAGCCTCCTGATTCTGATCTGAAACCACTTCCTCTCGCATACATGATTGATCTCACACCATCATCTACATCACAAATCATTCAATGGCAAATACGTCAAAGTAACCTGCAATTTTCAATTCTGATTCTCACTGACAACAGCACGCCAAAACTAACACCTACAAGAGGTCGGCAACAATTGCACCTGTAGCCCACATTTGTACTCATACAAACAGGATGCTTACGTAGACACTGATGCACTGATGACCGATGTATATTCAAAACTAGCCCCTTCCCCTGCAAGCTTGTAAGTTACAACTACAGTTTTTGGAAGAAAAATGAAAAAAAAAAAAAACTACAAAATACGAGATTAATTTATGAATATATTACATTTATTTAAAACTTGCTTTGATGAAATAGGTATTCATTTTTATGTATGTATACTTTACTCAAAACAGGACAGCAAGGACACGTATGCAAGGAGGCAGATGGTCTGGACAGGAATCTGCAGGTTGAGTCATTTTTAGTCTGTACTCACTGGGGGAGGTAAGCTTAATGCCAGACACATGTGTCCTGTTAGCAAAAATCCTGCCAAAGAATGTCTACTGGAATGCATTCTTTCCTTAGTCAAATCTAAACACAACTATGATGAAGATTTTTTTTTTTTTGCATTCTTTTTTCCCTTTGAAGTTGTCTGGTTACTCAAGTATTTTGACGCTATAACAAAATATCTGTAACAGGTCACATCACTACCAGCGGCCCATGGATGAGGCTAATGAAAGGAAGTTGCTAAGAAAATGAAATCAAAAGCTCCATCATTCCTTTGGTATGGAAGAATCTACAATTTGTGTCGAAACCCAGCGTCACAAACAAAAAGAGGATGCAATGTTTGTGGATTTTTTTGGAAAAAAGGGCTTCAGAACAAAATGAAAACATGCTACTTCCCTTTCCCGGAAAAGAGTAACCGTTTCTGGCATTGGTTACCTGCTGTTTTAATTCACTATTAGAAACTATGGGTGTATGCAAGAGTACAGAAAAATGTACATTTTCAGATGTTGCATTCATTTATGATATGTCCTTCTCTGCGGTTCACCTGGAAACAGATTCCTGCTCTTCTGAACTGGTGCCAGCTGCCCAGAGAAGAAACAATGTCTCCAACCTCACAAAAGTGATTCCTTGTGGACATTTCCAGATGGCTGCCAACCGGCTTGAAATAGCACTTGATTTCCTTTTAAGTTAATGGTGCAGTGTCCCAGGTCTGCTTCGAAAACTAGCTTTGTTCGTTTTATGAAACAAAATCATCCTCCCAACACCCACAACTCTTGTTCATATCTATCAAATCATGTTTGGGTGAAGAAATGCAGTGCATTTCAATCTATTTAGGTCAAGAGATGGAACATTTAGATGCCCTATCAGAAAGAAAGAACAAGAATAATGTGGACCTGTGAAGTCATATCAGTGTTGTAAAGATTAAATTTCTTGGAGACATTGAGTTTCCTAATAATTGAAAACCTACCTGGATGATTAATTAATGGTGGGACAGGTAGAGGCATTAGTTAAGAAAGATGGAGTCCCTTCGCTCAATGGATGGCAACAGGGAGGCTCATTATTGGGGCATGGCTCCAGGAGCTACATAGGGCATTCCTGCCCTGGAAGGTGATTAGAAAAAGGGACTTAAAACCCCTTTCAGCCAAAGACCATATGAGTTTAGAGTCAGGATGAATGGTGAAGGCTAGTGTTGGCAAGAGCTCAACTAACTGGAAGAAGAGAAGCCAGAGTGGACGAGACAAGTGGGAGGTGTTTGAAGGGTCTGTACTGATGCATGCGTTTTTATGATGGGTCAGGACAAATCCTCTGTAGAAGAACTGCTAGGCCTCCAAATGATCTTGTTTTACTTTTCTTAAATGTGTACTGTGCTTGACCCTCCTGTGTAATTAGTTTTATAATCAACTAGCTGTCCTCTGTGGCTCCGCCCATGTAGTAGTGAAACAGGACAGTGAGGAGGGCCTTGCCCAGCTCCCTACTCCTGACGTCATGCTTCCTCCTCCCTTCGTCCCGCAACCTTCATCTTGGATTAGCACAAATATATCTCTCTTGCAAGCAAACTATGATTTTTAGCGCGATGAGAAAAGTCACAAAATCAACCAGAATGTTCAAGCAAATTATAGAAAAAAACAATCTAAATCCGTTAAGTAGTGCTCTTGTTCATTAGCTAAGTGGAAATAAGGTACATGCCCCGAGGCTGGTGTCTGAGTGAGGAAGTATCCCAGCCCCCCTCCCCTCAGCCCGCTGCGTGTCTCTCGGATTCGCGCAAATAAATCGGTGCTGCAAGCAAAATATGATACATAGTGCAATGAGAAAAGTCACAAAATCAACCGGAATGTTCAAGAAAATTATAGAAAATAATCCAAATCCGTTAAGAAGTTCTCTCGTGAAAAACGGACAGACATACAGATGTTAGATTTTATATATATAGAGATATATCTTTTTTATAGATTTGAATTCTTTGGTCCATATTTGGGTCTGGAGAAGATGAAAGATGTATTTGAATTATGAATTTTTGTAAGCTTTATTCTTTTATGTATTTCAGGCAAGCAGTCCTAAAATAAAAAATCGTTACAAGCGTGAAAAAAGACATAAGAAAATTGTTACAGTGGACAGAAAAGAAAAACAAAGTAAGAAATACATATTCCATTTATATTACAGTCTACAAAATGGCATAATATTCAGGTGCATTCAGGGAGCTTTGAGGGTTGTCAACGATGACCGATATTCCTCTTTTTGAAGTTGTTCCTAGTGTCACGTATATATCAAGGACATTTAAATTAACAATATGCATAACAAGTTACAGAGTCACTCGTAGGGGACTCATTTACTCTTTAGTGCATTTCTAGATATTGTCATGCTTGGGTCACAAAATTGCACAGAAAACTCTGGATATTGTAGAGACAGGAACTTTATTCAAACACTTCAAACAAAACATGTCTCTTTCAGAAGCAAAACAAGCTCAGTAAGCAGTTAGCTCTCGATTAAAAAATAGACATCAGAGGAAAGCACAATGGGAGCGGGACCCCCAACAGGAGCAGAGGATGACCGGGGAAGGAGAGAGAGAGAAAACAAAGCAATCAGCCAAAAACTGACTGACTATGAGGGGCCAAACAGGCCATAAATCATATATTTCTGTGTGTAATCTATTGGTTTACGTGTGAACACTATTGGTTTATGAATATTTACTATCGGTTTGCGTGCATACTTAATTAGTTTGCGTGCGTAAAATACTGGTTTCATGCATATGGACTATATTGGTTCGTGTCCGTATATTATCGGTTTGTGCATGAATTATATCCGCTTGTATGTGCATACCACTGGTTTGCATATGAACTATATTGAGTTGCATGTGTATATCACTGGTTCGAGTACGATTTGTTATTGGTTTGTGAGTGAACTGCATTGGTTTACGCTTGCATGTTATCGGTTTGCGTATGAACTATATTGGCTTGTGTTCTGTGTCGGTCTAACAATGGATTTGCGTATGCACTATATTGGTTTCATGCATGTCTTATACTGGTTTCATGTGGGTAACCTGTCGATTTTGCGCTTGAACTCTATTGGTTGTATGTGTGCACTATGTCGGTTTCGGGTATGAAACATATTGGTTATGCGTGCACACCCTATCACAACTCTGTGTATGAACTATATCGGTTCTGTGTGTGAACTATATTGGTTGTTCACATGATCTTCAGTGGAAATGGACGGGGCAAGAAACAGGAACTCAAGGGCCAGTAGAGTCATGGAGTGTAAAGAGATGTGTCTAAGAGACGCATCTGAGTTTAAACGGCACTATATATTTTTTTCCGCACAATATTTTTGCAGAAGGACTTGGTGGTAATTGTTACTATTTAACAGAATCAACCCTGTAATGAACACAAGGCTGAAGTTAGGTACGTATTTGGCCGTCTTCTTATTTGCTTCCAGGATCATGTTTGCTCGCACCCAGCCACAGTACTTTTTCACACAACTTTTGAAACCAGTTATTCATTCTGAAGGCAAAATATTTTACATTTACTAACACCTTTATCCAACATACAACATTTAGATACTACTGGTTAGATTCGCCTAGTGCCCCCTGCGCTGCACAGACAGGTGAAGTGACTTGTTTATGGTCACATAGTGTCATTATCAGGACTTGAACCCACCAACTCAGTTTAAAAGTGCAGTCTTAAACACTACGCCACAATGCTTGCACATCTACAACGTGCATATTAATTGGCATAATATAAACTTGTCCAGGACAGATTCCATTGTTAAAGTTGATTTTAACATTTTCAACCCGTTCAAGTTTTGGTTGAAAATCTGGAATATTTATTTTTTCAAATAATGGATCAGTTTGCGGATTAATGTACACACTGTAGAATATTTTGCCTTGCTGTTAATATAGAAGAAGAAGCTGGTTTGTGAATAAGTAGCTGACTGCAAGCTTATACTGGATGTAGCTAGAAGTGAATAAAAAGGAAGCTGAATGAAACCTAACTTAAAAATAATTACCACCAAACCCTTTCACAAACATACTATGATGTGCAAAAGTATTCAATCCCCTTGAAAGTTGTCATAATTTTATGCAAGACAAAATATTTGTACACATATTTATTCATTTCGTATTTTTTCTTATGCTGTAACAAAACATTTCCAAGTTAAAATAAACTATTTTATGTAGACATTTAATTGAAGAAGAAAATCTCCAAAGTTAGTGTTTACATAAGTGTTTAAACCTCTGCGCTTTGGAAACTCCAGGTTTACACCAATGACAAATAATTACAAAGGTGGCAGACATTTGGCAGTCATATTAAAAATAATGAGGTGCTATTTTTTCTCTGGATATAAAAAGCAACCTTCGTAGAGGCCGTAGTCTTTGGTGGACAGTTACTGAAAAAATGAAGAGAGGGGAGCATTCTGCTGATGTGAGAAACAAAGTTATTGAAATGCACAAGGTAGCAGGAAAGGACTATAAAAATATCAAGAGTTTGAATGTCCCATTGCGCACTGCTGGATCCATCATCAGAAAGGGGAAGGTTCATCACAGCACCGAGACTCTTACTAGAACAGGCCATTCCTCAAAACTGAACATCAGAGTTAGACACCGACTAGTGAGAGAGGAGACTAGAAATCCAACCGTCACTCTCAGATGTTTGCAATGCTTTTTGGCTGAAACTGGAGTGAAGGTGCAAGGGTCCATAATTTCAAGAGCTCTCCATTAAACAGACCTCTACAGGAGGGTGGCAAGAAAGAAGCCATTCCTTAAGATGGTCCACATAAAAGCACATATGGTGTTTTTCCAGTTAAATGTGGGGAGAAGGGTTTATGGTCAAATTAAGCCAAAACAGAACTTTTTTCTCAGACTTCAAAGAGGTACAGAATGTGTGGTGTAAAACAAATACTGTCCATGTCACAAGAAACACCAGTCCTACAGTGGAATATGGTGGTGGCAACATCATGCTATGGGGATGTTTTCATGTGCTGGGACTGAGAATCTTGAGTTGAAGGGACAATAGATGGGCACAAATACCACACAATATTGCAGGAGAACTCATTCCAGTCTGCTATGAATTTAAAGGAGAAGATTCATCTTTCAAGATGACAATGACCCTAAGCATTAGACCAAAGTGACACTGGGATGGCTCAAAAACAGACAGGTGAATGTTTCGGAATGGCCCTGATCTTAACCCTGTTGAGAATCTGGGGCATTGTTTGAAAACTGCTGTTCAGAGATACCATCCCACCAACAAAGAGGGTACCTAGAAATCATGCAAAGAAGAATAGGGAAAAATCACACCTGAGCAATGTGCAGAACTGGAGCGTATTTACCTACCCCAAAAGAATGAAGGCTGTTACTGCAGCAAAAAGGTTCTTGACAAAGTATGAATATGTTGGGCTTGAATGCTTAGGCAAACAATCACTTTGGAGTTTTTCTTTAGTTAAGTTATTTGGAGTTTGATAATGTTTTGTTACAGCACAAGAGTTCACATTAAAAATACCAAATGGATAAATATGTGGACAAATCTTTTGTCATGCAGAAAATTAGGATGGCCTTTAAAGGGATTGAATACTTTTGCACGCCACTGCATGTTTGTGAAAGGGCTTGGTGGTAATTCTTTTTACCAGTATTTTCACTTAATTCTGAAATGATCACAGGGCTGAAGTTAGGTACGCATTCGACTGGCATTTTATTCACTCCCAGCTACTCCCAGTATAAGCTTGCAGTCAGCTACTTATTCACACAGCTTTTGCAAAACAGCTTCTTATTCTATTATAACAGCAAGGCAAAATATTCTACAGCGTGTACATTAATCGGCATCATTACAAACTGATCCATTATTTGAAAAAATAAATATTCCACATTTTGGTCCTGCACGGGTCAAAATTGTTAAACTCTAATTTAACAAATGAATCTGTCCTGGACAAGTTTATATATGTTAATGTCACAAAACTATGAAAATTAAGGTGGCCCAACGTCATTTAACACTTTACAGTGCCCATTAAATATCACAGTAAATCCCATTTATCTGATATTGAAGTGGGAATACTTTGTCAGTTTCACCCTGATACTCGCACTGGGCAGAGCAAAACTCCGCTGCATCTTAAAAAAACGCATCTGTCTTTTCACAAAACTGTGAAAGGTGGCCCAATATGATGTAACTGACCCATGCAGGTCCTAAATGTTAAATGTTTAGCTTTTCAAAATTGTGGTTAGGGCTTTGCACTTTCAACCCTTTGTTCATGGGTTTAAGTCCTGAGACTGACACTGTGTGACCCTGAGCAAGTCACTTCACCTGTCTGTGCGGCGCAGTGCGGGGTCGCCGGGCATAATAAATCTAACTAGTAGTAACTAAATGTTATGTTGCATAAACACGTCAGTCATAAATGTTGAATATTTTGCCTTTAGAATAAGTAACAGTTTTGCAAATACTGTGTGAAAAAGTACAGCTGTGGGTTGCAAGCAAGCATGTAGATGGGACCGAATAAGAAGACGGCCGAATACGTACCTAACTTCAGCCTTGTGTTCATTACAGACTCAAGGGTAGATTCTGTTAAATAGTAATAATTACCACCAAGTCCTTCCGCAAACATATTGTGCGGAAAAAAATATATAGTGCCGTTTAAACTCAGATGTGTCTCCTAGACGCAACACTTTACACTCCGTGACTCTAGCCGGCCCTTGAGTTCCTGTTTCTTGCCCCGCCCATTTCCATTGAAGATCACATAAACAACCAATATAGTTCACACGCAGAACCGATATAGTTCATACACAGAGTTGCGATAGGGTGTGCACGCATAACCAATATGTTTAATATGCAAAACCGACATAGTGCACATGTACAGACAACAGAGTTCAAGCGCAAAATCGACAGGTTACCCACATGAAACCAGTATAAGACGTGCATGAAAACAATATAGTGCATACGCAAATCCATTGTTAGACCGTCACAGAACACAAGCCAATATAGTTCATACGCAAACCAATAACATGCAAGCGTAAACCAATGCAGTTCACTCACAAACCAATAACAAACGTACTGGAACCAGTGATATACACACGCAAATCAATATAGTTCATATGCAAACCAGTGGTATGCACGTACAAACGGATATAGTTCACGCACAAACCGATAATATACGGACACGAACCAATATAGTTCATATGAATGAAACCAGTATTGTACGCAGGCAAACCAATTCAGTATGCACGCAAACCGATAGTAAATATTCATAAACCAATAGTGTTCACACGTAAACCAATGGATTACACACAGAAATATATGATTTATGGCCTGTTTGGCCACTCATAACTGACAGGTGCTGTTCAGGCTTTTAAGTATGTGGAGTACCGTGCAGAGAGCATATTGCGCGACAAAGCAAGTAAGCCAAGCAAGTAAAGCAGCAATGTGAAGGTAGTCTGTCAGCGTTTTTAGGAGGGGTTTTTTGAGAAGTGTCCGTGACTTCTAGGGGTGCGTTCAGCCCCCCTGCTCACACCCCCTCCATCAGCTTTATTCACATTTTCGTGAATTAAGCGACTCTCCAAACCAGGTTCAAACAGGCGTGACAGCACATCAGCATTAACGTGCTCAGGGCCAGGTCGATGCCTGACACTAAAACTATAAGGTTGCAAGCTCAAAAACCATCTCATGAGACAAAAGTTCATATCTTTCTGACAGTATAGCCATTGAAGTGGAGCGTGATCAATCATTAATGTGAAATTTCGACCCCATAAGTAATAACGAAGTGCTTCCACAGCCCATTTAATCGCCAAACATTCTTTGTCAATAGTCGAATAATTGCGTTCCCTTGTAAGTAATTTTCTACTTAAAAATGTGATAGGGTGCTCTTCACCATCAAAAACCTTAGACAGGACGGCGCCTAAACCAAAAGCACTTGCGTCCGTCTGTAGAACAAAATCCTTAGAGGGAGAAATCGGGATTCCACAAAACCTGATAACAAGACAAAGCAGTTTTCAAATCACAAAAGGAATGTTCACAAACTTCTGTCCTCTAGTAAGATCAGAAAGAGGAGCAGCCCTACTTGCAAAGTCAGGGATGAATCCTCTATAATAACTGGCAAGCCCCAGAAAAGCACGAACTTGTTTCTGCGTTTCTGAATGTGGGTAAGCAAGCAACTCTTCCAGTTTTCTAAACTGTGGCTGGAGTAAAACTCCTGCCCATTGAATAACCCAGATAATGAGTCTCAGACATACCCAACACACAGTTCTTAGGGTTAGCTGTCAAGCCAGCCTGTCTCAAGCTTTCAAGGACAGCCTGAAGACGCTCTAAATGCTTTTGCCAATCATTGTTGAAAATCACGACATCATCGAGGTATGCCCCAGAATATTCAGAATGAGGACACAAAAAACCTTGAGAAGTGTCTGTGACTTCTAGGGGTGCACTCAGCCCTCCTGCACATAATATGTTAAGTGACTTTTTGCTTTCCTTGTTTGCATTTTTTACTTTTATGGTTATGAATACCATTTAACTTACCTGGCCCGACTTCAAGCAGTATGAGAGCTGAGCTGGTATTATAGAGATTCACACAAACGTGTTGATTTGGTGGTGAGCTAACTTCCATGTGTAAGGCTCTGCTACAGTCTGAAAATCTTGTATCTGACATGTAATTGTGGAAAATGCACAAGTTGAAATAGACTCTCCCAAGGTAAATTAGGTTAATCAGTGCATTAAGTAACACAGAATGTCTCTCTGATTTAAGATGGTTGATTTAAAATATTTGCCAATGCATTTTAAATTGGGATAAAAAAACAGTATGTTCTACTTGAAATTTCTCAATGAAAATGTAACAAAGACTATGTGTACCAAGTTACAACAAAATTGGCCTACTGGGAACCGAGTTGTGCAGACAGACAGGAAGAACAGATAGACAGTCATGAGGACAATAGGTGCTTCACCTAAAAATGCCTAGAGCAAGCTAACAAAATGTAGGCCTGTATATCCATAAATAAAGAAACAGCTAAAAAAATAAATGTGTGTCTGAAATTATTCATTTTTCACGCACTCACTCAGGGAAGCATCCAAACATGTATTCCTCACATCACTGGATTGTTTCAAATTTTTAACTGCCTATGAATGCTACAGCAGCTGGAACTCATTGTTTCCACACAATGCGGACATCACTATCCAACAAGCATTCACTGCTGCATCCACTTTGCCAAGACTTTCAATTATTTTGAAACTTGTATTAGATGTTCATGAAGTTTTCTTTATGCAATGGTGAACACATTAGGTCAATCAGGGTATCACATGCCCTTTGTCCATGAATGCACCTGGCTGCTCTTCTGTACTCCTTGTAAAATGATCATGGTGTCATGTATTGCAAAAAACAGGATGGGGTGCCAGCCAGGATCACCTTTATTGTAAAACTGCCTGGTTAAACTTTAGAAAAGTATTTGTGTAAGCAACCTCTTGTGAGTATTTTCAAACTTCCTCTGCCTCTCACCTCTTGATCCTCTCAGGACAGTTGGATTTAGAATGCAGAAGAACCTGTAGGAGTTACCACTGAGCCCCCAAAACCTCCAACACACTAACACCAATTTATTTTAGCAAATACCTTCAAAGGTTATTCCTTAATACAGCACGGCCACAATTCCTCTAATGCTCTCAACCTTTTCCCATTTCTTCCTTTCCTTTCACTCCTCCATGTGAGTGTTGTCCAGCTACTGTCCCAAATCTGACTTGCCTGGATGAGGTCTAGTGGCTTCCTTTATGCCATACCCAGGAATACTTCCAGTGTTACCACACTACAGCTTGGGAGCGCTTTCAGGTCAGGTCCCTGCAGCTTCCCCAGGCGGCATCCAGGGAGCACAGCAAGGTTGTCTAACAGGACTGCAATTACCAGCCTACACTGCAGGTATCTATGCAGGCACCGTAGCCCAGGAAGACTGCCACCTATTGTATCAGAGGAACAAATAGTCCATGCGATTAGTCTCCTCCGTCCTTCTATTAAATTAGCCTCCTGGCTGGGTAAGGACCCTTGAACCATCTCAACCTGAATACCAGCTCATGCCTGATTTCCAAGTCAGCAAATAAAGCAGTTTCACACTGTTAAATATGGCAATTTTTATATGCATTGGTTGAATGTATGCTCTTGTAAAAGAAAATGTTGCACATAATTTACTAGACATAAAAAATATCAAAGTAGAAGTAAAATATGGAAATGTAATCCCATCCAGGAGTTTTTTTTTATCATTAATCTTAAACTATTTTCAATACATCAGATATAATGAACATCCATCCATCCATTTTCCAACCCGCTGAATCCGAACACAGGGTCATGGGGGTCTGCTGGAGCCAATCCCAGCCAACACAGGGCACAAGGCAGGAACTAATCCCGGGCAGGGTGCCAACCCACCGCAGCATAATGAACATAAAAATCAAAATTAAACACTTCAAATTGTCAAATGCCTTGTGGTCACAAAACCTTAAGACAGGCCTGAACAATGGTTCAGGTTTATTTCTATCCCACAGTATGGGTTAAGAGTTCAGAGACAGGATGGAAGGAAATATGAAAGACTAACAATGCTGAATTACAATACACAATTGGTGAACTTGTTCTTACGCATGTAACATCCTGCTGGGAAAATCCCCACAGCAAAATATATATATTTTTTTACAAATAGATGGTAAATCCTCAGGTCTTATTTACTTCAAACACTGTATCATAGTGACCAAGAAATTCTCACATACAAGTTAGGATGGAAACTGTGCAAAATAGCTGCCATTAAACAACAAGACAATTTCAAATTCTCATTTTTGCATAGACCCAGTACACTTAACTCACTGTAGATTTGGACATAATTCAGAGTCAGCTTGGCATGATGTTAAGCAGTTGTTCAGCAGTAATACAGCAGCATTAATACTAATGGGAATGTAAGCATCCTGGTATAGATTTAACATTTAAAAAATAATACACACCATATTCCAAAGATGGCCTTAAATCTCTCCATCTATTTTCAAACCCTCTATTCACTGTAAGTCAGAGTTTTCGGGGTAAGAAAGAAAAGAATCCTAGAAGGGGTAACTCACAGGCATTATGGGTAGCATAGCCTTGTAGGTAGAGCATAATATTCAACTGAGCAATGAAAAAGTGAAAAATTTTGACACAACAGGTCCATTCCTCAGCACTCTAAAAAGGGGGTGGTACAGTGGAAGCACTGCTGCCTTGCAGTAAGGAGACCAGGGTTCATGTCCCAGGTCCTTGCAGCACCAGAGTTAATATGTTCTCCACTTATCTTCATGGGTTTCCTCCTATATTCCAAGGACATGCAGATTAGGTGGAGCGTCGATAGTAAAATGGCCCTAGTGTGTGGTTAGGGTGTAAGTGTGCGTGTTTGGCCTGTGATGGATAGGAGCCCTGTCTAGGGTTTGTTCTTGCCTTGAGCTGTGTGCTAGCTGAGATAGGCTCCTGCACCCCCTCCAACCCTGTTCAAGGTTAAATGGGTTAGAAAATGACTGACTGACTGTCTATTCTAATAAGGAATGAAATTAAACCATAAGATCAGATGGAAATCCATAAACATAATGGAGTATTTCTCTATGTATGTGATCAGCAGCTAGAGCTATCAACGTGGATCTTGGATCACTGTGCTTCAAAATTTGGACTAAGCTGGTCCAGTAAATCAATGGAAGCGTAAAAACTGTATGTTCTCTGCATGAAGTGCTGTAGTCCACCATTTTCACCTTAACAGAATCTGGCAACGGTTCTTCTTGGCCCTTGAGTGACCTCGTTGCATAGCAGAGGAGTCCTCAATATGTAGAAATCACACAGAGATAGTCACCCCAGTTTGTGGACTATTTGTCAGTTCTTTTCATGACACAACAGTGACCATACAATCCTGAACTATACCATCAATTTCTCTCCAAATCTACTCTTCCCCCCACTAATTACTCTTCTTTCCTTTTTTAAATAAATCAATAAACTTTCTCTATCATGAACTACTGGCTTTTGGATGGATGAATGGACATATTTGTATTTCATTTTAAGCTCAACATAAATAAAATTTACAGTAATCCCTCGCTATATCGTGCTTCAACTTTTGCAGCTTCACTGTATTGCGGATTTTATATGTAAGCATATCTAAATATACAGTATATTGCGGAATTTTCGCTGGTTCGTGGATTTCTGCAGACAATGCGTGTTTTTATTTCTGGTACATGCTTCCTCATTTGGTTTGTCCAGTTGATTTCATACAAGGGACGCTCTTGGCGGATAGCTGAGAAGCTACCCAATCAGAGCACGCGGTTAAGTTCCTGGGTGCTGATTGGATCAGCAGCAGAGAGCAGCATCTGATTCTGCTTTGCATTAGCCAGCATCTCATCTCGCTCATTCAGCATCAACGTGTTTAGCTGTGTAAAGAGTTAACTTTTGTGCTCTTTTGTGTTTATCTTTGTGCGTAGTCAAGCCCTTCATTATGTCTCCAAAACTATCTGCTCCTGCTACTGCTTCCGGGGCCGTGCCCAAGCGCCACAGTTGCCTGAAGAGGTTCCTTTAGAAGAGTTGTAACGCTCTCCTTTGTTGTGCAGTAACATTTATCTCATCGTTATCGGACAAGTCATAGTGCCATTGTTGGTGAGTACCCGTAAGTAATTTTCTACGTACTTAGTACATGTACGTACATTGTGTGACTGTACACACATTTTATACAATTTTTCTTGCATTGTACGTATTTATTGCTGGTGGCCTGTCTATCGTAATGGCTGTAACATATGTGATATCAAAGACGTTCGATATCTTTAAAATAACATTTAAGTTTTATTTATATTTTCATGTTGTAGATTTTTCATTTATTTTTATATTACCTAATCAATTACAATGTGTTTAAAGCTGTATTATGTATTAAATAAAACTCCTCAATGATATACGATAAGTATGTTTGTGCGTAGTATATAAACAGTGTTTACATACATAATTTTAACGAATCTTATCTAATATCTAAGAGAATATAAAGGGTTTATGCTGTATAAATGTGCGGGAAATGTTTATAAGAGTGTGGGAGAGTTTATAAGGGCTTAAAATATATAAAAATAACCATATAAACATATGGTTTTTACTTCGCGGATTTTCACCTTTCGCGGGGGGTTCTGGAATGCAACCTCCGCGATCGAGGAGGGATCACTGTAATGCTATTACTTTAAACATGGTTACAAAAATAAAAGTATCAAAGTAAGGAAAGTTATATCCTATATTTTAAAAGAAAGGTCACATTAACATTTGATGAGCAGAGGCAAAAAACTTTTTGGTAGCAGCCCATGTTAATAATGATTAAACTTTTAAAACAAGATATATGCTGCGTTCTCGGACTATCCAATGTTCCGAGGTGTGATGTTGCACTTCAGTGTGTTCACATGGGTTTCCTGTTAGACTATTCGGAAAAATGAGAGGTCGCTGTTAAAAAAAGCAATTAACGATGAAATGCATTTTTTTTGGTACTAGAGAACAAAATAAATGAAATGTGCGTCACTTTGCTCCACATGCAATTCAACAAAACAACACGACATTTCGGACTAACCAGGTTTTTAAGCAATTTTAAATCATTGACTATATCAGTGTTATATCACAACTTAAAAGATTCGGGTAGCTTTGTTTTGCCCGAATTGTCCGAGTTGGTAGTGTGTTCATATTGTATTTTCGACTTGACAGCTTGGATTCACTGTTTGTCTGAGGGCATGCTAACGTAGCATTCAATCAACTTTTTATAGTAACAGCATTAGTGTTATGTTGCCATCTAACTCTTTCCTAAATCAATTTATGTAGAGTTCCTTGGTGTTTGAAATTTTACATTTTTCATAAGGGATCCAGTTATACATTTTGTGAACTCACTTATTCCAATACATATCCAATGCTGGCAGCACCAAGTAAAAGGCAATACTCAACCCTGAGTGAGATTCCAGGTCTTCAGAAGATCAGTCTTTAAGGAGTGATGCTTAATTATTTTAATCCAGCCTTCTTACAAAACAAAATTGTTTCTGATCATTTTTACAGGAATTTACATAAAATGCAAAAAGCACCTACTGTTGTCGTCACGTTCTGCCTGACTGTTTGTCCTCATGAAAAAGCTCTAGTTCCAGTGAACTGATTTTGTTTAAATCTGTTATTCATATTTTTAAGGAAAATTGCCATTAAAGTTAATTTGCCTTTGAGATATCCTGAACAGAGTGTGCTGCACAAATATTTGAAATTTGAAAAACTCTTATTTAAAAGCACTTGATAATTTTTGACATAGTGTATCATACAATAGGGAAACATTTTGTGTGTTCTTAATTACTGATTAATCTACCTGATACACACCCCTGATTTCAAAACAGGCCCCGATTAAAGTTATAGAGGCACTGGTGGACTCGCATTATTAACAGGGGACCCGCCATCCCCTCAGCTGCTTTTACAAATGTTCATCGTACCAATTCACTTGTCTTGCTGTTTTAACTCATGCCAAGTACATTAAATGAACTGCATATCCCTTAAGTGAATAAACATGTACCTATTATTTACATTACACTAAAAACAATTTCATGGTTGCATTATCCACAGATTATAGTTAGTCAATATTTCTCTGCCACTATAAGTTATTGGAGAAGAACCACAATGAGCTGTTATCCTTTAAGGTCTGTTGCAGCAAACCATTTTAGCTTGAGACTTCAGCATAGGCTTTAATTCTAAAATGGACACTTCTATTAAAGATTTTCCATTAACAAGTATGAACTACAATTAGCCATAAACCCTCTGCGACTGTAAAGAAATTAATTTTTACATTACTTGAGTTGGAATCTGGTATTAAAGTAAGTGTTTTTAGCTACCGCAGATCTAATTTAGGCTCCATTCTTAACTGCATAATATTGGAAAATGCTATTAAAAATATTGATTTTATGTAGTACTCTAATGGGTTGAATAAAATTCTTTTATCAATGTTATATTTGGCTATGAAATGTGGTTACAAAAATGAACTAAAATGGGAAATCTGTTTCTTTGTTGACATAAATTAACAAATATTAGAAATGCTCCAAATTTCAAAACAGTTAAGCAAGTCCCCAAACACATCTGAATGTTCTGGTTTTTTACCTGCCTGGTTTACTATTAATGCAACCTTAAAACACTTTTTGTTCCGATTAAGGACAGCGACCTCAAATTTGCCCCTCTCTGAGTGTGACAGTATGTGTGTGTGTGTGTGTGTGTGTGTGTAAGTGAGCCCTGCAGTGGACTGGCACCCGGATGAACAATGGTTTTTGCCTTACACCCTGTGAAATTGGATTGAACAGACATGAGGATGTTAGATTATCTCCACAGTCGAAATACAAAAGAACTTGTACAGAATGTGCAGTCTTCGCACAATAATAGGATTAATAGTATTGTCATGTGTATACTGCATTTGTACATGCATGTCTGACCAAAATTCTTCATGTTGTCTCTCTGCCATAATAATGAGAATGTAATAAAATATATAACTTCATGTTATTTGATAGAAAACATAAGTCTGCTTAACTAATGTACTCCTGGTCATTGTTATGTTATCACTTAAGGCCTGTTTATACTCAGAGGATGTGCTCTCTGATCTGTGTGGCACTTTGCAACACTGCACAGTAGCAGAATCCCCTAAAAGTTTTTTTATTTCTCTTTTCACATCACTCTCGCTGATATTTCTATTTGTGCATGCACAAATTTTCATTTTTGCTTAGGGTCTTGACATTTTCTCTCCATGAATTTGTGGACATTTGGCTATAGCTGTGCGCTTTTAATATTTGGATTATGTAGGTGTGGGTAGCAACACTTCACTCAACTGTTTCTCCAATAAGTAAGCGTATTCTTATCTAGCACATGTGCAGTCGACACACACAGGGCTGTACGATTTCAGAATTCTGGAGGCACGTGGGCACCAGCGCTAGGGTAGGAATGCTAGGACTGATGCTGAAATATTCATAATGCACACCCTTAGAAGACCCTTGCAGTGATGGAGACACGTAAGGTATAAGTGAGCCTTCAGTCAATAATGCTCCCAGTATAGTTAGCTAGACTGGCAATTCAAACTTCTTCTTCCAACGTTTTCTCAATAGAACTTATGAATAACAGTGCAGCTTTTTGTTTAAACCCTGCAATCTAAAGCAACAGCATATCAACATGATGTAAATCATTTGAATAGGAAATAAGTTTCACATATGTCCAAGGGAGGTGTCTCCATATTTCCTTCATTACAAAAACTAAGTGGAACATAAAGGAGAAAATAATTTGGTATGGTCATACTTACCCAAAAACAAACACATACACTTTAAATATCCAAATAAAAACATAAAAAGACCTGATGCTTTCCAAAGAGGACTTTATTTCTTCTCATTACTTTCCTGGCGTCATATATTGAATGCTTTGGCTTTAAACCTTTCTTTTTGAATTACACTGGTTGCTTTACAAGGTACTTTGTGACCTTATTGATCATGAAACCGTTTCATAAAATAAACCTTGTTTGCCTGTGCAATATATTTGGTATGAAAAAGTGACACCTAAATAAATGATTCCCATGATCAGAAATTTCCTTTTTAAGTTCTTAAGCTTATACTTGGGTTGCTTCTGCCTCGGAGGTGTGATATAAAATCCGATCCTGGTAACTTTCTGTGCTTTGTTTGCAGGTTCTCCTCATGTATGGTGTGTTTTCCCAAGGTAAATTAGTTTTGTAAATTGGCCCGGTCTGAGAGTATGCCATATTGTACACTGTAGGAATAATACTTGCTTTGCTGGTGGGCTTATCTTTAATGGAAAACATAACTGTAAAATGGATAAATGGACAGATATACCTGATGGCAGGATCTTGATTGTGTACTTTTCAATTCATACACTCTCGCTCAGATCTCCTGTAAATCTTTGCTCTGAAGAGATTCCTCTCCTTTGGTCTTGTCTGATGAATCATAACTGTAGACACAAGGCAGCTGCTCTTCTCAGGCCACTCTTTAACACCTTTTCATCCATCTTGATAGGGACACTTAAGCTTCTAATAAACATTCAGATGTCTACTCTAGGGGTCTGTATGGTCATTTCAATGCAGGTTATTCTTGTCACGTTATATTTTCTTTCTGAAAGTACAGTATGCCTTTTTGATCTATAAATATTTTATAAAGCACAATTCTTCTTTTAGCTGTGAAGGTTTATGAGCTTAATCTTGGCTTCAGGGGGAATATGTGTGGTCCTACAAGTTTATTTGGAATGAAAATACATTTTAGAGAGTTTCAACTAATCACCAGTAAGGACAGCTTTACGAGGCACAGTGTGCTTTCTACAGTAAATCTCAGGTTTAGCTGCAGATGAACACACTTCAGATGTAAGATTTCTCTTGCAGAATGTCAGTTAAAAAGAGTCAAGTCCAACTCCTTCTTTTATTGAGCACAGCGGATCCAGTTCTGGATGTAGGAGGGTTGGAGCATATCCCAGTACCATTGCACATAAGGCAGAAACTGACCGTTGATTGAGCACCAGTCAATCACAGGTCCTATTCATTCTCACAGCCCCTCACACTGGGCGAGTTTAAAGTTTTCAATGAGCAAACTATGCGTTCATTTGAGATATGAGAAGATAAATACATGCAGACACAGGGGGAACATACAAATTCAATGCAGACAGTCAGATGGTAGATTCAAACCAACACCTCAGGAACTGTAAAGCAACAGCGCTAACCTTTATGCCACAGTGCTCCAAACCTGAAACGGACAGTTTAAAATTAGACCTGGAGATGAAGGGCTGAAAAAAGGGTGTACTCAAATAATGAGCAGGAGAACAAAAGCACCAACCTTCAAGGCCAAACCATGTTCGAAAAATACAAGGCTTAGGAAAATTGAAACCAAAATAAAGTTTGAACAACATGAGGTTTTTGTAAATTAACCCAACTAAGCGAAACCTGCAGATCTTCAGTCCATAAATAAAATACAACTAAAACCAAGTTAAGGATGAGGGGCTGTTGATACTTCTTATATTTTCTGAATAGTTACTTATTTCAGTTCCTTCAAGCATCATAATGGATTTTTTTACCTTTGGTGGCTCATCTGGAGCAAGTGGAACTTATCAATACTTTTGTTTTCAACACGGAAAAATCCAGCTTTACATTGACCACATTGCTGATGTAATTTTGGATAAATAGTGGCCTTCAAAGAAATATTGATTTAAGGATGAAAAAACATTTCTGTCTTATTGTGGGAAGTTCAATGTTCTTGATTGACACCATCCATTTCAGTCTCTGGGGCATTCTTGAATTCTGTATCTGGACTTTGTCTTGCATGCCTATGAGCCATTGTGTTGGTCTGAAGCTCAACTGCTATATATTCAGGATTACTTTTTGCTTGACAATGTTGTCTTCTTATTCTTGCTCGTTCATCACTTAATCTGTAATTTGCTTGATGCTCAGCAGACGTCATGTTTCTTCTTTTCTTTCTGACATTATGGTGGTCATCACTTGAATTTGTGATCACTTTACTGTAAACACATTAGTACAAATCATTTTGTCTTTCTTTATTAACAATTAAGAAAGTTTGATGTTCAATGGTCAATACTCACAATACTTACACTTCTCCTTGCTTGATACCAGTAATGTCACAGACACCCAATACTTCACTCTGTCCTTCTGTCTTGATGTCTGCCCTTTCTTACAGGCTTGCACATAAAAGACCCTCCTGCCCTTGGCTTTCTGAAGAATTTAGCAGTTAAAAGACTGAGCTTAGGACAGCTGAAAGTCAAAAGCTCAGGTAGACCTGGATAGTTATCAGTCCCTCTATCATTCAGGATTAACAGCACCACTGACACACACTTTCTGTTCTCTGCTTTCACCTCACTTCTTAACCCATTCTCTACCTCCTCCTCCAACCTCATTGACTGCCAAAGAGCAGTCAGTTCTCATCATCGTTACAAGTTCATTATGCCTCCTTCCAAGCATCACCCAACATTCTCTTTAATCTCTCCACTTTCTGGTGCTGGTGTTGCCAACCTTCTCTCTAATCACTTTATTTCCTGTCTACTTGACCACTTCTCCTCAAATCTCTTTCAGGCTATCTCTCCCTGACTCATTTCTGCAACTACACACATGATTAACACAGCTTAGCTCAGTTACCTTTTCTACCATGTTCAAACACATTCTGATAACCGCAATCCTCTAAGAACCAACACTTAATCCACTCCAAGTTAACAATTACTGCCAGTCTCACTCCTTTCCTTTCTTTCAAAAACATTTGTGACTGTGTCTAACCAAGTCTCTTCTTTCCTTTCAGAGAATGGATTGCTTGATCCAAAACAGTGCAACTTCAAAAGAAACCACTCTTCTGCTGCAGCTCTACTGATTGTGGTCAACCAGCTATGGGTAGCTGGAGCTACCAACATGTCATCAGTCCTGATCCTTGAAGATCTCTCCTTTGCCTTTGACACAGTGAACCATGCGATCCTTCTTGCCACCTTCTCTGATCTTGGCATAACCTGGACTGCTTTCAGATGCTTTGAGTCCTATATCTTGGGTAGATCCCACCATGTCTCCTGATAAAGAGAGATCTCTAGGGTGCATCAGACATGCAGAGGGTGTTGCAATGGTTGGTACTGGGTCCTCTACTCTTCTCTCTCTACACCATCTCACTGGGCCCCATTATCTAGTCCCATGGCTTCTCATTTCAGTGCTATGTTGAGAATACACAGTTGTATCTGTTGTTCTTTCCTGAGGAACAAATGGTATTGGCTAGAATCTCTGCATGTCTTACTGATATTTCAGCCTAGTTGAAAGACCACGATCTATGGATAGCATGGCAAAGATGGATCTTCTTGTTATCCTGGTCAGCCAGTCTGTTCAACTTCTGGTCCAGGCTTTGTTCTTGTCATGTCTGAACTTCAAGTCACTATAAGCAGGAGGACCCACATGTGCTATCGAGGCACTGTAGGTGGTCCAAAATGCAGTGGCCCATTTTGTATTCAACTAGACAAGACAGGTGCAAGACACTCCTCTCTGCAGGTCACTCACTAAATTGGCTTTATGTAACAGGATGCTCTAAACTCAGTACCTTAATGCTTGCCTACAGAGTAGTCAGTGGGTCAGCATCTGTATATATGGGGACACTTACATTGGTGAGGTGCTATGCCCTTTCTCACCCACTTGTCTGCCAGTAAACAGCATCTGGTGATGCCACCTCTGCATGGTATCAAATTTCAATCTAGACTCTTTTCATACTGTATGTAGCTTCTTTTTGGTGTAACAAGCTGCCTACCACTATACTTCCATCTGCAATGCTGACTCCCTCAATGTATTTAAGAAGTGATTGAAAACTCCACTGTTCTGTGAATAACTGTCAAATTGCTAATGGATATCTGTGATATTGTTAATTGGTAGCTTTTGTTATGGTAGTTTTAGATATTCACTTGTGGTGATCAATTTTTGTAATCTGTCCTTCTACAATTGTTCAAAACAGTCAATATTACTCGATTAGGTTGACATCCTTTGTAAGTCAGTTTGGATAGTGATTTGGAAATGTCTACTAAGCAAATAAATGTCAAAAAATAAATTACTTGATTATAAAGTCTGAAAATGTATGTACTGTGTCCTGGTGGATGAGATCCCAGTTTGGCTAGTACAAAACTTTGTGTGTGCTCATAAAGGCTTCCTGTGATGTGCTAAATGCTCAGCAGATGCTGCTTTTCTTTTTCTTTCTGCCAATATGGTGGTTATATATAACTTGATTTCTCAATCACCTTGCCATAAACACATGACCACATGTCACTTTCCCATCCTTTATGGCTACCAAGTTGCCGCTACCTTAAATTTTACATTCAGGATTCCTTCTTGTTTGTTTATGTATTTCAGCATCTTGTCTACTTATTCTTTCTTGTTCTTAATCACTTATCACCATCTGAAATGTCCTTGACACTCAGCTGCTGTTCTTTTTCTTTCTGCCTTTATGTTTATCACGTGACTTCTCAATCACTTTGCTGTAAACACATGACCACAGGTAATGGTCACCAGGTTGGTGCTACCTAAAATTTGCAAAACATATCAATTTTTTTGCTAAGACCAAGATTAAGATTCTTAACACAGTAGTCTGTGAGAAATTGCACAACAGACAGACATATCGTGGTATTTTTTTAGAGATAGATAGATAGATAGATAGATAGATAGATAGATAGATAGATAGATAGATAGATAGATAGATAGATAGAT
>JANRMT010062791.1:20391250-20447036 GCA_026402145.1 Polypterus bichir lapradei
GATAGATAGATAGATAGATAGATAGATAGATAGATAGATAGATAGATGCTGTATCATGCCACAATTTGTTTGGGAAAGATTACTCACTATGTCATATGACACCCAAGTCATATGACTGGCAACAAGTATAACAAGCATAAATGACATGTCCATATCAAACTTCACAAAACAGCAATGAGGGCTGGAAAAAATCAAAAAATAGAAGTAATTTAAAATTGAGTATCAAAAAAATCACAACATAAAAGTACTAAAAGGTCAACAAATAAGAAATAAATGTCATATTCAATACACACACAAAAATTATGTAATCAGTAATCAAAATTCAGGAGAAATAACCTTCTGCTCTTAATTCACTCACACATTCACTATATGGCATCACTCCTTTTAAGTGCATCCATATAGCTCTGGGTGTAGGAAAGAAGTCTTGACATGGTGTTCGTCTATCACAAGGCATATTATGTCTTAATAAGGTCAAATTGCTTTTTTTTGTTGTTGTCTACTAACCTAATTTATTTTTGAAATTAAAGGTCAATATAAAGCAACTAGCATTGAAAGTCACTCTTTATTTATAAGCTTTTCTAAAATGTACAATAATTACACTTTTTATTTGGCATCATCTCATTTTTCAGGAGAGCAGATGGATTGAAACAACCGGCTGCTGGGTTTTTCTTATAGGTCAGAAGTGTCTTTTTAATTGAATGCATGGTGTTGTACAGTATTTAGGCGTTGCTCTCTTCATGGTTTCTGCCTTTAAAATCAGTAGCCCTAATTGAACATGAAAACTAGAGATTATTCTTTAAAACAGGTATAAGCAAGTCTGCTTAATCCAATTTGGGATAGGGAGGGGGGCTGTAGCACCATCCTGATAGAATTTGGCAAAAGTCATAGATAGAGTACTAGCTTGTTTCAGGGTGCAAAAACACCCACTCACACTAGGATTTATTTTGGAATTGTCAATTAACCTGACACATACTGGAATACGGAGTGTAAGGGAGTGCTTCACAAGTTTTATTTGGCCCCAGCCAGTTAATAAGTTGTTTGTGTAATGCTGGGGTGTCCAAACTTTTTTCATTGGGGGCCACATACAGAGAATTATACGGAGGGCTGGGCTGTGAGGTCTATTGCCTCACCTCCTGTGTATTAAGCTACCAAAATCAGTTAAATATCGGTAAATTATAGCTTCATAATTGAATATGCTTAAAGAAAAAAACAGCATCACAGTTCTCCATTAATTGGTTTTCATTTATTGAATTACAAAGTGCTCTCATCACATGCAATCGAGTAAAAATCAAAAGCACAAGCTTTATCTGACACTTGATGTTTTAAGTTAGCTGACAAATCTTTGATTTGCTGCACAACTGCGTTTCTGGACAAGCGAACATTGTTGAATTCCTGCATTTTGTCCAGCCACATTATTCCTGCGACTTTACTGAGACACTGTTTCATGAAGTCACCATCTGAGAAAGGTTTCCCTTGTCGGGCAGTGAGTTGTTCTGCCTTGTTACTGGCTAATGTGGCATTTTCTTGTGTTTTGTCAGCATGGAAAAAATACTGTTGTTGAGCTAGCAGACTAGCTGCTATTTGCTTAACTTTCTGTTCTCGCTCGGCACCAATGTAGGTCGTGTAGGTCGGATGTTTGGTTTCGTAGTGTTAACGCACATTATACTCTTTCATCGCTGCAGTAGTTTCATTGCAAATCAAATAGGCACACTTGCCCTTAACTTCTAGGAAGAAATATTCATTTTACCACCGTGTCTGAAATTTTTTGCACTCACTTGCTATTGTGCGTTTCTTTGGTTCTATCAGTTTTGGTAACCCGTAGCAAAATTGTTCTTTGGTTGTGTTTGTTTGTGAAGATGCTGCCTTGATCGAGACAGTAGCTCCGCGTTGTGTTAAACCTAAGAAGTAAAATACAGTTAAGAACAAGTTTTGTGTGTGGGCCATATTTCATTATATTTTTAGAATTTGCTGTGGGCCAATTAAAAATGGACCATGGGCCACAGTTGGCACAGGGGACGTATTTTGGACACCACTGGTGTAAAGATTTTTTTTAATGCATTGGCACTTACAGTCATATTTTAGTTTCTTTGCGGGAGTCTAACGCTGACACAATGCTTGGAATTATATTTTACTGGGAAATGTTGGAGCATGGAGAGGATATTGTGGGTGTCCAGGCAGCTTGCAGATGAAAGCACAAGACAAGGTGAGATAGGCAGCTTTTCGTGATGGCAATGAGATCAGGTATCCGGGTGCAGGCACTCGCCAAGATTTAAAATGATGCGCATGCTCATCATGGTTGTTGGCAGTCAAGTGAGACCCTCATAGGATATATAAGCCGTTGAGGTCATTAGAGGGGAGTTTTGTTTCAAATAGTGGTGGATGGTTGTTTGGAATGGTTGGAGGCTGCAGAACTATTTCTTTTTGTAAGATGAGAAAAGAGACCAAGAGAGAAAGACCTGAGTTTTCTGACCCCTCCACTTTTAACACATTTTGTTATGTGGCAGCCTTATGCTAAAATCTTTTATGGTAATCTTTTCCCTCATCAAACAACAGAACAGAATGACAGAGCAAAAACAAGAGTTTTGGATTTTTTTTTGTAAATTACTTAAAAATGAAAAAACTGAACAAATTGCATTATTTTATGAATTTTAACAAAAGTGTACTTAAACTGTTTTTAAGACTGCATATATTTACAGTATTTTGTCAGCATTTTGCACAATTTAATTTGATTTTTGCATAGGCAGTGATGCAGTCTGTCCTGCGGTAAAGCGTGGGCTCATATAATTGAAGCGTTAAATTAGTACTGACGATTTTACTATACTCTTATTATTATTCCACTAGTCCTTTGTACTTGACATCCCAGTCCTAGAACTAATGCCCACAAGGGACTCTGGTCATCACCGGGAAGAAAATTGGAGCCCCTAATTGAAAAAACCCACACAAACATGGGGAGAACATGCAGAGCAAACTGCAAGTGTGAGAGGGTGCGTGATTCAAATCAAGAATGCTGAATATGTGAGGTGGCAGAATGTCCAGAAAATGAAAGGTGCATTTCATACTTTCAATTATTAATATTATTATCACCCATATGCTTAACTACTTGAGTACACAGGTAAGGAACTAATTTCGACTTTACTGCTTCAGGACAAAGTATACCTGTCCCACATATCTTTAATAATGTTGCTGGTTCTGCTTTGATCATCCTGCCAGTTGAAATATATCATCCAGTTCAAAAAGCCTACATAAAAGGATTATCCGATTTAAAAACAAATTGACTGGAATTCAATCCAGCAATGATAGGAGTTGTCCATTAGCTAGCACCTTTCCCTGTTTGTGAGAAAACCTCTCTTGGTTACGAAATACCTCCTGACCTTTATCTAGGTCTCACTTTATTCTGTGTTCATTTTCTTGCATTAGCAGCTTCCACTGTTCACAGACCAAACAGGAACTACCAGGGCAGCCTTTTGTTAATGGAAAGAGTCAGTGGACAGAGCAGCCTTCCTGTTTGCACAATGACAGTCAGAGCTGGATTTATAGCCTTTGTGAAATGATGAAGTGGTGGACAAAACATCTGCATGGCACACATTTACAGTCAAAGCTTTGCGATTCTAGGAAATTGATAGACTAAACAAAATCATTCCTACTATCACAATTCCCATAATACTTATAAGAAGGTATCTTAGAATAAGATCTTGCATGTAAAGTATGCAACCTTAAAAACTCAAGCAGTTTGAGGAAATGTTATTTGAGTGTTCTGTTTAATCAAATAACCAATTTATGAAGTAACATAAAATGATTTTCATTTCTGTGCTTCAGTCAATTCAAACTTTTTCACATGATACTGTTAAATAAAAATAAACAAACAAACAAAAAAAGGTTCCTGAGGGAAAATCAAATAGTTAGAAAGATATCTTCCATGCAAAAAGTTACAAATACTACTGAATTTGCCACTAGCTAGACTGTCATGGTTTGCCCTGCCTCTTCTTATAGAGTTTTTCAGGATGCACATTAAACCTGACAATGGAGATCTGTAATTACACCAGGGAGGTCATGCTTGATGCAGAAGAATCAGTCTTACATGTCACCAGGAAGCAAATAAAACCTTTTGGCAGATGAAAACCATACAGAACATCAGAAAGACATCCTGGGTACTCTAAAAGGAGGGACTTGATTGGGGTGGGGAGAGAACTGTCAGATTCTAATGTCAAGATGAAATTTGTTAAGCCCCAAGGCAGAAGTGGAAAAATTGACTGGGAGATCAAAAAAAAAAAGGCAAAGTCAGGAACAAGCTGGGGTTTGAGCAAGAAACAACAAACTGAATATACCAAAGCTTAGAAACCTTTATTAAAGAACCACAGTGAGTCCTTAAATTGTTTTTTGTGTATCTAAAAGGACAAAAAATGTTCACACCCACATCCAAAAAATATTTACGCAAGGAGTATCCGTTACACACTCACATTTTAAGTAGTGTGTGCATGATGACATCACAAGTCATACATTTGATTGTCACAATGACAACAATGATAAAATATGACCATAGCCATTCAAAAATAAAGAAAATGGTGTCACCTGTTATCAAATTCATGATGTAAAACGGAACCTACGACAATATCTCCGAAATAATGATTAAAAAAGAACATTCATATAAAAGTGCAAGAGAAGTCCAAAACTGAAAACTACAATGATCAAAACCCTAAATCATTACACAGATGTAGTTCTAACCAATCCTCTCATGCAATCCTGCCCTGACCCCTCCCATTTTACTAAACTGCTTGATAACTGTCACTATCAGGTGATCACATGATAGCAGGAGGAAGGAAATAAAATTGAAGCAGACCTTTCCATTGGTGTCCAAGCACTGTCATTTTATGCTTTGTAACAACATTAATTATATGATGTTTTATCTTATATATAAAGGTCTACGCGTGGAAGTGTGTGCATCTGTTCGGCCCAGAAGTGAGAGGTGGAGTCAGGGTAATAACTCCACCTCCGAAGAAACAGACAACAGACTCGCTTAGCCTCTAATAACACAAGCGAGGCAAGCACATCAGCAAAACAAATCTCCCTAGGACAGAGATGCCCAGAATAGTCCCTTTCAATTACCTGACATCTCTACATTTCAGTTTTTTTTTCTGAGGATTTCAATAATTTCTAGGACCCCATGGGCTTACATAGCTAGTTTTTGTATAATTTAGCACTTCAGAATCTTGTTATTTTTATATTTTGCTTGTTTTCAAACAGCATGTCCTATCATTTCTTGACTTCTCCATTTCACTTGTTTCTGACCTCAAACTATTCTCTTTATTCTCATTTTTGTTTTTATTTAGGTTGTAAATGAAAAGCTGCAAAGCTCTCCACTGCTTTGAAAGATGTTGCCATGTCTTCTACACCACAAAACTGGCTTTATATCCTGGGAGGATCGCAGTCCTGGTGTACCACAATGGGTAGTCAAGGCATCTTAAGGACTCAGTGAGCTAACATCAAAACAACTGGTCTTGATTTTTTTACTACTCATTAAAATAGTGAATAGGTTAAACAGATAACCAATAATTTAGATCTTTTTCAGGACAAGGTCTGCACTTATCAGTTCCACAGTCCCTTGACTGGCCCTATGTTCTACATTTGCATCCATTATTACAGGACTGAAAATTAATAGACAGTTTTTTTCTCCTTTGTATCTTTAGTTTTTTTCACCTTCACAGTACTTCTAATAATTTACTGATATATCCTCAAGGGGGCACTGTAGTGAATGTTGCTGCTCACAGCGTCAAGGAACCGAGTCTGAATCCCATATTCTACCTAAATCTGTTCAGAGGTTTTCCACTTTTTTCTTCCCCTTCCCAGAAATGTGTGCTTAGTTTGACAGATGATTCTGAATCTCCCAGTATGTGTGTATGACTAAATGTATTCAGCAACAGATTTGGACTCTGCCTTGGCTTGCTTCCTGTTTTGAAACCTATGCAGCCAAAATAGGCTCCTTCTCTCCATGACTTTGAACTAAAAAAAGCAGGTCAGAAAGTTGAATTATTATTTCTTTGCATTCCTTCTTATGAAATATTGAATTTCCTGGAAATACTATTCACTTAACCAACAAATTAATACTGCCTGTCTGTGATAGCCTGTTTTTACTCTAAAAAGTTTTTGATTTTGAAAAATCATTTGTCATACAACACTTTGTCTATAAAGTTTTGTCCATGTATGCATCATTACTGTAGACTTTAAAAACCATTAGAATATTTCAATATGTCCTAAACTTAGGTCAAGTAGAGGAAATATTGGTCATATGTGAAATAAGGATTTTATAAAAGATGGATTCATACACTAGAGGAGCTTAACAAATAACAGTGCTCATCCATTCTTAGACAGATGGAAATGTTCATAGTGTCACAGCAAGCAATTTTCAGCAGGTGAATTATTGAAAGTGTTCCTCATCTTCCTCATCAGTTTGTGAGATGGCAACATCTCTGCTGAAGATAAAAATTGCTGACACAAGGGTTTGCTACTGATGCCCCCATTGCCACATTGTGGATTCCGTCTGCTCTTCCAGACTGAAACGTACAGCTGTTACCACACCTTCACACTCCACACATCCTCTCTTCCTGGTCTTCCCATGTAGTGAATGGTTTAGGTCTATCAAGACTATGACAAACCAATTACTGTAGGTGATGGTCTAAGTGTTTTGGGTAAACTGGATATTTGCCAGCAGTCAGTGAATGATAATTACTGTTATCAGGATGTTATTTGCTGTTCCATCCTTCCACCCAACCACTATTAGAGTAACTTAATTTAGTTATAGACTTCAACATCAGGCACAAGGATGGAACCAGCTGTGGATGGAACATCAGTCCATTAATGGGCACAACTTCACATTTGCACTAGGGGGCTCCCCCCTGTTCCCTTCGCTCGCCAACTCCCCTGGCCTGCGCTACGCACCAGCCACTTCACATTTCTGCCGATCACGGTGTGAAGAGGGTGGCTGAACATACCCCTATAAGACGTGGTTGCTTCTCCGAAACCGCCTCTTAAACAATGATACAATGGGAAGCAAATACAGTTTTTTTTTACCTCCTCTTTGCTCGATCAGCTGCTGCTTTACTGCTGCCATGCCATGTGATCTGCATCTCGCACGGCGTTTCCAACATTTAAAAGCCTGTACAGCAGCTGTCCTGCTCTTGTCTTTTATTTCCAGCCCTGTGTGTGGTTAAATGTGGTTTGGCACAAAGTCTCGTCTAGAGGGACGTGAGTTCTTGATATTTTGGTTTATAATTTAAAAAAGGAATAAGAATCTGAAAATCTAACAAAATCACATTAAAGTTCGAGAAATTCTGAAAAGAATGATACCAAACATATATATGTAGGTTTTAACATAAGCCCAATTTAAACCGTGACAAAAAACGTGGCATACAAACGTCACATAGGCTTAGGATTCTAAATATATACATTGTGGTCCCCGGCCGGGGCTGGAGCCCGGCTGGGACGCCCAGGAGGACCAGAGGAGGGCTTGTGCCTCCTCCAGACCGCGAGGGGGCGTCCGTCCTGGTTATGTTGGGGGCCTCGGGTACAGGTCTTGGAAGCCCAGCCCTGTAGGTAACCGTGGCCACCGGCAGGTGGCGCCCAGATGCCGGAATATCCCGTGTGGTCCCCGGCCGGGACGCCCAGGAGGACCAGAGGAGGGCTTGTGCCTCCTCCAGACCGCGAGGGGGCGTCCGCCCTGGTTATGTGGGGGGCCACCGCCAGGTGGCGCCAAGGTGCCTGAGGAACCCTGGAGCCCAGCACTTCCACCACACCAGGAAGTTCTCTCTGACTAGGAGACGCAAAAGAATAATGACCAAGTGCTCTATGGGATTTTTTTACATTTAACATTGAAAGCGACAATAGTTAAGTGCAAGGTGTAAGAGCAGGGTAAGTTGAGTTCCACTGATTAAGGGTAAAATCCCAATAAACCTTAAATTTCACCTAAATAGCCATCACAAATTAGCCGATAACATGTTATGTGGGCAAAGAGAAAGTCAGAAAAGTGTGAACAATCAGACCACACGTGCTAGTTTAAATCCACATAATACAAGACAGAAAACATTAATATCATGTTTACAGAGGACAGCATCTTAGGCAGTAAGCTTGGTTTAACACCAAAAATAACAAAAAAGTCATGTAAACCTGTTTAGTGAAAATGATATGTCTACAAGGCTATGTAACATGCTTTTGTTCTAAAAATGTTTTTTCTCTTGACCCCAAATTTACTGTGCCATGTGCTGTATGAATAAATTTGCTCATTGCACATTAAATTGATACAGCAGCACAGCATATGAAAAAAACGGTCAAACAAGAGTGGAAAGCAAACATTTGTGTAGACGGATTGTGTAAAAAGGGCACAACAAACCAACAAACATTCACCAACAAACCAAGCGCATTATACATTCTTAAGTTTACTTTGCATATATCATGGCGCACACAAGAGAAGCTTTGGCAAATGCTATTGACCATACTCTGAATAAAAAGGACATACCAGAGGACAGGATTATGAGAATAGTGACAGACAATGGAGCAAACACAGTAAAAACTGTAAATATATTGCGGAAAGCGCAGAGGTGCTTGATACTGATACAATATATGGCGATATACAGTATAACAAAACATAAAACTTAATTATTCATTAAATTTCTGCTGTTAATGTGCACTGCGATCTGACTTTCAGCATTAATTTATGTTCATTTTTAATATACTACTCAGGAAAAAAAGTCAACATCTGAAGCGTTACATAAATCATACACTAACACATCTGTTTTATTTTTGTGTTTATAAGGCAGAAGAATTCAGTGGGCTAAGGGTCACCCACATAAACCAAATAAAATGTGTCCATTACAAGGTAGTGATAAAGTGATTGTGACAGCTAACCATTCATTCGCTCCTTTTTCTTCTCTGTTATGTTACATTTCCTACTAATATGCAACATGTTACCACACATTGGTGCCAGGATAAACGTATGAAAATATGTATTTGTGTGTCTTTCCCTAATAAAACTAATACAAATAACATGTTTACCTGTGAAATTGAATGTAGCATTGCCAAGAATTTAAAACACAAGGAAAGAAACATACAGGAACATTTCATATGTCCTATTACTGAGTCGCAGAGAAGCATCATGTACTACATGTAATGAGATTGCAGTCTATCTTACGATAATCTCTGTAACTCAATGTTGCTTAAATCCACTCATATTGGGGTAATTAACGTAAGGGTATATCTTTAGTTTAGGTACTGCAAAAATGCATTTATTAGTCATTTACTGTCATGTAAAAAGACCTTTACATACCCATCTTTGGGTCTTTATAACACTTACAAGCATCAGTAAAGTGTTTATTCATCACTGCAATGTGACCTGCTAACAAGACTTCACTTTGGAGTGGTCTGAAGTGGCTTAACTGAGACAAATTTCTCCTGATATTCCATATTTATCATAAGACCTGTGAATCCTTTAATAAGTCATTTTACCATCATGTCAATATTCCACACTGCACAGAGATGAATAACCCATCTACTGATTTTTTATGTGTTATGATGACCAAAAGAAGATTTTGATAAGGTCTTGTTACATAAGAGAAAATGGGTAATGTATACATTTTTGCAGTATTTAATGTTACCAGTATGTTACCAAGATTTATTTTTCTGCTCTATGCAATCAATTATTTTTTCCTCCTCTGGCCTTTTTATTTTTGTAATTTGTAAGAGCTGCTAATGAAGTCACTTCACAGATGAAATAAACAGAAAGTTACTCACAGATATATCAAAATTACTGTAGGAAGACCAGTAACTGATCAGTTAAAACATTAGAACAATTTTGACATGAAAAGTCCATTCAGCCCAACAAGCTAATCAGTCCTATTCCCCTAATATCTCAAAAATGACATCAAGTCAAGTTTTGGAGGGCTCCAATGTTCCGTTCTTTACCAGGCTACTTGGTAATTTATTTTATGTGTCTACGATTATCCTATTTAATATTTGGGTAGCTAAAGATCCTGATTACAAAGCATACAGTGGATATGAAACATATTTAGAGACCTTCACTTTCTGCACACTTCATTGTGTTGAATATTTCATTTAAAATGGAAAAATTTGCCATCTGTGCACATCAATCTATATGTAATAACCCATTCAATGGGAATAAACTGCCAAAATCCAGGTCTGCAAAGCTTGTAGAGGCATACCAAGAAGACCCAGAGCTATAATTACAGCCAAAGGGGCTTCTACAAAGTGATGAATTAAGTCTCCAAATATATATATATATATATATATATGGATAAGAGATTTAAGTTCTTGATTTTAAATAAATTTGCAAACCTTTCCTAAAACATGTTTTCATTTTCTCATTATGGGTTATTGAGTATAGCTTGATGGGAAAAAATAGTGAGTTTATCCATTTAAAGTTAAATCAACCACACAAAAAAGTATGCAGAAAGTGAGTCACAATAATATTTGAATCTACTGTACCTCTCTAAACATTCATTTTTTTATATTATTAAAAGGATTAATAATGGAACCATTGCCTGCACTGGTACCAAAAGGGTACCAGTTTATTGGTTTGTACTTCTACTTAGTTATTTAATAAACCTTCTATTTTTTTTTGTTTGTTTCATGAACGGCGTGGCATTATTCTGGGTAAAACATTTTTACATTTGCTTCCCCTCTATTTTTTTTCTAACACATATATTATATCTATATTATCTGCTTTTAGATATTTAAATAAAAAATGTTATCTGTTACACAGTAAGATAAATTTGTAAAGGAAGCAGATTTTGCATGTGGAAATACAACAGCATTTGTAAAAAAGCAAACATGTTCAAATACACAAATCCAAAAAACTATTCAAGAAAGGAGAATGAAAATGCAGAAACTTGAAATGATTCAAAGAAAAGTTATATTTAAGGAGCTCCAGAGACAAACTTAGTGATCCATTGTTGAATCTCTCCTCCTGTGGGGCTCCACACACACACAGCACAAGAAAACAAAACATATTTAAAGGTACAGAGCAAAAATATTGGTTGTAAAAGAACAGTCAAGGAAGATGTGAAGTGAATAAGGAATAGTAAAGAAGAATTAAAAGATACAGACAGTGAAATAGCGAACACTCTAAACTTGCATTTTTCTGAGGTCTTCTCAAGTAAGGAAGTGGATAACCTCCCAGCAGTAAATGGGACTACTAAGGAGGTTCTGAGTGATTTAGAAATTGTAGAGAGAGAAGCGCTGCTCAGATTAAATAGGCTGTAATCAAACAAATCACCAGGACCAGATAATATTTATCCTTGTGTTCTTAAGGAGGCTAGTGAGTACATATATAAACCCTTGACACATATTTTTAGGAAGTCACTGCACACTGGGGAGATTCCCAAGGGCTGGAAAATGGCAAATATTCCATTATATAAAAAGGATGACAGGGCAGATCCAAGTAATTATTGGCCAGTAAGCTTAACATGCATCACAGGAAATTTAATGGAAGAAATTATTAAGGATAAGATTGAACAGCACTGGGCAAGTACAGGAGTTTCTCTAAACAGTCAGCATGGGTTCAGAAGAGCGAGGTCATGTTTTACTAACATGCTGGAATTCTACGAGGAAGCAACAAAAGGATGTGATCAAAGTGAAGCATATGATATTATTTATCTGGACTTTCAGAAAGCATTTGACAAGGTGCCACAGAGAGGTTAGGCATCAAACTAAAAGAAGTGGAAGTACAGGGTGATGTTTGTAGATGGGTGGAGAATTGGCTCAGACACAGGAAACAGAGGGTGATGGTGCGAGGAGCCTCATCAGAACTGGCTGATGTGAAGAGTTGTGTTCCATAGGGCTCAGTGCTAGGACCATTGCTATTTTTAATATATATAAATAACTTGCATAGTAATATAAGTAACAAGCTGGTTAAGTTTGCAGATGATACCAAGATAGGTGGATTAACAGATAATTTGGAATCCATTAAATCACCACAGAAGGACTTGGACAGCATACAGGCTTGGGCAGATTTGTGGCAGATGAAATTTAATGTCAGTAAATGTAAAGTATTACACATAGGAAGTAAAAATGAACACACAATGGAAGGCCTGAAAATCGAGAATACATCTTAGGAGAAATATTTAGGAGTTGTAGTGAACTCTATGCTATCAACTTCAAGACAGTTTTCAGAAGCTATTAAGAAGGCAAAAAGAATTTTAGATTATATTGCACGATGTGTGGAGTACAAGTCCAATGAGGTTATGCTCAAGCTTTATAACACACTGGTGAGGCCTCATCTGGAGTGCTGTGTGCAGTTTTGGTCTCCAGGCTACAAAAAGGGCATATCACTACTAGAATAAGTCTAGAGAAGAGTGACTAGGTTGGGATGAATTATGAAGAAGGATTAAAAGAGCTGAGTCTTTTCAGTTTAAACAAAATAAGATTGAGAGGCAACATGACTGAAGTGTTTAAATTATGAAGAGAATTAGTACAGTGGATCAAGTCTGTTATTTTAAAATGAGTTCATCAAGAACATGGGGGCACAGTTGGAAACTTATTAAGGATAAATTTCATACAAAGATTAGGCAGTTTTTCTCTACCTAGAGAACAACAGACACTTGGAATAAGCTACCAAGTAGTGTGGTAGACAGTAGGACTTTAGGGACTTTCAAAACTCAATTTGTTGTTTTTTATAAGAATTAAGTGGATAGGACTAATGAGCATTGTTGGGATGAATTCAATTTCAATTTCAATTCTTTATTGTCATGTGTACAAGTACCATGTACAATGAAATGCTTGCTTGCATGTGCCCCTGCAGACAGTGAACACACAAACCCACACACAATAAATAAATGAATATAATAAGTAAATAAATAAAACCAGAATCCAGGAATAAATAGAGACTGTGGCAGAAGTATATGTGCAGGTAGCAGTGGAGGTGACACAAGGTTACTGATTGTTTATGAGTCTGATTGCAGTTGGGTAGAAACTGTTCCTGAACCTGGAGGTGCGTGTCCGAATGGACTTTAGTCACTTCCCTGATGGGAGGAGGATGAAAAGTGACATTGCAGGGTGGCTGGGGTCCCGCCTGATACAGTTCACTTTCCTGAGACAGCATGTAGTGTGGATGTCATGGATCACAGGGAGCTGTGTGCCCGTGATCTGTTGTGCTGTGTTCACCACACGCTGCAGAACTCTACAGTCCTGAACTGAGCGGTTGCTGTACCAAGATGTGTTCTCATTTAGATTGTTCTAATGTTCTAATAAAAAAACTAAAAATAATATTACAAAATGAACAAAAACAACCACGAAACAGAAAATCAGTACAAGCCAAGGAATAAAACCTGATAACACATATCATACCACTGTTATGCGTTCATGGCATAATGATAATACCTGAAGCACTATCAGTGTTGTGCACTGTAAAACTAAAAGTCACAGGACTGTCAGATGGAGGATGCAGTGACACTGTTTGAACGTACAAAGGGCAGCTGATCAGGGTAAACAAATTTAAAAAAAAAGAAAAAAAAACAAGAAAGAAATTATTGAAATGGAGAAGCACGAACCTGCAGAGCATATGCAAAAAGAGTAAAATAAAGGCGCAGAATACCAAGGAAAATTAAAAAGTTGTTAAAGTAAGGTTATTGTCCCACCTAAAATGTACTTGTGATATGTTAAACAACTGTTTGAATTATAAATGTGGAAAGCTGGAGTATGTTAAAGTGATAATGGAATATCTGCTGCTACAAAGAAGCATGACTTCTTTCTTGTTATTTATTTGTTTAGTATACTTCTTCCAACATTTTATAAATCATTTTTATGTCTATTAATATCTGCCATGCATAAAGCATATAGTAATTGAATAGCATGGTGACCAAGTTGATGATATTGCTCACAAATCCAGCAGGCACAGTTGCTGTTGATACTGTGTTTATTCTGTCTGTATGCTTTGTGACGGGCGGGTGTCCTATCAGGATTGATTCCTTTGTTCCATTAAATGTTCTTGGCCTTATATTACCATTTACAGCTTGTACTTGCTACAACATTTTTCACTTGAAATTTACAGTTGTCACAAAAATTGCTGATTTATCAAATGTCTTCTGCTTAAGGACTCTCAAATCTTATTTTCCAAATTTTCTTTAATTCTTCACTAAATTATTGCAATAATTATTTCATTTCATTAATGCTGGAATTATTTTAAGAATACTCTCAACTCTGTATTATTATCCTTTTGTTTCTATGAAACATAGCACACCCAGAAGTTGATCTTGGGATGACCTTGAATTATTAACATGAGTCAGATGCATGTAAAAACAAATAATGAAGACAGATTATTTATGAACAATCATTATTCATGCATAACAAAGCTTCAAACGCTTCACATACCAAAGCAAAAATTATCAAATGCACATCCACCCACACTTAAACATATTTCTTTTCAGTAAAGAAACTGAAACCATTTGGAAGCTGAAAATTGTCAGATGTTGTTAAGATAATCATCATTATGTTACTCTAGGGTTTTAATTTTAAAATGTATTTGTACAATTTGTCATAAGGTCCCAATGCATGTAGTTAATAAGACATACGTCTATTAAAAATTTGAGAGAGAGAAAACATAGAAAATAACATAAAATTCTCAAACCTACTTAATCCATTTCAGCATTGCGTTACTGAAGCTTATCTCAGCATCACACTCACTCACACTAGGAGGACTTTGGACTGGCCAATAAATCCAACTATACATCTGTGGGGATCAGGGGAGGAAACCTTAGATGGTGAGAATATGCAAGCTTCATATAGACAGAGACCAGGCAACGTATTCAAAACTGAAACAGCAGCAGCATCAAGACTGGAAAAGAGAGTGACCTGAGGTAGCTGTTTTGGGCCTACACCCAATGGCATGAAAAATGTAACCAATACATAACAACATAAGAGGAGGGAGAAAGTCAAAGCCAGGCTGGTGTCATAAACAGTGAGTCAAAAGAGGAATGAAGCAACAGTAATTGAAGGACAAAATGAAACAAAACAAGTCAAGGAAGAAGAACAGATAGAACCCAAAAAACCTGAAATTAGGCCATCTTGAAAAAAAGAATGATATTTTCTAAAAAGGAATGCTGGCATATCAGTCACTTACATATTTATAACCGCAGCATGATGATTCTTGGCTGTTTCACTCATAAAAGATGTAGTGGGAAAAAAGAATGAGATTTGAATATAAAATTATATATAGCAGATATGATGAAGAAAACAAATGAAAAGTAATACAAAATGGAACCTATTGAAACTGATTGCCTGAACCTGCACGAAATCCATGACCAATACCAAAATGGCATTAAAACAGAACAGTGGCAGTGGTGTTATTGAAAGGAACAGCTTCTATGCCACCCTCCACAGTGACACTGTTACCGTCACAGCATGGTTTAACAAGTAGTCCTACCAAGAATAGCAAGCTAATAAAGAGGGCAAATAAAAAGTGGGTCATCCCTGGGTGGCAATGCACAGAACTAAATATTAACATTCTGTATAATTCTTATGCCATACACAACTCTATAAATACGTTTTCTTGGTGTAAAAGATTAAGAATATTTACGCTGTATTTAATGGGAATAAGAAAAAAGTAGATTTGTGAGGAATCTTTTTCTTCTTCTTTCGGCTGCTCCCGTTAGGGGTCGCCACAGCAGATCATCTTCTTCCATAATTTTCTGTCCTCCGCATCTTCTTCTGTTACACCCATCACCTGCATGTCCTCTCTCACCACATCCATAAACCTTCTCTTAGGCCTTCCTCTTTTTCTCTTGCCTGGCAGTTCTATCCTTAGCATCCTTCTCCCAATATACTTAGCATCTCTCATCTGCACATGTCCAAAGCAGCGCAATCTCGCCTCTCTGACTTTGTCTCCCAACCGTCCAACTTGAGCTGACCCTCTAATGTACTCATTTCTAATCCTATCCATCCTTGTAACACCCAATGCAAATCTTAGCATCTTTAACTCTGCTACCTGCAGTTCTGTCTCCTGCTTTCTGGTCAGTGCCACCGTCTCCAACCCATATAACATAGCTGGTCTAACTACCGTCCTGTAGACCTTCCCTTTCACTCTTGCTGATATCTGTCTGTCACAAATCACTCCTAACACTCTTCTCCACCCATTCCAACCTGCCTGCACTCTTTTCTTCACTTCTCTTTCACAATCCCCATTACTCTGTACTGTTGATCCCATTTATTTAAACTCATCCACCTTTGCCAACTCTACTCCTTGCATTCTCACCATTCCACTGACCTCCCTTTGATTTACACACATGTATTCTGTCTTGTTCCTACTGACCTTCATTCCTCTCCTCTCTAGAGCATATCTCCACCTCTCCAGGGTCTCCTCAACCTGCTCCCTACTATCGCTACAGATCACAATGTCATCAACAAACATCATAGTCCACGGGGACTCCTGTCTAATCGTGTCTGTCAAACTGTCCATCACCATTGCAAATATGAAAGGGCTCAGAGCCAATCCCTGATGTAATCCCACCTCCAACTTGAATGCATCCGTCACTCCTACCGCAGACCTCACCACAGTCACACTTCCCTCGCACATATCCTGTACAACTCTTACATACTTCTCTGCCACTCCCGACTTCCTCATACAATGTCATATGTTTTCTCCAGATCCAAAAAGACGCAATGCAACTCCTTCTGGCTTTCTCTATACTTCTCCATCAACGCCCTCAGAGCAAACATCACGGTGTGGTGCTCTTTCTTGGCATGAAACCATACTGCTGCTCACTAATCATCACCTCACTTCTTAACCTAGCTTCCACTACTCATTCCCATAACTTCATGCTGTGGCTCATCAATTCTATCCCCCTGTAGTTACTGCAGTCCTGTACATCCCCCTTATTCTTAAATATCAGCACTAGTACACTTCTTCTCCACTCCTCAGGCATCTTCTCACCTTCCAAGTTTCCATTAAACAATCTGGTTAAAAACTCCACTGCCATAACTTCTAAACACCTCCATGCTTCCACAGGTATGCCATCTGGACTAAAGGCTTTTCCATTCTTCATCATCTTCATAGCTGTCCTTACTTCCTCCTTGCTAGTCCATTGCACTTCCTGATTCACTATCCCCACATTATCCAACCTCTTCTCTCTCTCGTTCTCTTCATTCATCAGCCTCTCAAAGTACTCCTTCCATTTGCTCAACACACTCTCCTTGCTTGTGAGTATGTTTCCATCTTTCCATACAACTCTTTTCTTTAGCCTTTGCCACCTCTCTTTTCACCTTGCACCTTATTTCCTTGTACTCTTGTCTACTTCCTGCATATCTCTGACTATCCCACTTCTTCTTTGCCATCCTCTTCCTCTGTATACTCTCCTGTATTTCCTCATTCCACCACAAGGTTTCTTTTTCCTCCTTCCTCTTTCCAGATGTCACGCCAAGCACCCTTCTTGATGTCACCCTTACTACATCTGCTGAAGTTTCCCAGCTGTCTGGTAACACTTCACTGCCACCCAGTGCCTGTCTTACCTCCTCCCTAAACTCAACCTTGCAGTCTTCCTTTTTCAACTTCAACCATTTGATCCTTGGCTCTGCCTTCACTCTCTTCCTCTTCTTGATCTCCAACGTCATCATACAGACCACCATCCTAGCTGCTTAACTACACTTTACCCTGCCACCACTTTGCAGTCTTCAATCTCCTTCAGATCAACGCTTCTGCATAGGATGTAATCTAACCGTGTGCATCTTCTTCCACTCTTGTACGTAACCCTATGTTCCTCCCTCTTCTTAAAATACATATTCACCAAAGCCATGTCCATCCTTTTGGCAAAATCTAGTATTCTCTGACCTTCTTCATTCCTCTCCTTGACACCATACCTACCCATCACCTCCTCGTCTCCACTATTCCCTTCACCAACATGCCCACTGAAATCTGCTCCAATCACCACTTTCTGTCCCTTGGGTACACTGTTCATCACTTCATCCAACTCACTCCAAAAATCTTCTTTCTCATCCATTGCACACCCAACATGCGGGGCATATGCACTAACAACATTCATCATCACACCTCCAATTTCCAGCTTCATAATCATTACTCTATCTGACATTCTTTTCATGTCCAAAACACTCTTGACATACTTTTCCTTCAGAAAAACCCCTATTCCATTTCTCCCCCTATCCACATGACAGAACAATTTGAATCCACCTGGCCTTACTCCCCTTCCATTTAGTCTCTTGCATGCACAATATATCAGCCTTCCTTCTCTCCATCATATCTGCTAACTCTCTCCCCTTACCACTCATACTGCCAACATTCAAAGATCCTACCCTCAGTTCCACTCTCTTTACCTTCCTCCTGCCTCTGCACACATCGCCCCCCCTTCTTCTCCTTCTTCTTCTTCGGCCAACAGTAGCCCAATTTCCGCCAACACCCTGTTCGCTAACAGTACTGCTGGCGGTCATTGTTAACCCGGGGCTCGGCCGTTCTGGTATGGAAATTTGTATTGTTGTCTGCATATTGATTTGGCAAAATTTTTCACCGGATGCTTTTCCTGACGTAACCATCCCTATTTATCCAGGCTTGGGACCGGCACGAAGAAACACACTTGTTTGTGCATCCCCTGTGGCTGGGTTATGAGGAATGCTTTCTATAAATAAAATAAATAATTTTGTAGAACTTTATGATTGTTGGATCGGAAGGTAGCACTGTGGTCAGTACTGTGTTTGAATTCCGCAGTTGCTGGATGTTTGCATGGGTTTTTTACTAGGTATTTCAGTTTTCATCCTAAAGATGTGCAAGTCATTAAATAATGATTCTAAATTAGTCCCATGCATGTATGAGTACTAAACAGCATACACCAGCATGTCATCCTTCTCTAAGCCAAAATACTAATATAATAATTCTGGAAATGTATCTAAACTACCTGCTTATTCTGCTGATACTAGTTGTTTTGCTTATTTTCCAATAACATGACAGTAAGAGTAACAACACATAAAGTAGGTTAAATGGAGTTTGGCATTTAAAACCTCTCTGGCAGTAACATTATCTGAAACGATTGCTGATAAGCTTCTGATGAGACATGGCTTATAATGGGTTTTCTTGTGCCAACTTTTTTTGTCACTTCTGAAGAGGTGTTAACAGGTTCCTAAAATGGTCTGGAGTAAACAAATACAGTACATTATGTTTAGTATGGCACACATTCACATTCCATTGAACTTGGCTGATTCCCAATTCAGAAGTGAATGCAACCTAATGACAATGCAAATATTCAAATTCATAAGTCAGACATAAACATGTGTTAGTGCTTCTTTTGCTATACCAAAAATTGTCTATGTGTATTGTGCATCTATGTGTGTTGTTGTTGTGATGCAGCAACACAAAATGACGAACAGGACCTATAATAAACAAAAATCTGATCTGGACTATGCTACTTGGCCTCAGAAAAAGGCTTAACCTCAGGCAGTCTAACCACAAACTCAAAAGACAGGGTTTCAGGCCCGCTCAGGCACAATTGGACCACTGGCTTTAATTTCAAAAATAGTATTAAATGTCTCAAATACACAAAAATAAAGGGGTAAAGGGAAGCCACGAACATCTGGATTTTAGGACAACACAAAGCAAAGTACCAGTATAAAAAGTTAATTTATGTATACAAGAAACACAGAAATAGCAAAACAATGGCAAAATGAAGCAAAAGGATATGGCTATAAAGGCAACCCCAGTAAACAGGACCATATCCCTAAGCCAAGAGTAAAATATAATTACCAGTAGCAAAAATTAACAAAAAACACAAATTCAACAATACTCACAATCGATCTTAACTCCACAAACTCCAATGACACTCTACTGACACCAGTTTCTCAACTTCAATACAAAGGCAGAGGGTGGTACCACAGTAGTGATGTCATTGTGTCCACACCCCTTCGATATCCACCCACAACACAAAAGGAATAGATTCATACAACTAAAATGCACAACACATAAATACTAAACTCTTAAATAAACATAACAAAATTAACAATCACTTAACAAAAAAACACATAAAAAATATAATTAATAAACAATAAATATAATGGTAAATCTGCAAATGAACAAGCCAGAGAACCAGCCCTGAGAGTAACACAGCAATGTGGAGTTTGCCTATTCTCCTGTTGCTTACATGGGGTTCTTTAATGGTACCTCCCATATCCCCAAGTTGTACCAGTTAATATATTATTAATATTGTTGTTGTATTTTTGTCTGACACCTTCACCCAATGCAACTTACAAGTTCAGCATTCTTGCAGTTGTTTTTATACGTAATGTTTCATACATAATTTTTCAAAATGACCCTGTTCCAGAAAATACTTGGTATTTGAGCCTTGAGTCATCGTTACAAATGAACTCCAAAATGGATGTCCTTTATTTACAGCAACTCGTGGACCCCCATGTGCTTTGTTCATTAAAACATAGAAGACTGAATAAATCTAACTGAATAGCCCTATTCATTTACATATCATAACTAGGAAGCATTCAATTGCACCAATCAGTACACAGATAAATGGTATATTCTAGTAACATTGCTTATGACATTAAGCATTATGAAAAGTCTCAAATTAGTTAAACATATTAAAAATCTTAAGTAAATATCTTATTCATAGACATAAAACTTTTGCATGTAAACTGTTATCCCAGGGCAAAATATAAAGTTAATGTGATATATTAACCTATTTTCTGATTTAAATGTACTGGAACAAGTTTGCATCGGTCTGTCGTTGTGAAGAAGGAGCTGAGCCGTAAGGCAAAGCTCTCAATTTACCAGTCGATCTACGCTCCTACCCTCACCTATGGTCATGAGCTATGGGTAGTGACCGAAAGAACGAGATCGCGAATACAAGCGGCTGAAATGAGTTTCCTCCGCAGGGTGTCTGGGCTTTCCCTTAAAGATAGGGTGAGAAGCTCAGTCATCCGGGAGGGGCTCAGAGTAGAGCCGCTGCTCCTCCGCATCGAGAGGAGTCAGATGAGGTGGCTCGGGCATCTGATCAGGATGCCTCCTGGACGCCTCCCTGGTGAGGTGTTCCGGGCACGTCCAACCGGGAGGAGGCCCCGGGGAAGACCCAGGACACGCTGGAGGGACTATGTCTCCCGGCTGGCCTGGGAACGCCTTGGGATTCTCCCGGAAGAGCTGGAAGAAGTGGCCGGGGAGAGGGAAGTCTGGGCCTCTCTGCTTAAGCTGCTGCCCCCGCGACCCGACCTCGGATAAGCGGAAGAAGATGGATGGATGGATGGATGGAACAAGTTTCCTGGGCTGGCCATTTCAAGTACTTTTTTCTCCCTTATAAACCAATGTAGCAAATTGACTCGACTCAATGCTTTTGTCACTGCTCCAAACTGAATGACCATACTAAATTGGAATCGTATGAGTATCTGCATGAGAGTAGCCAGTGATGAACTGCTGTACTATTCAAGATAGGTTTCTTACTTAAAAATCATTACTGCTAAAAAAAAAAAGATCTGGCTTACATTTTGACGGCCTGTAATACCCATCTAAGGTAGACTGAAATCAACATAGACCTCAGCATTAACATTTGAAGCGCACCATGTAATGCATAATTCTCTTTTATATGTCATTTGGTATGGGATTCATAAAAGTAGTGTTAATGCTTGTGATGTTGCATCTATTGGAATAACAAATGCAATGCATTGTATTACTAAAACTGTTTCTGAGGTGCTAACTTTTGGAATGACAGAGACATAGCAACTGAACAGACACACAGACACCTATCCTTATATTAAGGTGGGAATAAAATGAATAGAATGAAAAATACTACTGTCTTACTGGTTAAATTTTGAAGGGTCACATGATTATGCTGAGGATTGTAAGAACAATTTAAAAGTACATAACAGTGGTGTTCAAAAATGGAAAGTTAGTAATAGAGGTCTAATTGTGAATGATTGAAGGCTATGGGTTTGTGGCAAAGTGGCTAAGACACTAAATTTAAAATACAAGGTTTCAAGTCCAGTTCTGTTCTACTGAGGAAGCCAGTGCTCTGATTGTTTAGGGAATGGCAAAAAACAGCAAACCAGACCATTAATGGTTTATTATTTTATAAGTAACTGTTAGTCTTCAGTTACTGCTGCAGTGAACTCTTAGGAGTTACCAGTACTGTATTTGCTTTAAGATATGTAAAAAATCATACTTAATTAAATGAAAACCTTGATCTTTTATGTGTAATTTAATATATGGATAGGCTCCTGTTTCCCCACAATGCAGCTCAGGATAAGTGGACTTGAAAACAGATGGAAGGATGAATGGTATTCCAATTATATCGCATGACTAACAACTGATCCTAAGAGCCTTGCAAAATCATGCATGATAGTTTGCATGTTCTTACTGACTAACTCCTTAATTTCATTTCAAAACAAAACATAAATAAGATGCAGAAACCTATCATATTTAATCCATACGAGAAGTTTATTGGCCTCCAGAGAGAAAATGTGAGAGCAAGAACATTTCTCTTAAATCCTCAGATTTCACATGAGCAAATCAGACTGGAAGTAATTTGGGTAATCATGGTACTTCAGTGTTGTACTCCATAAACCAAATATTTATGAACATAGGATAATGGATGGATGGACATGAAATTATGACGTTTCACCTGAGTCTTGCATTCTGATAAAGTGTTTTGGTTTCTTTAACATTTGTAACAAACTTCTTGGTCTTGTTGGTCATTATAGTTGCCTCTAATGCTATAGAACAGAGGCAGTGGCAGATGGAGCTGTACTGAAAGAAGCCAAACATGACTGTTCTTTTCAATGTATGGTACATTGAGAATCAAGCAAATTATTCCAACAACCAAAACGTTTTGCAAAATACATGATGAGCATTTTTAACAACGTTACAGTATATCATCAGTGAGGTGTACACCACTATCATGAAAAGCAATTTCACAATACAGTTTAAGGTAGACGGCCGGGGCCTATACCCAGGCGGGACACCCCTTCTCAAAGACACATGACATTCTATATGGTGTTCCACAAGGCTCTATCCTGGGTCCGCTGCTGTTTTCGATTTACATTCTTCTGTTTGGTCAATTATATCGGGGCATAACGTGAGCTACCACAGCTATGCCAATGACACACAGCTGTATTTATCAATAGCACCTGACGACCCAGACACTCTTGATTCACTGACACAATGTCTCACTTGTGTTTCCGAATGGATGAGTAGTAATTTTCTCAAACTAAATAAAGAGAAAACAGAAATTTTAGTGATTGGCAATAATGAATATAATGAGGTTATTAGAAATAAACTTGATGCATTAGGATTAAAAGTCAAGACGGAGGTAAAGAATTTTGGGGTAACTATTGACTCTGACCTGAATTTTAAATCACATATTAATCAGATTACTAGGACAGCATTTTTCATTTAAGAAATATAGCAAAAGGTAGACCTCTTATAACACTGCAAGATGCTGAAAAATTAGTTCACGCTTTTGTTTTCAGTCGGCTAGATTACTGTAATGCACTCCTCTCAGCACTACCCAAAAAAGACATCAATTGATTGCAACTAGTGCAGAATGCAGCTGCTAGAATCTTTACTCGGAAACGAAAATCCAAGCACATCACCCCAGTTTTGATGTCACTACACTGGTTACCCGTGTCATTTGTTTGTATGAAAATGTGCTATAGAAATATATGTTGTTGTTGTTGTTTTTATTTGTTCCATTTGAGCAAGCATGGGCTGCTCAGTACCTCCCCCGGGACCAATTTGTGGCAGCCCCTCTTGGTGACTATGGTGCCTCAGATACCCGCAGGGCTCAATGGGAGAATAAGTTCTCCACAGCCCTGTTGGGATCCGGGGTGGCCACCAGGAGGGGCTGCAGGGGTTCCTGGGCCCATCTGGGCCGTAGTTCAGCCACACCCGGAGATGCAATCGGAGGCAGGTGGTCAAGCACCTGAAGCACTTCCAGGTGAACTATAAAAGGGGTCAGCAGCCACCATTTCGGGAACCTGAGTCGGGAAGAGGAGGACAACGCTTTCCGGGAGGAGTGGTGGTGCAAAGAGTAGTGTGCTATGTGTTTTGGTTGTGCTTTTGGGACTGTGTACTGCCTCTGGGACACAGAGAAGATGTGCCCCACAGGTGAAGAAAGATAAATCTTTTTGTTTACTTTTATAGGTGCCTCCGGTGTCAGTCTGTGTCGGGTTGGGCGCATATATAGTGCCTTTATTACTTTATTATTATCACATTCAGCTACTACACATTTTCATCTTCATATCTTCACTCAGTAGGTTTGCTCATTTAAAGTCTTTACTATTAGATACCAGCTAATTTAAAAGTATTGAACCACCTTTTAAAACTATTTTTCAATATTGGAAATGATGAATGCATATTGTTACGGAAAACTGAAACAAATTCAAGCCTAAAAAAATAAATGAAATAAAGATTTGATTTGTATTAACAGTCACCTAGGGCCTCATGTAGAATGCTGTGTGTAAAGTTTACACTAAAACATGGCATACAGACAAAAACAGAAATGTGCACATGCACAAAAAATTTAGATGGATAAAACTGTGGATAAGCAAATTTCCATGTACATCCCCTTTATAAATCCCAATTAATGTGAATTTTAACACACATGCATGTGCCTACAGCCCCACCCTGACCCGTCCCAGAATTGTGCATATTTAAATATGCAAATCAATATAAATATCCCCTTCTGTTCAGTGTTTTGTTAAAAGACAATGTAAAAGCACATATAAAAAAGAAGAAAGAATTTTACTGAATGCAAAATGGAGGTTCTACTCAGTGAGGTGGAGGCAAAGGAAAACGTACAATTTGGTGGCTTAGGCGATGGTATGAGAAACAAAATTAAATTGATGGAGTGGCACACAAAAGTTGACATGAAAAGGCAACATATTTGGAGCACACAGAAGAAAAAAATATAGGGACACAGTAAAGAAAAAAGGTCTATGTCGAGATTAAAGTCGAAATATCGACTTTAATCTTAAAATTTCTACTTTAATCTGGTAGTCTATTTTGTCATTAAAGCAGAATGTTATAAGTTTCATCTTAAAATTGATGTTTCATTTACTAACATTTCTCAGATTCCATCATTAATAAATTAGCATGTTAAATGCTTTGTATTCTGTGTTGCATTGCAATGTGCTTCTTAAACGGGCTTTCACTTACGCCGACAGGAACGCGCAGGCAGTGATTGCCACACAGAATACATTACATTCATTATATTACAACTCACTGAACATTTTGGAATACTAAGATATATACTTGATATACTTGATAATGCATTAAAGCATTGGGGCATGGTGGTGCAGTGTCATCTTTAGCACCTGTCAGTTAGCAAACAATACCACAATGTTAATTCCAATGTTTTATCCTGTTAGAGGCTGGAAGAGCTGGTATGGAGGTTGATTTTTTTCCAGGGTTACAGATTTCCTTCCAGGTCATCAGCTTCTTGGCTAAACAGGAAAAAAGACAGGCATGTGAGTTGCTCTGCATTCTTTAAAAGCTCTCTCCATGTCCCCTTAAACTCTATCCTCATTAAGGTTGTGATACAATCCTGCACGTGACATCTTCTAACTCATACCTATGATCCACAGTGTACAGTGCCATTTATTATATTATATGTAAACTATCAAGAAATCTGGTCTGTCACTATCCATAAGCCACTAGGCCAAGGCAAAAACTAAATGTGGAACAACACTGATTCTCAGACCTCCAAAATAAAAAAAAGAAGTGGAAATGAATGTGGAGATCTTTATAAAAAGGTAATAATCCTTCGGCATTTGTACTCAAAAAGAAAGAACAGAGAGGAGGAGAACTATGTCACCTGACTCCGGTCAGGACATGAGGAGGCATCCTGGTGCAAGGTACCAAGCTGTGAGGGAAGGAAAAAGTTAGTGAAGCCATTTCAGTGAGAGAGAAAAGGGCCCAAGAGTAAAGAGAAAGTGATTATTTCAGAGATTGGAGCATCTAGGGATGGGCAAGCAGAAGTGAAATTTGTGGTTTTGTAGGCTACTGCCCAGGTTACAACACACAGAACAGACTGCATAAGGTACATTTGATAATTGGAGGAAGCTGGGTGAGGCATCCTTCGGGATTGAAGAAAGGGATCTCATGAGCATACAAGAAGGGAAAATGAAGAGCATAGGTCATCTTTGTTTGGCAGTGGAATCTGTTGTTAGTGAGTGTGTACTGAGGAAATCTTGGGCAGCCTGATCAAGGAGAAGAGGGGATTTACTCACTTCTATTCATCCTCTAGAGTATAGAGAATTGAGGATACATGTGGTAAACTGCACTTTAGTTTTATTTGTGTTTTGTTTATTTTGGAAAAAACCTTTGTTCTACTGGAGCAACCTAAGATAGAAGGAACAAAGAAAAGGACTTCGATATTTGCTAAGATTTTCTTGTTTAGACAAAAGAAGAAGCCTTTGATTTCAGTCTGTAACAGCCAGTGTAAAGTTTGGGCACATACACCGTCAGCACGGCGCTGTCAGATCTAAACACTACCATGGCTAATTGCTCACATACTGAAGTGACTTTAGCTGCAGGTGGAAGTCCCATTTTACTTATGGTGCCAAGCAGAGTTGCGTTGTGGTGCAGCAGTCTATTAGCCAGCAAAAGCGCTGTGAAGAAGCTGACTGTTGCTACGGTCCTGCCTTTGTCCAGTCTGATAGTGGTCACGGGACATCGTATTTTTGATTGCTGGTGCAACAAATAGTTCTGAGCAGGCATCAGCCACAGTGCTGCTCTTGTGAAAAGAATGGAGATAAATGCCAGCAACTCAGAGAGGGAGAGGCAAGTTCGTTGTACCATGTGAACGTCACTGAGAGAATAAAATTGAAAAATAAAAAAAAGAAGTGCTAACTTTTACAAGTAGCCAAAATTTACAGGTGGTGTTACAGACTCAAATCAAATGTATGTTTTTATTATATTGTAGAAATAATAATAATAATAATAGCAGCTCACTACTCAAAATGCTGAGCACCCAGTTTTGAACCAGGGACCTTAGGATTATAAGGATGCATTTCTTACCTCTGCACCATTCAAGAATATGTGCAAACTCCCTGTCGATTGACATTTGAGCTTGAGTTTTTAACTATTGACAACCACATGTAAATCCAATTCTTTTTTTTCTTTGGTTATATTCTTGAATAAAAGCGCATGTGTTTATTTGATATTTGGACTAAAGTCTGCACACATTATACACTTCTTGTCATTTTTGGTATAACACAGAAAAAGTTTCTGCTTTAGGTATGTGTTCAGCATTTCTTGCATTTCTCACATTTCCTTTCATCCTACACTTACCCAGATCATTGTAGTCACGGAACACACATGAAATGCATGTATTACAAATAATGATATACTGTATTATTTACATTACACAACTCCACGCACATCACACGCAGATAAGGAGCCTTGACTTCAGCTGGGAGAGGTTTTTGCCCGAATGATAGGATGGGATAGCAGGTTGCTTGCTGATTGTGCTGATCGACGCTTTTACAAAACAAAATACGCTAATGGAGAGGTTTTATAGTGGGCCGGGATTACCAGTTTTTGTTAAAATGAAAAGGAAATTTTCCCAGAAAATATCTCAATCTACCCTTTTTTCCGGCGCCACAGCGAGTGACAGCCATTCCAGCAGCTCCCTGTATGACTTTATCTTTTTACCTTTTTTTTCTATTTTTCTCTATTTCACTGATCACTTCTACAACTTTCTTTTATGTGGAATCGCTCCCTGGACACTTTTTACTATTTTTACTATGTGAATTTCCCCTTGGGATTAATAAAGTATCTATCTATCTATCTATCTATCTATCTATCTATCTATCTATCTATCTATCTTAAAAAGAACATGACTATTTTTAGGATTTTTTCAAAATGTCTTACAAAATCTTGAGTTCCTACTCCTACTCCAAGAGATCTTTTTGCCCATTTTATTGGCTCCAAAACGTTTTATGATTTTGTTTTCTAAAACTGTATTTCATACATGGCAAGCTGAATTTTTAAAAAGAGAGAACTTTTTTCAAGCTATTATCATGCAGATGAGCTTGGCGGGTCTCTTACAGGAACACTTTTGACACGTATACAACGGAAGAAATTATACAATGTGGTCAGGTGGCGGAAGTACAGACTGGAATCATTCAGAAGTTTGGGACGCTAACTGGGCCATCCCTTTTTTTTGCCGTGAGATGAAATGAAATAAAATAAAAGAAAAGAAAAAATGTGTAAATGCACATGTTCTTCCTTCTTTGGAGTTTTAATTTTGTGCTCCGCCGTGTGTCTTATTTGGGTCTTCCAGCAAAAGACCCTCTCTTTAGGCTGCACGTCTTTAATGACGAAACTCCTGGAAGGGGTGGGGCTAAGTACCCTTAGTGGGCGGTCTCTTGGAGCTGTGAGGGAAGAAGAGAAACAGCACAAAATCAGCGGTAGCTCCCTATTCTTGTCTCAGCGGGTTATTACATACCTTTCCTCAGCCCTTGAAGGAGTCCTCCAATGCCCATGCGTGGCAACAATCACTAACCTATTTAACCTAAAAGAATGTACCCCAAAGGGCCAAAGACATTGCTTCTGCACCACCTATAATTTCTCCTCTTCCAGCACCACACTTTAAAACCAACAAGAAGAAGGAGGTTGACATGAGTTGCTTGTCCAGCAAAGAGGAAGAGACACGGGTATCATCAACCTAGTGCTTTACCTTTTGACTCTGTTTATTCAAGTTTGCCTTACTCCAATTAAACTGTTTTTTTTATTAATCCTGTTGCTTTACTACACTATCTTAGAGTAAAAGTCTAAATATCATTTTAAAATACTAAAATCTCTAAATGTGTACTTCTATATATTTGTCATTGTCTTTCATAGAAATAAAAATAACTTTTTCATGGCACAGAAAACAATGCAGCTGCACACATTCATTCCATTATAATCACAACATAATTTAACATGTCGCCTGTAGCTTTGCCATCTTGGAAAGTTATTCAGCTCCTTTAAGCTTAACACCGTTGAGCCTGGTTGTCATTCTGAAAAAAAGATTCAACCATAAAGTGCTTTTAGGTAGTTCCCCGGAGTAATACCTTTGTTTTGACATATTATGCTAATACTACAGCTTATAAATTTTGCAATCATTTCCAAATGTCATCTGCTCAATGATCTGAAAAAGCCACTGCACTAATTATGCTTTTAATTTTTTTGATTATTATCTCACTGCTTTTGACTACACAAAGAACAATATCTGCTTCATGCCATCTATTCAGGGATTTGAAACTGAGATCCATGCTTACTAATGCATTTTGTTTAAGTTGTCAACAGTATGGCAGCCATTAAGCACCTGTTAGCAGAATATGCCTGAAATTGTGAGATGTTTTAATTGTGTGAGATTGCTTATAATGTAGCTTCTCCATCCTGAAACAGAATGATTTTGTAATGCTTTCATTTTCCTTCGGGATGGCTATGGGTGTAATCCGCAAAGGCACCGTATGCAGTACCTATAAAAAGTATTCACCCTCTTTGAAGTGTTTTATATTTTATTGTTATTGTTATTGTTGTTTTATTGATATCCTTTGAAATCCAGGTAAACCATTAGATTATGACACTGGGTAAATCTGCCTAGAGCAGGCTGTCCATAAAAGCTGAGTGATCATGCAAGAAGACAGCTAGCGAGGGAGGAAACTCAAAGACATATGATGGAGTTACAAGCTACAAGAGGTACAAGTTGGAGAGGTAGTACAGACAACTGTTGTCTACATGCTTCACAAGTCACCACTTTATGGCAAAGAGAAGCCCTCTAAAAAAACATAACACTTTACATAGAGTTTGCTAGAAAACACATGGGAGACTCCAAAGGATATATGGTCAGATGAGACCAAAAATTAGCCTGTTGGCCAACAAACTAAATGCCATATTTGGTATAAGTCAAACAATAAATATTAGCAAAAACACACCTAAGCATGCTGGTGAAGCACATGGTGTGAAGATGCTTCTCTGCAGCATGCCCAGAAAGGCTTGAGAGGGTAGAGAATAAAATTAAGGGGGCAAAATACTGAGAAATCCTGGAGGAACACCATTACACCAGAATGATTAATAAGAAAGAGATTAAAAAGAAAGAAAAAATTCTGACTTAACTGATCAGTCACACTGAGGCATTAAGCAGACATATTGCTGTTGGTATAAAGGAGCTCCAGTCGCGTTTCTAGACACAGCTTCTGAAAGATTTGTTGGAGGAAAGTGCTTGCTGTTAGTGTGTCAGAGAGAGGATGTGCAGCATTGTTCATAATGGCATTCAATTTTATTTTAATTACCTCCATTGTGACTTCCTCCAGGGTGTCCAGAGTGCATCCTGTAAGCGAGCTTGGCCTTTTAATTAGCTTTATTTACTGTTTATAACAATATAATGTCAAAATTTCCCAGTGGGTGAATACATTTTATGAGTACTGTATACCTGATGTGCCAATATTCATATAGGAAATCCTCTGCGGTGATTACAATGTATTTTATTTGTTCAGGGTTGGAAGCAAATATCACGTCTTCAGGTTTAATCTGCCATGAAAGTGATCAGCGGTATGTTAAAATTAAAGAATATGCAAAATATGTATTAAGGAATAATTGTACACAGTAACAATAAACATGCACAAACAAACCAATTAATTAGACCGTAAATCAAAAAGGGCTGGGGCACCTAGGTGAATCCGTTATAATTGAAAGAAATTAATTGAGAAAGAACAGCCTGAAATTGCAAACATGTCTTCTGCAGAAAACATTTACATTTATATTTATTAGCCTGGTAGACGGTTTTATCCAAAGCAACTTACAAAAGAGGTAAACATAATCGAGTAACATTAGGCAAGGACCTGTTTGTTCAGCGAGTGTAACAGGACAGGTAACAAAAGATGATTGCCACGAGTGAAAAGATGTAATAACTGATAAGTTTACAATCATAGTTTACAATCGATAAAGCGATTACACTTAAACTAACAACAAATTAACCAGCAATATAAAATGTTACAGAACAAAGTTGTTTTTTCTTCTTCAATCAGTTAGACAGACAAATGGGTTTTCAACTGATTCTTGAATGTGCTGAAGGTGTCAGCAGTATGGATGGAGGTGGGCAGCCTGTTCCATCAACTAGGAACTACAAAGGAAAAGAAGATGGATTGAGACTTGAAACCAGGAGGAGGAGGCATCACCAGACCCTGTTCCCTAGCAGACCAGAGTGGGTGAGAAGGAGTATAGGACTTCACCAGTGTATCCGTATACTTACATGCTGACATATTGACTACTCAGCAACAAGCAACAGGGATTTGTACTTGATGCATGCTGCTGTTTCCTGAAGATAGGAGTGACATATGCCCATTTAAATACAAGATGGGCTGCTGCATTCTGGACCATCTGCAGTGATTTGATAATACATGTGGGTGCTCCTGTTGTAGTAGTCCAGATGTGACAAGACCAAAGCCTGGCCCAGATGTTGTGCTGCATACTCTGTCAGCTATGGTCTGCAAATGTTGTACAGCGTAAATTTGCATGAACAAGAAACAGTAGAAATGTGGTCAGAAAAAGATAGCTGTTCATCAATCACCACCCCAAGGATGAATACTGACTTGGCAGGTGATAGCAAAAGTGAGCCAAGCTGTAGAGCGATGGGGAGTTGAACAGACTGACTGGCCGGAATCACAAGAAGGTTGGTTTTTGCCAGGTTGAGCTGTAGATGGTGATCCTTCATCCAGGTTGAGATATTAGTAAGATATGCAGAGACTCTAGCTGATACCGTGTTGTCCTCTGGAAGGAAGAACAAGTACAGCTGTGTATTATCAGCGTGATAATAGAACCCATGGGATAAGATGATAATGCCCAGTGAGGTGGTGTAGAGTGTGAAAGGTATAGAATCCAGCACTGATCCTTGGAATACCTCTGTGCATGTCTGGTTTGCCCTAGACAACTCTCCTCGCCAGGACACACTGTACGATCTGCCTGAGATGTGTGACTCAGACCATCTGAGAGCAGTCTAAGTGATACTGAGGTCAAAGAGGGTGACAAGAAGTATGTGGTGGTTGACCGTGTTAGAGACAGAGGAGAGGCTAGAAGGATCAGGACTAATGACATGATAGTAGCTCTAGCAAGTTGTAGCTGGCTGACCACAGTCAGTAGAGCTACCTCAGTTGAGTGGTTTCTCTTGAAGCCAGACCGATTAGTATCAAGCAATCTATTCTCTATAAGGAAGGAAGATATGTGGCTCAAAACAGCACGTTTAAGTGTTTTAGAAAGAAAGAAAAGGAGAGAGAGAGGGCTATAATTGTTAATTTTGGATGGACTGAATGTTGTTTTTTTTGAGGAATGGGGTTATCAGAGCATGTTTGGAAATGGGAGGAAATGTACCTGAGCTAAGTGTGGAGTTAATTTGTGTAACTGCAGGAATGAGTGAAATGGACATGACCTAAAGGAGATGTGGGAGAATAAGGTCAAGTGTACAGGTACTGGGTGTGATTGTAGAGGAGGTCCGAAATGTCGCGAGGCAGAGAGTGGAGAGAATGTGAAGAATGCTGGGTGATACTTTGGACTGATTCCAAGATGGTGATGTAGACAGTTTTCAGGATTAGGACCCAAAATGGATGGATTCAGGAAGGCGGGAGTCAGAAGTGATCTCAGAGACTGAATGTCCATCAAACATCCATTCTGTAGAGGGAGAATGTGAAAAAGCATTCGGCAAGAGTGCCACCCTCTGGTTTGGAGTGCAAATACCAGTAGATGAACCCTGAAGTTTTCTCCCATATGCACATGTGTGACAACAGAATTAAAAGTACATTAAAGTCACAAACACCAACAAGTATCAAAAAAATATTTACAGTCTAGAATAATTTCAGATATCGATGAAATTATGACAAAGAAGATATTAATGTCTAACAGATTTAGAAGAATAGCTATATACAAACCCCTTGAATTAATAAACAACTTTGTCATATTAGTAATTCCAAACACAGTAAGATTATAAGGACATTTTTAGAGGCACACTTTTCACCAGATGGTCACGTCATGAAGCACTCAATGACACTAATAAATGTGGTGACTGGTGTTCATTTCACTGGCTTGATCTGGTGAAGGTACAACTCTTTACTTCATGCTGTCTTTGCACTTACAAAAAGGGCTCAATATATAAGATATCTCCATCTCTTCTTTTCCTGCAGTTTTTAACATCCATTGACTTATAGGAATCACTCAGCACGTGCACATTGCTGTGGTTAATACAAGGGATAGGCACACTGATATAAAATAGTCAACCTACAAATCTACATACAGAGATGTTACCTATAATCCAAAATTAAACCAAACAAAAAAATCATAATGATGTCAGAGTATTATATTGGAAATATTTCACTAGCTACATTGCTTAATTTGCAATTAGAAGAAGAATCAAATCTATTCTTTGTACTTTAGAAATATTGGCAAAATTTGAGTTTTTTTTTTTTTTTATTTGACTGAGTCTGATCCAGTCCAAGATGATTTCATAAACGGAATACTAAAGCTTCACCAGGTTCCCCAAGACTGGCACTTAGAAAAAAAGGTTTACTTGGAGAAACATTCAAATAAACATTAAGGAAACTAAAAACAAAGATGCTCCCATAGTAGATTTGAACTTACTCTTTTTTTTCTCCTTTCTGGGTTCCAATTAGCTTTTTAAACATTGATCTGTGAAACCTAATGCAAATTAAATTTGAAATGGTTAATTCCAGGGTAAAAGTCAGGACAACAGTTTGCAACTCTTCTCAATGGTAAATCAGAAACGTCTCAATGCTCAGAAGAACGATGACAAAAAACGAATAATAAATGATTATCTCCGTTGTTAGCAATAAAATGTATTTACAGTATGGCTGTAACACTTGCTGATATCTGCCACTGATTCATGAAACTAATCTTTTGTTTTTCTGAGTATTATCCTTTTAACTGCTCCTAGTATCAGTTATCAGTTTACCTTCGAGACTCATGAGATTGGCATAAGATGGCCACAGAAGCACAGTAATAGAACCCAGATTAGTGGAAGCCTTTACCAAATAGTACCTACTGCCGCACTGTCCCAGGGACTGGACTGGCTCTAGGATTGGACTCCTTTGCCATTTTCAGCTTTGATGGATGTCATTCTCATTTCTCACTTGAGTGACTGCCATCAGTCTTTAGCACTGTAACTTGTCAGTTCTTTCTCTTTTAATTTGTTGTTATTCACTTGGTTTCCAGTTCATGTTTCACTTCTTCTTTATTTTTTTACTTACACCCTTCAGACTCTGTGAATTATTCCTTATCGCTCTTCATATTGATTTTTTAAGCATCCATAGCATTGACTGTCAGATAACAAAACTTGATCAACTTTTCACATTTTGTTTACTACTATTTCTCATTTCTCCCTTTGTTTGGTCACATAATGTTTAGTCTACCACAGTCAGTGTTTGTTTTTGTTTTGTTAATAAAAACAGGATAATTTACAAATGTATACATTTCCATTAATTTAATTACAACTGCTTCCTTCTTCCTTGTGACAGCTACAAATGGAGGACTTGCCTCTAGCAAATTATAATAGAAAAACAAATCAGACGATAATAAAACCCAAACCAAGTGGGCCTCAAGCTAGCAGCACTTCTAATGATTTATACTCACCCATTTTATTAATTAATTATTTTCTATGATCAAACTTGTGTTTTTCAACAACTGTATTTAGATGTGTGTTTAATTTATATTTCATAAAAAGATATAGAAATATTCCATGGCTTTCATGAATGCATAATTCATTTCTAGTAACATTTAGTCTGTTGGCATTCATAACATTCACAGTGTATCAGTGATAGTTTTCAATTCTAGTTTGCTTCAGCTTTTTTTATTAAAGAGAAATGGCAATGGAAGTAAAGCCATTTCCAAAAAGCTATAAATGATGGGATGACAACAGCTCCATCATCCATCTATCCATTTTATAATCCATTTTCTATTCTTGTATTACTGGGAGCCAAAGGCTACTCCGGCAGGAAATCAATCAATAACTCAAAAGATCTTTACTTTATATAGCATCATTAACAGCATACACATTACAAGAAGCATTACAAGGCTAACAGGATCACAATTCACTACTGAAATTTCACAGTATAGTAAACTAAAGAACAGTACAATTTTTGGAGTAAGCAACTAAAGCTCATGGCTGACCTCCTACATTTTTGAGACAATGATACTTGACAGCATGAACATGAAATGAAAAAAATCATTTTAAAAAAGGTTAGGGTAATAAATGACAACCCTGTTTAATAGCCTTTCTAGGCTGGAGGTGGAAAAATAGATTAATAGATGATATTCATTAAAATGTTGGTGATTTCCCATAAGCCAGTTGTTTTTAAGCTACAGAGGTGAGAGAAGTGGGGTTACTGTCCCGTTTACAGGCCAGTCTTTGTTTTACTAAAGATGGAAGAGGGAGAGACATAAGGGGTGGTGTCACATCTAACTGTAACCTTACAGGTTTTAACGCAAAAAGTAAGGAGTTTAAAAATAACCCAATTAGAAACAATAGAATAAATATAAAATTAGCTGCATACTCCATAAATTATACTCCATAAATATAATTGGAAAACAACAAACTTTAGAAAAAAAAATAAAGAATTATTGGATTTAAAAAAAAAAAATTAAAGAACACAAAAATGTAACTAAAACAATAACTATTACTTTGAGTACCAACACCAAGAAATTAATCCAAATAACCAAATTTTAAATCAGAATATAAAGCACAGGGGTGCTGTACAGAAGGGTGACAGAAACTGAGAAGACTTCCTCACAAGTCTGGTTTGATCCACATAAAATGGAGAACAAACCTGGTCCAATAACAATGGAAAAGCAAGGAGCTTGGGGAATGTGCACCGAAGAAGCTGCTATAATTCAATCAAGGAGCAAGATGAAAGGTCAGCCAACAAGTTATATGAATGGTTCAAACACTAACATTCTAACAAATAACTCAACCAACTCCCTGAAATAAATTATTAAGACAAGGTAAGCAGACCCACGAGTACATTCTACCTCCTTGAAGTATGTTGAATAACTAAAGAGTGCTTTTTTAGATCACCAGGCAAACATCCGAAGCTTATCTTAGATATGATAAAACCCTATACAACTGGATGGTGAAAAGAGAGAGGCCTAGAGGTGAGATTGAATACAAGATGGAGGGTGTGATCACTTACCTAGTGCATACCTAAAGGCAGAGACCCTGAGGGAGTACTTAATCCATTGTAAAACAAACCTAACCCTACAAATAATAAAAGAACATCTAAAAAGATACCCTAAACGCAGAAGACCAGGGGCCTCATGTATAAACGGTGCGCACTCACAGAAATGTTGCGTACAAACGTTTCCATGCTCAAATCGTGACGTATAAAACCTAAACTTGGCGTAAAACCACGCACATTTCCACAGTATCTCATACCCTGGCGTACGCAAGTTCTGTGTTCGATTTTGTAGACTGGCAGCACTCAGCATCAAAGCAGTGCTACTGTTCCTGTGTGGTTACCATTTCTTTCTTAGATCCACATTCCTGATGCGGCTTTATAAATACACTGAAACTAACTATAGCCTATTGTTTATTGGTGTAATGCATCTGATTGTAGATTACTTGTAACAATTTAATGGTCCAGGGAATAGCCATAGTATTCCAAATACCATAACTGTTTTAGCATAAATACTGTCACTGCACCTTCTTTTTCTTCTTTCAGCTCCTCCAGCTAAGGGTTGCCACAGTGGATCATCTTTTTCCATATTACTCTCACTGCACCACTCGGAGTATTTATATCACTGTATCTGAGTGGGGAATCACAGCAGCAGCTGATCGGAAAGAGAATTATCAGTATACAGCATCAAGCATACGCTGCCTCAGCCAAGGCAAAACCTTTCAGAGACTTTCCTGTACAGATCTCGCGGTTCAGAAACAGTTTCATCCCAAGAACTTTAAACACAATCAGTCCATCAAATGCTCCTTGCAGAACTATTTGTACTTATAAGTACAATCACCTGACTGTAAACTTGCACTACAGTTATAATATTGCATAACCTGAGCCACTTTATAAAGCGCATATTTACATATGATGACGATATCATTTTTAAGATGAAATGCAGCAAAATATGTTGATTATATTATACAGATAAAACTTTAACTTCATTTAAATAATCTGTATTTTTAATAATTAAACATGTGAGGACACGGTGCCGCAGCGCTAGCTAGTTCACGGATTGATCCTACCTCATGCTGTATTCTTGCTGGGCTGGCACAACACTGGAAGGATAGATGGATAGAATAATTAAACACGTACTACAAAGATATTTCAATGTTCTTTTAAAGTTTTGAAGAATCGTCGTTGTAAGCTTACAGATGGCTTAACGTCTAATACAGAGCTGATTGTGTGGCAATTGGGTATTTCGAGAAAGAAAAGTAAGGACAGGAATTGGAGGTTAGTACGTTTGAAAGAGACAGTACTGCTGCAATAAATTATTTCATCGAAGGTCACGCATGGTGCAGCAAGCATCTTGCGTGAGACATGGACAATCACTGCACCACCATGTTCCCATGTTTAATAACATGCTTTCATTCCTATCATCATGAAAAAGATATCACGTATACATCTCAGTATTTTAATTATTCAGAGAGCTGTAATATTACGAATGTAATAGATTCTGTGTCCTGACGGAGAAAGAGAAAGCGCGGAAGCACGTAGTGATTCACACACATAGAGCACATAGAAGATCAAATACAAAACAAAGCATTTAACGTGCTACTTTAGTTACGATGGGATTTGAGAAACTAGTAAATTAAATGATTTTAAGATGAAGTTTATGATGTTCTACTTTAATGACAAAATAAACTACATGATTAAAGTGGAAATTTTGAGATTAAAGCTGACATTTCGTGCTTTTTTCCCACTGTGTGTCTATTTTTTTTCTCTGTACCCTAATAAGCTTTCATATGACACTCAGACGGTGGGCTACGACTCACCTTTTCACGGCGACTTTGATATGTGACAACTTCTTTTTTATTTGTGAACTTGAGCTTTTGAGTTTCTCTGACATTCTGTCACTCGATCAACTTCTTTTTGTTGATTATACCACTATTTAAACCAACAAATAGTACGTTTTTCCTTGCCTCCACTTGGTATTCGCTGAAATTCTTATATTTTCCCCCATGCTTTTCCCATTGTCTTTACACAGAAGGCTGAGCTTAAGGGCTATTTATATTGATTTGCATATTCAAAGAGGTGTAATTCTGGGAGGAGTTTGGGCGGGACAGCAGGCGCGTGCACGTGCGTTACTTTTCACGCTGATCGGGATTTACATAGCGGAAGAACGTGGAAGTTTGTGTAAGCACAGATTTATGCATCTGGATTTTTCTGTGCGTACGCACATTCCTGCTTTTGTGTTTACGCCATGTTATAGTTTGAGTTCTATGCACGCCATTATACTTGAGACCCCCGGACAATATATATTGAAACTACTAGAAATCTCCTACAAACAAACAGAGTATGAATGTCAAGAAGAATTCTATTTATAGCAAAAGAGTAGAGACAAGAGAAAAAGTACATACCAGCATAATGCACACAAATATACGTATATGGTGCACTGGGAGGAAGGAGTACACACAATTTGACAACAAAACTTACAAAATACTACAGATTTTTAGATGACATTTGGGGTATCATACTAAAAAGAAGACTTCCCAGATTATTTAAAAACACTAAATTCTTTTTGGCCTAATATCTAATTAACTCATATAATACACCAGCAAGAAGTACAATTTCTGGACACAGTAGTCTACAAAAAAGAAAACAAACTAATAATGAGAATTTATTTCAAAGAAACAGGAACACACAGTATACTTCATGCCCAAACTTACCATCCAAAGCATACATTTAAGGGTATTATAAAATCTCAATTATTACGATTTAAGAGAATCTGTTCAGAGGACAAAAAGTTAAATCAAGCAACCCAAATCCTTTTCAATGCATTAAAAGAAACAGTGTGCACTAGAACCTTCCTCAGGAAAACATTAAGAAGTTTTGACAGGCCTCCAGAAAAAACAAAGGAATGATAACATTGTAACAATACTCAAAATTGACGAAACAGGCTAATAGCAGGTCCGCATTAACGTATGGGCACAATGGGAACTGGCCGGGGAACCAAGGAGCATAGCGGCCCACAACATTTCTGATGTTTATGTATGTTTCTGTATTGCTATCAAAACAGGAGCCCCAGCTTTACTCAGGAGCATATGATACCGTTAAGTCAGCCCTGATTATTGGATCATTACAAACAACTTTCAAAACATGCACACAACAGCAAATAGACTAAAGGAACTAACTTTAATATCAGCCTACTGGAAAAATAAAACTCTGTCGGATATAATGCTTTTATGCTAACCCAAAAAGACAACAAACACAAAAAAATACCATAGTCAATTCCTAATAAAAAATATTAATAAAATAATCCATCCATTATCCAACCCACTATATCCTAACACAGGGTCATGGGGGTCTGCTGGAGCCAATCCCAGCCAACACAGGAACAAATCCCAGGCAGGACGCCAGCCCACCGCAGGGCACACACACACACACACCCAGCACATGCTAGGGACAATTTAGGATCACCAATGCGCCTAACCTGGATGTCTTTGGTCTGTGGGAGAAACCCACACAGACACGGGGAGAACATGCAAACTACACGCAGGGAGGACCCGGGTAACGAACCCAGGTCTCCTTACAGCGAGGCAGCAGCGCTACCACTGCACCACCGTGCCGCCCACAGAAAGACAAATTATATAAAAAACAAAATATTATAAAAATATTAATTCCAAAAAAAATACAAACAATGTATAACTTAAAATTATGAAAATTAAAAAATATAAAAAAGTAATGAAAATAAAAATGATTGGTCAACATGGAAATCATTCCCCCACACTAAAGTTTGAAATACAAGTAAATGAAGACGTCATTTTATTCTGCTTTAGAAAGTGACAGAGTCCAAAATCTAAAACGAACAAAAACATCACTTGATTAAAAAGACAGTCAGAAAGCGAGACTGTAGAATATAATCAGGAAAAAGAAAAGACAGAAAGTTAAAGAGGGGTAAAACAGAGCAAAATAAAGCAGGGTGGAGAGTACATTCACTCATAATAAATAAGTGGGAAGGAGGAACACGAAAGTCCACTTCTTCGAAGGCAAAGAAACCTCACATTTACTCTTTGAAACCAATAAATGGGTTCCCAGAAGAGGCACAGTAAACTTACTTAGCTGACAACAACTACAGTACAAAATCAATGATCAGTTATGTCCTACTGGCCATATGCCTCTGAAATCATCCAGTTTAAAGTAAGCTCTCTATTTCTTTGATTAATGTAGTGTTATTGTTAAGGTTTTTATTTTAATATTCAGAGTTGCTACATAAATGTGTCTTTGCAATTTTATGATCTGTAGAAAGTGATATGTTTTTCACTTCCCTAACATTGTATGTGTCATTATTTCCCTTAACTTAATGAATTTTCATTGGGCACCTTAGTTTTCTGTCACATAGAGTATGTGTTAGTTTGATTAGTGACTATAAATTGCTGTGGTAAAAGTGAGTGTGAATTGGTGTGTGTGACTAAGCCCTGTGTTTGACTTGTATGCCATCCAGGGCTGATCACTGAACTTTGGTACAGATGCTGCTGGGAGAGTCTGTGGCTGTGTAAAAGTAAATAAATACATTTTAAGAAAATAAAATATTAGACATATGGCTTAGAAAATACACAAAAACAGTGTTTGTTATTAAAACCAAAGACATGGGACAGGTTACACAAATTGTCAAAAGAATGACAAAACTGGAATAGTTACAGCCCACTGGACTTTAATTTACAACCATGAAAATGTTTGGTGGGATTTCTTCTCTATTTGCCCATCTCGTAATAACTTTTACAAGCACTACAAACTTTTATCTCTCTCTCTCTCTCTCTGTGTCTCTGTCTTGTCATTAACCTTGTTCTCCCATCAGGAAGCCTTTCCACCCAATGCTTTCACCCTACTCCAGGCTCATCAAGGTTTCTGGCTTTAAACTCCCTTTTGTGGTCACTTCCAAAATTAATAGACAACCTTTTGTTTCACTGTACCTTTGGAGCTTCAGCGCAGTGTCTCTGTTTCTAATCCTGGATGATGTGAATCCTCTTAAGGGGCTCGTCATCCTCCTGGGCCTCATTCTCTGAAGGTAATATGGTCCTGTTAAGATTCTGTTTCAGTCATTTTTGTTTTCTTTCTTGTTAATTTTATATGTTTTCCCTGCTTCCTTATATGATATTTGTGTTTTTTGTGTTATATATGATTTTTTCCCCAATCCCTTTTTCCAAGGATTATTTACTTAGAGCTTTCAGGTGGTGTCAAAGGGTCCTATTTAATGTGACTTTTGCCATCGCCACATTGTTGAGGCATTACCATTCTATCAGTGTTGTTTTCTCCCCATTTGTATGTGCGTTGGTCCTTTGATCATTCACATCACTGTTTTATCTATTTTTGGTTGGAGATGTCCTGAGACAATGTTTTCCCCTGTAATATTTAATAATAGTACACATTGAAGATGTATGTGTTTGTCAGCTTCTCATGATGCAGTACACAAGTAAAAGTTTTGTGTATATTGGTATATATCCATTACACCAAATAGCATGGTTGGGTGTTGGGATACGGGACCGCATGGAGTACCGTGCATCATGATACACTTCTTGAATAAGGAAGAATGGTGTGGGGATGTCCCTTGGTGCAACGAGTGCAGTGGTAAATGTATTTAATATCAAATTACGGGTGTGCTTGGGGGGTATGCATAAGGTGCTTTGAGTTGGTGACTCACTGGTTGAGAAACACTAATCCAAGTTATTATATTTTTGTTTTTTGACTTACCTTCCATGTTCTGCCTCGAAGAGACAGTAAGGATTTTTAAGAACAAGACTTAAATAATAAAGATATGCCAGGATTATAACCTGAGAGTCACGCCTATCTCTCATCAAAACAAAAGTTTGAACCAAAACCCTGTCAAAAATGATAGATATAAAACTCTTGTGAACCAGAAACACACCAAAATAAAGATTATTCATCTATTTGTCATTTTTATCCAATCTCTAATACCAGGAAGTGCATGGAGCTCAGCAAGCAGTTTGCCACAGTGCTTACAACTTTGGACTTCAAACCCTGAGGCTGTGTGTACAAATCCTGCTACTGATACTGTGTAACCATGAGCAACTCTCTTCACATGCCTGTGCTACAATTGGTAAAATAAAAAGAAATGTAACCAATTATATCTCAAAAGTTATAAGTCACCTTGGATAAGGCATTAGCCAAATAAGTAAACATGAATGTAATATAAGATGACCTTTATACCCTTGACTCCCTAGTGACATTGGACACCTCCCATAGCAAAACCATAGGAACCACTGCAACAAAACACAGAAAATGCCAGTACCATGAGAAAAGACATAATGGCATGGTGGCATAATGGCAAAAGCTGTTAACTTTTTAGGGTGCCACAAGAACGACAAACAGACATCATAAAGGTTTGGGGTAGACACCCATATAATGTGCCTTGGCTGCAAAAGGTATTTAAAGATTGTGAGTTGTTCACTAGACTGAGTCCAAAACACAACTGTTGCATATAGACAAAATGGCGGCTTTAAAGGCCAGTGGAGTAATTGATGTCATCAGGCCAGAAGTGGAAGTGACGTCATCAGAGGCGGGCCAGAAGCAACATCATCAGAGGCGGGGACCGGAAGTGATGTCATCAAAGGCGCCGGAACCCTGTGGGATTTCCTGAGAATTGTCTGCAAGGGATCGAGAAGGACAGTTAGTGCACCCTGCCATGCTCTGGTTGGATGTGGAATTGCTATTATTCAGGCCCTTTAGTTGACTCCTACTAGCACGTGTGTGTCTGTCATGACCTTCTGTTCTCTAGTTTGTGAAGATGTTTTGCAGACTAGGACTTTTATTTTGTTTGATTGTCTTTTGTCTTTTTTTTAATTTGATCTTTCTTAATATTTTAAAAGTTATTTTCTGTTGATTTTTTCTTGCATTCTGGTAGTATTGAGGCATTCTTTTTTGACTTATTCAAATTAATGAATTGTTAAAAGCTTGGTGTTTGTGAGGGTGATTGCCTGTCCATTTTGTGCTTAAAACATAGCAGATCAGAACTCTGCCCAGCTGGGTACCCCATTTGGCTTGGAAGTTTTCTAACTGCTACTCCAAGCCTTCACATGCGTTCTCTGCTGCTCTCAAGTGGATTACTTCCATAGCTCACAGACTGTGTCTGCCTTTCCATGCTGCCATATACAGATGTACTAACATAGAAGCTCCTTTTTTGTCTGTGATTATTTTTCCTTCCTAGCATCCAAGTAGCAAGCAGATGGATAATCCTGCACTACTTTCCAAGTGACTGTTTAATTAAGGGAGCATTAAATAGCTCCTAAAAATTATTCTTTTGTTCCTCACATATATTTTTGATTAAATGATCTTGTTAAATGGGGAAAAGTTTGAAAATAATTTGCTTTGAATTTGGACTTTACATCAGTTTAAGCAGGAATTTCAGTATGAGGGTGTCCTCTATAAAAATTCCCCAGAAATTACTTAACTTCTTGTTAGCAAAAAAATATTGTACTTTTCATTATTTTATGTAAATACATAAAAAAAAAACAATTTTCTGAACCTGCTTTCACCTTTATAGGTTTGTAAAAAACAAACACCTAGCCTAACAGCATTGAGTGACTACATCTGGTACCAGTCAAAGTAAACTTTATAGGGGTATATAATTACAAAATGCTCCCTTCATTTTTGTTAGAATTTTAGAAAAATCCCACAGTGACATTGATGGATTATGTCCATGAAAGCAACGTGCTAAAGGGCTGGTGGAACTGTTAGAAAACTGCAAGCATTAAGCTCTGTCTGAATAGAGGCTAGCTGGTATTGTGTGCTGAAACATGACAAATGAAGCATTGCCAAGAACAACACTTCTCTACCAATCAGTCCTCGGGCTATGACAATAAAGAATGAGCTAAGCTGTTCTGGCCAAGTTTTCTCTACTGGTGTGCATAGAAAATTAAAAACTATGGTGTGACCCAAACAGGCTAATGAGCATTACTAGATTAATAAAATAAATAAAGTGGGTATATTATGTTTTATTCGCAATTAAACAAAGAGAAAACTTTTAAAATATAATAAAAGTTTGTTAGCTATTACAGATCTATTTAATTTAATAGTTGATTAAAAACAAGCACAGAGTAAATAATTTGTTCCTTAGGACACTAAATATTTAAAGTACATATACAGTCATCCCTCATTTTCTGATTCCCATCCACTTTTGAAAATGTGGTTGAAAACCAAACAATCAAATTGTGGCCTGCAGGGGGAGCACAAGCTCCCCAAACCCAACACAGACAGACACAGACACAAGTTCAACAATATACACAGCTTTTATTAGGCTGTGGGAGATTCTTCCATTTCCTACTTGCACACAGTACAAAGCACAGTAAAGCACACAACACTTTGCCTTTTTCTACTTTTCTTCCTTCTCTATGTGCCTCCACTCCTCCTCCAGCAAGCATGGTCTTCTCCCTCCCGACTCTTGCTCCCAGAGACAGGTGCGCTCTTAGACTTCTTGCAGATGCTGAGGTAGGCGATGGGAAGACGGAGTTGGGCTCAATGGTGGAGTGGTGTCCAGGACAGGAGACACTTGTTGCTCGCTTTGCTGGATTCTCGTCTCTGCTGATTATTCCCGTGAGATGGGAGAGCAGAGCAAGAGGAGAGGGAGAAATGAATGAGTTACTAGAGAGAGCAGCACTGGGAAGAGCAATTTTTAAAGACCATTTCAGGCTTGTTTTTACTCTTGATTTAATGGAAATATTACTAATTTATTTAATTATTTATTGTGATTTTAACTTTCCATCCATTATCCAACCTGCTATATCCTAACTACAGGGTCACGGGGGTCTGCTGGAGCCAATCCCAGCCAACACAGGGTGCAGGAAACAAACCCCGGGCAGGGCGCAAGGCCACCGCAGGGCACACACACACACACACAAACACACACACACCAAGCACAATTTAGAATCGCCAATGCACCTAAACTGCTTTTTATTGCAGATTATTTATTTATTTATTGAAGAGATCGACACTGCACTGCACTTTGTTTTGAACACTTTGCCCATTAATAAAAGGCACTTTTGCACCATCTCTTGGTGTGTTGTGTTCTCATTGACCAGTCCTTGGATCATGGCTATTGATGTCCCAGGTTCTAGAAGAATTGCCAGCTGTGGGCAACCCAGGCCTTACATACATCCATCCATTCTTCAACCCGCTGAATCTGAACACAGGGTCAAGGGGGTCTGCTGGAGCCAATCCCAGCCAACACTGGGCACAAGGCAGGAAACAATCCCAGGCAGGGTGCCAACCCACCGCAGGACACACACAAACACACCCAGCACACACTAGGGCCAATTTAGAATCGCCAATCCACCTAACCTGCATGTTTTTGGACTGAGGGAGGAAACCGGAGCACCCAGAGGAAACCCACGCAGACACGGGGAGAACATGCAAACTCCACGCAGGGAGGACCCGGGAAGCGAACCCGGGTCTTCTAACTGCGAGGCAGCAGTGCTACCATTGCGCCACCATGCCGCCCGGCCTTACATACAGGTGTCACCATTTCTGTTTACAGTTGCTTTGCGACATCAGCATAATCAATGAGACAACATAAAGGTCAACCGCAGGCATTTCTGATCTTATTAAATTTGAGATTCTTCCAAAGAAAAACCTTTAGCAATCACTCTTGTTATAGTTTTCCAGTTACAAAAATTGCATCTGCTTCCTAATTACAAAGAACATCCGCTCAGTTTCTCTATGCTTACATGTCCCATTTTGCCTACGAAATCCTGCACTGTTTCCCAACTTCAATTCGTGGATCATGTCTTGAGTTTTGTTCACCACAAAATAGATTAAGAAAAATCCTAAACAAAATTATACATACTGAACAATGAAAAATTAAAAAGTGTCAATCAATCAATGAATACAGAATTATTTACAATAAAGGAGAAGCAATGTTTTGCATAAAAAACTATTATACCTAAGGCAAAGACACACATCTCAAAACCAAATTAGCAATTCAAATAGAATTACAATAAATGTAATGTGAAATAAATCCACAATCAACACACATATATAAAGTTCCCATAAATTGATAAAATAATAATTATCCCACAAGTTTTTTGCAAAAAACATTACAAACCCAACTCAAACATGCCTATAAAACACAAAGTATCTTGTTATACAGTATAATACTCTACCAGGATTTTAAATCACCTGTAGCTCGCAAACAGTATAACCTATTGACCTGAAATTTGGTACACATATACTACGTGACCTCTACTGTAAACTTTCGGGGTGATGATTTTTATTACTCATTTTATTTTATTGTAGAGTCAACTCTCTGCCGTGTGCAGCAGGGCAGCTGTGTGGCACATGTGTATGCGTGCCGTTCTTATCCCTAACTACCTTCGCCGTCACTTCCTCTACCTCTTCATATCTTAAATCATTCTTGACACAATTTGAACACTTAAGTGTCAGCTTAAGTGAAAAATTAAGGAAAACATACTAAGTAATTGCAACACAAACATTGACTTAATCAGTTTTAACGTGAAAAGATGCTGATGGAAGAAGAGAAGAAGCAGGCCACTAGGGTGGAGAAAAGAAAAGAAGAGCTGCTCAGGAACCAGCAAGTGCATCAACCTCTAAGCAAACAAGCGCTAAACTTACAGAGAAAGAGTATGAAAACTTTAAGTCAAGTGTATTCACTGCACGTTATTGTGCTGTATGCCGTTAATGGTACAGAATAATTGCCTTCCAAGCATGTATAACAATGAAAACAAATCAAAGTGTGTTAAAAATCAACACAAATGAAATATAACAATAGAAAAACAGTATGCGCCCTCCAAATGACCCAATCAGTCCTAGGATTATTCTTTTTCCTTTGGTATGTTTTAAAACCCCTATAAATCTTCAATTTTAGGTATTACTTTTAGTGAGCCGGTTAGTTTACATCTTTTGCGATTTCTACAGTAGTTTTATTCATTTCCTATCTTCATTGTTTTTGAACTGAATCAACAGAGGCAGTAAATTTTAAAAAATATTATAACCAAAAGATTTGGAGCTTGGGGACAGGCCAAGGTCAATGGCAGAAAACAAAGTCTATCTATTACCAAAACTACAGCACAATCAAAAAAAATCAGAGTGAAGGTTCATAGCAAGGATTCATTAACTGGGAGCAATATAAAGTAAAATTCTTTTAGCAAAGAGCTGGAAGATTTATCTATCAAGTTTTGGATACTGAAGGATCAATATTTATACCATTGCCCAAATGATGTTACAAACGAGTGTCTCACAGAGAATTCTGGGAAAAGCTTTCAAGTCAACAAGTGAAACAACATGTCTCGAAATGGCATTGTAGCAAAAATGAAAAGTAAATTGAACTTTTGGTAGAAGCAAAATACACCATAACAGACTTCAAATTCAGAATCCTTGGTATTCAGAACTTCATATTAGATATACAGTGGTGGGTAAAAGTAGGTTCCACAGTTGTGAGTATGAAAAAAGTTATGCATGTTATGATTATTACAGTAGCTTTAATTTAAAAGAATATCACAATGGCAGAGTGCACTTAGATACAATCTTGTAAAGTGCTCAAATTAAGAGATATAATTCCTCCACCATGTCCTTGGTTTGCCACAGGAGCTGTTCCCAGTGGGACATGCCCAGGTCCCGCTGAGCATCCTTATAACATGCTCAAAACCAGAAGCAGTAATTTTATTCTGTGGCTGTCCTGAATGACTGACCTTCTTGCCATAGTACGGTGTGTCAGCACAGCCACCCTGTGAAGAAACCTCAGTTTTGCCACTTGTACTCATGATCTCATTCTTTTAGTCATTACCCACAGATTATACCCATGGGTGAAGAAAGGGAAATGGATCAGCTGGTAAACCCAATGGACCAGTATAATGCCCACAGAACAGCTGTCGCCACTCCAATTCACTTGTCAATCTCTCTGTTGCATTTGCTGGAGGGTACATGTGAATATGATAAACCAATCTACTTTTATTTTGTAGATTTGGAAAAAGAATATAATTGTGTCTCTCAGTATTTGTTGTGGGAGGTGCTGCAGTAATATGGGCTACCAGGGCGTCTCTTGTGTGCTACTCATTTCCTGTATGGTTGCAGTGAGAGCTGTGTCTGAAAATTTGCTGTTAAGTTGAATTTGTTCACTGTAGGTGCTGGGCTTCATTAAGGCTATAACTTGTTACCACTGCTGTATGGAGTTTTCATGAACAGGACACCAAGAGTGCAGCCAAGGAAGTGAGGGTGTGTAGTTGGATAGGCTAGGGGCAGCTTCTTTGCTTTATGCACATGATGTTATCTTCTTTGCCTCATCTGACTGTGACCCTTGTGTAAAGCAGCTGGGATGAGGATCAGCACTTCCAAGTCTAAGGTCATGGTTCTCTCTTGGAAAATAGTGGATTTCTCAGCCCAAGTGAGGGGAGAACAGCTGCCTTTAGTGGAGGAGTTCAATTATCTTGAGATCTTGTTCACGGGAGTGTCTGTTTTTAGAATTCTTGCAAATAATAAAGTAATGTTGCCTGCAAACCTGAATTGGACAAAGTAGGTTCAAAAGGAATGAATGGATAGAAGTAAAGTTTGTTGGCAACCTCTCTGTTGAGATGAGGATTGAAGAGAGGAGGCCTCATGATTATTGGTTTGTCCTTATCCCAGCATTCAAGATGATTGCTGCAGCAGGCGTGGGAAAAAGCTATGAAACATGCTGTGTTTCAAAAATACAAACTAAACAGAGAAAATGGCTTAATGTAATTATTGTGAGTGCAAATGAGTGAGTGAATTATTAATTGAATGATTTGGGCTACATTTTACTTGAAGTTTTCTTTAGTAAGGGAAATTATACAGTAATTAGCAGGCACTGCAATTTAATTTTTACTTGCAGACCATCTAGGACTCTGGATAATTTACTTTAACATGCCAGCTGGTTTATTTTAATTATTCACAGTTTTCAAACTTAATTAACTAAATTTGGAAACGGGAAGTTGTGCTTTCTTTCTCTCTCTCTCTCTCTCTCTCTCTCTCTCCCTCTCCCCATCTAAAGTTTAATAGAAGGAAATTTTGATCATCTCCAGGAAGGAGACAATTTTTGTAGTCCCTAGTGGATCGATGACCTTGGTTGATAAGGACACTGCTCTGTAACTTTAACCGTTTGAGTTGTTGTTTTCTGTATTATTCTTGGATTGGGATCCTTTAGCCATTTAGAGGTCGGCTTGCTTTAGTATGATTTCTGCACATTTTCTGCATTCAAAATGGCATGAAATGGTAAACATCATGCATAGGACTAAAGCACATAGGGTGACCACTAAGGCAAAGAGCTCAAGGCAACAATGTATGTTGTTCAAACCAGGAATGTTAGTAATTCAAATTTACACATTCTTCTTCTCTTGTTTTCCAGTAGCAGTGAGAAAAACCTAAAGAGGCAGACAATTCAGTGTGTTATCATTGGCTGCTTCAGTTATTTTTTTTAACAGAAATCAAAGACTGCTTGGAGTAACCTTTCAGAAAAGGTCTTCCCTACCTGGTGATCATTTCAGAAGTGCCCTTTCATATGTCCCATCCCATTTTAATACCCTTTGCGATCACATGACCTGGAGGGGAAGTCCTTTCTTAATCCTTTTTGCCCCACATCTGCCCACAGCTCAGTAAATGCAACCTGCTCAAGCCTGAATTTGTTGCCTTTCATTCATAAATAACAATACAACAGCAACCCTTATTACTGTAGTCATTAAATACATTAAGACTTGAACTATGATTTACTGTATCCTATGGACAGGGCTTTGTTTATTCTCTCATGATTTCAGAGCAGAACTGTCTAGTGATGGAATATAAACATGAGCTGGCATAAAACAGTGCAAACAAGTAAAGCTCTCTGGCCTTGTGTGATACCCAGGTGCATGCAGCCATAGGCACCATTCTCTTTTCCAAGACATCTGTAGTCATGACTGAGATGGACCTGAGTGAGTAAGGAGGCAGACAAAACTTTTAGTTCAAAAGTGTAACAAAGGTATGTTCACATCAAAAACAGTGCTAAAGTGCATCAGTGCTTTAATAAATAGGTTTTTTAAAATAAAAAAGTGTCTTTGGGCGCTCCATTAAAAAGTAAATACTTGTAAAAGTCAAACAATCCTCTCAAAATATTCAAATTATTTTTCTCTACTCACTACATCATCACCCCTTGTAGCACAGTCTGCCACATTCCAGTCTGTCACCTCAGCCACAGTCTCCTCAGGCCCATACTGCCACCTCTACCAGTCACGGCACTTCCTGAGCTGCCACCTCAGTCAGTCATAGCAGCTCACACTGGTGCCTTGTCCTTACATGGAAGCTGTATCCTCTTGTTTAAGTTTGTTCCAGTGGTATCTATCAAGTCTCCTCTGCTCCACTGCTCAGCAGACTTAAACACAGCTGCACCCATAAACTTCTGAACCAGCCATCGGCCCTGCTCCCTTAACACTAGAATTACCAGACCCTACAAGAAAACTCGTAAATCCGGCCCACCTTAAATCCATTCGCACCTCTCTGTCAGCGTCTTTAGTCCTGTAAATGTGCCGATTAAGACAAGCAGCAAGTAGCCTGCTATTCCATCCCACCACCGTCTCAGAACGTTCACAAAGTTCTCATGCCTTGTTTGATTATCTGGGAGTGAAGTGCTAGAGTTTTAGTGTGGAAATAATAGATCGTTATTTGGAACACATGCATTTCATGTGTGTTCCGTTTCTACAGTAATCTGTGTAAACACATTGTTAACACAGAAACTTTTTCATATTTTAGTAATAAATGTTACAAAATGTAGTGTTAAGGAAATCACAAGCCAAACTGAACTTCTTGCTTTTTTGTTCTTGTTTTCTTATCCCTCTAAGCACTAACCCATCACTCTTATATTTTAGCCACCCCAGGTGATCATAGTTAATTATGTCATCCCTCTCGTCCTATATTTAACTAGACATGGGCGATCATACACTCATGCATGATCCACTTCTCTGATGTAGCTAAGTCACCATGGAAATACACTAAAACTCATTAAAATTACTAATAAATAAATGCAATAATACACCCCTGGTCACCACTTAGGTTACCTTGTTGCTACATCTAAAGCTTGAGGAGTCATCAGAGATACAGGAGGCAAAAGCACTTGAAAAGACTATAGACCACAGGAGGTGATTTGAGGATGCATTTGTTTACCTGAGGAATTAATAAAAAGTGAGTCAAACACACCATTCTTGGGATGGAAAGATAACAAGCAACCTCATTCTTGGGGTGACCAAATAACAGACTAGACATATGAAACTGAGCAATGTTAAAACACCAAATGAAAGAAGATATAATGGAAACAACATTATAACCAGTGTCATGTGCGTGTGCTTGGGGGACAGCTTAAGGGCTAAGGTGATGGTAACAACCTGCAGAACCAGGGGTTGGCACTGTAGTTTAATGCCTTCTCTCTTCCTTCCTCTGCAGAACAGAAGCCTAACTGACACTGCAGTATTGACGTCACTTCCGTTGTTCGCCCTCCTTGGCATTCCCCTTCCTGTCGAAGACCTACATATTTAAGAGGGCCACCAACCTAGCTCAATTCGGTCTAGAACTATTGTCTTTAGGGTGGCACAGTGGTACCACTGCTGCCTTTTAGTAAGGAGACCCAGGTTCGCTTCCCGGGTCCTCCCTGCATGGAGTTTGCATGTTCTCCACATGACTGCGTGGGTTTCCTCCGGTTTCCTCCCACAGTCCAAAGACATGCAAGTTAGGTGCATTGGCGGTTCTAAATTGTCCCTAGTGTGTGCTTGGTGTGTGGGTGTGTGTGTGCACTGTGGTGGGCTGGTGCTCTGCCCGGGGTTTGTTCCTGCCTTGTGCCCTGTGCTGGCTGGGATTGGCTCCAGAAGACCCCTGTGACCCTGTGTTAGGATATAGCATGTTGGACAATGATTGACTGACTGACTATTGTCTGTAAAAATGTTTCCACTTAAATTTGTTTGTCTCCTTTTTTACACCAGTAATGACTAATGTAAACAAGTGTGATACAGCAATTAGAGGTATGCACAGACATCCTATGCAGAGACACATGCCGCAGCTAAGATATTTAGAGAGAATTATTTTGGTTTCCCTACAGCATCCAAGATTATGAAACCCAATGGAGATTCAAGATGGACAGAGAGAGAAAGGAAAGGGCTAACCTGGGGATCTTTTGCTTCCTTTTTTCCCCTTTTTTGCTGTATATACTTTTGGAAAGTAGACTCAAATATTTAAAGGCTTTGCAACAATTCTGTTGATATCATTCAATTATTTCTATTGATAATGTTCCCTAATCTATTAACAGAGCTAGCTGATAAGTAGTAAGGACAAAGGACAGCCATTATTGGAATGATTCTGAGCTACAGTGTTTTAATGTTAAATGTCAATAATAAGTGTGGAAGTGCTATATGAATCAGCCTATTCAACTAAGGTGTATGTACAGCACATCATAATCTAGTGTTTAAGTGTTAAAGAGATACATGGGTTCTTGTCTATCATCATCCTGATTTCAGCAAGAATGTATGCATAGTAAGTGTTGTCAACACAAAATCACAGGTACAGAAAAGATGCAGTTAGCGATGAGTGAAACAGCCAGATTTCAGTTTGCGTACAGTTACACAAAACTGACACTAAAATTCATTTGTTTGATGATTACACAATTTCAAAATTGAAAAATCAGTACAAAGTTTGTTTGGGGTGTTAAAGGTTTTTCTTTTGCGATGGAAAACATGAAATAGTGCTGTGTTTTGCAGGTGTTTGCCAGCACACCAGTAAAATCCATTCTATTTATGCCTCTTGTTCACTTCACTGTGCTGGTGCATGCATATTTTCCACACAAAGATGCAAAAATGCATTTTCATATTTCCATGCACATTATTGTGTTTTCCCTAAAGGAAAACTCACCACATAGAAAACCACTTCCCCATACAACCCCCCACCCCATCCCCCCATCCAGTAATTGCTTTCTTGAATCATTTAATTGTGGCCTTACAGACTACGAGTACATGCACCACGGAGCTTAATTTACAGTACTTTAAGTTTAATTTCTGTCTCTGATACATCTTTAAGATTGTGATCTCCAGATTGTAATCATAATTGACAAAATGGGTTTTCTCATACCAGTAATATGAAATGAGTCAAGTGATTTTCTTTGTTCATTAGAGATCTTTATTTTAACACTAAACGAGAGGCAGACACGTTAAATTAATGCATGAAAACTCTTCCTTTCCTTCTGTTTTAATGGCACGAATTTTGCTGGAAACAAAATGCCATTTGTTTCACAAAATGTTGTTTGGTGAAGCAAACCTCCGAAATTCACTGCACATTCAATTTTGCACAATTTGTTTTGCAAAATGTTCATCAAGAACATTTTGAAAACTTATTAAGGGTAAATTTCGCACAAACATTAGGATTTTTTTTCTATACACAGAGAACACAGACACATGGAATAAGTTATGAAGTAGTCAGGTAGACAGTAGGACTTCAGGGACTTTTCAAAACTAGACTTGATGTTATTTTGGGAAAATTAAGTGGCTAGGACTGGTGAGCTTTGTTGGGCTGAATGGCCTGTTCTCATCTAGATTGTTCTAATGTTGATCACTAGAAACAGTGCTTTGGGTCAGAGAGTGAGGGTTTACAGAGGTGTAGAAGAGTCTTGGGGCTGTGAAAACATTTCTGGGAATGTTGGTAGGCATATTGGGAGGTCTTTAGAGAGATATCTTTTAATAAGAGGTGCTTGGCACAGTGCAGTTTTGTAATTAATAATCACATCCCAGGAGATGCAGGCTCCAATCGGGTGCACTTCGTTTCGGGATAAATTGGGATGCTTGGCTGATCGTGCATACACGTGCAAAGACGAATGTATCAGTCAGGTGCCTCATTCACAACTCAGAGGTAGCAGCATATCACACCTGTGCCCAATCAGGCTATATAAAATGGAGCCTGCATGGGACAAGAGGTTTCAAAACAGCGAAAGAAATCAGGGGATCAAGAGAAAGGAATGGAGGTTAAAAAAAAGGAAGGAGAGAGAAGGGCAGGAACTGATAGAGCCAGTGCAAGACAGAGAGGAACCAGGTGTTTGTCACAAAAGAGTCCAAAAGCCATCAAAAAAGGTTTGGGGCAGCCATCCATATATTGTGCCCTGGCTGCAAATGGGTAATTTGTATGGAGTTCTTAACAGGTTTAAATCGGTTTAAATATGGCGGCTTTAAAGACGGAGAAAGGAAGTGATATCATCCGGGGGGGCGGAACCAGAAGTGACGTCTAAACCGTGTGGGATTTCCTGTGGATGGTCTACAAAGGATTGAGAGAGAGAGTTAATGCAACTCACCACCTGGTCTGACATGGAACTACTATTATTCAGGCCCTTATGCTGCCTCCCACTCGCACGTGTATGACATGCTCAAGAGGGGGCTGGGGTTCGCTCCTATTGTGCACCCTATAGAGTAAGAGCAGGCTCGGAGAGGTGTCTTATGGAACATCAGGGGATTGGCGGCAGGAACATGGGCCACTATTAAGGGTTGTCTGTGCCTATTGGTTGATGTCTCCTCATGCTGCGAAATCCGAAGAGGGGAATCCGGGGAGATGTCAGATTTTAGAGAGGAAGCACTGTAACTTGGATTGTGGTTTAAGAACATGGTTTTACTGCCCAAGATTTTTAACCTCATCTTAAAGGATTATTTATTGATTTGTTTTAACCTCTACATTCATTTAATTTTATATGATTATTTATTTATTGACTATTTATTAAAGATCATTTGTTGCACCGCATTTTTTGAACAGTATTTTTTGTTTATAGTTTTAATAAAAGCACTTGACACTTTTTGCTTGCTGAAGGTGTGTGTTCTCATCTGCCTGGCACATCTCGGTTCATGTCTATTGACAGTTCCGGGCTGCAGAGGCTCTTGGATATGAAAAGGGAGAGTGGAGCAAACCCGGACCATTCCATACCAGAAAAATGGACTGGACTGCCAACACTGATGCTCTGTACAAGGGAGGACAGAGCCGACTATACTTTCTTAGAAGGCTGGCGTCCTTCAACATCTGCAACAAGATTCTGCAGATGTTCTATCAGACAGTTGTGGCGAGCGCCCTCTTCTATGCGGTAATGTACTGGGGAGGCAGCATAAAGAATAGGGGATGCCTCACGCCTGGACAAACTGGTGAGGAAGGCAGGCTCCATTGTAGGCACGGAGCTGGACAGTTTGACATCTTTGGCAGAGTGACAGGCGCTGAGCAGGCTCCTGTCAATCATGGAGAATCCACTGCATTCACTGAACAGTATCATCTTCAGACAGAGGAACAGCTTCAGCAACAGACTGCTGTCACTGTTCCTCCTCCACTGACAGACTGAGGAGATCGCTCCTGCCCCACACTATACGACTCTTCAATTCCACCCGGGAGGGGTAAACGTTAACATTATACAAGATTATAGAATGTTATACCTGCCTCGCACTCTCCACCTTGCATTTTTTAACTTTTACTACGCTTTTATTGCTCTTTAATTAATATTGTTTTTATCAGTATGCTGCTGTTGGAGTATGTGAATTTCACCTTGGGAATTAATAAAGTATCTATCTATCTATCTATCTATCTATCTATCTATCTATCTATCTATCTATCTATCTATCTATCTATCTATCTATCT
>JANRMT010062791.1:20454383-20474945 GCA_026402145.1 Polypterus bichir lapradei
CTATTGGATTGCCGCTGACGGACGGCCTTATATGGGCAGGCACTAAATTACAAACGCCAGCGGCAGCCTGTCTATAAACTTAATTTAAAGTTTAGGTTTACATCGTGCTTTGTTTCCGAAGTAGCAGAACTCATGAATATGGTTGTATATGTCACTCGCTCGCTTCTTATTGTTTCGCTGCCTTCTCAATTATATAATGCATGTTTTCTTCAGAACTTTTTGGAGGTCTTCCTGGTTTTCTATGTACTGCGTGATTACGTGGGAGGCGTGATGATGTCACACGAAACTCCGCCCCCACGGCGTTCAAGCTCATCTCCATTACAGTAAATGGAGAAAAACAGCTTCCAGTTATGACCATTACGCATAGAATTTCGAAATGAAACCTGCCCAACTTTTGTAAGGAAGCTGTAAGGAATGAACCTGCCAAATTTCAGCCTTCCACCCACACGGGAAGTTGGAGAATTAGTGATGAGTCAGTGAGTGAGTGAGTGAATGAGTGAGTGAGTGAGTCAGTAAGGGCTTTGCCTTTTATTAGTATAGATATACTATATACAGTATATATGCAGTTATCATATTTCTATACTCCTTATGTGTATCATTAAATTGTATTATTCTGTTTCTTAATACGAGTGTGCCTCAGTTACCTCAGTATGTCTAAAGGCCGGAGACCCACCTCCTATAACAGAGAAAGTTGAGGTAAATAAAGTAGGAGCTTTGCCAAATTATTGGAATAGTCATGCATTATTATGGCATCCTCCTGGGTGGCCATTATTAGCCCATTTCATGAAGCTTCCAACGCACAGTTCTTGTGCTGATGTTGCTTCCTCTGGCAGGAACTCTGTTGTGAGTGATGCAACAAGAGGATAGGTAATTTTTAAATCAATATGCGGACAACAATACAAATTTCCATACCTGATCGGTCAACCCCCGGGTTAACAACTACCGCCACCAGTACTGTTAGTCAACAGGGTGCTGGTAGAAATTGGGCTACTGTTGGCCGAAGAAGAAGAAGAAGAAGGAGAAGAAGAGGGGGAGACATATCTGGAGGCAGGAGGAGAGGAGGAAGGTAAAGAGAGTGGAACTGAGGGTAGGAACTTTGAAAGTTGGCAGTATGACTGGTAAGGGGAGAGAGTTAGCCGATATGATAGAGAGAAGAAAGGTTGATATATTGCAAGAGACTAAATGGAAGGGGAGTAAAGCCAGGTGGATCGGAGGTGGATTCAAATTGTTCTATCATGGTGTCGATAGGAGGAGAAATGGAGTAGGGGTTATTCTGAAGGGATAGTATGTCAAGAGTGTTCTGGAGGTGAAAAGAGTGTCAGACAGAGTAATGATTATGAAGCTGGAAATTGGAGGTGTGATGATTAATGTTGTTAATGCATATGCCCCACAGGTTGGGTGTGCAATTGATAAGAAAGAAGATTTTTGGAGTGAGCTGGATGAAGTGATGAACAGTGTACCCAAGGGACAGAAAGTGGTGATTGGAGCGGATTTCAATGGACATGTTGGTGAAGGGAACAGAGGAGATGAGGAGGTGATGGGTAGGTATGGTGTCAAGGAGAGGAATGAAGAAGGTCAGATGATAGTGGATTTTGCCAAAAGGATGGACATGGCTGTGGTGAATACGTATTTTAAGAAGAGGGAGGAACATAGGGTGACGTACAAGAGTGGAGGAAGATGTACACAGGTATATTACGTCCTATGCAGAAGAGTCAATCTGAAGGAGATTGAAGACGGCAAAGTGGTGGCAGGGGAAAGTGTAGTTTAGCAGCATAGGATGGTGGTCTGTAGGATGATGTTGGAGATCAAGAACAGGAACAGAGTGAGTGGCAGAGCCAATGATCAAATGGTGGAAGTTGCAAAAGGAAGACTGCAAGGATGAGTTTAGGGAGAAGGTGAGACAGGCACTGGGTGGTAGTGAAGAATTACCAGACAGCTGGGAAACTACAGCAGATGTAGTAAGTGTGACAGCAAGAAGGGTGCTTGGCATGGCATCTGGACAGAGGAGGGAAGAAGAAGAAACCTGGTGGTGGAATGGGGAAGTACAGGAGAGTATACAGAGGAAGAGGATGGCAAAGAAGAAGTGGGATAATCAGAGGGATGCAGAAAGTAGACAAGAGTACAAGGAGATAAAGCGCAAGGTGAAGAGAGAGGTGGAGAAGGCTAAAGAAAAAGCGTATAATGAGTTGTATGAGAGGTAGGACAATAAGGAGGGAGAGAAGGACCTGTACTGATTGGCTAGACAGAGGGACCGAGCTGGGAAAGAAGTACAACAGGGTAGGGTAATAAACAATAAAGATGGAAATATACTCACAAGCAAGGAGAGTGTGTTGAGCAGATGGAAAGAGTACTTTGACAGGCTTATGAATGAAGAGAATGAGAGAGAGAAGATGTTGGATGATGTGAAAATAGTGAATGAGGAAGTGCAATGGATTAGCAAGGAGGAAGTAAGGACAGCTATAAAGAAGATGAAGAATGGAAAAGCCGTTGGTCCAGATGACATACCTGTGGAAGCATGGAGGTGTTTAGGTGAAATGGCAGTGGAGTTTTTAACCAGATTGTTTAACGGAATCTTGGAAAGTGAGAGGATGCCTGAGGAGTGGAGAAGAAGTGTACTGATGCCGATATTTAAGAATAAGGGGATGTGCAGGACTGTAGCAACTACAGGGGGATAAAATTGATGAGCCACAGCATGAAGTTATGGGAAAGAGTAGTGGAAGCTAGGTTAAGGAGGTGAGGTGATGATTAGTGAGCAGCAGTATGGTTTCATGACAAGAAAGAGCACCACAGATGTGATGTTTGCTCTCAGGGTGTTGATGGAGAAGTATAGAGAAGGCCAGAAGGAGTTGCATTGCGTCTTTGTGGACCTGGAGAAAGCATATGGCAGGGTGCCTCGAGAGGAGTTGTGGTATTGTATGAGGAAGTGGCAGAGAAGTATGTAAGAGTTGTACAGGATATGCACGAGGGAAGTGTGACTGTGGTGAGGTCTGCAGTAGGAGTGACGGATGCATTCAAGGTGGAGGTGGGATTACATCAGGGATTGGCTCTGAGCTCTTTCTTATTTGCAATGGTGATGGACAGGTTGACAGACGAGATTAGACAGGAGTCCCCGTAGACTATGATTTTTGCTGATGACATTGTGATCTGTAGCGATAGTAGAGAGCAGGTTGAGGAGACCCTGGAGAGGTGGAGATATGCTCTAGAGGGGAGAGGAATGGAGGTCAGTAGGAACAAGACAGAATACATGTATGTAAATGAGAGGGAGGTCAGTGGAATGGTGAGGATGCAAGGAGTGGAGTTGGTGAAGGTGGATGAGTTTAAATACTTGGGATCAACAGTACAGAGTAAAGGGGATTGTGGAAGACAGGTGAAAAAGAGAGTGCAGGCAGGGTGGAATGGGTGGAGAAGAGTGTCAGGAGTGATTTGTGACAGACAGATATCAGCAAGAGTGAAAGGTAAGGTCTACAGGATGGTAGTGAGACCAGCTACAGTGCATCCGGAAAGCATTCACAGCGCATTACTTTTTCCACATTTTGTTATGTTACAGCCTTATTCCAAAATGGATTAAATTCATTTTTTTCCTCAGAATTCTACACACAACACCCCATAATGACAACATGAAACAGGTTTACTGGAGGTGGCAGAGTTAACGATGCTAAGATTTGCATTGGGTGTGATGAGGATGGACAGGATTAGAAATGAGTACATTAGATGGTCAGCTCAGGTTAGACGGTTGGGAGACAAAGTCAGAGAGGTGAGATTGCATTGGTTTGGACATGTGCAGAGGAGAGATGCTGATATTGGGAGAAGGAGGCTAAGGATAGAGCTGCCAGGCAACAGAAAAAAGAGGATGGCCTAAGAGAAGGTTTATGGATGTGGTGAGAGAGGACATGCAGGTGATGGGTGTAACAGAACAAGATGCAGAGGACAGAAAGATTTGGAAGAAGATGATCTGCTGTGGCGACCCCTAATGAGAGCAGCCGAAAGAAGAAGAAGAAGATCTTTGTCTTTTGTGATGCTACTTTGTCATAGAAGCCCATTTCATGAAGCTCCCAACACACAGTTTTTGTGCTGATGTTGCTTCCTCTGGCAGGAACTCTGTTGTGAGTGATGCAACAAGAGGATAGGTGATTTTTACATGCTATGCACTTCAGCACTCTGTGGCCTTGCTGCATGAGTTTGCACGGTCAACCACTTTGTGGCTGAGTTGTGTTTGCCTCTAGACACTTCCACTTTGCAATAATACTACTTATATTTTATGGGGCCAGAGCTAACTGAGCAGAAATTGAACATACTGGTTTAGGGCAAAGGTTGCATTCTATGACGGTGTCACATTTAAAGTCACTGAGCTTCTCAGTACAAACTGTTCTACTGCCAGTGTTTGTCAGTTGAAATTACATGGCTATGTGCTTGATTTTAGGCACCTTTTAACAATGTGTATGGCTAAAAACACCTAAAATCAATAATTTGGAGTGTACCCTCATATTTTTGACAACAAGGTATGCATTTATATACTCTGTGCAGCAATAGCAACATTTGAATAAGAAAATGAAAGATACCACTAAAGGCTCTCCAGTCTGGTTCAAAATGGTAAAATGGATGAAAAATCCATTACATTATTTAGATCATTCTTGAGCTTGTACACTCTGAAACTAAAGGAATGACCATCTCAAGTAGCATTTTATGCATACACATAAATATTTCATTATTGACAACTTTGAAACAAACTGAGATGAGGTACTGGTCTATTGCAGGGCACACCCATTTACACAGCCATATTTACTTAACTTGCACCAGTTTAAAGGTGATGCTTAGTTTAATGTGCTACAAAAGATCTTTTTGCACCTGTTTGACTTCCTGTGTTGTGTTCTATTTCAAGAGCTAATGACCCCAATATGTTACCCTAATATGGAGCAATATGTTGCTCTTTAGCTCTGTTTTGCAATCACGTCTTACAAATGAGTCATGTGCTTTCCGCACTTGTTTTCATATGAAGGAGAAAAATTTTCCACAAAGCATATAAGTGTAAGGCAGACTCTTATGCTCTAGTTCTCCATGACCATATATGTCCTTTGTTTTGTTTACTTTTTATAACAGTGTTGCATGTATTGTAAACAGTGAAGATCCACTAGAGCCCAGAGGAGTCTGTTTTGCAAGCCATAACATTTATTATAAATACATTTTGGGATGCTTTTAATACAGTGAAACAGTTATTTGCAGGGCAGTATAAATTTAAACATATTTTTAAAAATTAGAGTTAAAGCAGAATTTTACAATGGTAGTAATCATTCACCCATTCCTGTTTCTAAACCTGCTTCATTATTATATTTCAAATATAAAACTTCAGTCTCATATTATGAGATTTTTATAATCTGATTTTAAGATTTCTGTCTTATTGTTTGATACCATGAAATATTTATATATATGTAAATGGTGTACTGTAATCTTAATATATCTGCATACTCAAGTGCCCTTTATCTGCACTTAGTGAAGAGTATTATAAAATAATACATTTTATGTACCCTAATTTAACCTTTATCCCTCTGTGGCAGATGGCCAGGATGCTCCGGCAATGGAAGGACCGGGGGAGAGAGTAATTTTAGGACAGTTTCTCCCTCAGGTCATTCGATGCAAAGTCAAACCAGCGGAAGAGATTCTCCGAAGAGACACAGTACTGAGTCCGGTCTTCGTCTCAGATCACTGGATAGCATCCATGTCTTGTAACCATATAGCAAAACAGGTAGCAGCAGGCCTCTATAGACTTGAACTTTCAATCCAGCATTTACAGGGTACTGTACAAAATAAATGAGACTACAAAGTAAGAGCATAAAGATGAAAATCTTTGTTTACTCATACCTTAGATGGAAATAAACTTTGTAGCATACACAAATCAACTTGAAACGATAATGTAAGTCAGTAGATTTTCAATTTGATTTGAAGTGTAGGACAGTACACTTGACAGAGGAGGGTTAGCTAAACACTAAAGCACTGGCTATTAAAATGCAAGACTGAAGATTTAAAGTGATTTCAATTTAGTTTGAATGATGAAACTTAATTGACAATCCTTGGGAAAGAGAGAGAGAGAAAGATAAAGGGAGTAAATAAATTAGCATTCCCCAAGAATAGACAAGTACTCAGAGCTGTGGGAAAGATGTGTGATGGGCTGGTACAATGCAATGGATGGAAGTTAATCTGAATTAGGACTAACATATGTTTCATTTGGCAGGCCTCTTGTTTTAAAATGTATAACCAAATTTTTAGCATTTGTTCGTTATACAGGTAGCTAGTGACAGCCAGCCATCCTTCAGATCCATCAACAAATCAAATCAGAGTTTATTGTCATTGTGTTTATTTACAACAAAACTACATAAGTAACTGCTCAAGCTAATGCCAAATATACTGTATAATAAACACTTACAAAATGCACACACACACTTTTAGACAATATGTACACACAGAGTGGAATAACAAAAACACAAAATCTATAATGCATTTTTCATTTAGAATTGTTTTTCCTTCTGTATATGGGAATTCTTTTAAGGATGCAGACTTTCAACATTTTTGAGATACCAGTAATAACTACCCATTCATTTCCAATAAAGAAACAACATTCAGTCACTGAAACATCCAACTCAGAAAACCCAGCTGAAGTAAAACTACCTCCTGTTGCCATATTAGGAAATTAATGGCAAACTGCTATTCTAAGCCATTTCCTTTTCAGAACAACCAGGAGAAAGCATAGCAATTATTTTAATTTGACAAAATTATCGGAAAAATGTGAAGCTGAAATTACAGACACAGTCGACTCTTACTGTCAATCCAAAATGCACACATGTGTGTAGTACACAAATAACAGGCATTCAAAACTGATCATTCAAAACAGAAATAGTATGGCACCCCAGTCTGTTGTCTCCCAACTGCTCAGTGTTTCAAAATGCATTATTTCTCCATTCTAGCTAAACACTCTACTCTGACAGAGCTAAAATAATTAACAATAACTAAAGAGAGATGTGTGATTATTGCACCATGTAATGCCATTGGAAAGATATTTGCCTATTGCTATTTTCACAATTATTCCATATTTCTAAAAATGCATTACAGTGCATTACAAATTTTCAAAGGCTATCACACTGATACAATTATTCCAAAATTTCTTGTTCACACATATTTTGGTGTGAAAACAAATGAAGCAGACCATGTGAAAAGCTACCCAGCATATGAATACAGCACATAATTTGGGCTACTTGTTTGAATACCTTGGTTTTTATTTAAACTTGATTAAGCCAGTCCTGCCCTGTAAAAATGATATTAACCCTGGCCTTTATCAACAGAGTGAAAATAGAGGCTAATAATGCCACCATTAAAAGAAACTGCAGATTGAAAAAAATCATAATCCGGAAAGGTTGCAAAGCCACTAGAGCTTTAGAGCTCCACTAAACCACAGTAAGAGCAACACTGTGTAAATGTAGAAAGTCCGAGTCCTCCATCATTCTTGACAGGAGTGCCCTTCCTGGTCTGATGACATTGACGTGGGGCCACACAAGCTGGTTGTTTCAAAGTAAACCAGCACTTAAATTCAAGCTAATATCTTTCTCTAATGTTTGAGTGTTTTGTCCTCTGCTACCTATTTGGAGGTGTTTTTGGGCTACTTTTCAAATTTGAGGTAAAACAACCTATTGTTCAAGTCATATTTATAAATAATTCTCTTTTGTATCTAACAATGCTTCATCATAACAGCTGCACATCAAAATAAGGCACGAAAACTTTCAACCTAGTTTTCCACAAAAATATAACAGTGTCCTAAAAGTACTGTATCACACTCCTCCTATGTAGCATGGCAGTGCCCAGCACCATGCGTCTAAGCATTTGATCCCTTACAAAATTATCCTTACTCTTTTTTTTTTTAGTGTCGGTGAAAGGTTAAAGATGCTTCCATAGTGCTTGTATCTTTGCAATTTTTATCGTGTATACTTGCGGATTAGTTCTCTCACAGATAAGTCAGTACTTGATTTTACCGTATAGTTTCTGGTATTTTATAATGTCGGTCGTATATGTCGAATGCGGAAAACTCACACTATTGGTCTAAGAGATTATGATATGCTAATGCCCACCTGAGAGAGTAACCATGGAGCACACTGCCTTTTTTCCTATGTATTGTGCCTACATGACCACACGGTAATACCCAAACTATTCTAAGGCGATGTTTGCACTGTTTTGTGTTTTTTGTATCTCACACCCTCATACACCTTTATCGTAATAGCATCCCTTATCTACGATGGAGTGTTCAATCAGAAGAAAATAAGAAGCTGGTTTTAAATTAAACATCATTGAAGTAACAAAAAAAATTGTTAACTGTGCTGCTGCAACAAAATTCGATGTGTCTGAGAAACTGATGCAAGATTGGAGAAAGTAAGAAGATTTTTCAAAAAAAAAAATGAAAGTGTCGCATTTTTGAACGGGCGTAAAAGTCGGGGTCTGATTTTATGATCGATTTTTCTGGTTTCAAGACCCGACTTATACATGAGTATATACGGTATTTTGACTACAATCTTTTGTTTTGCGTTCTGGGTTTTAGTACGTGATTCTGATAGCTATTTTTGGTTATTTCTATTCTGGCTTGCTTCCTGACTACATTTCAGTCTACTCCTGCAAAAAGTAGCCCATCTTCTGGTTTTTCTGGGCTCAGTTACAACTTAAAGCACCGTTCATCACCTTTCAGTACACCAAAAGTTTAAGTGAGGAACTGTTATGTGTGGGAGAGGAGGAAAAGTCGCATGGACAATCTCCAAAAGATACAGTTAGAGCAAAAATCTGAAAAGAATCCACTTGAGACTGAAAATTTGACTTATTTTTAACAAATTAAGTAAATTAGTCATGTCACTAGCATCACTGTTTTGCGAGAAGGTTCCTATGATTCTGCTTGCTGTTTGGACACACACGCTACATGTGGCACGGAATGCAATATTTTAATAAGATTAAAACACTAAGAAAAGAAAGACCTAACAAATGTAAATGAAAAATATAACCTAAAGTTGCCATTTAAAAATCTGTTGTATTTAATTGATCGTTTGTATGGAAGGACAGAAATAGTCGTAACAACAATGAATGTACTCCTGATAAATGTCCAATGCTTAGAAACTTCAGTCTCTTAATGAGCTTGCATCCAGTTTAGGCTTTGACCCTTCAGTTGTTGACAGACATCTCCTTTGAATTGCCTTGTTTGTTTCTTATCTTTGCTGTTTTCAACCTGACTACTCAGTTCGGTTTACTCTTTCACAATCTTGGCTGCTTAATTTTCACATCCATGTTTGTGTTTTGTCTGGATTGTTTGACATAGCCACAACACTGAGACGTATACTCAGGATAAATGTCCAGTTTAGAAATTGGAAACTAAAGACGAGAATTTAGAAGGGAATGAATCAGAAGAATAGATTGGTAAACATTCTACTAGAGTTTGTTTACTAAAACTACAATATGTTTAAAATGATTCCATACTGAGTATTAAATATTTCTTAACATTTTACTTTTCTGTTGAATTTGGTATTACCAAACATATATAGAATACTCATGCATTTAGTTTTTGACTTTTTTTTTGCTTTAAGAGTGACACTTTTTTAAGGCAAGATGTGAGTTACAAAGTGGGAATTGTTTGGAATGAGAAAGGACACAACTGTTGTAATAAAGCAAGCCTTCTGTCTATCCAGCCATCCTTCATTCTACCCACCCTTTTTCTGTTTTTTGCTTTTAAATGACTGTCGTGGAGAGATGATGCATATCTCACCAGCATGGGTGTAAAGTTAAAGCAACAGTGGATGAGATACCAGTTTGTTGAAGGGGACAATTACTAGGGGACACTTACTAACAATGGGTAAATTTAGAGTGGCTAGAAAACTTAATCTTCACTTTTTTATAAGGAAGGTTCAAACAGACTTGAAAAATTGCTCCATATAGGCAGTGGCAAGAATAGAAGTCAAATCCATGTCTCTAGAATTGTGAAACAGAGATCTAAACATTATACTATTATGCCACCCTGAATAATTCACTAATGAATAGAAATCTGCATTTACAGTATATTAGAAATAGTATAAGGCATAAGATTACATGTTCTGAAAGGCCTTACAGCTGAAGGAAATGCCCAAAAAAGCATAATTCATTCCTTTCTTCTTGTACTACTCAGCATATGTTTCACTTTTAAAATGACATCCCCTCCTTACAAATATTTATATTTCACAATTTCACGTAAATGACAAGATTCAACTGCTGAATGATTTCCAAGGGTTGTTTTTTTTCCTTGGAACACTACACTATGTACTGTGTACTGCAGCATGCTTAAGTGAAAAGTAAGCGATTGCCTAAAGGGAGATTTACTTCTTGACCTTTTGTATGTGTAGAACTGTTATGAACTATTTAAGGGTTGGATGTGGAGTAAGACAAAGCGTTACTAAAAAAGGAAGCACACAAGCTTTCTACAGATCCTTAAAAGAAAATCCAAGAGATATCAATAGCTGCAAATATTTTCCTACAGTGCTCTTTAAACCACATACTGTATGCTGTTAAAGACACTATATAAAATAAAGTATAATTGACTAATGGAACAAATGCTACTCCCAGTCTTCTGTTGTACGTGTGCTTCTACTGTAAACATCATTACAAAATTGTGTGTGAAAGTTTGGGAACCTCTGTTCAAATTACACATTTTTCTGTAAGAGGAAATAAGTTAACACATTTGTGGAGACAATGGTATATTTCTCCCTACCCTGGAAAAGTCACCTTGATGAGGTGGTGATGTTCCTCATGTACCTTAGTGGTGTTTAGAACTAGGTTGCCTAGAGCTTTGTGCTTCTGTAGGATCTCTCATGGCAAAGCAGATTTCAGTTAAAATGTCAGACAAAGAATGGTTCACAGTGACCCTCATAAAGATCCAAGGTGATAATAGTGTACTGTACACCCAGATAGGGTTACTGAGAGCCACTCTTGGAGCCAGGCCTGGGAATGGAGTCTGCCAAGAAGCATCTGGTAGATGAGCAACCACCCCACATAAGCATGCCAGGCTCAACTGAAATATGGAGCTCACCACCTGCAAAAGTAAGGGTGATGGTTAGATATGATGCCAGTGTAGTGATGGCCATAGGCGTGAAAAACCTAGATGTACTAGATCCTGGCAATGGAGCCTGTTTTTGTGAACTTGGAATGTTGCCTCTCTGGTGGAGAAGAAACCTGAGTTGGTGTGGGAGGTGCAAATGCACCAATTAGATATAGTTCATATAACTTCCACACATAGCATAGCTACTCTGGAGTTCCCATGTGTGAAAGACCTTGGGCCAATGTAGGGATACTCACAAGCCCCCAGTTGAGAGCTGTGCAATTGGAGTTTTCTCTGGTGGATGAAAGGATTGCTTCAATATGGCTATGAGTCGCAGAGAGGAAAACTTACTATTGTTTGTGTATATGCACACAATACTTGAAAAGAGTGCTGCACACTGACTTGGTATTCTTACTGGGCGACTTTGGTGCTCATGTTTGGAATGATGGAGATACCTGGAGGGGTTTGACTGTGAGGAATGGCCTGCCAGATCGGACCCAAAATGTTGAAATATCATAGGACTTCTGAGCTATTTATGAATTGTCCATAGCAAACACCATGTTTGGAGAAGTGTACCTGGTACCCAAACACCTTGGGCTGAAGGTCAATTATATACCATTTAGTGACCTGAGGTCATATGTTTTTGACACTCAGATAAAGTGGGGCTGAGCTGTTAATTAAACACAATCTCTTGGACATTAATGAGATGAATTTGAAGTGAAGGGCATAGTCTGCATAGACATGAGAAGCCTAGAAGAGCAGTTATGGATTCCTGGGAATGTCTGAGCCTTCCTTTCATGATTAGTTCATCTTCTCCCATGTGCAGAGGGAGATTCAAAACATTTACTCTGAATTGACCCTGTTCAAGACCTCAGAAATGGGAGTGGTTGCTAAATGGTGGAGACCAGAGGTGAGGGAAGATGTTAGACTACAGAAGTTAACCTTCAGCGAAGTGATATCTGTGGATTGCTGAGGATTCACATGTGGTGATTGAGTACTGATAGGTTGAAAGTACTCGTGGAAGCAAAACCTCAAGCATGAGAGGAGTTTGGAGACAACATGGAAAAAGACTGTTGGATAGCCTCAAGGCTCTCCTGGCACTTTTCGATGTGTCAGGAGAGGAAGGTGTACCCTTGCCAAGACTACGGTAAGCAAGGATGGAAAGGTGTCAACCTCTTCTTGGGAAACTGCTGAGTGGACAGGAAGGAACATTATGAGGAACTCCTCAACCAGGTGGACATGCCATCCTACCAGTAGGCAGCTTTAGACACGTCCAGTGGGGGTGTTTGACGGCCCCATCACTGTGGCCAAAGTCACTATTGTGGTCAGTCCCTCCAGGATTTCGCAGATTTTTTTGTGATTATTGAGGCTTGAAATGTCTGATTTTGCGGCAGCTTTTTCAAAAAGTTGCAGTGAAAGTTGTTATGTTTTGAGGCCTTATTTTTTCTATAACATTACAATATTAAATTAATTTACAAAAATAGTTGCAAATGTTTTAGTGTTCTATGTAACCTTTCTAAAAAAGGCACAGGATTTCAATAATATTAAGGTTTAAAGTGTACAGAACATTGATATCAGCAGTCTGTGACAACAAATCTGTTCAATAATAGACTCAATATAAACAAAATAATCAAATGAAATGTTGAAAAACACCATTAAATAAAAAATTGTAACACCCAAAAGTGCATATTCTGTGTCCAAGTTGAGAACTTCGCATTACCTGTATACACAGTATGAGCAAAATACCACTGAACTTCCCTTAACATTGATTTTACAAAACACCACATAAAGTGCAAATTAACAAAAAATATCTCAGAAATTTGGTCTACATCTACTCATAAGACCAAAAATATTAATTTATACTGACAGCATCCATAACAAAGCACACAAAGAATGTTTTATTTTTTTGAGAACTCATAACCCATGAATAATTCATGAAGTCAAAAATGATGAGAGTCCCGAAAGCTGCCTAAATGTAACCCTTCGAGTCTTCCTCCGAATTTTTCTCCATCTCATCCTTTTCAAAAGCCCAACTGGAAAGGTGTTGCTTATGGTACAATACGACCAATGCTTTGAGGTTGTTGTTAGTGATTGATCTTCTTCGGCTGGACAACACCAGCTTGTAAATACTGTTGCTTCATTCAGCATCTGCTGAGTTTATGTATTTGTATCTATTGGCCAAGACGCTGAGCACGGGAAGTCTCTCCAGAAGCCCATCCCAACACACATCTAGATCAGACACTCCACACATTGAAGCTCTAAGTGCTGTTGGACCCAGGCAGTTTAAATAGGCCTTAAACTCAGCTTGAGGGACAGCACTGAAACCTGGGATGTGTTTGTAGCTACAAGCACTGTTATTCATAAATGAAGTGTGACGAGAGTCAAACACCCTGACTTCTTGAAGGAAGTTGATGGAAGGTTGTCCTTCTGACATGTGTTTGGTGAGCTTTTCCTTTGCATTGTTGTATGCTTGTTCTACTGCATTAAGGATGTGTGTTTTAATGGCAAAGGAGACATCACATACTTGGCACAGGCTTCATATGGATCTGTTTGTTTGCAGCAAGGTTCATCTGTAGATCCTCATGATAGTCAAAAATCTTGGTGGTTATATGGCGTCGGCTCTGGAAGATGTACAGAAGCTACACAATAACTTGTCTGCCATGTGTCTGATCTGGACCTGCAAATATGCATCAATGTCTTGATTTTGTAGCATTTCATGGAGTCTCCCCATGGACTGTGGTGTGATTTTGCCAGACATCTGTGGATAGAATAACAAATTAAATTAGTCAAGTGCTTCAATGCAGTTAACTAAAGTAAGTCAAAAAGGCACTGATGTACATTACATCTGTAAGAAATACATTTTTAATGTGTGTATTTAGGTGGAAGTTAGAGTGAGTAGGGTTAAAGTAAAATGTTATATTTACACATATTGAGTAATTAAGATACTTTGTTAAGACAGGAGGAAATGGTCTTTACCTGCATTTCCATCTCTATGAACAAAGTGCTCGCATGGTACTACACTGCACTGAACCAGGAGTTTCACTGTGTAGAAAAATGTATTTGGAGCCATGATTGCCATCCTTCCTGCTGGGAGTGTTTTTGCCATGATCTCCAAGTATCTTCTTTTGCTGGAGCCAGTTTAGTAGAACATCTGTGAGAAGCTCTGCATGAATGCATTCAGCTTGTCAAAAGGTCTGCGGAAGGCATCGCCAATGATGTTCATCATGTGTGCCATACATGTAACGTGTAATGAGTTTGGGTATAAAGATTGCAGTGCAGCTTTATATGCTTTCTTCATATATGCTACATTGTGTCAAACACAATTACATTCTCATTAGCTATGCAGTATTCTTGCTGACACTTGAGCACAGAGATGGAGACAGTAGAATGGTTGAACTCCTGTAGGAAGACAATGTCTAATGTCTAATCTGTCTTTATAGATTCATCCTGGCTATGGAACAGTAGACCAGCTCTTCTCCCTGGTTCAGTTGCCGGAGAGTACATGGAGGGTAAATATGATAACCCAATCCACTTGTATTTTGTAGATTTGGTAAAAGCATATAACCATGCCCCTTGGTATTTGTTGTGGGAGGTGATGCAGGAATATGGAATTACAGGGCCAATCTTGTGTGCTATTTGTTCCATATCTGATTATAACTGTGTTTGAATATTTCATATTAGGTTGAATTTGTTCACTGTGACTGTCAACCTCCATCAAGGCTGTGTGTTTTCATTGGACATGATATCAAGACACAACTAAGAATGTGAGGGTGTTTGGTTGGGGAGGCTTGGGGTAGCATCGTTGCTTTATGCGCGTGATGTTGCCCTCTTTTCCTCATCTAAATGTAACCTTTGGCATGTACTCGAGTGATTCACTGCTGAGTGTGAAGCATCTAGGATGAGGGTCAGCACCTCCAAGTCTGAGGTCATGGGTCTGTCTTGGAAAATAATGGATTGCTTTCTTGAGGTAAGGGGGGAACAACTGCCCTTAGTAGAAGAGTTGAAGTATTTTTGGATCTTGTTTAAGAGTTAGAAATTAAGGGAGCATGGGATCGACAAACAAAATGGATCAGTTGTACCAGTTTGTATTGGTGAAGTGGAAGTCTGAAAAGAAAACTCTCAGTTTAGAAGTCGATCTATCTCCCGGTCCTCACCTATGGTCATGAACTCTGGATAATGAGCAAAAGAATGAGACAGCAAGAACAAGCAGCAGAAATGAGGTTTCTTTTCATGGTGGTGGAGATGACACACTATGATAGAGTCAGAAGCTCAGTCATTTGGGAAAGCCTCAGATTAGAGTTGCTGCTCCTCTGGATCAAGAGCAGCCACTTGTAGTTTGGGCATGTTTTAAGGAGGGTTCCCTCTATAGCTGCTCTGGACATGTCCCACTGAGTGGAGACCCTGGGGTAGACCAAGGACAAATTGAAGGGTTTACGTCTCTTAGATAAGCTTGGGAACGCTTATAAATTCCCCAGGAAGAGTTGGAATCTATAGTTGTAGGTCTGGGCTGACCCATTTGGCCTGCTGCTACTGTGACCCTCACCAGGAAAAGCAGTTGTGCAAATGAAATTAGATGGCATATTTCTGCAAATATTAAAGCCCAGTTAGTGTTTATTTGCTGAATTTAATAGACCTGGAAAAGCAAAAATAAAATGTGGCATGAGCAAAAATTTGGGCACCCTTCTAGTTGGTCATATAGTATTTATTGATTATGTTCCAGAAGTGAATTGTCACTTTGGGCATTAATTCATGTCAGGTTAAGACAATTCCAGATAAATTAATATAATTAAAATAAATAAATTATCTGATCCATCTAACATTTAAGGATGTTGTACTTATATAGCTGTCGGCTCCTTTAAGCAGCTGAGCGTGGATCTGAAAATAAAGATAATTGACTCTTACAAAGCAGGGAAAGGCTATAAAAAGACACCTAAATGCTTCCTTGTTGCAGTTTCCTCTATCTGAAATGTCATTAACAACTTGAAGTTTTTCAGAAGCAACTGCTGAAGTCAAGGCAACATCTGGAAAACCAGAGGAAAATCTTCAGCAGAAGTGCTTATAGACTGGCCAGGTTTGTAAAGCAAAACCCCATATCACTGCCAAGAGCCTGGCATGAGAATGGTGGTAGCATTCCTTTCACAAATATGATTTGCATGGAAGCCATCAATTGAAAAACATAATTTCAATCTCATCACAAAAATTAATATTTGAAGTGTGCAGCACATCAATTAGATAAGCTAAAAGAGATTTTACCTAGAGCATAAATGTGGCCATTTGGTTCATAGAAAAAAGAAAAGTATTTGAAAAACAAAATACTTTGCCAACTGTTAAACGTAGGGGTGGATCAATTATGTTTTGGGGTGGAGGGGTGTTGAGGCAGTCCAGTGACTCTGGATATACTCTGTGAATAGGGGGAAGAATGCATTCTACTAATTATTGCCCAATACAAAAGTGTGATGAGCTATTTTAGGAGAGCCAACTTCAAAGTACACCAAGGGAACCTAAGGCCATGGCAACACTATCATGGCATTTTTAAATGAAAACAATCTCCTTCCACACTAGTGTTTTCAAATCATTCAAGGGATGTTAATGTCACCAGCATTAATGCATCTCTTCTATGTCCGCTATGCTGGAATATGTTTGGTTTTCTTCCATGAAGTAGTCAGGTGTGGAGACATTGTAATGAGCAGGATCCAATCAAGGAAGAGCTACATAATAAGCACAAAAAATAAGACTGCAACTAGAGTCTGCGTTTTCACCCACTCACATTTCAGTGCCAAGTCTGTGTTACCAAAAGTACAAAACTCTGGAGATTTTTATGTAAGGTCTCTGTTTTGAGATGTCACCAGTTGCACGGCTGCACTCAGGTCCTAATCTGGGTGGTTCGTCGTGTGATTGGTGTGGCAACATGGTGTATCTGTGCATACTCCCAACCTCTCTCTCTCTCTCTCTCTCTCTCTCTCTCTCTCCGTTTTCAGGAGTTTAGTGTGGATGAAATGCCAAATCATAGACTAATGTATCTGTTTTAGTTTTCAAACTAAAATTTAGTAGTACAGGAGTAGCGTAAGAGAGGTTACATTTATTCATTCTGTACATCATTCTCAGTTTCCCAGCCTTGTGGCTCCATCCTTTCTATTCCCATTACAAGAAGTGGTCATTTCACCAACAGTTGACAAAGAGAGACCACTACCACCCTCCTGTGACCGTTTTCTTCATGCCTTTGAAGCAACTATCAAGATTACAAACAAATCTTTACTTTACAGTCTGGTTTCAGGGCGCGGCACAGCTGTGAAAGTGCTCTGCTATGGGTAACCAATGATTTGCTTATGGCAGCAGACTCTGGACAAACCAGCATATTAATTCTATTAGACCTCAGTGCAGCATTTGACACTGTCAGACATGACATTCTACTGTCCAGAATGGAGAACATGCTGGGCATCTCTGGCACTGCCTTCCAGTGGTTCAAGTCCTATCTGACTGATAGGCAAGAGTTTGTTAGTCTTGGCAACAACAGATCCAGCTCGGTGCCAGTCACACAAGGAGCTCCTCAGGGCTCTGTCCTCGGCCCTCTTCTCTTCTGTATCTATATGCTTCCCCTTGGCCATATTATTCGTAGCTATGGACTTGGTTATCATCTTTATGCTGATGATACTCAACTCTATTTCAATGTTAAAAGTGGAACTTCATCAGAGCTTTCTCAGCTCACAACCTGCCTTAGTGAAATTAAAACCTGGATGGAGCAGAACTCTTTAAAATTAAATTGCAACAAAACTGAACTCCTGTAAATTAGGACTAAAATGCATCATAATAAAATGAGCTCCTTCCCAGTCAATCTTGGCGTTGATCTCATCAAACCTGCCTCCACTGCAAAGAATCTCGGTGTCATTTTTGAGTCCTCCTTCTCTTATTCCGCCCAAATAAATCACATTAAAAAACTTTCTTACTTTCACCTCCGTAACATATCCCGTGTTCGCTCTTTCCTCTCCTTTTCTAATGCTGAGAAACATGTCCATGCTTTTATCACATCCTGCATCGATTATTGTAACTCGCTGCTGGCAGGTGCCCCTTCTAATCTTATATCACAGTTCCAGCTTATTCAAAACTCGGCTGCAAGAGTCCTTACTCGAACCAGCAGCAGCGAGAACATCACACCCATCCTGCTCCGTCTTCACTGGCTCCCTGTGTCTTACAGAATCGAATACAAAATCCTACTAATAACCTACAAAGCCTTAAATAACCTTGCGCCAAACTACATCAGTGACCTTCTCCATCACTATGTGCCTGCCCACTCACTAAAATCCTCTGATTCTGGTAATCTTGTTGTACTCCACACTAATCTACACTCCATGGGTGACAGGGCCTTCAGCTGTATAGCGCCCAGACACTGGAATGACCTACCGAAATTAATCAGATCAGCTGACTCCATGAATTCCTTTAAAAAACAACTCAAAACTCATCTGTTCAGGATGGCTTTTAGCTCTACTTGACTTCATTCCCCTTCTCTCAGTTTACCTCTCTGTCAAGATGCTCATGTAACCTGTATGTGTGTGCTAGACCATCAATTCTGTTGTCGGTTAGGCTTTCTCTGAATTTACTGTCTTAATCTTCTTTATTTATTTATTTGGTTTGTACTATGCTTTATACTGTATACTCTGCCGTTCTTTCATATATTCTGTAAGTGCCTTGAGCATGGGAAAGGCGCTATATAAATAAAATGTATTATTATTATTATTATTATTATTATTATTATTATTATTATTATTATTATTATTATTATTATTGTTATTATTACTTTTCTTCTTCTTTTGCGACTGCATCATGACAATTAAACAAAGTTCCCCTGGCTGAGACCCAACACTTTTTGTCTGTTTAATACACAATGTCAACCAATGTTGCACTGTCTGAAGAAATTGAAATTGATATTACAGCAAGGAAAAGATCAAAACCGTAACTTAAAATCAACTACTACAAGAAATTAAAGATTAAAGTTTTGGAATGGCCTTCACAGTCCCCAGACTGAAAATCTGTGGGTGGATCTCAAAGCATGCAGTACATGCAAGATGACCTACAAATATTTTGACAGTAGTGCTCTGTATGCAAGAACATAAAGAGTGTTAGCTGACTACAAAAAACACTTGGAGTCTGCCATTTCCGCCAAATAGGATGTTGTTAAGTATTAACTGATACCCAGACTTTTTCACATGTCACATTTTATGTTTTTTCTGATCTGTTATCTTCAGAAAAAAAACAGGACCTCTTTTTGCTTAACCAGTAAAACATTTAAATTGACTAGTGTGTTTAAACTGGTAGCAAATTAAAGTGATTTGCTCAAGGTCATACAGTTAGTCAGAAGTGAGAACTGTACTGGCAGCTACATAATTTAAAGTCCAAAGCCCTAGAAACTAGCCTATAATGTCTTATATACTTCATCATAGTTTGTAAAATAAATAGGTGGTTTAGCTCAGAAATTTTGTTTCTACTTAAATAAATTATGTACACAATGTCATGGAGGAACCCTGATGACTCAGTGCTTAGTTCACTGCCTTGCTGGACTCCTGGCATGAACTCCAGACTTGCTCAATGTCTGTGTGGGTTTTAATTCTCATCCTAAAAACCTTTAGGTTAGGCTAACTGGCAAGCATACACTACCCTGGTGTAAGTAAGTGTTAAAGTGTACATGTCTGTCCACTCCAACTTTACTTACTAGGCTCCAACTGCCTATAAATGTGAATCAAAATAAGCAGTTTCAGAATACAATTGAATGAAAAAAGAATATGAAAACGACAAGATTTAGTTTAAATGTTACCTGCAGCAGTTAGTAGGTTGGGCAGTGGACTTTCCTCTGGGATGTTGCGGTGATAGCCCAACTCTCACATTCAATCCCAGGAGGCTTGACATATAAAGATACTGTTTCAGCAGTGGATATTAATCTAAGAACTAAATGGAACTTAAGGCAACAGTAATAATGAAGGCGCTTGTATACTTTGGAACGATTTTGACCATAGATGACTGTATAGCTGTGGTGGGCTGGCACCCTGCCTGGGGATTGTTTCCTGCCTTGCGCCCTGTGTTGGCTAGGATTGGCTCCAGCAGACCCCCGTGACCCTGTAGTTAGAATATAGCGGTTTGGATAATGGATGGATGGATGGATGACTGTATAGGGGGAGCCTTTTGTATAGAGGCTGAACTGAAACATATTGGTTGAGCTAGACAGTGTTTGCATTAAGTAATCTTCCTTGTATTTTAATATATAATGACAATAGTTTGGATTCAACTGAATTTACTTGCTAATAGATACTTGATAGTGAAAATCCATTGATCTAGGCAATTCTTTTTTATTCATTCATTCACTCATTTTCCTTCATTCCATATTCATGTGAGGCACATAATAGATATATTTATCTGTCTGTTATATAGTGTCTTAAATACAGAATCTATCTATCTATCTATCTATCTATCTATCTATCTATCTATCTATC
>JANRMT010062791.1:20482000-20512906 GCA_026402145.1 Polypterus bichir lapradei
TATCTATCTATCTATCTATCTATCTATCTATCTATCTATCTATCTATTTTACACATACTGGACTGTACAGATGCGTACACTCACAGATACTGTATATGTTAGAGATTGGAAAAAATGTTCTTTGTTTAAAGTTTATCTGCAAAAAATAATGCTATTAAGGTTTAAAGGATGGAGTGGGTAGTCTGTCTATGCCTAAAGCAGCAGTATAAAAGAATCAGTATACACAGCTGCCTCAGGCTTTTATTAGGATTCCATGGTGTGAGGCTTCAGTTCTTGGAGATTCTTGATTTCAGCCAGAACCTAAGCATGAAAAGTCAAGTTGAACAGCAAGTCAATTTTGCTGTGCTCTCAATGAACATGCAGTTGTTATTGTGTGTGCAGTATGTTATGACTAGGGAGGCACCATAGCATTAACCACTTGTGAAAATTTCAGAATTGATCAGTAAAGTGTAAGGAATAATTTCTATGTTGCCAACTTCTGTCTTCCCTTACAGTAATGGTTCTTTACCTCTTCAGACATTTGTGCTATTGAAAATGCGTTAGCAGTTTTAAGTTTGATACCAAATATGTAGCCATAGCCTTCAAAAGCTGTAGTGACAGAAATGACAGAAAAGTGAAAGGAAACACAGAGAGCTAAGGTTGGCAGTGTATTTCTTCATATAGCAAGTTAAAAATCAAAACTCATTTATTAAAAGGCAAAATTTAGTGTTCTGCTAGACTCTCTTGTGTAGATAAATTCTTGATGAACTCATTTTAAAATAACAGTCACGATCCACTGTACCAATCCCCTTCATAATTTTAAACACTTCAACCATGTCTCCTCTTAATCTTCTTTTGCTTAAACTGTATAGGCTCAGCTCTTTTTATCTTTCCTCACAATTCAACCCCTGTAGCCCTGGAATCAGCCTAGTCGCTCTTCTCTGGACCTTTTCTAGCACTGCTATGTCCTTCTTGTAGCCTGGAGACCAAAACTGCACACAGTACTCCAGATGAGGCCTCACCAGTGCATTATAAAGGTTGAGCATAAATAAATTAACAAGTATATAAAAAGTCCTCCTGCTTTACACATCTTTCATTTACTTTTCTCATTATTTTATATATTGTAAGCAATACAAATTGATATCTGAGATTCAAAAAGTGATTATGTCAGATTTACAGGGCTATGAGATATAAGTGAAGTTGAGGAAAGAATGGCATGGGTAAGATTTCCAAGTGCAATTTGTTAAGTGTCTAGTCATAATCATTCTGCTAAGTGAATTTATTCAGCATTAACCTGTCTGTGTCCATCCATCCATCCACTAGCCAACCCGCTTTATCCTAACTACAGGGTCACGGGGGTCCGCTGGAGCTAATCTCAGCAAACACAAGGCATGAAACAAACCCCAGGCAGGGCGCCAGCCCTCTGCAGGGCGCACACACACACACGCACACACACCAAGCACACACTACGGACAATTTAAAATTGCCAATGCACCTAACCTGCATGTCTTTGGACTGTGGGAGGAAACTGGAGTGCCCGGAGGAAACCCACGCAGACACAGGGAGAACATGCAAACTCCACGCAGGGAGGACCCAGGAAGTGAGTGAACTGCGAGGCAGCAGAGCTACCCACTGCGCCACCATGACGTCCAACCTGCCTGTGTTTTAATGTAAAATTATACATGTGTTGCTTTGGAAAGAAACTTGGAGTTAAGTAGGTATGGAAAAAAATCAGTCTCCCAGTCTACTATGTAATTGTATAGAGAGTACTAGGATGTTCAGAACATTACTGACTTTTCTGTTCTCTTATGTTCTGTTCTGATCTCTTTTACTTGCTATTGAGAATTGCACAAGACCTTTATTATGTGCTACCCGCAGAGAGTGGGGTTAGCCTCCTGAAGTCATTTGATGTGGAGAGAACAAGATGAAAGAGCAGGATATCAGGTCAAGAGGTCCACCTCCTTCTGTATATCCGTTAAATGTTACTCTGTAGCAGAGACTCTCCTATAAAAATAATGTAAGAATTTGTAAACTATTGTAAGTTTTATAACTTCTTTGGGTAAGGGCTGTTCCCAAATACATAAAGCTGAATGTGTGGTTGTTTGTTGTCCAATGCCACAACAACATTCTATACAGATTTCCAATTAGTATGAGTCGAGACCATAGGCTATTTTTGTTCCAAAACATTTCCCATTTAAAAACTTTCACTAGAGACTACACCTTCACTTCATAGGGGTAGTACCTCTAGGAGGCAAGTTTTTGACTTGGAACTTGGCACTGATGGGTTTAGTCAGTGACATTTTGGTTTAAGGCCAACATTTTTCCCCATGGAGAATTTACTTGGTGACCACACCAACACTTTATTCCACCCCAGTCAGTGCCAAGTACCCTGCTAGTACATAATAGGCATGAAATTACCGTAATAACCATACCAGACTGACATCCTGTCTGTGATGAAGAGTGGTTCCTTAACCAGCCAGGAGGACACTATGGAAGGTCAATGCAAATGGATGCAAATGCTGACCAGGATGAGTCCTTTTTCCATTTCCAGTTGGGGAGATAAATAATGGATAGACATGGGATACTGCCTGCCGGGAAGTAATAATATAAGTCACAGTGCTCCTCGGGTCTGACTCCATTTTGGACACCTGCAGGACAGCATGAAACTTGTAGTTTGGTAAGGAAGCTTTGTTGGGTTCCTCAGGGGCCACTAGGAGAAGCTTCCAGGAGAAGACTCCCATATTGTGTAGTGTTTCTACTGGATTCTGAAGTGCATCATGGGTGCACTGTTCCCACCCCAAAAACTACTCCCTCCGTAAAGGAAGTGTCAGGAAGAGGTGGACAATGATTGTTTGATAGGAGGAGGAGAAGGAGAAAAAGAATGAGAATAAGAATTGGTATTGTGACTGTGATAGGTTTGTAGGAAAAGAGCCTGCTAAAAGGTACTTTGCATGATAAAAAATAATTATTTGATCCCAGGTCCGTTGCCTGTGTGATTGTGTCTGAGGTTTGGGGGTCTGAGACACCTCACAGTAGTCATAATATATACCATATGCACTCATAATCACTTTTTTATACTTTATGAAGGATCAACTCTCTGCAAGACAAGAATGATACTTCTGCCTCGTTTTTGGATTCATTCCTACAGTTTTGGGTAATTGAAGAGGCATACAAATAGAATGAACCCATGCACCTCTCCTGTTATTAGCAGATAAGCTTTGACATTCCTACACAATAATATCTGTAATATGTTCATGCCACATCTAAAAATATGTTTTATTGGCAATTACCGCTTTACAGTTTTTCTCAATTAAATTCAAATCATTATACAGCCTAAATAAGGTGCCTCGGATGAAGACAAAGACGTAATGCAAAATCCCTGAGCTTGCTGTTTTATAACTCTGGCCATTATCTAGCTGGTAATGAAATTGTATAATGGTATTGATCTGGCCGTGAGGGAAAATTGGTTTGACTTCTTTTGCAAGCAGTGAGGAAAAATCAATTGTAAATCACAATCTGGTGTGTTATATAATGCAACATTTTATACTTGGCTGCATAATTATGCAGATTTGTTGCATAGGAGGTATTGTATGGATATTCAGAGTTTCACTGTATATTACACATTAAAATAATAATAAATGAAGTGCTCATATACATGTAATAAAAGTAAAACTGTCTTCAGTTTACAGTGAACAAGGAACAAAACATGAAACCAGTCATTTTCCACCCCACTTGATCCTGAGCAGGGTCACAGGGGTGCTGGAGCCTATCCCAGCTAGCATAGGGCACAAGGCAACAAACTCTGGACAGGGCGCCAGTGCGTCACAGACGTTAAGTCAGTACCAGCATATTTACAGAGCGATTTTATTGTTTAGGCTGGTTCTCGTGTTCCAGAATATGGAAGTTCACACTATGAGTTTAGAGATGTCTTTCCTATTTACATACAATAGTAAAATATGGCTATTGGACATTTATCAAATACATCTCTGTGTTTTTTAATATATACAATATTGCACAATATTGGATTCTTGCTATTGCAGAAAAACCAAAAAAACTCAAAGGTTAAATTCAGTGAAGGAATCAGTGAAAGTATTTATTAGTCAAGTGAATATATAGTGATTATTCAGAGATATATCAGGACATATGTTACCTGCTACTCCAACTATTCAAACAAGTTGCTTTCTGTATACTGAAAGATCTTCTATCTCTGGTAAGCGTTATGTTTTTTCTTGATGTGGTCCTGTGATGATTGATGCCTGTTACAGCTTGACCCTGGTGAGGCGAGATACACCACTTTATATACCAACTCCTTATTTTAATCTCCTTGTTGTTTTTTATGGTGTATGTCAAGGCTATATTTAAGCGGTTAATTCCTAACCACTTTACATGTTGAAATTGACAATAGCTGGACTAACACTATTATTTCCTACCCTGCTTTTGAGTAAAACTGTACAAAATGAAATAGAAAAACAATGGTGAAGGTATCAAAAAGTGGTTTAAAGTGTGTGCGCTAGGGTTGGTTGACCTGTGACATCAATATTGGTAGGCAAAAATCAATGCAGGGTTTTAGATGTCTGGCTTATATACGTGAGGAATTGGAGAGGGCAGTCAATATGGTACAGATGTTGAGAAGGAAAGAGTTCGGTGAAGATGCTCAACTGCCATTGGCTTTGTCTTCAGGTGTGGTGCTCTGGAGATAAGCAAAGCCATGCCCAGATTATAGAGAGTCAACAAGAAGGTAGAGAAATCTTGTTAGGGATAGCAATAAGAAATCAATCATTATCAGCTGCTAAAATTTTAATATAAGGTCTGGCATGGGGCAAAGGTCAATTCTTTATTAATTTCTTCATGCTCAAATTGCCAAAAACATGACTGCCACCCAGTCACCTTTGTGCATTCCAGCTGAAAACAACCTGAGCAGTACCACATTCCATTTTGCCATAATGTAAGGTGGATTCATCCAGGGAGTGTCACTGTGTTTTCAGTGTAATATTTGATCAATAACCTGTCATAAGTGAATCAGACAGGGAAACAAAAGAATTTTGATTGTGTCTAGTCCACCTAGAAGGGCTGTCATTTTCAAAAGCGTTGAAAAAGCTCAGATCTGGTTATTTCTGTTCATTTGCCACCACAGCAGACTGGGAAGAATTTGTCAATTCTACATACCCAGTGACTAGACTGTACATTAGCAGCCACCACAGTGTAGTTTAGGGATCAGGGCTTCATTAACTTCAGCCCCTAAACTTCATTCCTGAGCAAAACAATCATATAATTTGCTTTAAAACATTTTGGAAACCTCACCAGCTACAGGATCCAGTTTTTTAGCCTAATGGGACTGACATCAACTCTGCAAAGAGCAACAAAACCTCACAGAACCAAAAAAAACTTCTTACTATACAGCGTTGTGTTGATTTGATTATACATTTATACGGTAATTTTTGTCACATGTAGACAATACTGTGAAATTCTTTCTTGTATGTGCTAATCAAAATGCAACACATCTCCACCACCATATTTAGTAAATATAACTACCTTACCTCTGTTTACTTACTTGAAAAATCTCTCAACATGTTTGTCAATAATGGACATACAAAATAAGTACATTTCTATTACACATATTAAGCATGGTGGCACAGCGGTTAGTACTACTGCCTCATGACTCCAAGTTCAAATTCCAGCCCAACACATGCAGTACTTGGATTATAACATATCTGTGTTTTGCTTTTCTGTATATGTCTGTTTTTCCTACAGTTTTAATGCCATTTCATCAATTTGGAATTAAACATCTGTTCTACAAATATGAGGAAATAAAGATATAAGCAATGCAGCAACAAGAAATCGAATAGCAGTCTGACTAGGTTTTATTTCAAAAGTGAATTGTTACACATTGTGGACTAACCAACATCTTTACTTAATATTTGTCCTTTATAGTACAGCTGCTCTTAAAGCTTTAGTACTAGTAGCTAACTGGAAATATATAGTAATCACAGCATCCCAACTCTCTGACAAGCAAAATTAATGAAATATGAAAACTGGATGATGTGACCACTAGGGGGCGCTGTAGCTCCTCAAACCCAGAACACAAGTGCAGTCATACAGTCAAAAGGCTTCAATAAAAGTGGTTTATTAAATTCAATACCTTACGCGCATTTTAATCCTCCACAAACAGACTTCTGTCCACAATAAACCCTCCATCTCTCCCCCAGGCAAGGTTTATCTACCTCCTCCCGACTCACCTGGATGAGCCCGGAAGGCTCCTTTAATCCCAGGACCCAGGAGTGCTTCCGATGTCAAGTGACTACTTCCAGGTCAGGCGGAACTTCATTTGAGGTGCGCACCCTTCTTATGGCCCTCTGGCGGCACCCAACCACCCCAACAGGGTTGACCTCTGAGCCTTGCGAGATTGTGAATGGTAGCTCTGCCTGAGGGAAGCTGCCACCTAGCATACTGGGAGAGAACAAATAGCCCACAGAGACACTCCTTCACTGCCTTTCCATTTTATCCCGGCTGCGAAAGGTACTGACAACACATCTGTCCATCTACCTAGGGCCTCCCATCTGGGTAAGGAGCCTTCCCGTTTGGCACTTACAAAGGGCTCAGTTTGTTTAGATCATTGAGCTACAAAACAAGTGGGTTGTAGATAGATAGGGTCCTACGGTCCTAAAAATGAAACTTCAGGCACCTAAGTCATCAATTAACACCCAAGTTAGGTATCTGATACTCAAACATTTGTCTGTTGATGCTGTTAATAAAATTCTCATCTTTGCATTTGTAAGTATGAGAGAGTCAGTCATAAAGGATTGGGGCACAAAAAAAAAGTAAGAAGCAATAGTAATCAGTTCTTTTCAGACTGGATTCCAAGATCACACTGAAGTGAGGTGGAATAGCAGATGCTTTTATGGGATCCAGCCAGGAAGAGCGCAGGTCCAGGATGGTGTATGGCAGAGTGATATCAGAGGTGCTAAGGGTGTTACTCTTCTGTTCTGCAGAGGAAAAAATAAATACGCTGATGATATCACCATCTTGGAGCTCATCAAGGGGGGGGGAACAAGTCAGGGTACAGGACCCTGGTAAACAACATTCTTGTCTACGGAGAGGAGAATGACCTCATCTTTAACATAGACAAGACCAAAGAAATAATATCGGACTTCAGGAAGAATCCTCCCCCTCTACAGCCTCTTATCATCAAAGGGCCACAGATTCCTGGAACTGCAGGTTACATCAGACCTGAGTTGGACTCTTAACACCACAGCCACAGTGAAAAAAGCCCAGCAAAGGCTATATTTTATTAGGTTGCTCAGGAAAGCCGGCCTGAACCATCACCCTCTCACCCAGGCCTACAGAGGATTGATAGAGAGCATTCTCACTGCAGGTATCACTGTCTGGTATGGGAACACCACACAGGCAGAGAGGAAGGCTTTGCAAAGAGTCATAAAGACTGCGGAGAGGATCATAGGGACAAATTTCCTTCCATGGACTTTATGTATGCTCATTGTTGTCGGAAAAGAGCAGAGGGAATTATCAGGGACAAACTCCATCCAGCTCACTCTCTGCTCAGACAAATAAACTGTACAGTATGTACAATCTGAGACACAGCAGAGCAGACAGCATCATCACTCACTGAACAAGGTTTGTCAATAGCTTTTTCCAAGCCACAGTCAGACTGATGGCAAAACAAAATTATTGAATATGTGTAATAACCTCACACTACCTCACTTCACTTGTCATGCAAATTCAACCTTGAACCTTGAAGAAGCTACAGTGCCAACGCCTGGTCCGGAGGACAATTACCATCACCAAAGCTTTTCAGCTGTCTCTGAAATGCATGCATGTAATTCATAATTTTAGGATTCCTAAATATGAAAACCCAAGTTAAATGTTTTCCAGGTGCAAGGATTTTTGGCAAAACCATTTGTGCAATTGTGTGCCTTTAACAGTACATTATTATTATAATTATCCATCCATTTTCCCAGAACACTTCTTGTCCAGCAGGTAATGGGCAGTCAGACCTTATATAATCAACAACTGGCTCTAGGCAAGAATAAACTCTTAAAAGGATGTTAAACTTAATTAAACTAAATTAAGCAAGGATTGTAGCAAAGGTCACAGAATGACATACACGTTCTTTCCACAGTCTGGAAGTCGCCAGCTGTCTCAGTCTAGGAATTTATTCAGTGTTATTGCAACTAACCAGTTGAAACGTGTGACCTACATAGATGCAGTCTCATCTCAGTGAGCCATAAAAGGAGAATCACATCCCCAAATCACCGTTTCCCCTGCCTCAATCTCTGTGGGTGAAGCCCCTTCTGAGATGTATTGCCATGCTTCCATGTATGCAATGTCAGGCTACCCTGACTGTTACACCACCCAACATGAAGAACATTAGCTTCACATGACTCCAACCACTGATCAACCCACAGATTCACTATAATAATTTTCACTGTCATCTATTAGTTGGATAGAAGCAGCTTCTCTATAAGAAGCTGCGGAAAGTGCAATAAGCATTGCTGGAGGTGTGCTTGTGCACCATTCCAAACCTTCAGATAACACCTCCCATAATAAATGGGATTTATCCTTTTTAAGAACCACAGCTCTTCTTAGTGATTTCTGCCTGTTTATACTACAACTACCTGCCCATTTATCTAACATGCATGTCTTTGTAATTCAAGACCCATGTAATCATGGGAAGAACCTGTCAATTCTACATACACAGTGCCTAGACTGCACATTAGCAGCCACTGCAGTCTTGTTCAGAGTTCAGTACCTCACCAGCTTCAGCCCCTGTACGAAAGCGAGACCATACTTGACCAAAATAACATTTGCCTTACTACAATGGTGATATTATATCATTTACTTTAAAATATTATGGAAACCTTTAATCTTTACAAGCTATCAAAAGACCACTTTATGAAGGTTTTACCCTTTTGAGACTTGAAGGAGCAGCATCTTTTCAGAGATGAAACATACTTAGTAGTCATGTTCAAATCGTATATGTGCTGTGCAGTTAAATAAAGTACCAACTGTCATGTGAAAGAAAGTTTTTTATAAGCCTCCATTCTTCAAGTAGAAAGCAAATTCCTGTCTGGAGCTTTATACAGGTTATTGCACAGAATGATCAGAGCAGTCCCCTCCTGTTCAGGCAACAACTACTGTAAATTAAATTCTGTTGAATGAGTTAATATGCTAGTGGTGTTTCCAAGTTTGTAAAGAATTGTAAACAGTGTTTTAAATTTTTAAGCTACTCTGGAGACATCGGCCATCTTGGTCTGAGACTGAAACAAAGTCTGATTGCCAACGAAAGACATTTTTATGTTATTTGGCAACACTGAACACTAAAACAGTCAAAACTAAGCTCCCAGTTTTGAGATTTAATGCAAGTTAAGTATAAGTCGTCAGCTTTAAGATTTAACTACACTGGACTGCAGTGTGTTAACTTTCCACCAACTGGAAAACTTCCATTTTCTCAAATTTGTAAAGAAGGGTGGTATTTATCTCCAGCTCTTTTACATTATCACACCATTTTCTTTAAAGGAAAAGGCCATGTTTCATTAACATTTGTAGATGAGAAGAGCTCGATGTCATCAGTGTATGACATGAAAGTTGTGTTTGCACAATACTGCTAATGCTGAGAAAATAATACTGAATTCATACATTCATACAGCCAGGATGAGTAGGAGAACCTTACCTGGATGGGAGGACAAGATATGGGAAAAATGTGGAAAAGATCCTAAAATTGGACATTCCCCATTCGCTAGATGGCGGCATCCCAGAACCACGGTAGCCATGTGAAATGCAGTGGGACATGATGGGAACTGCAGTGCTTAAAATTATGCCCTGCTTGGTCCCATGCGAGATGCAAGGGGTTGCTGCAGGAATTCGAGATCCCTACTACGCCTTGGCACTTGAAGTACTCTTGGGTCCGACATAAAAGGAAGCCACCCAGCCTCCTCCAGTGAGTCAGTTCTGGGAGAAAGAAAGGCAAAATTTTCTGGAGGGAGGTGGATGGACAGAGACAAGACAGAAGGAGAAAGAAGAAGACTATTGTGTTTATTAGTGCTTGTGTGACCTGAAAGAAACCTTTTGCGAAGTATTTTGTAATAAACGCCTCTATTTCTAATCTGTGACAATCAAACAGTCTTATTGGAACCTAGAAGGGATAAGCTGCATAGAAGCAGGTATGTCAAAACAAAAATAAATAGATGGCATATTGCATTGTTAGAAGACATGAATATTAACTATTTTGGAAGTCAATGATCAGCTGGCACCCAGGTGGGACTGAGGATTGATTATCTAGCTAGAAGGAACTCATAATTGAAGGTGAATATCAGTGGATAGGTGCCTCAGTCGGGATGTTTGGAAGGATATAATGAAAGGACAGGGGGTGACTGCCTCCCGGGGCTGTGTGTTCTCCCAGTGCACTGGGTGCCAGTATCTCTCTGGCATCACTCCTGTTTGGACACCTGCAGGGCTGCGTGTGAGTTGTAATTTTGGAGGACAGACCCAGTGGAGTCCGTGTTTGGGCACTAGAGTGTGCTGTTGGGTGGAGGCTCCCCTGCAGTATGTACCTGGAAGTGCTTCCTCACCACAGTGCTGATGCATGGAAAGTGCTCCTGAGTTAAAAGGAGCACCTCCTCCTCCTCATTAAGGTGAGTTAGAATACAACAAGAAGGACAACGCTTGCCTGGGAGGTTTGAAGGAGGAAAGGACAAAGTAAAAGCCTTGTGTTTATTGTGGAGAAGCCTGTATCAACGAATTTTATTTAACAAACAGGCTTGATTTGAACAGTGGACTTGTGTGGTTGAAGGTGTGTCTGTGTTTTGGTGCTTTGTTATGTCCCCCATTGACCACATAATGATAACAGTATGTTAAAACACACATAATATATGTAAAGGGTTGTGTTACAATTGTAATTATTCACCCTAACCCTTTGAACCCTGACCTTACTAGCATTTCTGCACTATACCCCTAGCCTCCCCAGCAATTTTCAAGATTTTTATAAAACAAATTTTTGATTTACTGTATTAAAGTTATATTTTATAATATGACAGTAATACGGTAATAACCCACAATATTTTAACAACAGATTGATACTATAAAACAAGCTGTACCACTTACAGTCTTCCTGTTTCATCATTTTGTATCATCCAGTGTACAGACCTAACACCAAAACTGTACCTTTGAGTGATATGCTTTAAAATGGTTTTCAGTGCCAGAAACAATGCACAAGAACACTTCACATGATTTTTGCCACTTTCCGATCAATCATCCTGCGATGATTCCCCACAGGGCTCTAACTTCTGGTGTCAAACACCCAAACTCTCTTAAGTGCAGCACAGTAATTGTGTTATTGAAAACTAGAAAGGAAAAGCTGCATAGAGGCAAGTATGTCAAAATAAAAATAAATATTAACAAGTATATTGTACTGTGAGAAGACATATGTAATAATTACAGTGGAAGGCAAGGATCAACTGGCATCCCAGGTGGGATTGAGGATTGGTTATCCAGCCGGAAAGAACTCATAATGGAAGGTGAACGTTGGTGGATGGGTGTCCTTACCAGGATGGTTGGTGTTCCTTTTCCCAGTTGGAAGGATATAATAAAAGGACTACTTGTTCAGGGGAAAGTGGCAGGAGGGAAGTGTGACTGGGGTATTACACCTTTCACACCATAGCGAAGGTGTCCTAAGGTGATCTCAGGGTGGCCAGAAACCTCCCATGGAAGAGAAGAACAAAAGATCTCTTTGCCTGGTTTGTTCTTCTCTGCATCTAAAGTACAACTGAAATCTTTTCTGTTTCCTTCTGGAAACCTTTGAGCAAAAAAAAAAAACTGACCTGCAGCAAAACAAATAGCAGAATAACATTTGTACGTAGCATAACAGTGTAACTGGACAGCAGTATATTGTTTGTGTAGTCTAATATAGCAATGTCCGATATGCCGGCCAGCTGGGTTATGACAGCAAAGTGGTGTTGTGGCTTTCTGAGTAATCGGCAATGGTCTATAAGATTTAGAGAGAAGAGTAGCATAACAGTAGTGTAGTGTAACAGCTATGCATAGGCCATTATTTAGGCTGACAAGGTTATGACGGTAGATAGGTGGGCCGTTATACTGGCCTTTTGGGTATATAAGTGTCTTTGTGTCTGTGTATCTGTGTGCCTGTGAGGTTACTATGTCCCTGCCATTCCAACAGATGGTGCATCACAATCATTTGTAGTAATAAAATGCACTACATTGGTCATTTCAACAGATGGTACATCACAAACATTAACTCTGCTTTTACGAATCCCATACCAAATGGAAGATAACAAAGGCATATACACTCACCAGCCACTTTATTAGGTACACCTTGCTTGTGTCTGGCTGGACACACTTTTGCATTCAGAACTTCCATAATTCTTTGTAGCATAGATTCAAAAAGGTGCTGGAAACATTCCTCAAGGATTTTGGTCTAAATTGACATGATAGCATCATGAAGTTCCTGCAGATTTGTCAGCGGTAGATCCTTGATGCAAATCTCCTGTTCCACAACATCCCAAAGGTGCTCTACTGGATTGAGATCTGGAGACCGTGGACGTCATTTGAGTACATTGAACTCCTTGTCATGTTCCAGAAACCAATCTGAGATGATTTGAGCTTTATGACATGGCGCATTATCCCGATGGAAGAAGCCATCAGAAGATGAGAACACTGCAATAATAAAGTCACTTAAATCACCTGTCTTCTCTATTTTGACACTTGGTTTTAACTTCAGCAGGGTGTCCTGGCAATGTCTACATGTTTAAATGTATTGAGTTGCTGCCATGTAATTGGCTGCTTAGGTATTTGTGTTGAAGCAGTTGAACAGGTGTACTTAAAGTGGCCAATGAGTGTACATTGCATTTGCCATTCCAATAAATGGCAAATGATTACTGCAGATGCTTATGATGCACCGTCTGTTGGAATGACAAATGCAATGAATTTTATTATTACATGCATGACAAAATACATTTCAATAGATGGTGCACTGCCAACATTATTGATGAGGTCTACTTGGATTTCAACCCATCATAGACAGGTAGCACAGCTACTAATTTAGAAAACAATAAACACTGTTCTCTGTCTTGTGAAATAGAATAGGGGTACCAAACTCAGATGTCTATCTAAATAAAATATGTAAAAAGAATTTGGGACACCCTGTTTATTATCAGGAAGTAAATGAAAAAACGAACAGTTGTAATAGCACTGCTAATTAAATTACAGTACATTGGTGAGAGATATTGACTGACGTCATCTTGAGGTTTCTTTGTAGCTAAATATCCTGGAGGCAGGAAATGGAGGGGTGGGCAGCAAGTTTAAGTGGGTTTAGAGGAGTTCCTCTGGGTCATAGTTCTCATGACTGTGAAACATGTAGACGACCTCCAAATTTTTCCCTGTCATCCCCTTCAAAATTGAACCTACATCGTTTCCTGCAAGTGACACTTTGAATTGATGCTGACACATTTTCATGCATTAGAAGTTAAAAAAGAATTTTTATTGACTCCAAATAAGGCAGTCAATATTCTTAACTTTATGTACAAAATACAATCTCTGGGCACTTTACCAAGCAAACAGACTTTCAAGGTGAGCTAAACCAATACATGAACAAAAGTTTAGCATTCTCTGTGTTATGGAATATGATTGTTCTCATGTTTCTTCAAGAAAGCATGCATTTGTCACATTGTTTCTTTCTGCCTTGCATCATTTCTATCCCGCATTTTGAAATTACTCTCTCCCACACTGCCTGTTCAAAAGGGTGACATTTTGATCCACCGGCCCAGCTTTTCCAAAGGAGCTACTGTCAATATTAAATAACAATGATGAGAAATAGGCAGGCCAAGCTGTTTAAGTCCAGCCTGCAGCTGTTAACTGAACAAGCCTAGCACAGACCGTATCCCCTGAATCATCCTTTGAAATATCTTATCTGATGTCTATCTGCCCACTCTCCAAACAAAAAATCCACTGTTTACAAAAGACATTAAAGACTTTCGCCCAAGAAGAAGCCGAACAAGAGGCTTTTGGTGATGAGACAGATGCATTAAGGTTGCGGTTTGAATAAAGAGAAGGGATTTTGTTTTAACATTTTCATGGGTACAAAGAGCAAATTAGGAAATGTTCTTTGTAATTCCCTTTAAATAATCACAGACTGTGTGACACACAATACTATCAAAGTGCTAGCAGACATCCCTGGAGCTTCCTCTGATCCCAGAAGCAAGTTCTGCCAAAGTCTCAGTGCATTTTACCCAGACAAAGCCGAGGTTTTCCTAGTTGCACTTAAAAAGGCCAGATTTCTTTTAGACAGATATTGACGGAGCCTGAAATCAACCCCTTTCAAATTAGTTGGGAAAGTCGTTTAATTCTTCTTTTCAATTTCAGTGTAATGCCCACATATTCCCATGACACTACACTGAGGAAAATGAAGTGAACCTGTAAACGCTATTTACCAGCTGTGCAGCTCACTAGGAATAATCAGAAAGAGTAACTGATTTCACACTTCATTTTGCACTACATCCCCCACCACTACCACCTACAAGGCAGCATTTCATATTTTCTAGATAAGTGTATTTCTTGCCATTTTATCATTAATTTATAGCATGAGGGTAGTGTGCTTTAATGTTTTTTATGTGAGGTGCTTTGACAATAAATGAAAGGGGAAAACAGAGGCTATGTAGTCATTTTGAATGCAGGCTTACTCCTTTCAAAACTACAAAACTCAAGCACCTTTCAGATTAAATTACATCCTAGCTGCATTGCTTAAAAGGAACTGTGCAAATAGGTTACCCGAGGATCACATAGTGAACAAATAGCTCTATGGTTTGGCTACATTATATTATTTTTTGGCTGCTAAGCAAGTACTCTACCGGGTTGAAGCCAATTCTTAGAGCTACCAGTACTCCAGCCTAATCAGTTTTCATGATTGCATCTAAATGTGAGCCTACATGGTGGCACACAGGTTAGCTGTGCTACCTCACAGGTACTTTTTATGTGAAACTTGTGCGCCCTTCTAAGTTTTTCTTCTGCGTAATCCACTTTATCTTCCTTACGATTTCAGGTTAGATTAACTGATAACCCAAAAACTGTCCCAGTATGAGTGAAAGTGAGTGTGTACAGTTTAATGTAATAACTCCCTAAACCCCTAACCCTGAATTGGGTTGGAAAATCAAAGGATGGTTGTAAATGAGTTATAAACAAACAAATGTGACAATAAGTATGGCCAACTTTCAATTAAAGGTGGTGCAATTAATACTGGGGGAATAACAAGGCCCAAAAATATGAAAAGTTGGGACAGCAGCCAGGATGTCCTGTTTAGTTTCTTGACTTACAATCAAAACAGCTTGTGATGGTGCAATCTCAACAGTAGGGTCCAAAACAGCTTTGGTAGGCAAACTAGAGCTGTTCTTTCGGGGGGTCTTCTTGAATAAGATGCGATCAGCTCAATCCAAAATAGATGCTCTCCACCAGGGAGCCCAGACTTCATAGGGTTCCTGACTGAATGAGTAAATGTTGCCCCCGTAAGTCAAACAGGGGAAGGACAATGAAGGGAGACCGCAACCCTGTGATGGGAATTTCCTGTTTAATCATCCAATGACATCTGAGACATTCAGTTTTAAACGAGAGGAGTGGAAAAGAAGGGAGAGAAAGGAGATCAAGAGATTTCATTTTCAAACTCATCACTTCTGTTCATTGTACAATTCCACTGCTTGCTTTTTCGGATCATCATCACGACAACCACTGCAGAGAAACCCCGGGGTTTGGATTCATACCAGCCATTGCCAAGGACATTCATTGTGAGGTCGTTTTGTATTTCGGGAAGAAGCAAAATATCACGTTAGTCAATATTCAACTACCACCAGACTTTATTAGCTTTGGACTCATTTACCACATATATTTCTATGGCCATTTATCATTAATCTGTGTTTGTGTTCCGTATTTATTCATTTATTGTTTAGGGACAAGGGAGGGCTTTTGTAAATATTATTATTTATTCGAGTGTTCATATAAATAATTTTTATATATATAATTATTCACTAGTGTTTTTCGGATAGTGGTGAATTGTGTGCACATACATAGTTTAAGTATTTGTCTGTCCTTGTGTGTGTATATATTTATCCACTGTCAATATATCTGCACTTGATTTTACATTGCTGTCTTGTAGTGCTTGTTATTTCGTCATTTGGGGAAAAAAATTGAATAATTATAAGGAGTACGGCTTGGTATTATCTTGAGAATCCTCAGGTTAGCCAAGGCAATAGTCTTGGTAGTGTAGTTGCCGGTCTGGGTAAAGGGGTTGGCCGTTACAAAGGATGGCGTCAATTGAGCTAATGGGGTATTGTCTCAGATCTGTGGAGAGAAAGGGAAATGACACAATTAGTGTCAGTGCCCCCTCTCATCTCAGGGTGGTACGACATACTTCTCATGAGCCTGGAATTTGCTCCCCCAATGCACATGCTTGACAGCATCTAATGGTACAATTTTTGCAGTTTGTGAGTTCTTCTTAGATTTATACAGTACATAAAATACATATTCAGAAACACTTCAATAAAATGCAAAGAAATCCAAAATGTGGCCCAACCATTTTCATAATCATTATAGATTAGGGGCTTGATGGTAATGGGGATGAGTGAAAAAGATAAGTTTCATTTGGCATACAGCTTAACGAAATCAACATTAAAATTAGTTTTTCATGAGATTTCAATTGCAAAATGTTAAGCCTTCTAAAAAGAGTTATTTTGTTTTTTTTGAAAATTTTCTGGTGTGGAAAATTAGAAATATTGTTTTTTTCTGCCCTTGCTTGCATAACACAGGTATGCCGCAGCACACCAATAAAATCAGTTGTATTTTTACAACTTTTACAACCCCATAAAGGAGTTCAATGTGCTTTTTAAAAATTTGTCATGCTGCATATTTTACACATAAAGACATACCATAACGCACCACTGTGCTCATTACAGTGTTTTCTCTGATAGAAAATGCACTACATGAAAACTTTACGACCACCCTGTCCTGTTTCTTATCTTGTGCAGATGAAGGTGAGGATAATGACATTCAAGTACCATGTAGAAATATATGAAGTATTGTTTTGGGCTTGGATGCAGCTATACTATTGTGATTGCCAAGATAGTCACCATAATCGGCCCAGTGAGCATCAAACTACCAGAACAACCACAACATATATCCCACGGCTCAACAGCATGTCTATGCATACTAAAACGTTACTCTAGAGGCTTTTTTAAAAATTTTACTAGAGATTTTTATATAACACATTGGCTGCTAAATAAATGTTAACTTGTAGTAGGCGATCTACTGTCAGATACCATCTATGAATTATCTTATAAACCATCGTTGGGGCTAAAACATCAAATATGAGCTTAGTTGTTTGTAATAGATATAAATAGAGGAAGTGGGTGTCTGCAATAAGAATGAAAGACCAGTGTGGCATCACAGAACAGAATGCTTCACTTGCATTAATTTTATTCTTATTAGCCAAATTTTGGATCACATTTATTTTTCATAACATTAATTTACATATGTAGAACTAGAATATCTCTCAACGATTAGCATCTCACTTCTATGAAGTTTAAATGGAAACTGCAACATTCAATTGTAACAAATTATTCAGGATCTAACTTTTATTGGCTAACTAAAAAGATTAAAATATGCAAGCTTTTGAGGCAACTCAGGCCCCTTCTTCATTTTCGAAGCAACTCAGGCCCCTTCTTCAGGCAAGATGATACATCTTGCCTGAAGAAGGGGCCTGAGTTGCCTCGAAAGCTTGCATATTGTAATCTTTTTAGTTAGCCAATAAAAGGTGTCATTTTGCTTGGCTTTTCTCTACATTCATAATGGCTAACACGGTACAACATCCTAGTACTACAGGATCTAACTTGTTAGTCTCAACCGAGTTAGCGCTCATCTGGCCTGCACTAATCTGTTACTGCACAGCATGCACAAAAAAACTTACTGTTAAATGGCTCAACTACAAGTTAACTTCAATAGATTTTTTTAGAGAAAATAATTTTTCATTTTGATTTCTACCCAATAATAAAACACATTTATTTAGAATATTAAAATAACATGCAAATTACACACTGATGGCAGGAACAAATGTACCTGTTTTCACTGTGGCAGTCAAGGTGTTAAACACTAAATGAAAGGAAAAAAACATGCAGAATTAGCACTGGAAAATGCTTCCAGACAGGGACTTTTACTTATGTACCAGTGGCATTAATTTAATTGATCGTGAAATCTATGATGGATTTAGTGTATGATTATTTTTTTGCAAATCAAACCTCTTTGTTTTGCTGCAAATTCAATTTTACATGAATCAATGGCTCATTACTAATTGATAATAATCTGCTTGATAAGGAATATCATGCCTACATTCATTCATTTTCATATATTTTTTTCTACTGATCAGAGTTGTGGAGAGCTGCATCCTTTGCTGGTAATAATGAATATCAAATAGGACCTGTCAGTGAATGCCATTATTTCCTTACAGAGGTTATTATATTTTGTGACCAGAAAGCTTTCTGCAGACCATACCTCACCACTGAACTTCATATTTAAAAGAATGAACTTAACACACTGAAGACATTTATTGATCTTTATTTCTGTAACAGAAACCTATAACCCAAAATTCATAGTCACAGAGCACCATGACATGACCTTATCCATTTTTTTATATTGTTTTCCAAAAGACAATAAGGTGGACACAATTTATTTTTACATAAATCTGACTCTGCAGCATAATGGTGCCGTATACCTCCTAAAACTCAAGTTCACCTCCTATCCTGATAGATAGATAGATAGATAGATAGATAGATAGATAGATAGATAGATAGATAGATAGATAGATAGATAGATAGATAGTGTCACACACATGAACTTAGGAGTCAACCAAAGGGACCAGAAAATGCCAATTTCACGCCAGGCCAGGGGGCGGGGGTGCACTATACCTCTCTCTTTTCTCTCTGCAGACCAAACACGAGAAATCCTTCATGTCCCAGCCCCGAGGATGTCACTTCCTGTGAACTCCTCATCCTCCATACTTCAACAGTTTTGTTATGGACTTTAATCTATACACATTGTACGCAAATATAAGCCAGGGAAACTATACGGGTGGCTGCCCCAAACCTTCCTTGTGTGTCTCGCTATTTCTTTCAAAATAGAGTTTGATAGATAGATAGATAGATAGATAGATAGATAGATAGATAGATAGATAGATAGATAGATAGATAGATAGATAGATAGATAGAACTTTATTTGTCTCCAGTGGGAAATTTGGTGGCTGTCTGTATGAATGTGTTACACAATTCCATTAGATTTTGTAAAGGTATTTATGTCTGTATCTTCTTACATCTCAAAGATGTAGTAACGTATGATGACTCAGCTTAGGTTGCTCTCCTGTGGAGAAGGTGATTACCTCTTGGCCATTTTTGGTCAAAATTGGGCCTCTTAATTTATTCCTCAAAACATACTAGTAATATGAGTGAGGTGCATCTTGCCATCCAAAGAGGGTGAGTTTATTGACATCTTATACATGAAAAAGAGGGAATGCCCGTGCATATTTGTGGCCCACCCTTCACTACATTACTATCCTAATTCCCTTTGCCAAGGTATCAATACTGTTCAATTGCCTGAGTGTTTTTTTTTTTACCCTGAGATGCATCATGGGATACAAAGTGTTTCAGCTGCCAGAAGTGGAAAACTGCCTGCTATTAGTTATTGTTCAACTCTTTTATTAGAAAAGGAACATCCAAATGACACAAGTATCTGAGGGCCAACAAGGACCAACAAACTGTGGACTTTAAGCTGTCAAACACATATTTCACCAGCAAGGAGGCACCTTCCCTTGAAGTACTGTATTGAATACACAACTAAAGAGCTAAGGAGCTAAAATGTCCTGTACACATCTCTACACTATTTACAGGGCTACTGCAGCACCCTGAGCTTCTCTTTCTCCTGTGTTACGAGATATTATTGTACCCACATCACATTTTTAGCTGCTCTTATGCAAAGATTTGCTTAATTGGTGATTTTATTGGCCTGATATTAGCACTGTAATTATAAGTTGAGCTAAAGGCTTTGTAGAAAGTGACGTACAAGATGAAGATACATTACAAACTGCAGGTGTTATTATAGTTGGAGTGCAGGAAGGTTACATGACTGCCTCAGGGTCACACAGTGATGTAGATATTGGAATTGACCTGGCAGACATTGTTGTTTAAAGTCCAATTCCTTAGCCATCACACTACAGGTGTTCTCTGTGATGTTTCATCCAGGAAAATTTTTTTTCTTTTTCCTTTTAGTTAAAGCTGGCAGTTCCAGCTTCCTCTGGCTCAACAGAGGAAAAAGCAATTTTAGAGAATTGATGATTGATGCTAAACATCCATCCTCTTTCTAACCTGCTTACCAAGTTCATGAGGAGTTTCTACCTATGCTGACAGGATATTTACCTTGCTTAGGATGCCAGTGCCACACATATTCAATCTCAGATTAAAAGTACCACCATGGTTTTGGAATGCGGGGGGAAACTAGAGTCAATCGAGAAAAGCTAACTAAGATGTGGAGAGAATGTGCACACTCCATACAGGACCAATTCAGAATCACCATTTAACCCGAAACAGACATCTTGAGATATCAAAGTAATCTGGAGTACCAAGAAAAAAAAACACACTTACATGGGGAGATCATGGAAACTACATACAGCCTGATTTAGTGGAGTAAGCGGTAGAACAGAGGTCACTCAGGAAGCTGCTTACTATCCTGGGAAATGATTCTCATTCCCTTTATGAGGGGTTGGCTAAACAGAGGAGCACATTCAGTAACAGTCTGAGACAACTGCATTATCTATCTATCTATCTATCTTTTGAGTTTTGAGGGAACAGTACTAACCACTGTGACACAATGTGGGCAATGTGTGCATTAAGAACTAGCATTAAAGTGACAAAAATGCAAATGAGTAAGTTGAATATTTAATTTACATTTTAACAAAAATGCTCTTTAATGGTGTAGCCTTTAGTGGACCAGCTGGTCCTGTTTGACATAACACTACCCACTATTAGTTATTCATTACGTCAGAGCATTTAGTAAAAAGTGTTATTTTGCTAATGTATTTTCTTGGCCCATAAGGCCCATTGTCTCTGTCATCTCCTTGTGCGAGTCTCTTGGGGCAGACTGGCTCCAGATGTGTTTCCTCCCCCTCTGGTTCCCCTTTTGTCTGCCTCACTTCTGAGATTTTGAGTGCTGTCACCTCATTTAGCTTGATTAATGTGTTGAACCTCCTTCTTCCATATAATATTGAGGACCAAAAATGAAGGTCTGGTCCCTCTGACTACACTCCTTCGTGTTTTTTAGATGTTCTGTGTTAATCTTCCTGAACATAAAGAGTCTGAATGTGCAGCATTCAGAAAACACAGAGGCTCTCAACTAGTTTTCTGATTTTGATGATTGAAATCCAAACAAAGGTTTCTGCATGACATATTAAATGAGCCTGTTCTGTCTGATTGCAGAGGAGGATGTCGCACTTTGAATGAGATTGTTTTGTTTCATTGTATTTTAACTTGCTTTTCAAATAATGTTTTATTTGTGATATGCTAATGGTTCCTCTTACTACACATCAGTGTAGTAATGCATTGAAGCAGCATTACAGTTAAGTATGTTTGACATAAAATGTATTACTTTACTGATTTTGTTTTAGATACTTTAGGTAATAAAGAACAAGATTGTTTGCTCTCCATGCATTGTTTCAGAATATAAAAGAGCACAAGAAATTGGAGAAACAAGATGAGACCATTCAGTCCATTTAGCTTGTTTATTTAGCTAATAGCTAAGATGTCCCAACATCTCATTCGGATACCTTTAAATGGTTGTAAGGGTTCCACTTCAAATACATGACTTTGTAGTTTGTTGCAGAGTCTTTCTGTCAAGAAGTGATTCCTGGCTTCAGTCTCAAATACACTACCTCTTAATTTCTACTGATGTCCTTGAGTACATAATTGCAGTAACTATTTAATTAAAGGAATTCTAATGGATGAGCTTTTGAGAATTTTGAAGACGTGAGTAATGTGCCAACAATGCCTTGTCTGCAAGAGACTAAAGAGATTTCATTCTCTAAGTAGCCTGTTGGAATATGATATGTCCTGTACTCCCTGGTTGCTCTCCTTTGAACAGCTTCAAGTGATTTTTAGTAGCCTATACTCAATACTACAGTCTCAATTGTGCATGACATGGTCTGAGCATAATGTTCCTTGATTTATATTTGTCAGTTTTTACAACACAAACTAACAATTTATTTGCCCTTTAAACCGGTTCTGCACATTTTTAGACGATGAGAACGTTGTGTCAATGTAAAACCCTAAATCCATTTCAGAGGTTGCTTCCGATAAGACAGTGTCTCCTATCGTTGGCTGTCTGTCCAAGTCTTTTTTAATTGTTTTCACTGCCTCCTCAGTATTTGCAATTCCTCCAATTTTTGTGTGAATTTTGCAAGCTTTCTAACTTTGGCTGCAAATTTTCTAAGTTTACTAATTATGTAGTGAACCCCAGCTTTTGGGAGGTGACAAGGTTGGCAACAGATTTATAGAGCAATGAGCCTGCTACGCATGTAAAATGAGGGATGGATGGAATTAGGCCAGCACCTAAGTCCTACAGTATTTTCCACCCAAACACCAGGATATTAACAAAAAACAGCAGAAAAATGTCATAATAAATTAAATATATTAAACAGCATATATATACTGTATATACAAAATTTTACAAACACAGCAACAAAATGTAATAGTAAACATAAAAAAACGATATATTCAGTCCTGAAAGTCTTTACCATAAATGGTGGGTGTGGATCTTGAAATGCAAACAACAGTTACTGGAAGGAAAGATGTGATAGAATAAGACCCCTTTGTAAACTGCTTCTCAGAAAAATGGATACTGTAACACAGCCCTATCATCAGCGTTTAGAAGGTAATGATCTTCTGAGAAGTGCCTCTTGCACAAAGAGCGACTGCAAACAGGAATGGGAAAAAATACCCAACACCATTCCTATATCTGATGGCTATGCAAAATCATTTTCCACTGTCAATATCTGTTTCACAAAGAGTTTCTGGGTGCTGACGATGATCGAGTTTATGGAAAATGGAAATGACCAAAGGTCCTGCCGCACCCTTCTCTTCCGTTTTTTATATGAACAGTGCCAACAACTGCACACGCAATTCCCACAAGCCCCTCTGCATCCATGAAAACCTGTTTAAAGATACAAACCTCATATTTACAATCCAGATATTTATGCATAAATTATTGTTACTAGCATATACCAAGCATCAAACAAGATGTATTACACAAAAGGAAAACCCCTATGTGGCAATGCTGTAATTATATGAAATCTGGTGTTAATATAAATTAGAATTACATCCTGAGGGACTTGACTAATGACCTCATTTCATGCTGAGTATTCCCCTCATTTCTGCACTCTATGTCTCTGGACAGTTCTAGGTATCTCTCACACCCTCAGTGTCTAGTTTCAACATGAATGTTTGGTGTGGGACTGTATTAAGGGCCATTTGAAAATAAATTGTGTTAAATGCATTGTTTTTGTCAAGCACTCCCCCTGAAAGAGTCTAATAGATCAGTTTGGCAGGATCTTCCTATCATAAACATATCCTAGCTGTTATTCAGTATGCTACTTTCATAGATATACTTTACATAGATAGATAGATAGATAGATAGATAGATAGATAGATAGATAGATAGATAGATAGATACTTTATTAATCCCAAGGGGAAATTCACATTCACATTCACATAGCTATACTTTCCTATTTGGCTTTTTTATTATATTTTGCAGAATTTTGCATGGTACAGAAGTAAGACTTACAGGTAGTTAATTACAAGGATTCCTTTCAATTCATGTTTTGCAGATTTATAGACACATTTGCAACTTTCCAGTCCAGTCAGCCTGGGCACTTTGGCCATAGGTATTGATTATTGAAATACTTTTAATAAAACTTTGTAAATAAGGTCTTCAATTTGTTTCAGTTCAGCAGGTAAAATCCCATCAAGTCTTCACCATATCAAGGCCCTGAAGCACATCTGACTGTCCAAATTTAAATCTCTGACTTTGTTTGTAGTACTGCCTGAGGCATTGCATTTATTTCATCTTTTGCATGTTGTCTCCATGTCCTTGTTGTTTTTTTCCTATGGTAGCAACATTTTTTTTTTATGATTTATATGATTCTAAGGTAGGCAAAATCTTCATGTCAATGTATATATACTGTATACTGTAAAAGTGGAAGAGGATGGGGTTGAAGACGATTCCCTACTCGTTGGGATGAATGAATAATGGATGGACTGGGGAAGGTTGGATATTATAAACAATTCATCCCTCAGTGCAGGAAGTAGCAGCATACCTATGGTTTGCTCCCAACTTGGACACCCACATGCTCACAGGTTAACAGATTTATAGGGTCCCTATACTCACTGCTTTTTGATCTCATTTGCCTTTGGCACTGCAAGTCATAATATTCTTCTATCTTGCCTTTCTTCAATTGCATTTCTGTCCTAGTTTACTGTAAATATAACCTATTATTTATTTTGTAAAAATTGGTAGACATACAGTAAATCCCATTCTGCCCCTGTTACCAAAGATGTTTCTCAAGGGATCTATTCTCAGTCCCCTTCTTTATTTAATATGTAGGACAAATTATTTGGCAACATGGTCTTGGCTTTCATTGTTATGACACTTAGCTCAGTCTTAATACCAGACATTTCCACTGACCTGCCACCTTGTTGTCTGTTTGAATGCATTTCTGATTTAAAAATATGACTGGATGGTAATTTTCTTAGAATGAATGCTAAGGCTGAAGTGTTATTAGTGATCCCAAGTCGATTGCCTGTATGATTTCAGATTTTGATGGTGTATTGATTCAGCTATCACCATCTGTATGTAATTTAGGCTTTTAGGCTTATCACTTACTGTACCTTTGTGCCTCATCTAAACTTAGATACTGTATACATCTTTCTGAATAGAAGAGATGCTGAAACAGTTGTGCATGCTTTCAGTACTTCTCATCTTGATAGTTATAACTCCCTGTTTGCTGGCCTTCCTGTTAAAACACTCATTAGACTTCAGTATATTCAGAACTCAGCTGCTAAGGTCCACTCACACACCATTCAAACACAGCACATCACTCGGGTGTTTTACTTTTTGCATTGGCTGCCTGTTTCTTCACAAATCAAACATAAACTTACACTCAATACTTTCAAAATTGGGCATGATCTGGCTCCTACATACAGTGGTGTGAAAAACTATTTGCCCCCTTCCTGATTTCTTATTCTTTTGCATGTTTGTCACACAAAATGTTTCTGATCATCAAACACATGTAACCATTAGTCAAATATAACACAAGTAAACACAAAATGCAGTTTTTAAATGATGGTTTTTATTATTTAGGGAGAAAAAAAATCCAAACCTACATGGCCCTGTGTGAAAAAGTAATTGTCCCATTGTTAAAAAATAACCTAACTGTGGTGTATCACACCTGAGTTCAATTTCCGTAGCCACCCCCAGGCCTGATTACTGCCACACCAGTTTCATTCAAGAAATCACTTAAATAGGAGCTGCCTGACACAGAGAAGTAGACCAAAAGCACCTCAAAAGCTAGACATCATGCCAAGATCCAAAGAAATTCAGGAACAAATGAGAACAGAAGTAATTGAGATCTATCAGTCTGGTAAAGGTTATAAAGCCATTTCTAAAGCTTTGGGACTCCAGCGAACCACAGTGAGAGCCATTATCCACAAATGGCAAAAACATGGAACAGTGGTGAACCTTCCCAGGAGTGGCCAGCCGACCAAAATTACCCCAAGAGCGCAGAGACGACTCATCCGAGAGGTCACAAAAGACCCCAGGACAACGTCTAAAGAACTGCAGGCCTCACTTGCCTCAATTAAGGTCAGTGTTCACGACTCCATCATAAGAAAGAGACTGGGCAAAAACGGCCTGGATGGCAGATTTACAAGACGCAAACCACCATTAAGCAAAAAGAACATTAGGGCTCGTCTCAATTTTGCTAAGAAACATCTCAATGATTGCCAAGACTTTTGGGAAAATACCTTGTGAACTGATGAGACAAAAGTTGAACTTTTTGGAAGGCAAATGTCCCGTTACATCTGGTGTAAAAGGAACACAGCATTTCAGAAAAAGAACATCATACCAACAGTAAAATATGGTGGTGGTAGTGTGATGGTCTGGGGTTGTTTTGCTGCTTCAGGACCTGGAAGGCTTGCTGTGATAGATGGAACCTTGAATTCTACTGTCTACCAAAAAATCCTGAAGGAGAATGTCCGGCCATCTGTTCGTCAACTCAAGCTGAAGCGATCTTGGGTGCTGCAACAGGACAATGACCCAAAACACACCAGCAAATCCACCTCTGAATGGCTGAAGAAAAACAAAATGAAGACTTTGGAGTGGCCTAGTCAAAGTCCTGACCTGAATCCAATTGAGATGCTATGGCATGACCTTAAAAAGGCGGTTCATGCTAGAAAACCCTCAAATAAAGCTGAATTACAACAATTCTGCAAAGATGAGTGGGCCAAAATTCCTCCAGAGCGCTGTAAAAGACTCATTGCAAGTTATGCTTGATTGCAGTTATTGCTGCTAAGGGTGGCCCAACCAGTTATTAGGTTCAGGGGGCAATTACTTTTTCACACAGGGCCATGTAGGTTTGGATTTTTTCTCTCTCTAAATAATAAGAAACATCATTTAAAAACTGCATTTTGTGTTTACTTGTGTTATATTTGACTAATGGTTAAATGTGTTTGATGATCAGAAACATTTTGTGTGACAAACATGCAAAAAAATAAGAAATCAGGAAGGGGGCAAATAGTTTTTCACACCACTGTAAATGCCTGCCCCCCAAAGTAGATAGAATCCGGCTTGTGTGTTTAGGTCCACTGGTACCAGGCTCCTAATGGTCCCACCAACCAAACATTCTAACTGGGATAACAGATCATTCATTTGGAACCCCTTTCCTGAGCACTTTCTTCTTTACAAGCTAAATTGAAAACTTTTCAGTTTAATTCATAGTTTTCTTCAGTCTAAGATTTGAACTTAGATTTTTAATTGTAGAATGTAACTATATTCGGATGATATTGTTTGTTTTGTTTTTATTATTTGTTTCTGGGTTCTTGTATTTTTACATATAGTACAGAATACAATTAAATTCTTACTGAGAGTTAACAAATCCAGATTGGCCTTGCATGGTTGTATGGGCTCAGTGATGGACTGATGCCCACACCAGAGCTGTATTCTATGCCCAGTGCTACCAGGATAAACTGTCGCCTCTCGTGAACTTGAACTTGATTGAGCCAATCTGACAGCGTTAGGTAATGTAAAAACTTTTTTCTAATTTTTTTTTTGTTCCAGGTTACCTATAAGTTACAAATACCTTAACTTCTGAATGGAAATAAGATTGCTTTTAAACATGGCAGAAGAATTTTACAATTAAACTGGAGTATGTTACCTTCACTCATACTAGGTGTACGCTTGTGTTTTTCTGGTTATAATGTGTATAACCAGATTACAATATGCAAGTTTTCAAGGCAAGAAGGGGCCTGAGTTGCCTTGCAAACTTGCATATTGTAATCTTTTTAGTTAGCCAATAAAAGTTGTCATTTTGCTTGACTTCTCGCTACATTCATAATGGCTCACATGGTACAACGCCCTAGTATTATGGTTATAATAATAAAAGAAACATCCACCAAAAACAAGGAAGTAGTCTGAAGGAGCTCAGGTCTGAGTGCTCAAAAAGATTCAAGAGCTCTCCACACAGTCCACATTTTCACAGTTACCTCTGACTCCAAGTTTATGATCTTATAGAGGTTTATCAAAGAGAGCACTGAGCTTTTGCCTGAAGGTGGCTGTAAAAACCTTACAGTTGATTTACTTTACTGCCATGAAAGTGTTTATTACATGTTTTGATTTGGTGTTTTGATGTTTTGATACAAAAACTCTTCAGAATAAGGTTACAGTTCGGCTTGCATATCAAAAAAAGGTGACTAAATGAGATTAATGTCAGGAGGAACATCCAGCTGTAAAAAAAAAAAAACTTCTGCTCCAATACCCCCAAAATTTGGAGGTCACTCAGCCAAAACTGGTGAATGCACTGTATAAATAACATTTTAAAAACGACAGAGAGAGGCACTTATACAAAAAAAAAAATCAATGCATAAGGAAAACAGTAATTATTATTCCCAAGAGCCCTCAAACATCCAAATTAATATCACAACCAGAATCAAATTATTACAGCTATTTTTGGGGGTCAAAATTTTAAGTTCACCTATTTCATGTTTTATTTTTACGAATGCTGCTATTTCTAGTCTTAATGGCCCAAGCCATTTAGCAAACAGATGGAGAGTGAACAGGGGTAGGCAGTGTGTGATGGGTCAGAAAGAAGCAATTAGGAAGGAAGAGTCACTTAGTGAGTATTTGGTAATGTCTTTAGAAGATTTAGCAGTAAATCCAAGGTGTATGTTCTGCCTTAGCTAGACAGAAAGATGTTTGAAAAGGATTGAGATGAGAAAATGTAGTCAGAAGCATGTAGAGTTCTCTAATCAGAAGGCCTGCTTATCTTTCATCAAAATAAAAAGGGCAAAATTGAAATCATAGTAAAAAGTTAGAAAAAAAAGAGCTCTTTTAAATTCAGAGAATTCAAGGAAAGAATCTTCAATGTGTTCTCTGGTTTTTCATCAATGTCAGATAAATGAAATAGTTGTGTCAATTAGGTCATTGTTGTGCTGTCTCGGTGCATTGTGTAAAATGCTACCTAGGTAACAAACGATGCAAAGTCCACAAAATAGTGGCGCCCGTTGTCGAAACAAAATGGCGTCAAAAGTAATGCACACGATTATAAACATTTTAATAAAACCTTTGGGTAAAAACTGCAGAAATGGATTCCTTACGTCTGAAAACCCAAGAAGACCATGATCATTTAAAAGGTCTCAAAAATCACATTAAAGAAAATAACTAACACTGCGTCAATTGCTTGGTTTGGAGGAGAGTCTTGTAGTAGCCAGCGGTCAGCTATTCACAGACTTGACATTAAGGCAGCTATTTGGAAGTCCTTGACAGGATAGATGCTTGAGTGGCAGTAGCCTGTCCAGCAGGGAAGGGATTTGCATCCTTTGACACGGCTTGTGTGAATTCAAGAAGTTACAAATTATAAATCAAAGTTCCATGTATCTGTTAGTGCTTGCCTTGGTCTAAATGATGCTAAGAAGTGTGATGGTGGAAAGAAATAATGATGGAGAATTCTACTACTGTGATACTGAGAGAACAGACAGACGGAACACTGCTTTATCCTTCATGCTTCTACCCTTCGTGTTCTTAACTATCTAGAGCTGCAATGCTGGTCTATGGCAAGGTGGACAACTGTTTCATGGTGTGCATTTTCCCTTAAATCCACATTAGTAGCAATTTCAGTGTTGCACACACACCTCATCTAAGTGTTTGTATACCATGAAAGATGGCAGTTCTAAATTAAGTTGGTCAGAGGTGTAAGGTGGCATGGAATTTCTTAAGTGGCATTCACCATAGCTCAATTATTAAATATTCTAAAATACCAGAGATGAACTAGAGGTTAGAATCGTAGTTTGTGTGGATTTGCATGAGCTACAGTTATTCTTGAGTGAATGAGAAAAAAAGGAATACTTTGGCCTGGCCTGGTTTGTGCTGAAGTTAAGGCACATATTTAGTGTCAGTATCTTTAAACTGACACGATTTTGTCTCAAAATACCGGGAAACAGGAAATCACTCTGAAAGACTTCATGTTCATTTACAAAATCTCAAGTGCATTTGACAACACTACTGACTTCTCAAATTCAAATTCTCAAATGAATTTACAATGTCATAGAATGGACTGGACACTGCTTCAGAATGACTCCATCTGAAATACGGTTATTAAAATTCATTTAGATATCTCATACCCACATGAGAAATATTGTTTACTCCCCACAGCTACTCAATTATATTATGTGCTTTAGAAGACAAAATATCAAGTTTTCCAGACATACTGCTATCCTGGAGGGTTGCAGTGTTTTGATTTAGCCAGTCTTTTAATCTGCATCGACTTCTGAATTTATCACTTAATTAACTTCCCTTTCCTTTCTTCTTTTCCTTCCTTTCCTTTCTCTTCTCTTAAGTAACTTAATTTTCCTTTTTTTTAATCTAATTGTTCAATCAAATATACTTGGAAGAATAAATTTAGCTCTTTTACTAACCTTTACACTGATTTGTACTTTTCCTTCATTCGTTTAAGTCAATTCAGTTCAACTATGCCTGTATTTTTTTTTCATCGTTTTGTGCAGAAACTTGCAATGACAGTGCAATGTGTGGTAGAGGCAAAATAATACAAACAAGAAAGCAGTAAATATTGTCACTATATCAAACTATAAACAAATAAATATCAGATATAAATTTACAATATTTATCAGTAGTACACAAACAAGTAACTATCAGACAATTCTGGGTTGCAGAATGATCATTAACAGTAACTCTCTACTGCAGGTGCCTACATAATGGAGTTTTGGTCATGAGTCAAGTAGTGCTGGCAGTCTATTGACTGAGGGGTAAACATTGCTTTCTGGGTAGAAGGGGTCAAAAAGCTTGTTATTGGAGGGAGATATGTCATAAAGGAAAAGTAAGTCTTCAGACAACCCTTGTAATCAATGTCAACTGTATGGATAGCAGCAGGATTATACAAATGACGCTGTATTTTTTGTTTTATATGAGTGAAAATTGAAAAAAGACCTCCCTGTATGTGTTATACTATAAAAGTGTGAATTGGATGGGAGAATTATCTGACTTTGTTAAAAAGATAATAATAATAATAATAATAATAATAATAATAATAATAATAATAAT
>JANRMT010062791.1:20521058-20536724 GCA_026402145.1 Polypterus bichir lapradei
AATAATAATAATAATAATAATAATAATAATAATAATAATAATAATAATCAAATTGGCCTAACATTGGAGACACAGACATGGAAAAATAAAATTAAATGATCAATATGGCAACATGACTGCAATGATAGACTTTGAATACATTGCTAAAGATTTGGTTCCAAGTATAAACATCTCTTAAATGGGATTAAATTAAAATTTGTCTTAAAACTCTGCAAATAATACCCTCTGTTCACTGTAAAAAATCTGGCCGTAATTTAAAAGCTAAATGAACGGCTGCTGAGCTGCTAATCATTTAATGCTTAAAAAACTGTCCAGAGGATAGACCAGTGTATGGTTTGTCTAAGTAAACTTAATGCAGTCAACAATTATAATTCTATTGTCATTAAAGTTAACTGCAACCACAGTTAAAAGGTATTAAACAGACTGTCTAAATTCTTTTTGTGAGGGATGGAAGGCTCAGGCATGCAGGGACCATTGGACCAGCATTGCATTTGGATTTTTTTCCTGCCTTACCAACAATGATGCTAGGACATGCTGCAGCTCCTTGTGATCCTCATGGAAAAAGAAGTGGGTATCGAAGTAGATTGTACTCAAGAATAAATAACATTCTTGTAAAAGTTCTTTATGAAGAAATTTATAAAGAAGAGCTGATTTTTTAAACTCGTTTCCCAATTCTTTCTTCTTTAGATAAGTAGACTTGTATCCCTGGCCAAATTTCAGGTGAAGGGGGATGCATAATGTATTTTTAATATGGCCACACCCTTTTTAAAAACATTCAGAATAAATGATAAAAAGCATTTCTGGTGCATCCAAATTGAATTAAGGTCTTTAAAACAATACGAGATGTATTAAAGTTATGGCAACTACAATAGGCTTAGTGTGAGCCCAGTGGGAGTTTCTTACTGTGACAATCTTTCCAGGACCAAAATATTTGGGATTGAGCTTATCCAAACATTGTAGAAAATATAGCCATAAAACACAACTTAAATGCAACCCAGGAAAGTTTTTGGCACTGATTGTGCCAGTTAGGAACTCACTGAATAGAGAGAATAATATAACAAATACACTTTGTCACACATTTGCGCATGGGACACAGCTTGTGGATTTGAATAATTGTACTTACCTGCTGCGCCAGGGGTTGGGGCCGTCCACTAGTCCTTTATCTCTTTTTTTCTCTGCAGACCAGCAGACCGAAATCGAGTCCTCTGGTGTCACTTCCAGTTCCTGTGTATCTGAACCCACCACTTCCTGTCCACTCATCATACAAACTACCATCTTTGCCATTGTTATCAGTTCCATTTGAACTCATGTTTGTAAAGACCGTTTTCTTATTTTCATTTGCAAGTATAAGGGGTGGTTACCCCAAACCTTTATCTGTGCTCTTGTGCTTATTTTACAACATGCAACAATTATTTAAAGAAAATAAAAAAATAAAAACTACCAGTGCCAGCTTAGACATGATTGAAAGACACAAACTGTGCTTGGCTTGTGGCAGAGATTCCTCAGCGTTGTGTCAGATGAAATTCTGTTTGCTGTAATCTGTTGTGTATTTATTCTAAGGCATATTTCTTGTGAAATCAAAAATAAAATGATCTTCATTTGTTTTGTAATCATACATTAGCTCAGCCATAAAAATTCACTTATGTAAATTTGTCTAGGACCTTTGCTTTGGAATCAAGATATTTACATATTGTTATTTTCACAGTCTCTAATAGTGTTATGATTTGTGTATTCTATTAATTTTTTTCTGCCTGGAGTGTATTTTTGTCTTCTGTGCATCTAAACTGGGGTTGTTGACCTCAAGCAATTCAATTTCATCACTTGCTTCTTGCTATCTTGTTTATTTTAAAAAACTCATAACTTCTTGCAACACCATGTTGGATTCTGGTGGGCACCATGAGTTTGCGAGTTCATGTAAGTTGTAATACCTTTCTGCATGGTTTCAGATAATATTTTCAAATAATATAGTATCTTGAACTCTGATTGAGTGTAAGTAGGCAAACCCAGGATCTTGGCATTTTAGTATATTACTTTACATGTGATAGTAACAGCATGCATCTCGTTCCCATGACTTATTATCTGATGTCTTCAAAAAACCCAAATCAGTATCTTCAATATATAATCCCCACTCCTCCTCATATTCCCAATCATCAGATTAAATTTACATCATTAGAGTGCCTTGGCAGTAGTCTAGATATACCCTTTGAGATGAAATGTAAAAGCTTGTCTAGAAGGATATATTTCTAGGAGTAAAAACTGGGCAATGAGGCTCTGAGTGGTCAAAAACAGGCAAGGTACAAAACCAGAAGGACTAAGAAACAGTTCTCAAAAAGCTATGCGTAAACTAAAGATCATAGCAAAAGCTCCTGGTTACCTAGGAAAGTGTGCCCTAAAATAACAACTGAAACACAAAGGTCTTTTATTGACATTTTTCATCCAAACTCTTGGATGCCAGGAGCAATTTCTGGTTGTAGACATCATGCCACATAACTTCAAGTAATCACAGCATGCAACTGTGCTGCTATTATGGCTATCAATACACAAAATGGTGACAATTGTGACAGCCACAAACATAACAAAAATTTTAAACACAAAATAATCAAAACAAGCAACAATAATTATTCCCACATTTAAAATAAATTATAAAAACAATCATCCAAGTCATTTAAATATTAACAAAGAACTTTGGTGCTGTACAGGAATCAGCATAAAGCACAGTGATTTTCATGTAAGTAATAAAACATTTAGTCTTCCATTTCATTTCATTATATTTCTCTTTAAAACTTCTTCTAAAAATGCTGTTTGGAAGGATTTGTGCTTGTGTTTAAAAAAATGAATGAAAGTTTCAAAGTAGAAAGGATTTGTCCTAAATTAAACAGTCCACAGCAAGCCTCCAGGCACATTTACACTTAATGAATTTTAATTAATACATTTACTCTGTCAGATGAGATAAACCATCTTTAAGAAATTGTTTTGCTTCAGTTTATTTAAAATTTGTTGCCTTTTGAAGTGTTGCTTTATATAGAAAAAAAAACATTTAAACAAATAAATAAATGTAATGCAATTCAAAGAATGTGAGATTTAGTCAAAATGGTTTTTATAAATATTCAGGGTGTATTTATTTATTAATCCTCTTCTTTATTCATTAACATGTTATTGTTCATTTTAAATTTGGAGATTTTTGTATTAGCTGTATTTTTATATATAGTACATCATTTTAAGCAGTCTCTTGGGCTTCTTAATCCATTCATTACTCTCACAATTCATTTGTACATATTGCTGTTTTTCTAAGAGTGCTGCATTCAGTGTCAAACTTTTCTTAAATTAAACCATTCCTGTGATGGACTAATGTTAAATCCAGAGCTGGTTCCTGCCTTGTGGTGTTCTAATCTAAAGATGGGAACTAAAGCAAGACGATTACCTGTGTCGCAGCTCCAAACTTGAGTGCTGAAGTAACAGCTTCTATTTTGAATGAAGTCTTGAGACTGTACCAGCCTTCTCTGTACAGTAATAAAGTACCTGTATTTTCCTTGGCAACTTGGACACAACTTCTTGTCTGTCATGCAACTCTGTGACCCAATCTTGACAATACCTGTATAAAAAACAACAGCGCTTGTTAAACTGCAAAAAATATTTTATTTGAAAATGAGACGTGAGCTGTAACTTTTATTTTTTTAATAGAAATACCGATATGAATATAGAATAGTACAGTATCCGCACACTACACAACTGCCCATGTGGACATTTGGTGTAGCACTGACTAAAAATTCGGCTATTAGTATGATGCCATGCTTAAACTCTCGTCGAGCCTGCCCAAGATTGGAAATTTCACAACAGACCATCACTTTCTTTTGACTTAACAAGTAAGAAACAGCCTGTTGCATGGTTCCTGAGACTCATCAAAAAGTATAGGCGCTACATTGCATCTGATTATTATCTTCAGTGGCCATTTAGGGTCAAAAAATGTTTGTTATACTGAAATGTACATTTGATTAAAAAGAAATCCATTAAACATGAAGTTGTACAAAACTTTGTCCGGGCCCACAAAAAGTATTCATTATTCTGATTTTTTTTTTACTTAGGTATTTTCTATAACAGAATTTGACCTATATTATTTATTTATTATTTTTCTCATTATTTTTTGCAGTATTCGCTTTGGTTTGGGATTGTTCTTATTTTAAAATGATTTTCTCCTGATTAACTTTGTATGCACGTTACACATATTCATATCAGATATTCAGTTTCAGTCATAATCGGGTTCCCATACTTATATCCAATCAACCAAAGCATACAGTATTATCATTTTATGTTTGGTTACTTCAGATTTTAAATGAACAAAACATACACCTATTCATTGGCAGGAACCTGAAAAAGTTACAAGATGATGTCAGATCCACTCTGTCGTTGATCCCTTTTATGAACCATCAGTTTTCTTTAAGGTGTCAAGGAGAATAAGACAGGAACCAGCTATGTAGAAGACACAAGTCCATGACAGAGCAAGCTCATGCACATGTATACACTCACTTATATCATGCCGTTAATTACTTTGACCTGCAATTTGTGAAATGTTGAAGGCAACAGAATTCCTTGAGAAACTCCACAGAGACAAGCACACTCTAAATACATTAAACTGAACTCAGTTAACTGGAAATGTAAGAATATATGAACCTTAACAAAATAAGAGTAGAACATTTAGTCCATTAAGGTTACTTGGTTATCTACAATTATTCTCACTAGATACCTTTTAAAAGTTGTCAATGTTTCTGCTTCAACTAGTAGTTTGCTACAAAATTGTACAAGTACTTCTGTAAAGAAGTGCTACTTGGTTTTAGTCTTAAATACATTTTTCCTTAATTTCCAGTGGTGTCCTTGAGTACGTAATTCTCTATTTAACACTGCTGGAGTGGGTCCACACATTATATTCACTGCTCAGTACATACTCAGCATAACTTTCTGGGCCTCTCAGTGTAGGACAGTAATTAAAAACTGTAATTTTTTTTTTTTGTAGCATTGTAACTGGAACTGCATATAATGCTTTGGGGGTGATCTTCCTATACAGTCTGAAAAAAGATTACTCAATTTATATTCTACAGTATTTGCAAAATAGACTATTTGCCCTTTTATTTAGCTCTGCACAGTGCCAATGAATATTACAGCAATTGGAATCCTTAAATCACTGCCATGAAAGAAGTCATACATTAAGAAATATTACACTGTAATGAATGAACACAAAGAAACTGACAGACATGGACAAATTTGTTAGTGCCCCTCCACTCACAATTGTCTCTGAAATAACTTGAAACTTACAAAAGGATTTGGTGCCATCATTGTTAATTCTGTATTTAACAAAAATCAGACTTTTCTTTAGAATTTTGATTCAACAGAATATTTCAAGTAATGACACAAATGATAATGGCATGAACAAAAATGAGGGGATCCTTAACCTAATATTTTGTTGCACAACCTTCAGAGGCAATCACACCAAGCAAGTAATTCCTGTAGCTCTCAGATAGACTTCTGTTCCTCTCAACATGTAGTTTGACCCCCACAGGTTTGAAGGGTGCCTGCATGTTTCATTTTTTTCCATAGATGTTTGACAGGATTCAAATCAGGATTCCTAGAACGCCGCTTCGGAATAGTTCAATGTTTTGTTCTTTGCCATTCTTGGGTGCTTTTAGCTGTGTGTGAAGGATTATGACCTGCATCTGAGACAGAGCTTTCTGACACTGGGTAATAATTTTCACTCCAGAATGTCCTGATAGTCTTAAAATTTCATTGTTCCCTGCAAAGACTCAAGGCACTCTGTGTCAGACTCAGCAAAGCAGCCCCAAAACATATCCAAGCATCCGCCATATTTCATAGCAGGTATGGTGTTAATTTCTTTGAAAGCATCATTTTTTTATCTGTGGACATGAGCTGATGTGTCTTGCCAAAAAAGCTAATTTTGTCTCATTTGGCAAAGGCATTCTACCAGAAGCATTGTAGCTTGTCAACAAGCATTTTAGCAAATTCCATTCTGGCTTTTTTATATTATTTTCCTGGGGGAAAGGGTGGAGACATGATGCTCTTTCCCACCACAGCTATTATTCAATGGCCAGGGACATTTCAGAAACTCAGGAAGTTTTGTAGCTTTCCCACTGCAGGAGCTCAGGCAATTTGTAGTTTCTGATTCTTTATTAACTCCTGCTTTAGATTATGTACTTTATATTAAACCAGGATCTAGTGTGGGTGGGGCTCGGGAGGAATTGTGCTGATTGGTTGACCACAAACACTATTGTTATCTTGCAGCCATACCACATGCATTTCCAAAGATGTTATCCTCCTGTTTGGGCCCAGTCAGTATTTGGATGGGAGACCATCTTGGAAAAGCTTGGGTTGCTGCTGGAAGAGGTGTTACTGAAGCCAGCAAGGGGTACTTATCAGGTGGTCTGAATGTGGATCTCAATGCCCCAGTGCAGTGATTGGGACACTGTGCTGTAAAAAAGTGTGCTGTCCTTCCGATGAGAAATAAAACTGAGTTCCTGACTCTTTGTGTTCATTCTTCAAAAAGAGCAGGGTGTATCCCAAAGTCCAGTCCTGGCTAAACTGCCCTTCAAGGCCTATCAATCTGGCCATCTAATCATCCCCTGTCTCTAATCAGCTAACTATCTCTTTCACCACTTCACCACCGTGTCATGTGTGATGAGCATACTGGTGCAGAAAAGACTGCTGCTCGCTCATCCATGTGGATGCTACACATTAGTGGTGGATGAAGTGACTCCCCACTCACTATGAAAAGTGCTTTGAGTAGTGAGTAAAGCGCTTTATAAATGTAAATAATTAGTATTATTACAAATCTGTTAATAGTTTGGACTTTAGAGACTTATCAATGAAGATGAAGTGCCGCACTCTGTACCGCATTATACCCTGGTGTGCCTCTCCATGCACCGCATCTTAGCAATAAGGCAGGGAAATCCCGAATGTGGCTCACTTTGCACCGTATTACCCTTCCTTAAACAGGAATCATTGTTTTTGTCACTGGAATAACCACTCAGAGACAAGTCAGAGCAAATGGCATTGAATTCTGGAACCAAAACTGCATTTCTATGTGATTATACCAAGTGTATCTCATATGCAACTCCTTAAACTATTGTTAGATAGTTAAATACTATCCATTGTCCAATATAACAGTCATTTTAGTTAGATCTGTAAAAGATGTTTTTTGAACTTACCTTGTCCAGTTTAAAGATTCATGCTGAGGCCAGTTTAACAATTCAGCACTTCTGCTGCAAAAATGTTGCCATGTCAATTATAATGATTTTAATTGAATTTTCTCTTAACACACAAGGCTGGTGGAGCTACTAATTTCATAACTGATAACAGAAAATTATAATTGTGAAATAAACAAGGATGAAAGGCATCAGCAGCACCTTCCGTGTGTGTTTAGTATCTCAGTGACATCCACTTGATGCTTCCCAGCATCAAAAGAATAACTCTCTCTAACACAGTTGCAAAAAAAGATGAATTAAAAAAATCTTTTGCTTGTATTCTTCCAGCCATGAATGAAATGTCTTATGAATATTTAATGAATATGATTCACCATACAGTGTGTTCCAGTTAATCTGACCAATGTCTTTCATTAAAAAATAAAAATGACCTAAAAATCTCTCTGAAAAGCGCATTCACAAAAAGGAGCACAGAGAGGTCTGAAGAGTCACAACAATGCAAAAAGAACCACGGATGTCTGAGGTTGTGAATGTTTAATGATTCCCCTGGTCCACCTAATGGATACTGCTGAAAGCCAAGGCTAATGCAAGGATGGCAGTTTTATTTATTAATTTCCCCGCAAGCTGCATGACATACTCATGACTTTCTCATCTCATATAAAACCACATTCATCACCATTTCCAGAATCCATGCTGGTAAAAAAAGCAGCAAGCAAAAATGAAATAAACATCACCATGTCACTTTTAAATTATAACTTCTGCATCGTGCTACTGTGCATTTCAGAGTTTAATTCGTTTTATCTTCTTACAAAGATTGTATTAGTGCTGCTGCCAGACTTATCCAGCATCTTTAAATCTCATGCCTGTTCATTACCCCTGTATAGTTTACATCATCTTTATGGGTTTTCTTTCAACATTATTTGCAGACTTAAATTCCACTGTTATGCAGATGATATTACAGACTTGCCTCCCAGCACACTCACTGACTGCATCACTGATCTTAACCTATGGATGGAAAATAACTTTCTCAAACTCACTGTCAATAAAACTGAAGTGTTACTGGTAGGCCCAAACTCCCAACTTTCCAAAGCATCCAACTTCTCTGTTTCTGTTGATGGTACACTTATCAAACCTGCTCCTGTTGTCAGAAATCTTGGCATTATTGTTTGATTCATCACTTAACTTTCAGCTACACATTAGGTCTCTTTCCAAAATTTCATTCTATCATCTCCATAACATTTCCTGCCTCCGTCCATTTCTGTCCTTTAATGATGCTCAAACTCTGGTTCATTGTTTCATAATGTCTCGTACTGATTGCTCTAATTCCCTCTTCATTGGCCTCCCTGCAAAATCTATATACCTGTAGAAGCTACAGTACATTGAGAACTCCGCGACCAGAGTCCTCACCCACACAAAGTGTTTTGCTCACATCTCCCCTGTTGTCTCCCAACTGCACTGGTTACCTGTTCCATCAAGGATTAAATTCAAGATTCTGCTTCTCACCTTCAAAACCCTACATAACCTTGCCCCCATCTACCTCACTCAGCCCCTAGCTCTTTATACTCCTTTTCGCTCTCTCAGGTCCTCCAGCAGTAATCTCCTTACTGTCCCACGCACCAGACTCTCCACCCTGGGAGGCAGGTCCTTCAGTGTTATGGCATCTCAACACTGGAACTCTCTTCCTCAGTCTCTCTGAGATTGCCACCTTTAAATCTCAACTCAAACTTTCCTCTTCTACGAACTTTTGTCTTCTGTGTATTTTTTTTTTTACTCTGTATGTAAAGCAACCTTGGGTTTGTGAAAGCGCTCTATAAATGCAACTTATTATTTATTATTATTAACATTTCAAAGACATGTTAGGTTGCGTACTGTAAACTGGCTCTGTGTGAGTGTGACAAGACTGCGTGATGGATTAGCATCCTCTCCATGCCTTGTTCACCCCCTAGAGTCCAACAATAGCAAAATAGAATTCAGAACCAAACCGAAAACCCTGAATAAGTTTTGTTAGCTTTGTGAAGGTTATGTTTTTTTGTGTTAAGTGGTTGGGTGTTTCATTTTCATCATTTTTCAAAAAATTAAACATAAAAATTGTCATTCTGTTCAAAAAGAGCTTATTTGTAAAGTAATACCTTCTAACAATTATTTTGAGATATCTAGTATCATAAGACATAATAGGAAGAAGACAGCATTGATGCTTCTTGAGTATGAATCCTGCACCCTGGTGTTTCATACATGGTATTTCTCTAAATACTTCAGTCTGCTTTACACATCCTGATAGATGTAGATATGTACAGAAGTGGCCATGTCTGAGATTGTTTCCCACCTTGTGTCCCGTGCTGTCAAAAGTTAGAATCCTGGAATTCTCCTTTATGTGGTCACCAATGCCTTCTCCAGTGTTCACTCCCTTATTGAGAAATATAGAGTTGAATCCAGCCCTGCAATTTAATTTGTCTACCATTCAACTCTCTGCACCCTATTCAGGTCCTATTCAAGCATTAGTAAGCAGAAAGACAGCAGCCTGTACTTAATCTGAAATTACTAATTATGGCTGATTGGGTCAGTGTCTGCTGAACAATGAAATCTGCATCTATACATGATATCAATTATTTATTTACACACATCAAACCTAATAGAAAAATAAAATAATCCAAAGACATGAAGAAACCAGTGTAGTAGGGTAACGGTAAGCAGCACACTGGATGGTGAAAATGGATGATATGCCTCAAAATCATTAGGACTTACACTGGAAGCTTAAACTTTAAAGCAGCGAATCACACAATGAAACATTTTTGGGTTGTGGAAGAAAAACTAGAGTACTTGGATAAATGAGAAAACCCACACAGATATAAGGAATTGCGTAGACATCAATATACTTTGTGAATTCCTCTATTGCACACCAGGGTCACAGGTAGTCACAGCCCATCTTTATGATGTGAAAAGAGACTGCAGTCCTCAAAAAAAGCCTTTAAGGACACACAAAGAACATGCAAACTGACAATGCCTTTGCCAAGAACTGGAACCTTGTTTCTGATGATGTGAAACAACAGTGCTAACCCCTGTGCAGCCACCATCCAAACTTTGAGAATCAGAAGGATTTAATGTTAGTCAGTTTATCCAGTAGGACCTTATGCTTTTAGCTTGAGTGTGTATGTTACCATTATTTTTATTAAATTTGTGCTCAAGTTTATACAGTCCACACTTACCGGTAACAGTGTTTGACATAACCGGTCCCGCACATCTCTATTGCCGTCTTTGCCAATTGGTGAGTCATAAATGAACTTTAGCAAGCCTTTAAAGCACCTGTTCTAAAGTCTGGTAGAAAAAATAAAATATGTTAAAACTGGATAGGAAAATGAAATTCAGAGATGTTGTATCAAAAACCAAAATCTAAACACATAAAACAGCAATAAAGTACAGGCTATAAAAATGAATGTTTAAGAAAGAAGAATAAAAGAGATTATTCGAATGTTTAGTGTGGATGATGTTGTCCATTGTTGATGAAATCAATCCCTTCTTTGATTATTTAACTTATATCATAGGAAAAAGAAAGGTCTACTGATAGTTTTAAAGGTATTAAGTAAAAAGAGAAGGGCACACAGGACATGACACAAGACATATGGATATCCCACAGCTACCCCTCCATTTTTGCCTCCTGTTCTTTCCATAAATAATAACAGGAACTATGTATATGCCGACAAGAACAAAGCAGAAGCCAACCGTAGATAGGTTGCCACTGGTAATCTAATCCACCTAATTGCAGGAAACTAGTGAAAACCCACTCAAATACAGAAAGACCACAAAAAGGATCTCCTACTGGCAATCATTTTATAAAAGATTTTTTTTTTCCCAAGCAATTAGTGCTTCAAAGAGGTAACACCAAATATTCAACAAGCAGACATCTTTCTTGTATGAGACTAAGTGAATAGGTATGTGGATCCCTTACTGAACACAGGGCTGCTTACTCGTCTAGAAACCCATGTCAGGAATGTGTTATAATTTATTATTTTTGATTTATTTCTATTCTCATCATGTTTAGTAAAATCATAACATTCCTTTTGTGAACATTTGTGTTTTTAGATTTCATGGATTGGTACTATTGTGAGTCTCTATAATGCACACGCCACATAACCCATGACATTGTGTTGGCCATGATATGTAAGACTAGCACTAAAGCATCAATTCAATTTTTACTTCAACATTGGTTTGCACTTTAAGCTTTGATGATTGTGTTAATAATGTACATCCATTCATCCATTTTCAAACCTTCTTATCCTGAGCAAGGTCGCTGGGAAGCTGGTCCCAATCCCAGCAAGCATTGGACACAAAGAAGGAATAATCCCTGGACAGAGTGCAAGATGTGTGTTTTGAAATCAGAAAATATTTCAATAATTCTTTGGAAAAGACCTTAAAAAAAGACCTTATCTGAAACAAAGTAATAATAACTCCTGTTAAAACACAACACCCCAAATCCTCCCACTTCCATTTGTTTCCTTTGACTTTCTCTCCGGTTCACACTAACTCGTCAACTTCATCTTCACAATTCTGAGAATCCTGCCTCACTGCCAGAGGTTGAAAGGTCTTGTCCTTTGCTGGATGAAAGCAACAATGTACACACCACTTTGTGCTTAGTTGTGGGACAAGAGTGGAATAAAATTCATGGTGACAGGCCTACCAAAATCTGTTGTTTGCATAACTATTGAGACCCCAAAGATTAATATTCTGATTGAGCTACCTTTACTGTACCTGCAATAGCAGTTTTAAAACTTTTGAGGTGGGGGTCTACCAGCTATTTACAGTACATTAGTTTTGGGTGATTACTGTTGGCATATCTGCTTTAGCATATTCAACCTTTCTTCCACAATGTATTGTGAATGAAATATTTTAATTCATTAAGGATATTGTGGGCTTTATGCCCATGAAATTACATCAGAAATTATTAAACTTCATTCCCTTAAAAGTGTAGTGCTCATTTAAAATTACTCTTAAAGTGCTCTTTAAATTTACATTGAATGTTCATTGAATGCATATTGTAATTACTCAATAGATTAAATGAATAATTAATGTTCCAGTATTTCAAAATGTATTACTGAGGTAAGTTATAGCTTAGAGTGAGGTAGACATCATAAGTCATCTGTCACAACTGCATTATATAACCATATCAAATTAATTGGAATTAAATAGTTAAGAAGTGACTCTAAACTGGATAGTGTGAGTGAGTGTGGGTGTATTATGCATTTTTGTTTGATGATGGACTCACACTCTTTTCTGAGCAAGTGCCCCAATGGTCATTGGGTAGACATTAATTTCATGTGTTAAACTGGGTCAGAAAATGGATGGATGGATGGATGGATCAATGAAAATTTTATTTTTTTTACAATTTTAAAAGCACTCTATTTTGTTTTCATTTCTTATGTTCAGCATTTTACTTCATTAGATCATTTACTATGTGTCTTTATCTTGGTCATAAAGTAGCAGTACAGTATCTATGCTGTTATCTGACTGAATTTTGCCGTAGAATTCAGTACTTAAGTTTGGTTACTGGTATCTGAAACTCTGTCTCTATTAATGACTATTGAATATCCTTTTTTTGTTTCCTAAACGTGTTTTCACATGTCAGCAGAGAGTAGCTAAGTGTGGTTATGGTGCCAGTTTACCATTCACAAATCCATACTCAACCATATAGTGGTACTATAACCTTCATTAAAATGGGATAAAATCCTTATTCCCAAGCTGCTGTGGTTTGTAATCTATAAGACAACAATGCTTATTGCATGGCTGGCTGGGAGATAGAGACCAGTTGGATGGGATGCCATTCTATCACACATAAACTTACACACACAGAACCATACCCACTCTTACAATACAATGCACAATAAAACGTATTTTTTGTATAGCGCTCTTCACTCAGTGAAGGCGCAGAGAGCTGTGAACAATTCTAAGTTAAAATAAAAGTATTGACTATACTAATTACTAAATACAGTACTGGAACTCATATAAAGGCAGCACGGTGACGCAGTGGGTAGCACTGCCGCCTCACAGTTAGGAGACCGGGGTTCGCTTTCCAGCTCCTCCCTGCGTGGAGTTTGCATGTTCTCCCTGTGTCTGCGTGGGTTTTCTCCGGGTGCTCCGGTTTCCTCCCACAGTCCAAAGACATGCAGGTTAGGTGCACTAGCGATTCTAAATTGTCCCTAGTGTTTGCTTGGTGTGTGTGCGCCCTGCGGTGGGCTGGCGCCCTGCCCGCGGTTTGTTTCCTGCCTTGTGCCCTGTGTTGGGTGGGATTGGCTCCAGCAGACTCCCATGACCCTGTAGTTAGGATGTAGCAGGTTAGATAATGGATGGATGGAACTCATATAAAACCAGATTTGTTAAAACACACATAAGGCTAATGCAAGAGTGGCGTTTGGGGGTGGCAAGTGGGGCGACCACCCCAGGACCTTTGCCTAAGGGGGCCCCGCTTTTGAGTTATATTCTCCAGTATATATATATATATATATATATATATATTTCAGATGCTTCTAAGAGGAACCCTTTTAAAATTCCTCTTCAAGGTGAAATTCCTACATGTACGTCTTTGAAAACATTCAATAGTCCACCTTCATCGCCCGAAAAGGGTCGCCAGTATAATCCCTTCCTAAAATAGGTATAGCCCATTCGTCATTGGGCTCCTGCATATTGAGACTCAGAGTATACTTGCAATTTGGGTACTTTTCTAGAAGTGGCTCTGCTATTTTCCACATGACACCACATTGCATTTTACACCTTTGTGGTATTGACATGAATTTTGAATTGCACTTTATTAAAAGATTATATTGTTGAATTTTGATGAAATTTGCGTGTCATCTTGCAAAAATTTAGCTGAATACTGTAATGAGAAAATGAGAGTGTATGTTAACATTATTTTTATTAAATTCGCACACAAGTTTATACAGTCCACACATACTGGTAACAGCGTTTGACGTAACCAGCCCCACGTGGGGTTGGTCAGCCCTAGGCCCCACACACCCCTAAGGTCGCCTCTGGGCTAACGTACAGCCTACTGTTAATAAAAGTCAGCAGCAGTAACCACCATGCTACTCCATGATCAAAAATAGTTTCTCTCTTTTATAGACTGAACTTTTCACAGGAGCCGATTTTTCACCCTAACCAGTTAATGGAGCCTCTTTGTAATCCAGAGCTTCACTCAACAAAGGATATTTTCTTTTACATCATTTAACTATGTCCCAAGTGATGATTATTTTAACTTGTAACAAATGTCACCCCAGAAGGGTAACCTGCTACACTTCTCCACCTAACAAGGTTGGGGTAAAAGATCTGAAAGAAGTCCAACACCCTCACTGTACATCGTCCTTGGCTCTTTCCACCGTTGAACGAGAAATCCCTTGATAATGTGCAACAAACAAACAAGATAACTGATTAATGTTTGAACAGTTGTAGTAAAAATATGAGTGAAAACAACATAATATACATATTCTACAAATGACCCCAACACACTATACAAAACTATTAACAAAAACTAATATGAGTCCTGCTAATTTAGGAATTTTGCATTAAATCTACAGGAAAAAACAATTCAGACAAAATAAAATATTTCAGATTAAATGCTAACAGTGACAAGATTGGTATGTGAAGGGCTGACAAAGCAACGTCTGTAAATGTCTGTAACTGGCACTAACCCTAACATACTACATTGGTATAGTCTCACCAGCTTTAGCTTCCATTTACAGCTGTTGAAAAATAGTCCTTCTCCAGCTGTTTGCTGAGCACACCGCCTAAGGTCTGTTTGCTTTCATAATTATGCTGACTGAGTATAGTATATCTTGGGCTAAGCCATGTGAAATGCAGAAAACATATTTTGCTTCCAGAGATTTCTAATAAAATGGAGGAAAGCTCCAAGTTAAACATTTACTTTCTTTTACAAAACCAACATCTTTAAGTTGTAAAAAAAACTTCATACCCTCTGGACTCTGGACACCCTGTAGCACCCCAACTACTCATCTGGTTAACCCTGGCCATCAGTAAATTTCCATCCTCTAAAACACTGCACCCTCCAACAGCAGCTGGAAAAGATAAGATCCAGAATACTAAAAGAACCTCAGGTAACAGAGAAAGAGGGAGAGACAGAGAATCCTAATCCCTTTAGCTGCATTTATCTTGTGGGATATTCCTGGCATGGCCCCTAATTTTGATTGTTTATTGAATGATTACATAATGCAAGTTAAGTATAAATTTTTATTTGTATTATTTGTGTCATAATTGTTTTTTGTTGTTGCGTTATTTTGTAGCTCTGTTGTTGTTGTGGCTTTGACCGTGGTACTATAAGCAGAACTGCCATTCCAGAGTGCATTTCCCAAAAGTGAGCCTTGTTGATTTGTAGAGTTGATCTCTTCCTGCTGGATATAGATAGATAGATAGATAGATAGATAGATAGATAGATAGATAGATAGATAGATAGATAGATAGA
>JANRMT010062791.1:20543218-20564212 GCA_026402145.1 Polypterus bichir lapradei
CTATCTATCTATCTATCTATCTATCTATCTATCTATCTATCTATCTATCTGTCTAGTGCCTTTCACAGCTATCTATGTCAAGCAGGAAGAGATCAGCTCTACAAATCAACAAGGCTCACTTTTGGGAAATGCACTCTGGAATGGCAGTTCTGCTTATAGCATCACAATCAAAGCCGACAAAATAACGACAGGCAACAAAATAATACAACAACAAAAAACAATTACAACACAAATAATAATTTATACTTAGCTTGCATTATGTCATCATTCAATAAACAATCAACATTAGGAGCCATGCCCGGAAAATCCCATAGGATAAAGGCAGCTACAGAGGTTAGGATACTCTGTCTCTCCCTCCTTCTCTGTTAGCTGAGGTTCTCTTAATATTCTGGATCTTATCTTCTCCTGCTGCTGCTGGAGGGTGCAGAGTTTTAGAGGATGGAGGACCAGTGTTGACTAGGTTAGTGGCTGGGGTGCTAAAGGGTGTCCAGACTCCAGTGGGAATGAGATTTTTCATAACTTAAATATAATGTTATTTTTGTAAAAGAAAGCAAATGTTTAACTTGGAACGTTCCTCTGTTTTCCTAGAAATCTCTGGAAACAAAGATTTTTTTTCTGTATTTCACATGGCAGAGCCCAAGATATACTATATTCAGTCAGTATAATTATGAAAGCAAAATGAGGGAATGTAAAATATAAAACATATAAACAGGAAAAGAATGCAATGTTACATAATAATAATAATAATAATAGTAATAATAATAATAATAATAAATAGAAATTAAATGTTCTATATTGCATATAATAAAAATATTATATTTTCAGGTATGTGGTGAGATCAAGTATGCAGTGGTATAGGTTTTGTTTTAAATAAAAGTGGTTTGGCTTATGCTCCATGCGTACATATTTGTGCAGCCTCATTGACTCTCTGTGAATCATAATTAGGACACTGCATCCACAGATGTATAAAGGGAATCTGAGCAAGATAGTGGGGAGGCAAACTAAAAAAGAAAGCAAAATCAGAATCAGACAGATGAACCAGTGCTGTAGAGAGGTGGGTACTAGTAAACACCAGGAATAGGGCATATAGAAGATGAAGGTCGAGCTCCGAGCGTCCCTGCAGATGCCAAAGGAGGCAGTTGGGACAAGAGCTGGAGGATGGAACCACAACCGTCAGCATCTCTACCCGCCTGCAAACCCTTATAGGGTGAGCTGGGGGAAACTTGCGGAAAAAGACGTTCTGGGCTGTCAGGAATCAAAAGAAACCCAATGCCTGTGTATTTCACAGCTGTATTTTATGGAAGTTATTTATGCCTGATTTTCAGCTCCCCAAACACACTGTTTTTTACTTATTTATTAAGAAGAGGGCACAGCACTGTATTTATTGAAGAGCACTCTTTGTAATAAAAGCACTATTGCATTTTACCCCATAGTCTTGCTTGTTTGTTTCCTCGTTGCCTGGCAGATCCCAGCCATTTCTATTAACATTCCCGGGTTCACGAGGTGATGCCAGCTGCACATACTCCAGCTGTCAAAAGGTTATGAATATACAGTAAGCCGTGCTGGCGCTAAGTTATTCTGCACCCTAGGCCAAGCTTATTGGTGCGCCAACTGACTGAACGGTAGCTAACCTGCGGGGCTGGATTTCCCCCCATTACGAAGTGCGCCCAACATAAATGCCTAATTCAGCTTAATGGTGGCACTGGCCCCGCATATCAAAGTCAAAGATTATTGAATACACGGACAACAGCAACGTTTTAAATATTAAATGGACTTCATTATTGCCTATCTATCTATATAGAAGACAAGTAAAATTAATTTTATTTGTTTTATTAATTTTCCCCTTGACTCAAATAGTACAGAACCTAAAACCTGTTGGCCAAACAAAATAAAATATAATGTGAATGTCACAAAATCACAAAAAGGTCTAAATAGACAATGTCCCAAATAAACAAGACTATTATTTAAAGAATTCATTTGAATAAAGAAAACATTAAACAAAGAGCTGAAACAATGCCAAAGCAAAAAAAAAAATAATAATAGGGAAATTACAAAACAAGAATACATTTTGGAAATGACAAAGCTAAATACTGTAGCACTGCATGGTGTCTGGGAGTGTTGACAGTGGATTCTTTCCTATTTCATTGTTCTTTTAGGTAGCTTGCTGTCCTTAGCCACACTAGAATGGAGATCATGTGACTGTCGAAGGCTCTCCCTTTGGATAGGCTCATATTGCTGATGATTCAGTGTTGATAACAACCTCAGCTGATACAACAATTAGCTCTACTACTTAGCATAATTTCAAAAGTGCATAAGCTTTTTGAAATGATGGGGTGGTCAAGAGGATAAAACAGTACAAATGTTGAGTATTATGCTGTCAATTGGCATGACGGGGTGTTTAATGCTGTAGTTCTGGGCAGTGATCTAAGCATTATATATGGGCAGGTGACTTTCCTCATGTGGAGCTGCAGATATAGTAGTCTCTTCGTTGTCTTCCTTTCTGAAATAATGTTGCAATCAGCATTCCAGGTCCTGTATATCATCATCAACACTCTCCATTAACAACTCACAAGAGCTCAGCAAGTTTTTTTAGAGTCTCCACATTGCTTGGTGCTTTGCCAAGACAGACTGCAGGTCTTCTCTTTGTCCCACATCTGATACAAATGTAGTGCAGTGTGGTACTTGCCAGCATTGACCCAGAGTTTCTATTCATACTTTGCTCTTTCACTAAATTGCAAGACCTCCTGGTAAGACTTTTAGCCTTTGTTTAAAAGAAGTTGTATAAGCAGATGGGAAGCTAGGAGCTGGTGGACATACAGTACATGATGTTAAGGTTTTTTTGCTAAAATTAATTAAGAATACAGGCCTGAATAGGCATATTATAAATTATTTTGATGAGACAGAGGTGTCTGTCCAGTGATTTGAAACACTACAGTTTATAGATGTTGTGGCCTGCAGGGGGCACACCAAGCCTCAAAACTCCAGACATAACTAATACAGGCACAAATGTTCCAACTCTTTAGTCCTTCCTTTATTTGATTCATTCTTCTCCACTCCATCTAGATGAGTATTGTGCATCTCCTCTCCCGACTCCAACTTCTTGGGTTAAGAGGAGAGCTCTATTTTAACTCTGTGCCTGGGAGTACTTCCAATGCTTAATCTATTGCCTCTGGAAAACACTTCCAGGTTAGGCAGGATCACAAAAGTCCTTGAGACCCAGCACCTTGAATAAAACAAGTACTATGATTTTTAATGAAAACTAGGAGAAGAACAGAAAGCATACTGGGAGATCAGAAAACTAGTGACTAACACCATAATGCGAGACAAAATTTGTAGTTAGAAAAACGTTAAAAGATGTTCAAAAACCAGAGAATCCAAAAGAGTAATTGATCTAAACAACAGCAGGAAGTTCTTAGGGAATCCATGAACTTGGATATGGCAACAACTTTGAGGTGCTCTTTTATTCTATAGCAATATGATGGTTCACTACCTCAGTGCACATACAGTAGATGCTGTCATAAACATGGGAGTTCAAAATGGCCCTGCTGATAGATAAACAAAATGGAAACAGAAAAAATAATTATACACAACCAAAAATAAACCAACAGGTGAAAACAGGTGTACCCACTAGAATCTGTGGAGATAGAAACACCCAAACACTCAAGAAAATCAAAATATGGACCACTAGGATTCCCAATAAAAATACAACAGAAACCAAGATCCTGATGAGGCCCACCTAAATTCAGCAAAGCTCAATCACTACCTGCTGGCTTTAGCAGGAGCAGACTCTATAAATTATGGAGCTAGCAAAAGAACACAAAATGTCCACAAATCTATCAAAAAGCCCCTCAAGAAGGTGGATAACCATCAATCCCAGCTTGTGAGAACAAAGGGCTATAAAGGATCTTTATAAGTTAAAGATTTATTTACATAGTAAATTAGGTCAAAATGCTCAAAAATAAATTTAACTAACAAGGCAATCCACAGAAGACAAGCCTAAATACACTGTCCAGAAGAATGATCCAAGAAAACAAGACAAGAATATCTAAAAAATAAATCCAAACATAAACAGCATTAAGCACATGACTCTGCAATAAAAAAATAATCTTGTGCTTCTGGGCCTTCTCATTTGACATAAATCAACAGAAGCAGGGCTAAGGAATGGTGAAGTCAGGGTGGCCCTGCCTCCTGGGGCTACACTCACAAAGAGCAAGAAACAAAAGCACTTACAAAAAAATACAGTTCACAATTATTTACCTATAACCAATATCAATAGATGATAGAAATATGAAAATAGTCATTCAAAACTAACAGAAATATTAGAACAACATAAAATACAGAAAAATTCAGACTGTTACATAACATAATTAAAATATTTGGATTCTAAAATTTTGCAATTCCTTTTCGACTACGGGTTTGGTTAATGTTTTGGGTTTATGGCAACTGATTGTTAGAATTTCCCATTTTGGAGTGTTGCTTTGTTAATGACTCAATTTTCATTTCTGTTTATTCTAAAGCAAAATTCTAAATGATCAGTTCATCAATGCTGGCAGTACAAGTTTTAAGATTGCTATTGTTTTTACTTTACATGCTGTTGCTGCTGGGTGATATTGATGGAAAACATAAAATCTGCTTTTGTTCACAGATAGATGAAGCTGAAGAATATCCTTCCTTCAGAACAAATGGGATTTCTCCTACGTGTTCTTAATTAAATGTGTCAGCGTGTTAAAAAAAACTAGATGGAAGATAAGTACTTGTGTTTGAATTTAGCGAAAAAAATGAAATCGTATTATTTGATGGGAATGATAAAAACGGTATAAAGGTGTCCTGTCACTTTCTAACTCAATAAGCTTAAAACTTTGGTTTTACTGAACTGGTGCACAACTTATGAGTTAATCTTTGACAGCGGTCCGTCTTTTAAAACATGTGTTAAAGTTCTAACTAAGAAGTACTGTTTCCAGTTTAAAAATAAATATTAAACTTCAAATAACATAGAGAAAAATGAGTAGTTAATCCATGCATTTATTTCTAATAGAATTGACCACTGCAATATGTTAGGCATGGGTTCTTCAGATTGTTCTATTTTCAACTTTTAGTTCATTCCAAAAGCTGCAAAGAGGAATGCTACTTTACCTAGGAATTATGACCAAAAAACCAAGGTTCTGAAGCCTTTGCATTAACTTCCAGTTAGGTTTAGGTGAATATTCGTATATTGTTTTATGTAAATCTACAGCCAATTCATAACTACTTACCTAGTATTATCATTCATAATGGAGAACACACTGCAATCACAAAGTACTGGTCTATTAAGCATTTCAAAGATTAATAAAAAAAACAGCGGAAGGTCAAGCTTTTAGCTGCACTGGATGTAATCTTCTGTACAGGTCAAACATTTATAATATCTGCAGGTGGTTAGCAGGCCAATTTACCGACCATTAAAATGAGGTTTATTTTTCCAGAAATGCTGGAGAGAGAAGTTTTTTTGTTTTCCTTTCTTCCACTGGTAACTGATCATTTCACAGTCATCATAGTAATGGAGTTAAACTGTCATGGTTGTAATATTAGCCACATTGCATTTGATTTGTTTAACTATGTATTAACCACATTTGTATTTTTATGTGTGTGAGTGATTTGCATTATAGATTTAAACCATTTACATTACTCTGAAGCCAAACTCAGGGAAGAGTGTTATCACTTTGCATGTGAGGTACACGTTAAGTCATATCACATTGAGCCTGTCAAGGCATAACGTATGATATAACTCATATCTTAGTACACAGCTACTATATGAGCTTCGCTGCCACATCTCTGTTTTCTACTATAGTGCTGCCATCTAGACGTAATGGCTTGCAGAAAGTAGTGTTACAAGTAGACAGTCCGTAGTTATGTTGTCTCAAAAAAAGGACAAAGCTTTGGATGTTTTGAAACAACTAGATTTGTTGCAAGATGAATATTTTGATGATGATGACAGTGATCGGGTCAGTGACAATCAATTGGATGATGAAGAACCAGTAGGCTCTGGCACTGATATGAATAACTGCCCCAAAGTTTCTTCATCAAACAGTATCTGACTTGTCACAACTCTCCAGACAGCACTACATGGACATTCTGCCACCGACTGAGTGAAAATAGTCACTAACTACCAAATGTGTTGAGTGAATCAAGCCTGGACTGCACCAACACATGTATTATATTTCTTTCTAAACCTGCACTTTGCGTGTGCCTTCCTTTGAGGACTCTCATTTAATTGCAGACTTTTAGTTGTTTTGTTGGTCAAAATGAAGAGTTACTGTTGATAATAAAACTGCTGCTTTCTAACACATCTTTTATTTTTACAAATTTTGATAGAGTTCATTATTTATCTATCATATATGCAGAGACCAATACTGCACGTCCTGGTAATAAGCAGTCAGTGCGTTATACAAAAATAAACTGCATTGAATTGAATTGAATCGAATTGAGATGTGTTCAGTACACATTTTGAATTTTCACAAGGTACTAAACATTTACCATTAGCTAAAATATAAAAAGTGGCAATGCTAGGGTGTGATTGTGGCTTGACACCAAGTGATTACTGTGACAAGCATCATGTTTCAGAGTTCTTTGTGTTCATTTAGGTTACCGTTAGCCTCCCAAAATATATTGTTTAGTTATGTTATTTAAAGAATATCCGCTAATATAATTGTAAAGAATTATTAGTGTTATTAGTACCAGGGTGGCACAGGGAAATGGGAGCTTTTGGAACTAGGTGTTGGTGACCCTGGGGCCAATGTGACCTTGTTTAGAACCCCTTGCCATTAGTTATAATGAAGCAGTGGAGTTCACTGTGAAAGTCTTTTATACGAATTGTGATAATGAGATTGCTACGCAAAAAGAATTTCGGCGTCATTACCAGTTAGGACATTATAATCGTGTCCCATCTGCTCATGCAATTACAACATGGGTGTGTAGCTTCGAAGATGCGGTTTCAGCCTTAAAAAAGAAGTCCTCAGGTGGAGCCACTGCACATACTGCCTGACAATCGATGGCCGCTATTCAACAATTGTTTAGAAGGTGTGCCATTTCATGCAACGGTGACATTCCATGGCCCCCTTGATCTCCACATCTGACTGTTTGTGATTTTTTTCTGTGGGGACATCTTAAAAGCCAAGTGTACCTCACACGTGTACTGCAACCATTGTTGAACTAAAAAGGAGGATTGAAGAGGAAATCGCTGGCATTCCTCTTGACATGTTATGTTGAGCAATTCAGAATTTCCACAACAGGCTGTCAGAATGTGTTCGGAGAAATGGACAACACCTTCATGATGTTTTCTTCAAAACATAAAATGAATATTGAATGAATATTGATTACCATTTGTGAACGCTGGCCTGGACACAGACAGACGGACATCTTATGTTCACCCAACACACCCTTTATTTACAATATTTACAAAGTCCAGTTATTTACGTTCACTCCCCAGTGCCTCTTGCACCGTTCCCCCAATGTCCAGGCCTCACAGTCCTTGTGCCTTTCTCCTGGCCGCCTCCAGTCCTCTCTCCAACTCTGTCTCTCTTCCACCCGACTTCTGCTACTGAATGAAGGGGGGCGACCCCTTATATAGGAACCCGGATGGGCTCCAGCTGCTTCCCGGCATTCCTCCGCAGACACGCCCCAGTGTGGCGGAAGTGCCGGCTGCGCACCTGTAAGCCCTCCGGGTGTCCCCTGTCTTCTTCCCCCCAGCACTTCCTGGTGTGGCGGAAGTGCTGGGCTCCAGGTCTCTACAGGCACCGGGGCGCCCTTTACCCGTGGCTCCCAACGTAACCAGGGCGGTCGCCCCCTCGCGGTCAAGCACATTATTAATTGCAAATCCTGTACAATACATTGCATCGTTAAATGTATTTTGTAATGTGTTTATTCAAGCATTGAACGTTAATTGAAAATTTCCCGTTTCCCTGTGCCACCCTGCATTATGCACCTAATGCCTTCTCTGTTCTCTCCCCTGTAGAAAGGAAGACTGACAGCTCCTCTGTCTCTGACGTCACTTCTGGTTTCACCCTCCTCAACCCGCCCCTTCCATTGTACATATGTCATAACCCACTCCAGCGGCATCTTGAGGGCAGAAGAAGGCTCGCATCTGAACAAGACAAACTGTTGATTTTTGCAATTGTTTTTTTCTCTTCTTTTTGGCCATTTAATACACCATGGTGCCCCATCTATTTCTGACATTTCTTGTGTCTCATTACCGGGAGAATAGCCTGGAAAAAATGGTCTCAGAAAAGTGAAATATAAATCAGAGGTAAGATGAGAAAAGGCATGCATAGTTTAAAGGATTTAAATGGAAGCAACAATGCTGATACTAAATTAAAGAAGCTATCTTTAAAAAGGGCAAGAATGGTGGAATGAATAAAACCTAAAAGAAGGATAGGTTTTTGGACAGTCAGGCAAAATGACAAAAGTCCAAAATAATAAGATGAGGAAATAAACGCCTGGAAAGAGAAACCAATATGGGTCTGAAAGTTTCCAAAAAAACTAAAGGTAAGATTTATTTTAATTCTGTCTCTAGATCATTTTATAATGTCTACCCAGGAAGGCATATGACCTATTAAATGCTATATATCAAGGAAAATAACTAAACACAGACATTGAAAATGATCATAGCAGCAGTATTTGATCTTACCCAAACAGTGGAACTGAACAGACACCCTGTCACATACCAAACATTGTCTGCGTTATTTCCACATCATTTTGGATGGCTGCCTCATTTTTTTAGATACCTACATACAGATTATTGCCAACTTCCCAGAGTATTAAAAGAAGAATTTTATTTTTGCAATCCTGCATGATACACCCTCAGAACAAACAATGTCATCCTGCTTTACTAGCTTATTATGTTGAAATACAGCAGGATCTTTCCTTTCTTTGCCAATGCATCCACATTTCAAGATTTGTTTTTCGCTTTATAGCCATGAAAACACCATTTAGTCATTATTTTATTTGCTTTTTTTACTCCCACCATAATTGTCTGTTCTAGGCATCCTTAAACTTACTCATTGTTGTTCAATACAATGATCATGTTTATTTTTTTCACTAAATCTCAGCTTTCTATTTATGAAAACGTCTGGGTTTGTATATCCACTTTTCTTACTATTTTTTTAATATTTCAGAAACATGAACCTGAGACCCACTGTATCATTTTTTGATTTAATTAATTTCTATTAATAATTTTAAAAAAATTAATCTAACTGTAATCATTTTTGGGCAGCGTGGTGGTGGTGCAATAGTGTGACTGCCTAACAGATGCAAGAATCAGAGTTCTTTATGCGCAACTATTTTTTATTGGGAATTTATACATTTTCTCAGTGTACTTGTAGGTTTTATCAGAATGCACACCCAAAATTCTAATGCCAGTCACCTTTAGGCTTCTTGGAATCTTTAGGCTTACTGGTATAAATGAGTGGTCATTCAGGCACGAGTGTAATTCAAGATCATTTCCCACCTTGCCTCTGTTAGCTCAGGAATGAACCACTGGTCCTCACCAATCTGAAGTGGGTCTTATTATGATGACTTTTATGATGAGATGTGTATGAACTAAATCAATCAATAAAGCTGGTTGCATCTAAGAAAATTACTTTTCAAGTATGCAATGCATACTAGCCAAAGCCCACCGTAGCATATGGCAGTGTAAGAATAGGAACAGAAAACGGTGAGAGAGGAATTCAGAAATCAAGAAGAAATAAATACTTCTTGAAAGACGCAGGTGTGAAAAAGCCACGTACAACTGACCGTGGCTGAAGACTGGTTGTTAGAATTATTGTGAAGAGTAAACAGCATGTGGGTATGAGGAAGGCCGCACTTCTGAAATTCGATTACATTAATATAATCAATAACAACCTGAAAAAGATGTTGTTGTAGAATGTCTCTAAGTAATTCCTGCAGCTTAATCCAAAAGACTCGTACTACAATATCAGGTCTGTGCTCCGGTCTTTGGGTATGTGACAGTGCATGTAGAATTTCTGGCCAAGCAGGATTACATGTGAAAGTGATAAATAAATGAGGCTGTCCGAATTTACGTACTATGGCCATAGCATCCTGCTAGTTTTGTTGCATGTATCTTGGACTTCCTGGAAATGTGGACGGTAATATGATCATTTTGCCTACACGTACGTTGTTATTTTCAGCGTTTGCTTGCAGTGCGTCTGACAGTCCTTTGTATTGTTCCACACGCAAATCTTGTTGATCTAATCTAAGATAGTTGAGATGCGCGCCCTCTGTTTTAACATACGCATCTATGAGGTACTGCTGGAATAGTTCTCCGCTGGAGTGCAAAATACTAAATATATTCCTCATTGCTAATCTGTACGCGTAAAATTGTCATTGAGTAAGCCTTTTTCGCTTGGCGGTTCTTTTATCGGGAACATGTTGTAAATCTTTGTGCCAGCCAATGTCTCCGTAAGGGAATAAAAGTGGGTAAACCATAGGATCGCAATTTCATATTCAGCATGGAAATCTGTTTACAGGAGTTGCCAATGGGACAGATGCAAATATCCCTTTCGGCAGGCGGTTCGCCATCTTCTCCGACGAAAATCGCTGCAACATTGGTGTGACATGTCGGGGCATTGTATTGTCGTAAATCCTGCCTAGGGTTTTCCTCGAAAAGCATTCGTACAGATGCTGTTGGATTGGACTGAGCGATTTCATGCATGTGTTTGTATGATTTAACGAAGGGTTTGATGGTTCTGAGCATGGAATCTAGCTGGAGAAGTAAATTTTCGCTGCATGTAGAGTTTGCTTTATTTTGTAAGCGTACTGCAGATGCTTGGCGAGAAATGCCATATCGGCTGCATGTGGGCGTGACCGGTTTTGAGGTGGAAGCAGGACGATGGAGGGTTAGAGTTGGCGGGCGGGGCTCTGTCGTGTCATGCATATCCCATGACGTGGGAGGAGGGTTAGAGTTGGTGGGCGGGGCTCTGTCGTGCATACCCCATGGTCGGTCGACTTAGTCGATTTTATATATATAGATAGAAAAGCAGCCGGAACCGAAAAGAACAATGAAAAGTCAATGTGGCTCAGGGGTGCATATGGACTGTAGTAGAGATGAAAGCGACTGAGGCTGTGTTTGGTGAGGTGTTGCGTGCGGGCACATGAGCAGGCAGTGCGCATGCCTCATGAGCGAGGGTGGATGCAGGAGGAGAGTTAAAGTTGGCAGGCGGGGCTCTGTTGTGTGTATCCCATGGTCTTAGAGTTGGTGGGCGGGGCTCTGTGAGTTGGCGGGTGTGGCTCTGTCGTGCATATCCCATTGTCGGGCGACTTAGTCAATTATATATTTAGATATTTGGACATTAAAAAGAAAGCACATTATACAAAGAGAAAGACCAAGGTTAGACAAAAATCCACTTGTGAGAAATATTTATATCCTCCCTTGGTTTTTATTAAACAACTGCTATTGTTCTAATAAAGAAAGCTAATTGGAATGGAGATAAACATGTGTATCTGAAGTGAATCCTCTTCTATTTATGTATATCTATACATATCTGCACAGGTATATATAAACTCATACATATGTTACATATATATACTGTGATGCCTAAGGGCATGTACAGCCACCCTAACCCCGACAAAGACAGGCAGGACAATAATTGCCACATTTAGCACAGCTTTTGTACAGCACAAGGTAAAACACAGTCCCTTTGCCGCCACCTTCAGTCCTCCACCCAGGCTTTGTCCTCTTCCTCCCAACTACGGCCTATGAATCGTGGGACTGGCCCCTTTTTATAGGGCACCTGGAGTCCTTCCAACGAGCTTCTTCTGGCAGCACTTCCAGGTATGGCAGACTTTCTGCTAAATAGGGCCCCGCAAATGTCCATGCAACCCCTGGTGGTGGCCACAGGCCCCAACAGGATTTAACTTCTATGCTCATGACCCGTGGGCCCTCTGGAAACCAAGGGGGCTGCCCTCTGTCGGTCCAGGGGAGAAACTGTCCTGGAAGTACTCTCTCCGCCGGTCCTGCCATAATCAAGGTGTCCTGGCCGGGTAAGGGCCCCGACTAACCACCACAATACATATACATTGCCATGTATGTATGCCTAAGGACCATCTTTTGAGTTCTGAGAATGTAAGCAGTACCACCCCATGATGAGAGGAGGGCTGACTCTAATGGTATCTTCTCCTTCTCCGCAGAACCGAACAGTTGCCCAAAGGGGATGACTAGGCACGCCCACAAAGTCCTGACAAGGCTCCACCCCATCCTGTCCCAACGATACAAAAAGGACCCGTTCCCGGAAGGTGGAGCAGCATTCTGACGTGATGCACAAGAAGGACAGAGCTCCAACATCCTTAGATTCTCATGGCAGGAAGCCAATTGCTTATGCAGTATGTGTTGTCTGAGCCCTTTTGGTCATCTTTTGTGTTTAACTTAACATGGTGACCCAGCTGGTACCCCAACACTTTCCAGAGTACTAGTGTTTACTTCCCGGCCACGGCACAACATATATGTATATAAATGTACTTACACTTGCAGCGTAAAAGATTGCAGGTAAGATGGATTTAAATTAAAGACATTTCAAAAATAACTCTTTCAGTAACATTTCAACTCATCAGTTTTCTCACCTAAGTTGTAAATTTTCAAAGGTAGCAGCTTAAAACATTGGTGTCATTTAAACTGTATGAGGTGTTTACCTTATACAGCGATACCTTGGAATCCAAACTTAATCCGTTCCAGAACCCCGTTTGAGTTCAAATTGTTTGAGTTCCAAGACAATTTTTCCCCTTTAAAATAATAGAAACCGGATTAATCCATTCCTGGGTCCCACAAACTCAAATTTTCAAAATGGTTTTAACAGTAAATACACTGGATTTTAAGGTAAAATATTAACAAATAATTATAATATTTGAATAAAAATGTAAATTAATAAAATTAAAAATATAAAAACCTGTTTTTCATTAATCCAAACTAAGAGGAGTTTTTCCATCTCTTCCACACATTTCGATCTCCTAGAGGTCAGTGTCGTAACCCCTTTCACCACATTATCTGCTTTGATAGCTTCTTTATTTTTCAAAATCATACAAAACAGCCAATTTAGGCATCCCGAACATAGTAGCGAGATCAGCCACATGTGTACCGCTTTCATGCTTAGCGATAAGATCTTTCTTAACTTCAATTGTAGCTCTAATAGCTTTCCTCTTACTCTTATTTTCCTCACTACACTTTTTAGGAACCAGGGCGAATACACTAAGTTGTTATTATATAAAACACAAAACAGTCACAAAAGCATAAAATTAGCAGCAAAAATCACACAGCTTCCGACAATGAACTGAATGACAAAGCGTATGGCTGGCCTGAGCACTGGGGATACGTACACATAAACACACATGAACAACGTGCTGGGTGTTTGGATTCCAAAGCAGGGTTCGGATTCCGTGGCAAAATTTGCTCAAATTTTTCATTCAGATTCCAAGTTGTTCAAGTTCTGGGGCATTTGGATTCCAGGGGCAATACTGTACATTCAAAATGGCCTTCCTCTGTAATAACTGTATGTCACGGTTACTACTCTGGTAGGGGTCTTGCAGTTTCCAGGTTTGTCATTAAGTGAATGTTTAAATTGGGTGAAGTGGTGGGCTACTAGATCTTACGTTAACCTTGTGTAATATTACTTTGATGCTCAGATATCCAATTTTGACATTTTTATTGAATATCAATTGGTAATGATATATACCCTCTGATGTAGTTGTTTTGTTTATGTGTTTGAGTGACATTACCTAACACCTAGCCTTTCTTCTTTAGGAAAGCACAGTCTTTCCTGAAGCTCAGATTTTGTTGTAGGGTTCTTTGCGATTTCAGGAAAGTGGCAAGATCAACTATTGTCCTGAACTTTCCCAATTTGAAAATATACATTTTTAAATCATCTTTTTTCATTATTAGTTTTGCTTTTTTATTTTGTTTAATAGCATAATCTAAGCCTAGTCTGTAAATGTGTGCTTTACAATGATTTGCACAGGGCTTTTTTTTTGCAATTGATTTAAAAAAGATGGAATATAGACAAATGGATTTAGGCAGTCAAACACAGACATATGTGTGTTGTTACTAGAACTAAATGATAGAGTCATTTATGCAAGATAATGACGCACTAACCTCTTATCACATCGATTATTAGTTAAACAAAAACACCTGCTGCAAACTGTGTGCATTGTTCAGATTTATCAAATCAGAAATAATTCATCATAATAGAATGCAAAAAATGCAAAGAAATCATCCAGTCCTTAAAATATGATAATCAAATGTAAATAAAGAGAATGAGTCTATAAACCTCCTAGTCAAACATACGCAAGTAATACATGATGACTTTTACTTTATTATAGCATAGGTTTCGTGTATTGTATATACCAATAAGCATTTGTCTGACAAGTAGAATTAATATTACTTTTTCAATAAAATGAATTCAAAATATCTTTTAAAGGATGTTCCAAGGCCCAAAGAAATGAAAAAATTAGTTTCTGTGTAATTTATCCTGGTTGCTCATGAATAGATTCTTTGTTGTATGTTTTAATTGAACAAGAAGCATGCAAGACTATTTTTATTAAGTTTTTTTTTGTGAGATTACCCTTTTTCTGACTGAAAAACATTAATATTGTTAAAAAAATATAGAATAATATGGAGTCAGTGCCTATCCTGGCAAAACTGGGTATAAGGTATGAAACAAATCCAAATACGCTGATGTATTGACTCCAAAAGAGACAGTCAGAATTTTTAAAAAATAGGATTAGGAGATGAATTACAGTCAACAAGCTGAGTTGAAGTAATTACCAAAAATCTAACTGATCTGTTGTCAAGTTTAAGACATTAATCAAAAATCAAAGACCTTAATACCAAAAAGAAGTGGTTTTAGTCACAAAGAATTACAAAACAACACTGTTTGTATCCTAATCTCATAGATTCTGGACATGTACAACCTTTCTTTTATACTGTAACATAATACATCACACTTTTCTGAATGACTTTGGATAAGATTGCTGAGGCATTGGCAAATGCAATCACTCCAAAAAGACGGTGCCCATATCAAAACAAAATGGTGTCATCAAATAAACAGTAGAAATGTACAAGCTCTTCAAAACTGTTTCTAATTAAATTTGAAATTCTAATTAAACCTTACATATAAAAGTACTGAATTGCACAGGGAAGGCAAAAAAAAAGAAAAATGGTAATCATAACAATGGCAGATTATTGCACTGCAAAAACGTTTATTTAGACCCAAAATGTTCATACAAAAAGTGTAATACAAAGTGCTTTTACAATAAGTAAAAAAGACTTATAATACATAAATACATTACACAAAAAAGTAATAACTACAGACTTACACAATACAAAAAAAACTCATAATCATTTTTAGCCCACTTCTATTTTTTTCATTAATATCGACATTAGTGGGGCAGCACTAAACTTAAAGTTGTTATTCAAAACAACTGAATAGGCAGAAACGGGTTCCAAATTATCTACATTTTTAAGCAATCCAAAAAATAACTTTCAAAGTAAAAATCTATTATGAATTTGATTATTACGTGGTGAGTAATTTGGAATATTAACTGTTTTTCACACCTCTCCATGCAAGTTTCAGTCTCTGGGAGGTCACATTGCTTAGCTTTATAATACAAGAGAGGGTTAAGCAGTTTTAGTTAAACTTGCTAAAGATACAATATAGACCCCATTAAAATGTATTTCTTGGTAAGTATATTTTTTATAGACTTTTGAATGTTGGGATTCTTTGAATTCTGGGAAATGATCATAGATTGATATTTTGTTCTTTATTCATTTGTGTATTCATTTTCTTATGTTCTTATATTATCGCAAAGCCATATGTTCCTATTGTAGGCACCACCATTTTGAGGTTCTATTGCTATAATACAATGGCTGGTTGTTAAAGGTGGGGCTTCTCGGGTTACACGTCATTACATCATTAGCACTAGTTGTGTTATCCATCTAAGACAGTTTGAAATCTAAGTAATCAACATAGACATCACGTTATTTATTTGATACCTTGGTTGTCCATTTCATCTGGTATTTTAATATACAATACACTCAATCCCTGTACCTTATGATGGCCTTTTCCTCTTCAGATAGAAACACCTGTTATTGATGCTTCCGCACAGTGACATTTGTCGAGCTTACTACTCTTATAATCAGATTGTTTTGCTGGGAAAATGTGGTCGGGTTGTCTCTACAGATTTGACCTGGTTTAATGACTCTAGCCTAGTCGTGTCAGAGCTTTGGTTTCCTGATGTACACATTGATTTATCGTTATTTTCACTCATCCATTACCCACCATATGAAGTTATCAGTCATTAGCATTACAGCAATGAATATATTTCATTTGCTCGCCCTAAGTGCAAGAAAGTTGCTAACTCACTGCTGTTGTCTGCGTTTGTCAACAGACAACAGAATAACCTGATAAGACCAATTTTTTTATTTTAGACCCTTATTTGGTATTTTTTTGGAATGTTGTGCTACCTTTCTTCTCCATGTTTTGCCTGTTTTACTTTTTTTTTCCCTAAACCTAGTAAGTGAATGGACAAACAGATACACAAACACACACACCTGTCATTTCATTAAAGTAGATTATTGTGGCTTCTGTAGCATCTGTGGTTTTGTATTAAAACAAAAAAAGTAAGTGTGTAAGTTACATGTGTGTTTTTGTAACAATTTTATAGCTGCTATTTTTAAAGACTATGCCATTGATTAGTGTATTGGTTTTGACAAAAGAGTTACTGATTTCCCAGTTCCAAGTTTTGATATGTTTAAAAGCTTTCATTCATCTCCTGGCTCTTCTTTAAATCAAACTTCTCTGTCTGCTATAAATGGTTAGTATAACTAGCTCAGTTTTAGCATCTTTTATTTTCCATGCATGTCTCTTACTACTCACCTAGAAGATGTTTGTCACATCATTGACACTATGGCTGTGTAGCAGTGCTACTGCTGGGAGGACTCCATTTCCCAGCAGCCCCAAAGGGGATTGCCCTCATTGGATGTCTGAAACGAGCACTGGGGCTGCTGGAAACAAGAAGGGCCAGCAGGAAACTTGAAAAGGGGCCAGCGAAGCATTAACAGGAATATCTGTGTTTCTATGTAACATGTGTGTCCTGTCATTTGTACACTGGACCGTTTCCCGCTAGGATGAATGGACTGTCTCATGCCTGCCTGTAGTGTGAATAGTGGTGGATCAGTGGTTGGGTGTCTTCAGAGGGAGCGCTCCCGCCAATCTCACCCCTCACCGCTCAGGACTATTGGTAGGACTGTTTAATTAATTTATTACAGAAGCTGTTCCTGGGATCGCCATCGTCATTTTTACAACATTCTATTTCATCTGTTTCTGCCACATTGGAACTGTAAAAGGACATTGTCGTGAGTGTTTATTATCGTGGTTGATTGTTGTGTTAAAATTGTTTTGCCAATGGGGAAGGGGACGGTTTCCTGGTTTTTATTGCTTATATTAGATTTTTCACTTAATATATTTCTCACATTTGTTTGATTCATGTCTCTGTCTGTGAGTGTGTGCAGGTCGGGCCAAGGCTGGGTGCATTCCTGGAATTCCCACTGAAAAAATAAATAAATCACCGTCCCATCAACGGTGTGAATCTGAGCGGCTCCAGACCACTACAGCTGTATCTCTCCTCCATTTCTGCCTTTACATTTAGCTTACCATTGAGAGTTAAATTTTCTGAGAAGGCACCAAGCAATACCTAGAGAAGTAAATGTGAAAGTAAAAGTGAAATGTGGATCCATCTTTATGATTGTGCTGCTGCCGGCCTTTGTGGCGCAAAGATCTTAAACCACGCACAATATGAGAAATAAGATATACAACAATAAAGTCTGAAAACATGATTAAACAAATTTGGCAATTAAGAAAAATATATTATGAAACAGAAATATAGTTATTATAAAAATTTTGACACAAGAGAAATAGCCAGAAACTAAGTGTGCTTAAGTACAATCCTAACCCACAGATCATGTGACTGCTCCACAGAAAGGTTACCATGCAGCCCAAAGACAGAGGTGCAGTAAAAGGAAGATCACACATTAAGAGTTTGGTCACTGGCAAGTAGAACAAGGAATTAGTAAAGGTATGGCAAAGCATGGCTCCAATTTCAGTTGCTGTTCTTTTATACTGCACATTAACAAAAGATTCTGTATAAATGATTAACGCTCCACTCTATCCTGGGCTCCAACCTTACAGATGATCCATGCTTGAGTGCACATTATCAACAACAACAACAGTAATATCTATTTATATTTATTTATACACATTACAGCACATTTTCATACATGAGTTGCAAAAGAAAACTAAAGAACAGTTATATTTAATGAGAGAATCACAATTTGCAGCTTAATAACAAAATATATGGTCATGGAGAAAAAAAAAGTCCATTTGGCAGGATGTTAGAGAATATAAACCCGTGTGGGTTACAAAGCCAAAAAACATCATAAGCCAGCATTCTGTAGTCAATGAATGTGTCTCCATTAACAGGATACTCTGGTGGAATGTCCCAGGAAATCTTCCTAGGATTTCAGGTGGCTACATCACCCTTAGACAGGGGGCAGTAGTACATAGTGCTACCACCATGTACTAGGAAAAAAAGAAAATGCAGAAAATGTGTGATTAGTGACCATTAAACAAAACAGCCAATGGAACTGCATTTTCTGAAAAGAACCTATTTTCTCCTCTCATCAGAATGAATGAATGTTAGTGATGTTTGTAAAAGTGAATAAGAAAAAGAATAAATAGGTGTGGTTTTAATTAGTATTTTGGAGTGTTCAGCTTTACTGGCCCAGCATATCTTAAACTGGCAAGCCCTGATCATGAAAGGTTTGATTGGCCTTTTTTCCCAGGGGGGCCAAAGGGGACTGAATTGGATGCAACACCTGCTGCCTATACACTCACCCCATTTCTCCTTCTGGTAGTCCTGGGATTAGCACAGCAATTTTAACTATGTGGTACATGTGCTTTTGAACTGCAGTGCAGGTATATTATCAGGACACAAAGCTTGTTGACTGTGTTTCACTGCTTAGTGGCATGAATGGCACCCATTACTTCACAAGGGTCTCAAATACCCCAAACCCCTCGATCATTGATCATGTGCCTTTTCTTCGCAGCATTTGATGATTTGCGGGATACCTCAATCGCTAGATGGTCAATCGAGTGTCTAAGCTTCACAGGGTGTACATTTACAATATTATTGAGATTTATAAAGGTAAATTGCTCAATTTATATTTGATTTGTTTGCACTAACATTTGAGTTAAACGTTTATTTTTTAGTTCATTTTGTTCACTATATTGTATGTGCTTCAGTTTCTGGTTCAAAAATGAGAATTCTGACTTCTTCATCTTCAAATGTGATATTACTTTTGTATAGGGCATGAACATAAATCAAATGTTTTCTAGGGGTATGGAGTGGAGCATAGGAAAGGTTAGGAACCATTGCACGATAGGTAGCCTGTATGCTACAGTATTGTCATTTCATGCTTTACATGTCTTATGAATTATTATTGTTACATAGCAGATGCATAATCTAGCCTCATTTCTACAGTGTTACTTATTTTAATTCCTGCTGTTGATCCAATTTTCGGGTTCAATATCTAATGCATTTGGTGTAAAGAGTCTTAGGAACAAAAACCACAGTGGGAAGTCATGTGCCTATCCTGGCACTCAACACCACACTCTGTACACACTGCAGTCTGAATTCTCCCATTTCACCTGTTCTGAGATTCTGCTGACCTTTCGCAGCAGCAGCAAAAGCACAAAAATGCCACATCCTGGAAACCAACAGGTCTGCCTTATGTACACCCTCATAATCATAATCATAATGCTTTCGGTACAATGTGTCATTCACTGGTTGTTTTAATCATTTTTTTGCAGCTTTCAGTTAATTCAAAATGCTACTGCAAGTATTATTATGACAACCAGAAGATACAAACACATACTGTAACGCCAGGTCTTACATTAGTTCACAGTTAAGTTTAGGGAAGATTTCAAAATTCTCTTTGTAACATATAAAGCATTAAATGGCCAAGGCCCTGCTTACTTATCTGAGATTATCATTACTTATAAACCAGAGTGTACATTGAGATTTCAAGATGCTGGCCTATTAAAGATTCCAAGGTTTAATAAAATAACAGTGGGAGGTCAAGCTTTTAGTTACAGGGCCCTAAAGCTATGGAATGATCTGCCTGTTAACCTAAGAGATGGCCATTCAGTTTCAGCTTTTAAATCCAGGCTAAAGACTTACTAGTTTAGTCTAGTATACCCTGACTAGAGATGCTGATTAGTCGAGCATTTCTATTTCTTAGTCATTTGTACAAAAATAGTAATTTTACAAAATAGTAATAGAAATTACAAAAGTAATATAATATTTTAACTTGTTACTAACCCTCCACTATTCTGCTTATCTTCTTAGTATCTGAATGTGGGACTTGGTGCAGCTGCTGTATTGCCAGGCTGCTCTCCTGAATATGGAAAAGGCGTTGTGGATAAAGAAGCATTGGAATTATCAAATGGAAAGATTCTCTCATAAAATTGGGTGGCCAGCACAAACTCCACTTTAGAAAACTCAGGAACAGGTAGGTGGCCAGTTGGCTGTGACTGTATTTTTGACTTTCTCTTTTACAATTTTAACCTCCACCGCTGTTAACTGGCCACAGCTCTTCAATTAAATAATGGACAGATATTGTTGGTTTCTATTTATGTTTAATCATTTTCTACTTTTTTCTCTGTGTGTTTTAACAAATCTGCATATACAGGGTGGGCCATTTATATGGATACACCTTAATAAAATGGGAATGGTTGGTGATATTAACTTCCTGTTTGTGGCACATTAGTATATGTGAGGGGGAAAACTTTTCAAGATGGGTGGTGACCATGGTGGCCATTTTGAAGTCGGCCATTTTGGATCCAACTTTTGTTTTTTCAATAGGAAGAGGGTCATGTGACACATCAAACTTATTGGGAATTTCACAAGAAAAACAATGGT
>JANRMT010062791.1:20564222-20588473 GCA_026402145.1 Polypterus bichir lapradei
AGAAACTTGTAAATAACTCATGAAAGAATAAAGTTACGTTAAAACCAAGCACACCATTGTTTTTCTTGTTTGATGTGTCACATGACCCTCTTCCTATTGAAAAAACAAAAGTTGGATCCAAAATGGCCGACTTCAAAATGGCCACCATGGTCACCACCCATCTTGAAAAGTTTTCCCCCTCACATATACTAATGTGCCACAAACAGGAAGTTAATATCACCAACCATTCCCATTTTATTAAGGTGTATCCATATAAATGGCCCACCCTGTACAGTATGCGCATACCAGTTCTGTACTTAGTAATTAGTATAATCTATACTAGTATTTTAACTGAGAATTGTTCTCAGCACTGTGCACCTGCACTCAGTGAAGAGTGCTATGCCAAAAATAAAACAAAGTGGTGTAATCTTATGTCTGTCCTTGTGATTCTTCAAAACTCTCACTCAGTATTCTTGTGCAGCTTGAAAGCTTGAAAACAGACACTTATATCATTGTGATTAATAAAACAATAGCTGCCAATCTCAGCAGCAGCCTTCCTGTCTTCTTCGTATTTCCATCTTTGTCCAAAAGTCAATGGGAGTTAACTCTATCAAGTCTGAGAAAAAGTATTCATATTAAAAAACAGGCCATTCTTTATTACTTTACCTGATTAGTCTGCTCACTATGTTTCCATGACTGCTTTGTCTCTGGGCTATGTAAAAATGTGCCATCACATGATTGCTCCATTTAAATATCTTTTTAATTTCTTAATGAGGATGTGTGTAACCTGAGATGGGATTTTAATGAACATTAAATCCTGTTTACTAGCGACTCGTAAATAACATTTTTATGCCCTAAAGAAACAATCCAGGCATGGCAAAAAAATTATACTGCCCATAATGCACAATGCCACACACAAACAAACACATTTAGCTGGAAATATAATATAAAACAAATGTAAGTAGGTCAGGGGAAAAAAATAAAGAAAAAACAAACATTTTATATGGTTCATTTATTTTAACTGGACTTTATTAATTCAGCATTCTGAGCTGCATTGTCTATCTGCTCTGATCAGACAAATTAAGTAAAAATTTAGAAAGCCTTGCAGTCAATAACCATATAAATGAACATGTGCATTTTTAATACGCCTTTATAATATTTTTATTGTGTTATTTGTATGTGTACGTTATATTTTAGTGTGTTATTTATACCATTTATCATACATATCACATTGTACAATTAGTCACATGTGCAACCAAAATAAATAAAATATTTGCGTCATTATCTGATCTGAAACAAAACAAAAAGAGAGTTACGCAAAAAACCTTGAAAATAAACTCTGAAGGTAGTCCTTGGAGTGCCATGAAGATAATAAGTTACTTTGCCTTTCATAATTCTCTCAGGAAACCATTTAAAACCATCAGCGTATTTTTACAAAACCTGACTGAAGGTGAAATCTTCATCTATTTGTTTTTTTTGTATTATTATATCTTTTACATGGCATGGTGACGCAGTTATGCTGTACAGCATATTTAAGAAAGGTGACTGGATGAATGTGTACAAGTTTAAAACTTCTTATTTTGTCACATGCAAGAGCAATCTACTGAGTTGTGACTGTCTGACAGGTGGCACAGCGTTTAGCACTGCTGCCTTTATGCTCCAAGGACCTGAGTTCAATATCTGGCTATGCTTTTGCTTATGTATAGTTAATATATTCGTTTTCTGCAGCCTTTCTATTTCACGTACGTATAAAAAATATTCGGACATGATCGTCAGTAAGCTTTGTACCCAAGGAACCAAGTTACCCGACTATTGCCCAAGTATTCTATAACATTTCACTAATTATTTACAGCTCTGATGCAGATCTTTCTTATCATAAAACAGGGTATTACAATAGCAATTGATGAGAAAAATTCATAATTAATTGCAGAATTACGGTATTTGACTTTCACGATTTGGCTCAAAAACTTTCACGATTTGGCTCAAAAACTAATCAGCACATTGCCATCTCATAACAGACTTAAGTTTGGAGTTTGGTATTTTGGTATTTTTCCATCCAGCCATTTTAGCTCTAAACCGTCCTCAAGAAACTGTGACACACAGACACAGAGATATCAATGATTTTAGGTATCAGTTGAAAACCAGAGATCGAAATTTTTGACAACTCTAAAGATTTCGCTCCTCACCCATAGATGACAGGTTATGGTGGGGAAGGGCATAAAGCAAAAATGTGCCAATTAAGTTCCGTTGCTAAAAGTTTCAAAACTGGCCAGACTTTGCCCTGAAGCAATTTAAACTGCTAGCATTTAAGAATTCATGTAAGTCCCCTGATAAAATGTTCAACTCCATAGGCATAAAACATGATAGATGTAATGATAAATGAGGATAACATTTTTTTGCTTTCTATTACATGAAGTATTCTTGCCATTTTCAGTTCTGCTATTGACATAGTGCTCTTTTCATGAGAAAAAAGTGATTTGGTGGTTAAGGAGTTATACAGAACTTTGGAAGATTCATGTAAACTATCAACCAAGAAGTTGACTAACTATAAGAATACAGTACACCCCCAAAATTCGCGGGTGTTACGTTTCTAGAGCACCCACGAATAGTGAAAAGCAGGAATTTTCGATGTGGTTAAAAAAATCCCTATTTTCAAAGTTTAAACCCTAAATATACCCCCAAAACACTTTAATTTAATTTCAAATTCAGCTTAATATACAGTATTACCTAAAAATAAAGAATGTAAAAGTAAACCTGTATTCTGTACTGATATGTCTCCCACAGTGCTAGAATGTAAAACACCGATGTTACCGCTATATGTACTGTAATTCATGCAAGTGCTTGTTTCGGCGACATCTTGGGGCTTTAACCCTTAAACTGCCTCATACTTGGGGGTTAATGCATCACTGGACGCCAAATACTTTTTTGCTGCACTTTAAGTAAATGTCACAATTAACAATGAAAAAGTGAAATTTTAATGGAACACATTTTTTTTTCATGCAAAGAGTATCACAATTACTGCAGCACTGATCATTTTACACACTGCTAATGAACTGTAAAAACTATTTAAAAAACTACTGGAACAATATGTACAAAGTTCAACTGACACTGGTCTTAGTGCAGCTTAGGTCACAAAATTGCACAGAAACAAAGGAGATTGTAGAGACAGGAACTTTATTCAAACACTTCAAACAAACATGTCTCTTTCAGAAGTTAAAGGAGCTCAGTATGCAGTTATTTATCGAATAAACAACAGAGAAACATCATAGGGGAGCACAACCCCCAACAGGAGCAGAGAATGCCTGAGGGAGGAGAGAGGAACAAAGCAATAAGCCGAAAAGGACAGGTACTGTTCAGGCTTTTAAGTAAGCATAGCATTGCGCAAGAAGCTGCAATTGAGAAGATGGTGATTTATTTATTTTTATGGTTGAAATTCCAGACGCTCCCAGCCTTGAGAGACAAAAACAAAGCAAACCGGTAATCAAACAGCAAATAAAGAATTTAATGAAAACAAATGAAATAAGAAAACAACGATACCACCCCTGTTCCCCTTACGGCGATTACACATTAAATACAACAAAACACAAACAAAACACACAGTTAATCATGAAAAAGTTCATGAAAAACGGTAACGGGTGAAATGTAATAATGAAAATAGCTAGTCCAGAGATCTGTACATTGAATGGGAATGTACAGACAGTCCTACCGGTAGTTCCTGAAATGGTGAAAACAGGTGGACAGGTTCAGGAGCGCTCTTTTCTTTGCAGGATGGCCATGAATCCACTTACAGTCCTCATGTACACAGGCAGATGGTAGATAATCCAGACGCATGAAACGATCCAGGACAAAATGAATAAGTGCAGGTAACCCAACAGAAGGCAGGCAGACAGGAACTTGAAACAAAATTACAAAAACTTTTTTTTTGCTTTTGGTCACTGGCCCTGTTTTTAAAAGCCGCAGTGACATCCTTTGACCTCAACAGCCCCAGCACCCTCAGCAGAAGACCAATCAGAGCCACTGCAGGGACTGCTGGGAGCTGCAGTTTCAAATTCTATCGGCTACTTTCACCATCCCAAGTTGCGGTTTTCTCTACAGTTGCTTCCTGTTGCTCTACAGTACAGTATTGCCACAAAAAAGCCATAAAAATTGAGGAGGATATTTGCAGTTTCCACTAACAATTATTAGTTAGGTTCTAAGGAAAAATCTGCGAATGACTGAGACCGCGAATGCCAAACTGCGACTTCGCAGGGGTCAACTGTACTGTAGTATTCTCTCCATCCGCCTTCACACCCACTTAATGAAACTACAGGTTGCTGGGAGTGTCCCAGCATCAGGAACAAAGTAACCATCAACCCTGGATAGAACACCAGAAATTTTCAGTGTCTAGTAAAGAGCACACTCACATTCACTCATAGCAGTCATAGAGTCTCCAGTTATCGTAACTTGCATGTCTTTGGGAGCTGTAAAGAAAACCAGAGTATCTGGTACTTGGGGAGAATCTAATTCAATGCTGCAAAATAATTCCAGAATAACAGCACTTAAGATTTGACTGGAGCAGTTCAGTCACTAATCTGATCTAAAGATGGGTGATACAGGAAGCCAAGGCTAAATGTTAAAATTCAGGAGCACTGTTTGAGTCAGAACCTGAATATCTTGTTGATTAGTGATGGCAGCTAAATAGAGACAAAGGATTGGGTGGATTTATAAAATGGTAATGCACAACTTCAGTGAGTGGGTTCTGAAATAAAATAATATGAACACAATTTATGTCATTTTTTCACTGCTTGAAACACTCAGTTCATCTATAACATGAGTAAGATAAAAATAGATACGAATGAAATATAGACAAGGTCAATGGAAGTAGTTCCTCAGCAAATGTTAAAAAGGAATAATGGCAGCTGCCACTATGCACTTGAGTAGTAAGAAAAATGAGTTTTGGTTTCACAGCTTTCAAGACTTTCACAGTGAGGAAACATTATGGCAAAATAAAATCTGAAGAAAGCTACCATTAAGAGTGCATATGTAATGGGTCCTGAATATAGGTAGAGTAAAAGATAGGGATGTGTGACATGTTGATTAGCACATATACTATATGTAAGAATTTCACTTTAATCTGTGTGTGTGTGACAATAATGAGCCTATAATGATCCAATAAAGATAATTAAATAATGCCCTAAAGGTTTCCATCCAGTCATCCATTCATCATTGTTTTCACCTTTTTTGTCATTATAATTGACAGTCTCATATGTGAAATGGAGATGCTAGTCTGTCACACTGTATGTTCACTCACAATGGGCTTTTAGAGTGCTCCTTTCTGGGAGATGGGATGCAATGGTCAAAGAAAAGATCAGATGGCACACGAAGAATGTGAAAACTCCACATTGGCATTGATCAGGCTTGAATATGAGCCCAGTCTACCTCAAATATAATAAAATTCTACCGAAAATAACCGTAGAATTATGGCAACAAAGCTAATAGATGCATTACCAGGCAATGTAACATCTTCCTCCATGTCTTCATTTACTCAAACTTCATTATAAGGTTTTAGTGCTGCAGGAAGGTGGGAGTTTTGAACCCCGGGATCAGGAACAAAGGCATGTGCTAACTCTGGATGAGGCTAGTCCATCATGGTGCATGCTTACCCTTACCAAACTTAGAATCACCACAAAACTATACAGGCAAATATTTAGGAAGTGCGTGTGTGTGTGCTTGTGAGAGGAGTACCTACAGAGATCCACACAGACATAAGAAACACATGTAAACAGTTCTCTGGAGCTATGAGATAAAACATAACCTAACATCAGTCCTGCTTAATCTAATTCAGAGTCAGAGGGAGCTAAAGTCTTTAATGGCAGCACTGCGCACAAGGCAGAAAGCGGCCCTGGACGAGGTACTGGTCCATCACGGGGTCCTCTCACACACTTAAACACATACTTAGGACAAATAAGAATCCCCAGTCAACCTAATCAGAATGTCTTGGAAGATATAGGATAGAAACCCATGCAGAAAACCTGGATAACATGCAAACTAAACACAGACAAGGCCCAACTGTGGGATTCAAACCCAAGATGCTAGATCTATAAGGCTGGAAGAGCTAACTACAGTGCCACCATGTTATACCATGAGGCAGAACCTCCACCATAACTCTGAAACATTTGTAGGAAACAATAAGCTATATGTGGTTGAATGGCCTGATCTCATTACAAATGTTCTACCAACTTAAATTAAACATAACTGCAAAGAGTCTAGTATTACAAACATTGAAAAATCCTCCGCATATTCAAGTAAACTTCCCCTTCGTGCCTTTCTTGCATACTCTTGTTCAGTCAGGCTAGCCCCTTTAACCAGGAAAGCCAGGAACACTAAGAAGCATTTCCTTGAGCCAAGAAGGTTTTTACCTGAAAGTATTGATTTATTTATTTTAATAATGGCAACCTCTCTTATACATTCTCAGCATAAGTACACATTATGACTGTTACTCGCCTAAAAGTGTTTAGTTGTGAATAAATTAATAACAAATCCACATATTGTAACTGGGCAGTATGATGGCACAGTGGTAGCAATGGTGCCTTGCAGTAAGGAGTGTGAGATTCCTTTGGGTGCTGTGGCTTCCTCCCACTGTCTAAAAACATGCAGGCTAGGTGAAATGGTGACACTAAATTAGCCTGTGTGTATGTTCACCCTGGCACCCTGTCCAGGGTTTATTGCTGCCTAACACCCAGTCTTGAGTAGGATAGGCTGCAGCCCCCAACTGCACCCTGTTCTGGATTAAGTGGGTTAAACGTGGCATATTCTAACTGTGAATTTGTTAACGCTACTGTTTTAGGACTTGCACATAGTTAAATAAAAGTTAAAATAAAAGTAGAATAAATCTCAATTTTGTAGAGAATTTGGACCAATTTAATTTTATAAGATGGAAATCTGCAATCTTGTTTGTATAGATGACAATAAATCAAGCAGGTTCAGCTCAGAGAGTGCTCACAGTGCATTCTGTGTCAGTCTCCATGTTGGGATTGTTTAAAAATGTTTTCGACAGACTGATAACTGTTGGCAAGATGTTAAGGTTACTAGCGGTAATTTGGGTACATTTAGTTCTTTCAGTTCTCAGGCTTGTGTATAATAAATGACAAAGTAAAAAGAAACAAAATGAATAACTGCTTTAAAATCGTAAGTTTAGGTTGGGAATGAGAAAAGATTGTTTAAAATAATGAAGTAAATAAACATGGGTAAGAAATGGGAAGTGCATAATTGTCATGAAGTTAAAGTCACTGTTGTGAAAGAAAACAAGGATATGTTTAGTGATTGTGCGTCGTTACTGTACATTGGATCAGCGCTAGCAATGGCAACTCTCAAATGTAGTCTCGTCTCATTTCTGATGACACACACCAAATAGTGAAAAGGTCGGAAACAAAAAATGAGGATATACACTTTAGGGAAGAAAACATGAGAATGCATTTCACCTACATTTTCATACAAAAAGTCTATTCTAGATCTTTTCTTATTGTGTAAATGCATGCTTAAAAACATAATAACTAAAAAACCATAACATGAAGGAATAGATTCATCATCATAAAAAATATAACTTTTGTTCTCCCAATTTTATCTTTTAACATTCATTTCAAATATGATTACAAAATTTAACAGTATGAGGTTCAAAATAAATCAGATGTCATGCACAGCAGAAGCAGTACTGGACTCATGAAGACAATATCCATTACTAAGTTCACCTTCAGTCCCTGCCATGTTTTGTTCCCCAGATCTCAAGCTTCTCTCAAAACTCTTGTTGATTGTCCTGCAAGCACACTAAAAAAGATAAGTTAAATCTTTCCTATAATTCGGTCATTTAGAATTGCAGTTACTGACAAGGATGAAGAAGTCATTATGAGAGACTCCATCCTGTTGCACACTTCTTGATATCGTCAATGAATTACATCCTTGATTCCGACACCAATGTAAACGGAAATTGGGGTTGGACTTCACACACACTGTATTTAAATTTCCACCTGTGATTAATCCCCTCAGGCGGCACAGTGGTAGTGCTGCTGCCTCGCAGTAAGGAGAGCTGGATTCTTTTCCCGGGTCCTCCCTGCATGGCATTTGCATGTTCTCCCTGCGTCTGCGTAGGTTTCCTCCGGGTGCTCCAGTTTCCTCCCACACTCCAAAGACGTGCAGGTTGGGTGCATTGGCGATCCTAAATTGTCCCTAGTGTGTGCTTGGTGTGTGTGTGTGTGTGCCCTGCGGTGGGCTGGTGCCCTGCCCGGGGTTTGTTCCTGCCTTGTGCCCTGTGTTGGCTGGGATTGGCTCCAGCAGACCCTGTGACCCTATAGTTAGGATATAGCGGGTTGGATAATGGATGGATGGATTAATCCCCACATCCCAATTATGAACTGGATGCTACAGTAGTCTAGTTGATAGAAGTACATAAATGAGACAAAAAATTATATTCTGCTATTAAAAAATACAGAAATGAAATAACCATTTTCAATGTGTTATCATGGTACAGTTGTCTCCATTGTCCATTTTTTTCCAAGCTTCGGTCATTTATTAACAATTATTTTAGTTCATCATCTGTTTATAGTTTACTTCTTCTTCATCCAGCGCTTTGACACTTGAGAAACCCTGGTGTAGACATTGCCAGAAACATGCATTTGAATACTACCAGGTTGGGAAAGGTGAGATGTTCTTCTCAACAGCTGTATCTTCCAGCAGACCTATACAAGAAGAGAAACTGGAAACTTGGATCAATAAGAAAAACACACAGATTGTCAAGGAGATGACTGTTCACATGACTCCAGCAGGATTAATTCAAAGAAATCACAAAGAAGGGTTGTGAAGGAGATGCGGAGTTTCACATATCTCTCTGCTTTGTTTCCCCCTTTCTGATGCTGTTGCCCTGAAGGAAGAAGCTTGACCCCAGTTATTTCTGCCCTGCCACATTGTTTGTCATTTAAAAAGACCCCGTAAGAAGAGAAGAGGGTCTCCTTACAGAGTGTTCTTTAAAAGCAACACTTTTGATCATCCATTCCTTTGAACCTGCAATAAGGTTTTTCACAGACCCCAGACTAACGCAACATTAAGCATGGTATATCACAACTCTTTTTCTGTCTCAGCTTGTTTTCTTTATAACATGTCTGTTAGTGTGATAGTGTATCTTAAGTACAAATTTGTAGTTTCTGGTTGTGTTTTCCTCGTGGACCAATTAAAACAAATTTGCTAGATACTTTGCAGTGAGGTCAGTTTTCAAGAGGTGCCTGAGTATCAGTGGATTTACAGCACTTCTGATGGTCATGGGAGGCTCGGTCCACAGCTTGAGAGCTGTAAGCGTTGACAAGCATTATCATGTCAGGATGGACAGTCAGCAGATAGAGAGTCTTCTTGAGCAAAACGAAGAGTTCTTGAATTTCTTTAGCTGTATTTTCTATATAGGCCTATCTTTTGTTTGTGTTTTGAGTCTATATCCTTCAACATTTGACTCCCTCAACTAACTGCTTAAACCATTATGGATGGACAACTTCAATATTCACAATTATAATGTCTATAAAAAGTATTCACTCCCTTGGAAGTTTTCACATTTTACTCTTTTGCAATATTTGAATCAAAATGGATTTGATTTGGCTTTTTGGATACCAATCGACAGAAAAAGCAATTTTGCTATCAATGTGAAACCGGATCTCAGCAAAGTTGTCTAAATTAATTACAGTACAAAATACAATAAATAAGTCGGCCTGTTTAAGTTATAAATCTGTTAATAGGTTTTAATTACCTATCACACATTCTTAGTTTCATTCATTGGTTTAATTTACTCCCTTCTATCTTTAGTTCATTTAGATAAGTAGTTGCCCTTAGGTGTTGTCATTGGATTTTTCAGCTGTACCTGAGATTTATAATAAGCACCTGCTACTTTGATGGGGTGCAGTTAAGTCAGGTCAAGTCAGGTCAAGTGGCTTTATTGTCATACAGTGGCACGAAACTGCATTCCCCAGGACCACTGTGGAATGTATACATAAACACAGGACAAGTGCAAGACAGGTAAAGAACTATACCGTGCTATAAATAGGTAAATAAATAATAGGTGAGGGAATGGATAATAATAATTTGAAATCGACAGTAATACATAAATAACAACAACTAATAATAAAAAACAACAATACTAACAAGGGTAACAAATATACTGCATATAAATAAACTAATAGGAGCAGATCTAAGGGTAGAGGGTCAGCAAACAGAGTTAAGAGTCTGGACAGTCAAGGTGGTGGAAGCTGTTGCAGAATTTTGCAGAAATGGTTTAGATGTTACAATACCTTCTGTCAGATGGAAGTGGAACAAAGAGACCATAGCAGGGGTGGGAGCAATTCTTTACAATGCTATATGCTTTGTGGGTGCAACGATTTCTACAGATGTCTTTATTGGAGGACACAGATGTCCCGATGATCTTTTATGCAGTATGTACTGTGCTCTATGGGACCATGCGATCAGAGACCCTGCAGTTTCCAAACCAGATGGTAATGCAGCTGGTCGGAACATTCTTAAGGGTGCCCCTGTAGAATGTGGCAAGCATGTGGGGAAGTAGGCTTTCCCTCTTCAAAAGTGAAGATGCTGCTGTGCCTTCTTGACGGTGTGATGGTGCACGTTCTGGTAAATGCTCCCCCCTTCCAGATTTGGGAGCCTCTTCAACCCAGCACTGCTGATAGTCATGACCAGGATGAGCTGTACAAATGAGGACACCACATGAAGCAAGGGGAAGGTGCAAAAGTGTATAGTACCTTTATTAAAAACAACAGTGTCCATATAGTGCAGTGTTTCAAAACAGTCCATAAATAAATAATGCATAAAAACATATGAAAAGGTGGAGGTTAAATTAATCCAATAAATCCCATTAAAATGAGGTTAAAATCCACTAGAAGGAACTGTTCTTTTCTAAAAACCCGGTGCCTTTTTCCTTCCTATAACTGGCGGCTCCCCTGCTAATCCCTCACGGACCTTGCAACAAAGGAGTCACCCTATCTGCAGACACAGCTGACCTTCCACATGTCGAGTTGCTTTCCGTCCCATGGCCACGTCCAGGTTCCCTCACTGGACCAAGATTTGGGTCCCAATGACTAGGGCGCTCATGCTGGGGTAAAGCCTCCTCGACCCCGCTGCCTTCCGCAGAGAGCTGTCCAAACTCCTGATCACTCCCACTCCTCAAAACAGCTCAGTGGGAGTGAACCATTCCGACTGCCTCTGACTGTCAACCATACACTCCTTACAGGGGCTCTCCTCCCAGCTGCTTGCCTTCTCTTCAACGGGCCTGCTCCCCTTCACTTGCTCACTCCCATACCGGCTCTTTCACCTCCTGCTTTCTACTTTTCTTCTAGCCTCCGTCTCAGTCTTTTTCTTTTTCTTTCTCCCCCGCACTCGCGCTTCCCCTTTTATGCTCCCGGCATCAATTACAACCATGGCCAATTCCGCACCTGTGCAGTTAAGTGTGGGACCGCCTGCATCATGCCCTTGAGTGTGGAGATTATTTATATAAAATGGTACAGATCAGCTGCGGACCTCACTTTACCACAGATGGCCTTAGCTAAACAAATAAGATCAGCTGTGAGGTGTGCATCAAGGAATTTGGTGACTAGTTCCACCTTAGCTCCCTTGATGTGCAGTGAGGTGTGGACATCATGTGGCTTCCTGAAGCTAACAACTATCTCTTTTGTCTTGTATTAAGAGACATGTTGTTGCACTTTCATCAGTTCCTAAGTCATTTTATCTTCATTCTGTAAGCTGACTCATCCCCATTGCTGATGAGACCCACCACTGTATGTATCATCCACAAGCTTAATGATATTGTTAAAGCTGTATGCAGCCATACAAATGTGAGTCAGCACAATGAACAGAAGTGGGCTGAATACACAGTCCTTCTCAGAGTGACGGTACTGGAAATAGTGTTCCCGAAGCGTACTGTCTGCGGTCTCTCTGTCAGGAAGTCCAGGATTTAGCTGCATAGGGAACTGTTGTAGCCTAGCAGACCCTACTACCCTATGAGCTTTGGTGTTGAAAACTGAACTGAAGTCAATGAAAGCATTCTAGAATAACTGTCTCTTTTGATCAGATAAGCCAGGCCAGATGAAAAGCAGATGGTATGGCATCTCCAGTGGTCTGGTTCAGGCGATAGACAAACTGGAGAGGGTCACATGATGGGGGAAGTCTGGCTTTCAAGTGACCCAAGATTAGCCTTTCAAAGCACTTCATCTTCATGATGACAAGTGTAATTGTTATAGGGTGATAGTCATTGAGGTAAGAGACAGAGGACTTCTTTGGCACGGGTATGGTGGAGGTGATTTTGAAGCACTCTGAGATGACTGCTTGCTTCAGGGTAATGTTGAAGATGTCTGTTAAGATATTCATCAACTGGTTTGCACATTCCCTAGGCACTCGGCAAGGCATGGTGTCTGGTCCAGTAGCTAGGCATGGGTTTACATTCTACAACGTTCTTCTCATGTCAGCAGTGGACAAGTGCAATACCTCTTCTTCTTGAGGAGGGATGGATTTCCTTGCAAGTATGCTGTTCAGGGCATCAAACCATGCATAGACGTTATTTAGAACATCTGGAAGTGAAGCATCACCACTACAGATAGGTGGTGTGATCCTATATTTATTGATGGCTTGGATTGTCTGCCACATATACCATGTGTCTTTGTTGTCCTGAAAGTGGCAGTGGATTATTTTTGGCATACTCTCACTTAACTGCTTTGATGCCCCGAAATAGGTTTGCCCCCACTGTACTAAGGGCTACCTTGTCATGTTAACTAAAGACAGCATTATGAGCAATTAACAGTGCACATACTTCCAATGTCACCAATGATTTCTGATTTGCACATGTTCAGATGGTCTTTGAGACAGTCACGTCATCTAACTGCATCAATGACATGAGCCCTGTGTGGTGCTCTTCTGCTACTTTTCACTCCCTATCTTTTTAATACTTTTGCATTCTCTGACGATTTTGTTCTGGAATTTGGAATTTTTTAAAACTTTTGTCTCTTGTAGAATTTAAAATTTGGATTTTGGTTTGGTTTGTTCACTTTATTTAAGTGTTCTTTGCCTAGTTTTGGACTTTTGAATTTTTGCATTTTTCTGTCTAGTATTGAATTTTGTTTTTTGGTTTTGTTTTTTTAACTTATTTCAACCTTTTTTGAAATTTTGTATACTTTTTCCTTCATCTTTGCACTTGTTACTTGGATTTGTACATTTCTGTAGCTTTGTTTTTGGGAACAGATATTTTGGCTGTTTTCCTCACCATGTGTGATAAATCAAAACATTTAAACAAGCCTGGGTGATATCAGAAGGGGTAAGAAATACTGACTGCCAAATACAAAAGGTAAACTTAAGATTTTAGTCAAAAGGCACAAAACAAAATCTCTTGGCTATATCCTTCTCTGATCTACACTAATACATAGTTGATTCAAGGAGATTGTTTTAGATCCAAAGCTTGAATGACTGAAACTGCATTGCCATCTTAAATAGTGGTGACAAAATAGGTCAAAACAAAATAATAATGCAGGAATGTATTAAGGTTATGGCACTGTCTCTCATCTACTATAGGTTTACCAATAATGAATTCTGAGGCCTCAAACCTCCAATCCCTTACTACATGTCGACATCTTCCTTTATTCTTGGGTCTATTTATCTTGTGTCTTGTTTCTATTGTTTGTCCAGTTTAAGCACAGTGGGTGTTTGGTTCCTTTAGTGGTGCTAAGCCTGACTGTTTCATGAAGCTCGTGAGTTTATGTATGTAATTTCTTCTTGCACACCAATACCAGAGTCTATTAGTTTTCCTTTTTGCCACACTATGAATCCTTCATGTCTCCCTATTGCAGTTTAATCAGTTCAATCCAGCAGCATCTTTGTGCATTATAAATATTTCATAATTTCATTTTTATGTACAAGCTTATTATTTTATAGCCCCCTTTAAGACATGCTGTATGTTTTAGAGGTATAACTATGACAATGAGCATAAAATTGCACCTATTTTTTGCACACCTGCACTCACTCACCCCGGAACATTTTGTCTATCAATGTATTATTGACATTTTCAGAATGTGAGAAGAGGCTTTTGTCAACAACTGTGCAACTCATCCACTAAAATCTCAACTGTAATTTAATAGGAATCAATTTATGCATATGTCTCCCGCAGCCCAGACCCAAGGCATACAACAATCACAATATTTAATGTGGCATAATTTGTATGTAAATGATAGTTTTAAAGTCATTTTAAGCATTTACGAATTAGTTTTTTTACTCATTGTCTGCCATGGAGGTGATCACATTAGCTTGTTCCTAATTGGAACAAATGTTTAAATATCATGCATATGTTGTATCTTCATAAAGGACATGTTTGTGACTGTGACTGGTATAATGCCTTTGGTTGATACGCTTAGTGGAGACGGAGGGGACGTAAATGAAGCTTTAATGCAGTTTTATATACATTTGGGAGCAAATCATGCACACTAGGGTGTGATAGCAGTGGGGCTACAGATGTCTTTCTGTGTTAAGCAGCTAAGCAGCATGAAAAAGCAGGCAATTATCCCAACCAATATGCACTTTAAGTAGCTCCTTTTGAAAATCCATGTGGTGTGACATTTTATCGTCTGGAGCCTCCAGGTGCTGCTTATGCAAATTGAAGTGAACTATGAAAAGCAATAGATGGAGACCTTTCTTTTAAGCAAACCCCCACTGTTGCCATGTTTTTCCTCTGAGTGTTTCTCTTCAGGTTTTCAAAATGTTTAAAGGTTAAAAAATAATTTGACTGATTACAAGCCCTGATGAATAGCAGGTTGAAATAACCAACTTGAGGATAACGTGCGGCAGAAAATCTTTAATGCAGAGGCTAATGTAAATTAAAAAAAAAAAATGGATCATAAACTTTCCTCTTCTGCTAGAGGTAAAAATTATGAGGCTGGGAGTTGGATTTTGTTTGATGCCAGGTACAGAGAACTGCTGCTAAAGTTTAATTATTAATGACTTAATGTTTCTCTTTAAAATGTTGCCTCTTTAATTTCAATAAAAGTGTGATCACAAAAATATATATATTGGTGCTAAAGACAGGACAGATCATAGTCCAAAAACATCATCTGTCTATTTTCTGATCTTTTTTCTAATATAAGGCTGTAGGAGAACCAACTCTGAACAGGATTTAAATCTACTACCAGTTACGAACATGCAGATACTGTAGCTATTCTCACTCACCAATCCAATTTGGAAACTGAACTAGGCACCAACCTGCACAAAATGTATATGGAATTTACCTGGAAATGGGAGTACCTTGAGAAAAAGTACAGAGAATGGGCCACCACCACAGTCAATGAACCAAGTAGGTGTCAGACCCAGGTCATGAGATCGTGTAGCTAGGCTACAGGACAATATGGACAAAGATAATTTCTGTCTCTTGAGTAGTCTGAGCTGGTTGTGGTGATAGGCTAGCAAATTAACGAATGGGGTTTATGGACAGTTTGATGTCTGATAGGACACCAATGTAGTTAGGATAGCTAAGTTATAACTGTTAGGCTCAATGCAGAGAAAGACAGTTTAATGTGGTGACCAGGACAGGAAACATTGTAAAACTAGCTATTGATTCAGTAACCAAGTTTCTGTCCACTCTGTCACCAACCCCAGAAATAGTAATCTAAAATCATAGTCATATGAAATATAACTTGAATGGTAACATCACACTCATGAGAAGTTTCTTTTTTAATCCATAAACTAGCTCTCCATAAAGAGTCTGACACAATGATGATGATGTTGGTGCTGTGCACTTCCAGTGGACCATCCTACATTGCAGCAGCCACCTCTCAAAATGACAACACCCTAAAGAGAACAAAATGCCACCAGGAAGGGTGATAATTATTTTTACTACTTTAAAACAGTGTTCAGAGCTATAAATATAAAATATAAAACAACCTCAATTCATAGCATTAATTGTATCCTCACATAATACATCACAAAGAAGCCTGTTCAAGAAAGAATTGAAAATATAGGCTGGTGTCTAGAGGTGCTGAACAGTATGAAGTCCTCTACTACAGATGATAACAGAAATATATTGGATTTAACAGGATCCAAAGTTCAACAGCAAGGTGTCTGGTTTTTCTGATTATAATATAAAATCTTCAGTGACACTATAACTGACAGACTCATAGTTTTTGTCATGTGGTGCATGGGTTTTTAGGCTGTTGTTCATCAAAACAAAACACAGGGTCTGGTAAATGAAGAACATCCATGGCAGTTCTACACTAGGTAGGGATGTCACCTTTCCTAAACACAAATAAGGAACACTCCGGGTCAACAACAATGAGTTTGGGTATGGGGTGACAATACAGATTTGGATTTATGGAGGGTTGGGTATGAAACAGGATTTTTGCGATTAGGGTGTATGTTTTGTTGGGCATCTGAGAACCACCTTCTTGGCACAAATATGGTATGTAATACCCCGCAAGAGAGTATGACACTGCTAACAGTACTGTCTCATGTCTCCTCTACAGCTCCGAGAAGCCACCCAGTGAGGGCATTACAACCCAACCCACCATAATCGAAGCCCTACCTCTTCTGGTCAGGGCCATATAAATCTGAGAGCTCCCAGAAGATAGCGTGTCAGTCTAAGGATAGCAGTAATAAATGATGGGACTCCCTGACCTGGATCAATTCGCAAGATCTGAAATGGTAGAGAAGTTGTATAGGTTTAGAAGGCACCTGGTACACCTCCTTTCTGTTGTGCCACCGCATGTTCATTTTTGTTTGGTAATTTGGACAATTGCAGTAAACGGGCAGTTGGCATCACAGGTTTTCTTTACAACACATTTGCATCATTTGCCCTTTACAGTTTATAATCAAATCCTCTCCCCAAAGCCACCATCTTGTTTTCCAAAAAGTATTGATTATATAAAGAATGATAACAGTCTCACCACAAGCAAAGCATCAAAAATTTTGGTGTAACAGGTATCACCTACAGGCAAGTGCAATTCTCCAGTCAAACTTTAATGTTTAAAGTGCATTACCTTTATTCATTGACATCACCACAAAAATAAAATCTAGCAAATAACAGCTCTTAAAATATTATTTCAATAGCTTCAGCAAGTATATTCCATGGCATTATTGCAGCAACATCTGTCTTTAGTTTTTCTTTAACAATGTTTATTTTAAGTTGCTTCTGGCAGACAGAAATTTTGAGTCCGAGAAAGTTCTGAGGTTTAATTTCAGAGCATGATCTGGACTATAAGATCTTAGATTGTGCTTCACTGTATGGTAAGTATACGCCATCTCAGCTGCTGTCACCTATAGTAAAGATAATCATAAGTAATAGACTACTATTTTATTACATAAATGTATTTATTTTGGAATGAAATGAATGTTTCTTCTATTAGCCTGTAACAGATTTAATCCATGGATAATGTCATTTGAGGCGATAATGCTGTAAACACCTCCATTTTGTGGTAAGAATCAGGTTTGCGTTACAAGCAGAAGACACACTAGCACTATCTTACTTGCACAACTGGCATCTGCATATCTAGCAACAAACATGATGTCAGCAAAGCAAATGCAGAGAGAACCCATATTGCTCCTTGACTTATTTGTTTAGCCAACAGAAATTTGCATGTTTTATTAAGGAAAAAAATTATTATAGAAGTTGATTGTGTTATAAATTATTTTCATACCCTTAGAGTCATATATAAAATACAGAAGAAATAGTATTCCCTCTTGATTTGTTAAGGAATACAACATATCAGGAACTATTCATAAAAACAAGGAACAGGTGCCAACCCTAACACTAGGCCACTGTCTTAGTTCACGATATGAGATTCTTAATAAAGTCTGTCTGAGATTGTACTCACCCTGTGCCATTTCATTTTGGTTTTTTTTTCTGTCACTACTACAATTTTTACCTCCAGAAATATATTTGTTTCATTTTTACCCTGTTGAATTTTAGCTCCCTTACAGTATCATTAGTAAGGTGACGTTAAGAAAATTTGTGGATAGTAATAATTCTAATATAAAAAGTAAACTATTGTGTTGGTGTAATTTTAAAATGATTACACCCAGTAGGTATTTTTCTTTTTTTTTTCACAAGCCCACCTAGTGACGTGTTTTTGATCACAATGCCACTAAGTGGGGCCTTCCCTAGATGTTTCAAATAGGAATATTTCATGTTGTTTGTTTCAGACAGAAATTTTGAGTCAGAGAAAGGTATGAGGTTCAGAGTGCAATTTGGACTATTAGAGCTTACATTGTGCTTCACTGTGTGGTATATAAGTGCTATTTCAGCTGCTTTCACCTATAATAATGATAATCATAATTAGTAGGCCACTATTTTGGATAAAGACATTCAAGACAATAATGTAATAATGCTGAGATGCCACCATTTCACAGGAGAACTAACAGTCGTGTTAGAAGCAGAAGCCACACTAAGGAAATAGATAGAGATGCTCACTCTCACCAGTCCTGTTTAACATCTATATAGAAAGAATAATTAAAAAAGCACCAACGAACAACAAGTCGGGGGGAAAATTGGGGATAAAAGGATTACATCTGTAAGATTTTCAGATGATAAAGCAATAACATCAAGAATTGAAGAAGGACCACAAAAACTAATGAATAAATTAGATTACACAGGAATGAAGATCAATATTACAGATGTGCCTAACAAAAGAAAGAACAAGGAAACTGGCAATAATAAAAATTGGAGAACATATCTTGGAAGAAGCAGACAGCTTCAAATTTTGTGAAAACGTGAAAAATTAAAATACAAATAGCAATGGGAAAAGTAGCCTTTAATACGAAACAAAAATAGTTAGCAAATAGAATGGATAGACCACTGAAGAAGAGAATTAAAAATGGTAATCTAGAGTTTTGCATTGTGTGGGGCAGAGACATAGATAGTGTGGAAAGGGGATATAAATAAAATGGAAACATTTTAACTGTGGCTATGGAGAAGAATTGAAAAGATCAGATGGATGGATAAAATTATCTAATGAAAAAGTGCTGGAACAATTGATGAAAAAAGCAGTTGGAAACCATGAGAAGAAGACAACACAACTGGATAGGACATATACTAAGATAAGTTTCCTAAACAACAATAAGTGTATCAAAAGACAGCTTGGTAAATCTTCTGGACTAAAGTGCCTGATCGGTAGAATTCGATGAAGTCACTGACAGATTTGCTGTCATGTTGCAGTATAAGAAGATTTCACCTGTCTTCTGCAACATTCTGAAAGACAAAACCCCACTTGAGGAAAAGGGCTCTTGCATTAGAAAAATGTGCAAATGGAGTATAAGAACTTAAATTAATGTGTGAGATGAGATTTGCTTTAGACCCAGTGTAGTGTCAGTTGATTCTGCATTAAAGATATTTGAATTGATGAGAAAGTGTGTAAGTGTGTAAAAAACATTCTTTGGAAGCGGAAATGTCACTCCACTCATATACGGATAGTTAAGAAGGGTCTACAGATAAGGTAACATATTAGTAGTAGTTGGTAGGGGCCTTGACATATAAAATATTGTGCCACCAAGCAAGACAGAAAGAAGTACTGTGTCTGAACCTACAGAGATATTAAAAAGTGTGTGGCTTATGGATGTATCAGTCAGTCATTTTTCATACTTGCTTATTTCAGTGTATCAAAATCAGGTAAGAAGTACATTAAGCTGTTTTATGTTTTCTATTAAATAAAATATAAGCTCTGCATTTAACATGCTCTTGTTAATCATGGCACCATGTTACATGTTGGCATACCAGGTTGGTAAGAATTTCACTGAACTCTGTAGACTTGACAATACTAATACTACTGCTAGAGGGTCCAATTGTATTGGAGCTACTTTGCTTCTGCACAGGGTGTCACTCGATTGCAAAGTGCTCATAGCCACTCTGAACTATCTTATACTAACCAATTAGCTTCCATGTTCTTGAGTTGATGGATGGAAATGTAAATATCACTTCAATTTACAGAGAACATTCAAACTTCCTACAGATAATAACCAGGCCAAAATGATTTGAACCCTGTTTCCTGGGACCACAACAGTACCCATTGTGGAACTAATCTCTTCTAAACTTCTGTATTATAATAATTGTCAACATCTACATCCTGCCTTTCCTAGTGATGATCACTGTTTTGGTGATATCAGCTAAAAAGAGGCATAAAAAAAGGAAAGCAGTCTTTAAAAAACATAAAAAGGCCACCCCTTCCCTAAACAAATAATAGGCTTCACTCCTAGTCTGCCTAGTCCCAAAATTAAAAAGCAGACTTCAGGCCTACACAGACTCAACAAAGAGCTCAGGATCTAAAGTTTCAAAAATCCAGTGAAGAGAGGGAATAATACCAAAAACATCTCTGGTAAAATGAAAACCAACAAAGTTTCTTGAATATTTTGAATATTTATTGTAAAGAACTCAAAAAGAAACACAAAGGGCAATACAGGAAAACAAAGCAAAACACGTTTTTGCTTAAAACGTAAACCTGAAGCTAACAAATCCTAAGACCGAATCCAATAACAGTACCTAAAGGTGAAGCAAGTAAATTCAAACAAGAACAGAAGAAACAAGCAGATGAATCCAAACAAGAATTATAAGTTGAATGCAGAAATCAACACAAAAGAATGCCTTCAGCCTCTGTTCATGTCCTGGGGCTCTGTATACAGGAGACAGAGTAGCCGAAAATAACAAAGCAAACTAATATATCCCAGACCTTGCTAAGGATTAAGTGAGCTGAGAAAATGGAATAGTATTGTAAACATGATTAAACACTACACAATAATTAATAAACACAATTTCACATAACTAATACACAGAGAGAACAAAACCAAAATCAGAATTAATAACAAAAGATGAAAACGGTATTTCAACAACAGCAAAAAGACTAAATAGACATGAAATAAACTTGAACCAGGGCAACAACTCTGGCCTTGCCATAACACCAATGATCATAACACAATTGTAACAAGAGCATTCTTTACCTACAACAAGAACTGTCTCAAGCCTGTTTAATCCAGTTCACAGAGGTCTGGAGCCTATTGGGTAGCATCAGAGGCAAAGAAGAAGCAAACTCCAGACGGAGCATTAGGTAACTGCAGGGCTTGCTAATTTACACACTTACACCGGGCTGCTTTAGAATTGACAGATTGGCACAGGATTTAGACTCAGGAGCCATGAGACTGCACCGCCATGTCACCCATTCTGTTAAAAATTGTAAAAAAGTGTGAGGTTTGTCTTTTTCATTGTAGCTGTACATCTAAAGGCAGCATATAATACTTGTGTGTTTTCCTTTACCTTGATTTTTCTCATCTGCCTATAAACCTTGTTGTTGCTTTATAAACACAGGTCTGAATCCATTTTGTTAGGCTTTAAAGAAGTGGTTAAAAAATCTAAAAATATATATGCTACCGGCAGTGAGTGAAAAGAATGTGTGACGTTTTTAGGCAAAGCATCAAATATCTGTTATTTATTGTACATATACTTTCCCTAGGCATTGTGTAAAATACCTAGACATTATACAGAATGACTTGGCATTTTGCCTTTTGGCATTACATAGAATACCTAGGAAATGTTTGAAATTTTAATCATTTCATACTTTGATGTCCCATTCTTGGCATTCTATAGTTTTCCCAGGCATTGTAAATATACAATGCCTAATTTCACATATTTGAGCTAACAAATATATAAAGTAATAAATAAGTTGCATGTAATTTTAACTGATGTACAGTCTTTAAGTGCTCTAATGTAATGAGCTTTCCAGCACCTGAAGGTGCCCTTCTCCCCCTTTCATGTCATTGTCCTCCTCTTTCTCCTGCTCTTTTTTGAAAATTCCCTCACACTTTGTAAGGTCATTAAAACACCATAAAAAGTACTCAGTGAGTATCCCTGAGTGGGTAATGCCTCACATAATGTTGATTGATCTCACCAGGGGAGTGAAGCTGTTGCTGTTAATGGCAATCTTTATGGACTCCATCCTCTTGGCGTACTGAGATCTTGTCGATTGAACATATGACTAAATAACAAGGTTGCCTTAACAGTCCTCAGTCTTTTACTACCTAACAGATACAGGAGAAAGTAGGGTGAAATGACACCTTTTATTGGCTAACTAAATAGATTACAAATGCAAGCTTTCGAGGGAGCTAAGGCCCCTTCATCAGGCAAGGTGTAACAAAGAAACTGAAAAATACTCTCAACATGGAACTGAAAACCCGATGGAAGAAACTAGCCCACTTGGACAATAAACGAGAGAGTATTTTTCAGTTTCTTTGTTACACCTTGCCTGATGAAGGGGCCTTAGCTCCCTCGAAAGCTTGCATTTGTAATCTGTTTAGTTAGCCAATAAAAGGTGTCATTTCACCCTACTTTCTCCTGTATCAATCTATGGCTAACACGGTACAACACTCTACTACTACCTAACAGAGGTAGAACCAACTTATGCCGTAGTCATTGGATTTTCTTAACTGACACGTTTCTCCTGAGAAATCAATAGCTTGCATGTATTATGTGGACCTTGGAATTTGTGGTAGGTCTCTCCATGTAGTATCATTTTCATTCTAGCCTTTTATCTTTGTTTTGTATTTCCACTAAAATAGTAACTTTTGAGACAAAACTAGATATTCTATCACTGTTGCCATGAAGTATTTTTGCATGGACACCGTCATGATATTTATTGTGGCCGTCTTGGTTGCCATCACAAATGTTTGTTATTGCCGAAGTTATTTATTGTGTTGTGCAGCTCATGTTTTCCTAATTTTGGAATAAATCTTAAAAATCTCTGCTTAATATTCCTCATGTTTTTTTGTGACTAGGGACAAATTGTTTTAGTTTTGGTTCAATTCTTTTGGCAAAGGTTATTATTGCTTTTAGTCTTAAGTAGATTTCCCGGTAAATAATCCTTGCCCATTTTTTGTGACTGTTCTTTTGGATCATCCTTTGGCTCCTTCTTTCCTGATCAAAATTAATTCGTCCTTTTTTCCCACTCAATTGTACAGAGGGCCTCTTTTTTGACATTTTGTTCATTATTGATTTCTCTGTGACAAGTACTTATCCAACTTTGTCCACAGCTCTTTCAGATGTTTCCACTACTGAGCATTCAAATAGGGTCCACTTAAACTGCATACCCCCATTGTTCAAATGAGGTGTTGGAGTAGCATTTTCTGAACTGATCTTAAAAAGAGGAAACTACCAGGTGTTTGCCGGACAACATCTGGATTACCCATGTCCAAATTACCACACTCACTACTAATGTGTGATCCATTGACAGCTTGGCCCCTAGCTTTACAGGAGCATCTAAGTCCTGCAGCCTGCCATCAGATGACATAACTAAAAAGTCCTTCCCAGTCCTACCTTTAAATGAAGGTAGTTTGGTACTATACCTGTATACACTTACATCCAATCTTGGGTTCCGATATTTCATTAGATATAGACAATTAATAACTCACACAGAAGTCAAATAACAAAACATTCTTATTCAGAGCAAGGAAAGCTCCTAATTCCATTAGGTATCACCATGATATTTAGGTGCATAAATACAAGAGAGTTCATCCCCTATCCTTGCTGTGATTTTAATATCCTTGACAAACACTGGTTTCTTTGCCACTGGTGAAGTGACTTTCTGTCTTCCAAGGACCAGTTCCAGACATAACTGTTTACAAGATACTTATTACTCCACTAACTACTTTGAATGGAACTTAAAAGCTTACAGGCGAATGTCACCCTCATGTCTGGCTCTTGGGGTATGTCACCACTTCAAATAACACTTGCTTAATGTGAATAGGAGTGGGAGACATGATTCAGCATCTAGCACCGTTGCCTGAAATCTCGAAACCTTAACAGGTTATGTGTAGGTTTTGCAGACACAAAAAATGCATGTGGTATAATAGATGACTTAAATTGATCCAGTTTGGGTGTGTACCCACCAAATTACAGGGTTGGTTACTTTCAACTTACTAATGGCTATGACAAGTTACAACTCCTAACTACAAACAATTAACTAAACAGGCTGAAAAATGGATGGATGGATGAACAATTAGTCCAGGCTGTCTTGCATTTGTTTCAACTGGAAATCCAAAGAACGTATATTTTGATTGCAGAAAGACATCTACACAAACTAGGCACTTTAATGGATTTGTAGGTTTTTAGGGTCACTATCTGTGCTACCAGTCCAAGATGGGTAAATACCTAGATTTCAGTGTTTGGTTTGTAGGGCAACATAAAATGCATGTTTCTGTGCTATATAGATAGATAGATAGATAGATAGATAGATAGATAGATAGATAGATAG
>JANRMT010062791.1:20588483-20602454 GCA_026402145.1 Polypterus bichir lapradei
TAGATAGATAGATAGATAGATAGATAGATAGATAGATAGATAGATAGGTAATTTATTAATCCCAAGGGGAAATTCACATATATGCCATTTGGTATGAGATTCAGAAGAGCAATGTTAATATTTGTGATGTGCCATCTGTTGGAATGACAAATGCAATGCCTGTGTCTCTGTTATATACCATTGGGTATGAGATTTGTAAAAGCAGTGTTAATGCTTGTGATGCACCATCTGTTGGAATGACAGAGACATGGCAATCAGACACACAGACACTTATCATTTTATTAAGGTGGATTATTATGAGGGCGGCACAGTGGCGCAGTGGTAGTGCTGCTGCCTCGCAGTTAGGAGACCTGGGTTCGCTTCCCGGGTCCTCCCTACGTGGAGTTTGCATGTTCTCCCTGTGTCTGCATGGGTTTCCTCCCACAGTCCAAAGACATGCATGTTAGGTGGATTGCCAATTCTAAATTGGCCCTAGTGCGTGCTTGGTGTATTTGTGTGTGTCCTGTGGTGGGTTGGCACCCTGCCCGGGATTGGATTCCTGCCTTGTGCCCTGGGATTGGCTCCAGCAGACCCCTGTGTTCAGATTCAGTGGGTTGGAAAATGGATGGATGGATTATTGTGACATGTACAAAATACCATTAAATGCATGTGCTGAACAACATGTACACAATTGTACAGCCCGGCACCATGATTTGTGAGTATAACTACCTTACCTCAAAATATTATTGTGTTATTTTTCATTTTCTGGGCAAAACTTTGTTGCCGGTGTCTTCTTAGCCATTACCCATGGTTCCCTAGATTACAGTTATTTTTTTTTCAAATCACTTTACCCACAAAGTCTTTCATTTTCAAAAATAATGACGGATAGATAGATAGATAGATAGATCTTCATTTGTTCCCAAATGTTTTACATAGCTCTTTAAATAATTAAATACACAAACAGATAAGTAGGTAAGTAAATGAATATACATGTACACTTTGGTTTGAACAAAGAAGAAAATTAAAAAGAAAGAAAACTTCTGACGTGGCTGTCACAGTCACAGTGAAACATTATGCAGACATATTGCTGTTGGTATAAAGGAGCTCCAGTAGCATTTCTTTGTTTTAATTCTCTCCTTCGTGATATATTCTAGGGGTTTGAGAGTGCCTCCTATATCTGAGCTTGCCGTTTTAATCACAAAACAAATTAATGAAACATTGGTGACCTAGCTAAGACTTGTACACTTGGTTCTTGCTCTTTACAGGGTGAATACTGGTAGGTTTCTCAGTCTCACTGTGTAGCAGTGGCAGGGATTGAACATGATATTGATATTTAACACATTTATCTACCTTAATGTGTTAAGGTTTTTGTGGTTTGTCTATTGCCCTCGCCACAAGCTGATCCCCCACATGGATGAGAATTCAGAAGGAAAATATAAAGCAACCTTCTTAGTCAGTTGAGCTATTTCCACCCTGAACTGGAATGCATGGATTAACAAAAATCAATGGATGGATTAATGTAATTCAAACATTATTTTACAAAGTATTAGAACTATACAGTATACATTTAAGAGTTAGCTTAAATGTAAGGATACAAATAATACAGACTGAGAGTGTTTCTTTGTGATCTGCATTTTGATTTGCTGGTAAAATTAAGTTTATAGTACATGTTGTGGCAGTACAAAATAATAATAATTAAAGTAATGTTACCAGAGGGCGGCACGGTGGCGCAGTGGGTAGTACTGCTGCCTCGCAGTTAGGAGACCTATTTTAGCTTCCCAGGTCCTCCCTGCGTGGAGTTTGCATGTTCTCCCTGTGTCTGCGTGGGTTTCCTCTGGGCGCTCCGGTTTCCTCCCACAGTCCAAAGACATGCAGGTTAGGTGGATTGGCAATTCTAAATTGTCCCTAGTGTGTGCTTGGTGTGTGGGTGTTTGTGTGCGTGCCCTGCGGTGGGCTGGCACCCTGTTTGTTTCCTGCCTTGCGCCCTGTGCTGGCTGGGATTGGCTCCAGCAGACCCCCGTGACCCTGTAGTTAGGATATAGCGGGTTGGATAATGGATGGATGGATGGATGTTACAACACCCCACCATCTGATACTTTTAATTTATTGTATTCCTGACATGTAACATTACATATTTCATTTTTTAGCATAGATTACTATGTTTTGATGTGCAAATGCTTCAGTTCAGAGTGATAAATAGGCACAGCTCATCGGTTGCCGAGACAGTGGATTTCTCCCTCATCACTCCCCTCGTGACTGGAGTTGGTTGGACACATAAATAAGAGTTTTACTGTACTCTGTATCCAAGATAATACTGCTACAAACTGCTTGCCTACTACCCCTGGGTAGACTTGTCTACACATATCTAATTTGTCTTTATTTTTTGTTTTGCTGCTCAATTTTCCCAGCTGTTCCTCTCTCTATTGTGACTTAAAGGCAAGCCTCTTTCCACGGTTCCCGTCATCTAAGGTATTCCAAGAGCTGTGTTCTGCCGGCGCTTTTGTCAGTGTTATACAGCTGGATTTCATTAAAATGCTGACAACACCATGCCGTTTTTCCTCTCTGAAACCTGATAAAGAGACTTCATTCATCCAGCTGTCTGATTCTCTGAAATGAAAGCCTTGATGCCTATCAAGTGCTTTCAGTTCACCTCCAACAAGGCAGAGGTCATGTTGGTTGGTCCCAGAGAGCTTTTGAAACAAGCTCAGTCTGCTAATTTGATCTGTCATGGCCATTAACTCTTAGCCTTTGCTTCTGTTTATACCATTAGAGCCATTTTAACTGGAATAAAACCACCTTTTTCTTTTACATTTTTCAGGTTTGCTTAATGCCAATTATCTGTTTTTGTAATCTGTTGGTTCAGATGGTGCTTTCCCATTATTTTCCGATTGTGTGACAATCGTTTACAAAAAACCTTTGATCTTTACAGCTCTTTAAGTTTTAGATGCTTTGTTCACTTGGGTGCCTAAAATTCAAGTAGGACTTACTTCACAAAAGGCAGAAAGATAACATAACATTCTGAAACCAGCTCTGACCAACACTGACTGGGCTGAAAAATAAATATTAATGTAGAAAGCACCTTCATGAGCTTCTCAGTGAACTTTTACTAATGGTTTGGTTATTTGTTTAATTTTACTCAAGCTAACTATATGATTATAGGGTGGAGTGGTGTTGCCGGTTCGAATTCCATAAACGCCAAAAGTGACTCTGCTTCGTTGGGCCCTTGAGCAAGGCCCTTAACCTGCAATTGCTCCGTCCTGGGTATGACGTTAATCTGCATCCAGCCCTGCATGTAGGCCCTCCAACTTGCAGGAAAAAACATGGGGGTTGGTGGCAAAATTGGCACTCCAGCCACCATAAAAAACCTCACATTGGTTCCATTCCATCTGAACTAGTGTGGTGCTGAGGTGTCATCTGTTGCATGGTTACACTCAGGTCACCTAATCTGGGATCCCGAGTTGGTTTGTCGTGTGTTGGGGGCGCCAATGCACTGTATCAGTGCATGCTCCCAACTATATGGTTAGTAAGTGAACATGAAGTGGTCACTATCTGAAATAATTGAATTTAATTCATTGCAAGTTGTAAGCTTATCATAATCAAGATGTTGTTACTATTTGGAGATACATCTGACAATTAGAAAATGTTATGAAGAGACATTGCAGTTTTCCTTCTCTCTGCAACAGCCATACTTGTTTGTTTGTTTCAGACATCGTTTAATCCCAAAGTATATAAAACTGTATATAATTAAGCATTTTGGAAAATATGACGCAGTCTTGAACCATCTCCAAAACAAGAAGGAAACCAAGGAGGCTAAGGTGTCCAAAGAAAGGTGTTTTATAATAAAAATAATAAACACAAGGAAGGGAAAAAGAAGGGGTAGTAAAGTTTTTAAAATTAAATGGAAAACAAAATTCAGGCTTATCCACTGGGTCCCTACACAAGCTCTAAATCCCTCTCTGTCGAGCAATACGTATAGTGCATGCACACTTATTTCACCTTATATATCTTTCTTACCCTGACACTTTTTCTTCCCATTAGTTAGACCTTTATCCAAGTAACCTCCCAAATCTAAGCCCCTCTAACTTCCATGGTAATGAAGGGCTTTGTGAACTACTATGGGTGCCTTTCTAAGACCCTCTCTATTGGCTCTAGGAGACGTTCCAATCCCAGACACCCTGGCCTGATAAATTCCCAGTGTGCCTGCCTAGTGCATTAATCAATGTAGTACTGAATAAGAAACTGCAGACATATATGATTCTGGCAGATGTCTCACATTAATCTTGCAATCATCTACTTCTCTCCTGTGTTTAGGCTACCACCCACAGACAAAACCTCTTATTTAATGAAGGGTCATTAATACCATCAAATTACCAAGTGAACTGCCCTCTGCTACAAAACTACAGGGGCATAGCATCGCCTGTTGAAAACACATATTGTGTTTTTACTAAATTGTCAAAAACAGTAATAGAAGCATTAAACATCTGTTATCTTCATATGTTTCATTTTATGTGTGTTTTTTATGTTCTAAGTTTGAAAAAAATAAGGAAATTTGGCAAGACTATAGACACTAGTGATGAGTGAAAGGCAAGTTTCACTTCCCATACACTTTTGTGAAACCATCACTAAAATTCCTTTTGCAGGCGATTTCACAAGAGCTGAGGAGTTTTTTTTAGGTTTAAAATGTTTTTTTTTGGGATAGAAAACAAGGAATACTTCTCCCTAAAGCCTCGTTCACACTTCATTGTTTACCTCCGTTCTTTTCTGCAGCTGTGTAAAGAATGTAGTCTGTACCACACCAATAAAATCAATTCCATTTAGGCTGGCTTCTCTGTCACATCACTGTGGAGAAATGCAGTAGTTTTTTTTTTTTTATTTTGAAATTTTGTATATTTTGTACATGAAGATACAGCAAAATTCATTATTGCACACATTACTGTGGTTTCTCCACAGGAAAACTCAGTACAGTACATGGAAAGTCATTGCTGCCAAATTTTCCACCCTGCTGTTACCAAGCAAGTGCCTTATGCTGGTTTTAAAATATAAAAAATTGACAGGCAGATGTATGCAGAATTAATGCAGGACTAAACATTTTTTTTTCTTTTGTGAATGGCATGAATTTCCCCTGAAATGCTATTTATTTTGCATTTTTTTAAGTTTGCTGTAAATTAATTTTTGCAAGAATTGTTTTGCTCATCACTAATAGGTACATACGAGTCAGAAATGAACTATGCAATCATGAAGGTATCATTATGGAACATACTGCATTGTGTCACATTTTTGAATACAGTAATCCCTCGCTACTTCGTGGTTCACTTTTCGCGGATTCACGACTTTGCGGGTTTTTAAATATAGTAGTATTTCCTAGTCTAAGAACAACGAAACAAGTTCGGTGACTAAGTGCGTTGTAACACAGGCTGTGATTTGTACATGGGAGGGAGACGACAAATCACAGCTTCCCGCTTTCTAATCGAGCCCGTGATTGGTGCTTTGACTGATGCCCAGATCCCACAGCATCTCCCCTTGTCTCTCTGTCGCGGCCATTTCGCTTCAAGCTTTCTCGCCAAGCGGTTTACTTTACACTGTACTGTGTGTGATTTTTTTGTGGTTTCTTTGTGTTGAACTTCGCTTCAATTTTCAACCCCTGCAATGACTCCCAAACGTGCTCCTTCTTCCAAGGCTGGTGCTGAGCCTAAACGGCAACGAAGAATGATGAAAATGCCAGGAAATGGCACCGCCGTCTGAAGAGACATAAAACACAGTCATCGGCTGTGCAGTAAAAGTCATCTTCACCTTCATCGTCATCATTTTTACTGCACAGCATATTCATCACCATCATCACGTCATATATAGCTACGTGTACTTCGCTATACATTAACTGTAAACTTATCTACTGATTTCATATTGCTTAACAGTTGTCCCTGTTATTAATAGAGTAAAGGGTGGGTTGCAAACAGTACAGGGAGGGTTTAAAAACATCCAAATACACGTTAAATAATTAAATAAATATGTGTGTATGTATGTGTCCCTACTTCGCGGAAATTCAGTTATTGCGGTCGGCCTTGGAACCTATCTCCCGTGATAAACGAGGGAATACTGTATGCTGGAAAAAATCTGAAATTGTTTTTGCTCTTATTCAAGAAATTTTAGCCTGAAGACACATATTGGTGCTAAAGATTGTGAACCACTAGGGGTATTGCAGCACCCCAAACCCTAGACACAACTGTACAGACACAGATTCAGATTCCAATAAAGAGGTTTATTGCCACAAATACTTTAGTGTATTCTACAGTTCAGCATATGTCTCTTCCCTTTTCCACTCGACCCATGTGAGCTTCACCTGACTGCTCTCCTGACTTTGACCACCAGGTGAAGAGGAGCAGCTTCCTGCATATTGGATCTGGGAGTAATTCTGGCACTATTACATAAAGGAAGCATTTATGGGTCAGACAGAACCTCCCTGTGATAGGAGAGTCTGCCTCCAGTTGCTGTCCCTTGTGGCACCCGAGGACCACAACAAGGCAAAATTACAACTCCCATGCATTCCTGCAGCTGTCCAAATGGGATGCAGACCAGAGGAATGTCACCACCCAGTGTACTGGAGAAGCACATGGCCCCGGGAAGTAGTCTCCCCCTGTCCATCCATGATAATGTTCTCAACACCAGGAAAGGTACCACCCCCAGGGATGTCTATCCACCCACATCTTTCCATTGAAAAGGCCTCCCAGCTGGGTAAGGAAACATCCATCTCGACCAAGCCAACCCATTACAAGTTATATTTGAATTTCACCATGGGATTAATAAAGTTTATCTAATCCAATCTAGTTGTGATATTCATGGACTTAATCTTATCAACCATGGTGCTATAGGATGTTCCGATACTGCTTATGCTAAGTCTGACGAGGCCAGTTAAAAATGTCACTTACTTTTCCAGGTCTACTCAGTCTGAAAGATTGTATGTGGATGGCATGACCTAAATTTTATGTATTGCAATTGTTTCTAAAAAACAATGTAGAATAGAACATAAGAGTATAAGAAATTTCACAAACGAGAAGAGACCATTTTGTCCTTCAGGCTGTCCCAAATATCTCGTCCAAATTCTTCTAGACAATAACCACAGATTAATGTAGCAATTGCTGAATTGTATTAAGACTTAAGGCTTTGCTGCATCAAATAAGACTTTTTATTTTGAAAGATGCGTGACAAAAACAAAGTTAAATATCATACCTCCTCAATAACTTTTATTTGTTTATTAAGTTTTACTATATACAATGGGATGACTCACTGATCAGACTTTTTTAACAGTCAAGCGATATTGTGCATACATCTTTGTACTTAAATAAAACAAGAACAGTTGGGTATGAAAAAATGTGAATACAGAGGAAAGATAAAGTCATGACAAGCTTTGTAGTTGGCATCCACCAATCGTGTTCAAGTACAAGAGAATACTAGAAAAAATTATTATGAAAAGAATATAATGGCTAAATCTGAATTATTTAGGCAACTATTAGTCCATTTTCTGTACCTTGCACCTATGTCATACACTTGGGTTGCCTTATGCACTTCTCCAAAAAAATGATCACAGAATTCTTTCCTCTCATTCATAATCTTTTGGCTCCCAACTCTTACCTTTTAGTTAAACTATCCTCTTTTCTAATCTCCAACAGTCTAGTGTCTGGAAAGGCTTTTAAAGCTCAACTGTACACCAATTCTGGGTATAACCTAGGAGCAGTCCTAGACTCGAATCCACCAGGACTCCCTACAACTTCACACTTCCACTACCAGGCAACATCCCATTTTTCTGCCTATTACAATCACTATTAGGGAGCTATGTTCAACATTATGTGTCTATCTGCTGTCACCTGTTATATTTGGAGATTCCAGTTTCATTAAAAAGTGTCCCTCCATTTCCTTCTCTTTGTGAGAGCAGCTCTGCTATTCTGACATGCAAAGAGACATTGCCAGTATGATTTACTGCCCAGTTCCTGTTCAGTGCTGCCTGAAAGCAGTTGCAATCCTTCCCCAACTCCCTCCACAAGCTCCTTTACCCAATCAACATTAATGTTTAATTCAAGGAAGTACTAGGGGCTTTGTCCCCTGCTTGCTTCTCTTGCCAAAGGCTTGTGCTACGCGCCAGCCACTTCACGTCTCTGCCGCTCCCGTTGTGAAGAGGGGGGTTGAATGCACCCCAAGGAGACACAGTTGCTCCTCCGAAACCCCTCTTAAATGGTGATACAATGGGAAACAAATACAGTTTTTTGTTTTTACCTCCTCCTGCGGTGGGTTGGCACCCTGCCCTGGATTGGTTCCTGCCTTGTGCCCTGTGTTGGCTGGGATTGGCTCCAGCAGACCCCCGTGACCCTGTTCGGATTCAGCGGATTGGATAATGGATGGATGGATGTTTTTACCTCCTTTTTGCTCGATCAGCTGCTGGAGTGCTGCTGCTGCCGTGCCACGTGATCTGCCTCTCTGAACATTTAAAAGCCTGTACAGCAGATGTCCTTTAGTCTCACTGCCTTGTCTCTCTTTTCCCGCAGACATCCTCTGCTCCTGTTGGGGGTCCCACTCCCAAGGTGCGCCCCTATGAAGAGGAAGACTTTCTATTCTTTTAATTGAGAGATGGAACTGTCCCCTCCGATTACACATGGAGTTTGATTCACTCCTGAAAGAGGCTTTTGTTTGTTTGAAGTGTTTGAATAATGTTTCTGTCTCTAAAATCTCCTGTGTTTCTGTGCAAGTCTGTGACCCAAGTGTGACAATGTATGTGGATTTCACTTTCACCAAACAGCAAAACTTTTCATTCTCGTGGATAGGCCTCTTCATTGGGAAGAAACACTACTATTCCCTGATTGCAACACGGATTAGACAATCTACAAGTTCTAAAGTTTAAATCCGAACAATATATTCCAGCCCAGGGCGTGGTTAAATCTCTTGGGACAAAGTCTCATCTCACGGGACGTGAAAGTGTCTCTCTGAGAAAGTCTTGTCTCATCCCAAATTTTTTTTAAATAATAGAGAGGTGCTTCCTTACAGTGGTATTTATACTACAAGCAATTGAAGCCCCTTGACTACAGACAGGTGATCTCCATTTAGCTAATTAGGTGACTTCTAAAACCAATTTGCTGCACCACTGATGATTTAGAGGCACCATATTAAAGGGGGTGTATTCTTATGCAATAATTAATTTTGCATTTTATATGTGTAATCACTTTGCAGAGATCTGTTTTCACTTTACCATTAAAGCCTCTTTTTGTTGATGAATGTCAAAGAAGCCAAATTAAATCCACTCTGATTTAATGTTGTGGAATAATAAAATGTGAAAAATCCCAAGGGGGGCAAATATTTTTACAGGCGCTGTATATTATATGATGTTTTGTTCTTAGACCGTGTAGTATTTGCACATTTTCAACAAAGTAGGTCTGTCCAATGGGAAATATTTCATATAAGAATAAATGAGTTGAATTTTAAAATATGCTTACAGTATTTGGGCACACACATATAATATTCATAGACTTGCTAATGCACACAGTTTTTTGTAATGAATGAGATCAGAAGTTTCACATAACCCGAGGGGCTGCCATTGAAGCGTACGGCATTGAATTTTCCTGAGACTGCAGAAATGCACAAAAAGCAAAGACAAAAAGGAAACAGACATAAGGCTGAAAAAAAAGCAAGAAGCTGCTCTGTGCCACTGACCTAAATAAACAGGCTGTGCCATATAAGCTCCTAGCCCAAGGCTCCATAAGGGAGAAAGAAAGCCCGTTACTGCCGTGTAGATCGTAGAAGACAAGAAGTCAGACTCAGCCACATCACTCTTTGGCTGTAAAATCTTGACCACTCGATGTGAGCTTTCTCACCTGTCTGGCAATTCTTTAAGACCCAGAGAATGTTGTGACAGCTGTACATGTAAATATCAAAGAGAGCAGCAATGCGCAGTTAAAAGCACGGGAAAGCCAGAGGAGCACTAGGGAACCAGACCCATTGTTAAACAGGACGGCGTGTCTACCAGTGCCAAATAAGCTGTTCTGCTAAGACACATGTTATATTTCCCAATTTCAAAATTTCAGTGATTTGTGTAAATATTATTGGCATGATTGCAATTGGTAGGGATAGGCAGTCAACATGACATTAATAGACAACTATCACATATCGTAAACTGAGCATAATTCTTTGAGGACTCAACAGTTTAAAAGAAGGTAAATTTTGAATGGTTATACTGCAATTAAGTGCTATAAACGTTTTCTGGCATTCAGGAGTGTCACTTCACCTTTTTATTTCATTGCTTTCATTTGAATTTCCTGTCAGTTACACTTGATTTGCTACATGTCCCACACAAAAAGCATTCAAAGGTAAGTTTAAAATTGACTTGACTATAAAGAACATAGTTAATGAAGTGAGTTTTGTCACTCCAGACACTACTGAATCATAAAATCGCATTTTCTGATTGATTAGGTTGTTTGTTTATTTTTTATACTATTGACTGAGGTGAAAAGTGAGTATTTCATCACAACTTGGAAAATTTAGGCGGCGTTATATTCTTTAAATTTTCCAACTTGGAGTGCCCACTTCAATAGACTTCATTTGAAACTTCCACATGGAAACTATTTCTCATCTGTCCGATAACATGTGAATGCAGTATTATCCACAATAGAGTTGAGTAGCGCTCAGTATATTTTTATTTTGTGCTGCTTTATCAGCTATCCAGTGCTTGAAATGTAATACTGTACAGTATATTATGAGTGGGTCGAGTGTTTTGCTCCGCAATGGACAGCTAGTCCAGGACTGCTTCTTTTCTTGTATCCGATGCTGCTGTGACAATAGATAGATGGTTGAATTCTGGGCTATAACGTGAGTATGGTCCTTTAGTGTCACTTCTCAATCCCCACTTTTCCAAAATGTTCCTATTCCAGTAATGTTATTTATAAAAATGTGAAAAAGCAAAAAATAAAATATTTGTTATGCTATTTGTCTTTTTTGTCCTTAAATGGACATTTGTATTGTTTTATTCAACAACACTGAACAAAACTAAGCAACATAAATGTGATGCACCCTTACACCTGTCCTAGCTCCTCTATTATATCTTCAAGTTTCAGTATATGGATCAGGTAGTTATAATTACATTTAACGCATTATGGGTTTTTCTTTTTGTTTGTTTTCTGTTTCTCTGCCTTGCCATCATGATCTGACCATCTTGCAGATATCCTGCCCTGAAAACAGCATGGTGTTGGTCTTTATGGGGGTTATTACTGTAGGCCACTGCTTCCCAAACTCAGTCCTGGGGACCCACTGTGGCTGCAGGTTTTTCTTCCAACCAACTTCTGTTTTTAATTGGATTCTTAGCCCAATTAAGTGAGCTGTTATTTCCCAGTTTCTGTGTTTGGGAGTCAATGAAGAAATAACAAAGCTAAGTTTGGTAATTTTTTATTAAAATGTATCTAGTACTTATTAGGGGATATATATATTGTATATATATAATACTAATAGTATATATAAAAGTAATATATATATATTACTTTTTAACAATTTTCAGCCTGATTTTCATTCTGCTTTTCCAGGTGTTCTGATTGTTTAATTTATTATCTACTAATTAGTGGGTCTGATGTTAAAAGTATTGCAGCCTTTCATCATTCCATCTTGTTTACCTGGCTGTTAGTTCTGTTTTAATTTTCATTATTAGGATACAATGAAGAGTGCAAACTGAACAAAAAAAAAAACCAAAACAATAGGACAACGACAAAAGAGAAGTAAGCGTTTAAAGCAAAAGTAGAAAGATTTCTAAATGTCTTATAAATGTAAAAATCATACTGTTGTGCTTTTCTAAAGGTAGAATAAGAGAAGGGAAAAAAGACCATCTAAATAAATGCGATCAATTATTATCACTAATTGCGAATTTGCCTGAAATAAAAACCTGCAGCCACAGTGGGTCCTCAGGACATGGTTTTGGGAACCACTGCTGTAGGAAACATCTGAGTTAACTGTCACATTATGCCATATGTTTAACCTCTTTGTTTCTGATATTTAATTTGGAGAAATGCATTAAACACTTATTATGTTTAATTACTTTTTAATTTAATTAATAATAATAAAGAGTTAATATTTAATAGCCATTTGTACAGACAGAGTAAATTAACCTCAACCATGCTCTTCTGCAGAACTACCAAGTATCAATTCATAAATAGAAATCAAGGTGGGAATGTTCATCAAAGCATTTACAGTTTGCTCCAGCTGTTCAAGGCTTGCTCTACAGTTCTTTTATTCACACAAAAAAATGCCATTTTCATCTCTCATCTAAAAGCTGGTTAGAGTGATTTAAGATGTGAGCTCAAAAAAAATGAAACATGGTCAAAGTGATTATCATTTACTATTAAATTAAAAAAAGATCAGATGACAATGGCTAAAATGCAAGTACAAGAACTAGTCAAGGACACACTTAACAAAGAAAAGCAAAAAGGACACATGAGAAAAGTGATTGCACAATCATTAGGTAAAACACAGCCAAATAATGTAATAAAATTCACGAAACAACACAGAAATGCAGAGATGAAAAAAAGCAATTATACTAGGTACTTGAAATAATCTGTGACAGACAAAACAAGCTAATTTAAATATGCCAGCAAATACGCAGGTATCTGGAAGGTTGCCGGTTCAAATTTCATTACCGCTAGAAAGGTTCATACTCCATTGGGCCTTTGAACATAGCCCTTAACCTGAAAACTGCTCCAAGGGCATTGTACAACGGCTGACCCTGCACTCTGACCCCTAAAGGTCATGTGAAAAGACAATTTCAGTGCTTACTAAAGAATATCAAATCAGATTAAAAAAATAACCAAAATGACTTCAGGTAACTGCAAGATTATAGTGACTAGGAAACACGCAGACCCAGGTCCTCAAACAATGGTCGTTTTCTTTCCTTTCTCCTTCTTACTATCAAAGAGTTTGCAGATGTTAGTCTCTGCAGGCAGCTGTCCAGGTTTCTCATGCATGAATGTTAGCACACGTCTGATTGGTCTCTACAATGTGCTTCCCTCTCAGCAGATGTCACCGCTGTTCTTTTCCTGTCAGCCATATTGCATACCCAAACCACCATGTGCCGTGAGAAGGACCTGAGGCTTGGTTACGTTCCTGTGGTAGCCTACACCACCAATTGTTTGCTACAGGAATGCATATCACATCATAAGCTCTCAATTAAGACCAAGATCAAGGTTCAAAGTCTGGTGATTCATAGAATTTTGCATGGTAGACAAACAAATGATAGCATTTTATATATACTGCAGATTGTCATGCACTGACAATAAGAGAAAAAGGGACAGATCACAAAAAGAATTTCTATAGTTGCCATATGACATGTAATGTGTTCATAAAACTAAAATCTTACAATGAAATTGTTCAGGAAAGGTATTGATTAATATAACAGGACAAAATAAGATGACCTTTGCCTGTCGGAAAAATTTCCAGAATTTGCTTTCTCTTATTCAGTTGTGGGCATAGCTTTTGACTTAGTTGCTGCCATAGAATTGAAGCTGACAAGCACTTCAAGGCAATTATATTAATAGCACATATGAAAGAATATATTCTATATTTAATTTACTAACTTCAATGTTAAAATGTACTGATACAGTAAAAATTGATAAGCTGTCTGCACTGAGCTGTTGGTTCGATTCCTTTTGTTCATTTATGCCTTAGGCACTGTTTGATTTTACTAATTTTAACAAATCAGAAGACAGTTTGTTCCAGTGACAACTGTTGTCCATGAATCATAGTTAACCCTTTTAAGACAGACTAAACTATAAATAAATATTATTTAATTTAACAAACAAAAGAAATAAAATTAGTAAGCGAATCAAGTTAATGAACCGTCTAGTGAATGGAAATGATTAAGACAATAAAAAGAAATGAGTCATTCAACAGACATTGTGGGTGGAAAAGCAGATATATTGATGTGATTGGGATCAGATTTGTGGACAAGAGCTAATATATATATATATATATATATAT
>JANRMT010062791.1:20602854-20640894 GCA_026402145.1 Polypterus bichir lapradei
GTAATCAATGCTGATAGGACAAGCTCCAGCTTTCTGCGATGCTAAAAAATCAAAGGCGCTTTTTATGTACATGAATGTTATATCCAAAGTAACAAAATAATAACATCCATCCATTATCCAACCCGTTATATCCTAACTACAGGGTCACGGGGGTCTGCTGGAGCCAATCCCAGCCAACACAGAGTGCAAGGCAGGAAACAAACCCTAAGCAGGGCACCAGCCCACCACAGGGCATACACACACACACACACTAGGGATAATTTAGGAGCACCACTGCACCTAACCTGCATGTCTTTCGACTGTGGGAGGAAACTGGAGTACCCGGAGGAAACCCATGCAGACATGGGGAGAACATGCAAACTCCACACAGGGATGACCCGGGAAACAAACCCAGGTCTCCTAACTGCAAGACAGCAGCACTACCCACTGTGCCACCATGCCGCCCCAAAATAATAACATTATATCATAAATAACATATTTCAATGTAATAAAAAGAAAAAACTTTGTTACCAGAATTATACATGTTAAAACTTTTTTCATTTCAATGCCTCTTAAAAATGGTTCCGGCACAGAAGTATTTCCGTAAATAACATGTTTTCATTAATTTGTAGGGCATTTACACTTTATGTTTTCTGATTGAATAATGTTGAGAAATAAAACTTTGTATAATTTTCATGAATGCAATTTTGTGATATTTACTATGTAAAAAAGTCTGTGGGTTTTAATATCCAACTTACTAGAATGGAGGCAATTCACCAACATCATTTTTTCCAAATGTCATTTATGTTTATGGCCACTACAAATTAGTTCATTATGCATCCATCTGTCTTCTAAACCTGCTTTATTCTCTGCTATGAATAATTGTGGGTGATTCCATTAATATGCCCACCAGGATTGGTTCCTGCATTGTGTGCGCAATACTGCCAGGATAGGCTTTAACTTGCAATGACCCAGAACTGGTTAAGCTGGTTCAGAATGTGGATGGATGGACAGTTTATAGCCATCTGTATTTGCTGAGATGCATGTGAGCTCAGAAGAGCATATCTTTTTGTTTGCATGAATTTGAAATTGAGTCTTAGGTACTATGAGGGTGCATACAAGAGGCATTGGGATATTATTATTATTATTATTATTATTATTATTATTATTATTATTATTACCAAATGTGGAGGATAAGGGAGTGGGAGGTGTACTCTCTAATTTTTACCCAACATCATTAAGAAAATATCTTAAACCATGTCATCATCGACTGAGGGAACACACTGGTCACAGAGGAAATGTTGGGGTACCAACCAGGTTGGCCATTTTAATATTTATAATGTCCAAGATAAACAAGCACTCGTCGATGTGTCAAATAAAGATGAACAAAAAGCAGTAAACAACAAGATTCAGCATTCTCTTGACTGCTCAGTCGCTCCATTCTTTGGTCTGCTCTCTCCAGAATAATACACCCCATATGATGAGTGCCTCGGCTTTATAGCTGAAATACTGGAAGGGGCATAGTCAGTTGCCGTCGGTTGGCAGTTTCTCAGGGCTTTGGGAGAAAAAGAAGATGATACCATCAGTGATGGTGCCCCCTCATGTCCAGGAGTGATAGTTCTTACCCCGATGAGTCAGTAAGGCAAACCTCAATTGGAAGAAAACATAACTGGTACCACTACAGATTGATTATTCAGATTTTAGGTAGTGGATGGATGGATAATGTTGGTGAAGAAAGATTTGCTGATCTTGACTTTGGTGATGATGCTGTCATCTTCACAGAGTCAATGAAGGCTCTGATTGGGGTTCTCGAGAGACTGAGCGAGGAGTCTGAGTGTCTGGGCTTGCAAGCGTCCTGGATATAAACCAAGATCCTGGCCTTTAATGTACATATCAGAACATATCACTGGAGCATGTCAGGTATGCTGAGTCCTGTTTTTAATTAAATAAATTGAAGTTCAGTATTTCAGTACATTATTAGGTTATGGCACTGCACTGGCTTCAAAAAGAATAGAAATTTTAAAGCAGGATTTATTCTTATCCATTAATATTTTGTATCTTCTCTTTGATCCCCCACACTTTGTTTAATGTGATATCATAAGTCATGGTTAATTAAAAATATCCTGTCTATGTCCTATGTCTTTTAAAATGTGCAAGGTATTTCACACCTCGGGTGGTAATTTGCTCTTCAGTTTCCACTGTGGAAGTTCATCCAGTCTGGCAATTTGCTTCTCACTGTCCAATGAAGATCTTAATTTATTCTGAAGCATTTATTAAACTCTGGGAAACATTGCTTTGACATATTACTCTCAAACACCCTTATTCAAATCCAGCATCACAGATGGCTTCAGCCTGTCCTGGCAGCACTGGACTTAATGCAGGAACCAATGTGAATGGTGTGCCAGTCCATCACACTGCCCTCTAACGCACCCTCTTACAGCAGATAATTAGAATTCAAAGAAGCCAGTTAATCTAATCTGCATTTTTGTGAGATGTACTGTATGAAGAAACACTGTGCATATGGAGAAAAAAAAAATACACAGACCCAATGTAAATATGCAAACTCAAAGACAGTGACCAGGCACAGGATTCAGACCCAGAAGAGTGGATCTATGAGGCAGTCCCACTAATCACTGTTTATTTTCCTTTTCTTTAAACTCATCCAAAAATATTGTTTAGTTCTTGACTTCAGTGAATAATTCAAGTTTGTTACCTGGATTAATTGGAGTAATGGAAAAAAATCTGTTTAATATTAAGAACATTCCAGCACTCAATCTGTTCTGGAACTCAGTCTTTAGGGACTGTCGTAAACAAAATCATTATAGATGTTTAAAAACAATTCTGGAATGAAATTTAAGAAAGTCACTTTGTGCACATAAGATTAAACAGTTGCACTACATGGAGTCACCAGTGGCCGTCCCAGAATGTAAGCAAACTGAGATGTTTTCTTCACATCTTTTATAGCTGGGGAAGGGTGACAGGATAATACAACTGTCAAAGTAAACACAAATAATCATTTAACTGCACTCCATTTGTCTCAGCAGGTGACCTCTCCACTTGGCCACTGCAGTAATCCCCCACCTTCCTTTCCAAGCCAAAGTGTCACCCATCTGATTCCCACTCTGCACCAGCTCACCAATTGGCAATACAAAGCAACAACCATGAAACAAGCATAGCATACTTCAGATCTGCTATTCCTAATAACCCTGCCCTTGCTTTTTGTTACCTCATATACAGAATATCTTTTGGCCTCTCTTATGCTTGCTGGGGGAAGTTGTTTCTATCATTCCATCCAAACTGTTATATTCTCGGAGAAGGTCATCATGGATAACCAACTGGACTAACATTTTAATGTTTTTATTCAGCTTGATAGTGTACAATGTAAGTCCATGAACCTTGTAATGCATTAGAGAGCTTTGGGTAAACAAGTGTTAGATTTGGGGCTATGGAGTTTTAGTAGTATTGGAGTAGTACTATTAATAGTAGCAGTATTGTTACATGTGTAGAGTATAGTCAAATTCTTACCTGCATATCCTACCAACACACAACACGTCACCTTCCCCATAAGAATTATGATTGTCATGCATTTGCGTCAGTGGGTCACTCTCTGGTCTCACATGAGGTATGTACTACCACCCAGGATCGAGAGGGAAACCTGGAGCTAACAATGTGCTCTTCTAATCCCTCTATAGTACTGAGCAGATGTCCAATGATGGTACCTTTCAGTTCCCGGCCTATTAATCCTGAGGCCACTGGAAGGAGGCATCACGTGAATAGGTTGGAATGCAGGATGGAGCTCCTACCTAGTGACTCACAGAGATACTACAAAGCCTGACAGTTCCTTTGTTTGGTTTTTGGACTCTTGTGTGATGTTTTGCACCAGAGTGGTTATTTTTGCTTGACATATTTTCACTTCGATTAAATGGGGAATTCCAGGATGGTGCCCCAACATTTCTTTGTGGGAGTTGGTGTTCTTGCCTCGACCACAACATACATAACTTCATGTTATTTGACAAAAAACATAAATCAGCTTACCTGATGTACACCTTAACACTGTTTTCATACTGCTTCATCAGTTAATTTATGCTACCAACTCTGAAACTATGTGTTAAAACATTTTATTAAAACCCCAGTATTGTTAGCTAATCTGGCAATTCAAACGCCTTAGTCAACTTCTGCTCAATTGAAATGATAAAGAACAGTATGTCTTATTGTTTAAAATACCAATCTACCATAACTTTAAACAATGGTATGACAGCACAGTGTAAAATAATAAATTACATAAATAGGAAATAAGTTTCACATAGATCCAAAATAGATGTCCTCATAATTCCTTCTGATTCTTTTATGGGCTAACAACAACTAAGCAGAAGAATGTGGAAAAATAATTTGGATTGGTAAAAGTTGGTTCTGCTGCTTTTCATCCCCAGGAGACTGGGTTTAATTTCTAAACTCAGCTACTGTCAGGGTGGAATTTGCACATTGTTCCTGTGATGATTCTTCTTCGGCTACTGAAGTTTTTCCTTCCACATTCCAGGTATGTACAGACCTCACAAAATATATAAATGGATAAACATCCTTAGACTGCTACTAACTGTTTTCTGCTTTTCCCCTTGGTTTAAAAATAGACACTGGCTACTCATGGCCCATCCATTTTCCTGCCATCAGGTCACACATTTAAGTTTTCAATGAGAAAATGCAACCTGTTTAAATACTCCAACACATCAACTGCTATTACATTTAAATTTACATGTATTCACTTAGAAGGGATCTGCAGTATCTGGGGTGAACTTCTCTAGGCTGGTGGTAAGGCTGCCCTCCTTGCATTGCAAGAAATCTTTGCTTCCATTTGGGAAATGGGCATCATCCCAACTAACTGGAATATGGGACTTGTTGTGCCTATCTGGAAAGGGAAGGGTTATCGCCTGGATTGTCGCAACTACAGAGAGATAACACTGCTCTTGGTGTCGGGTAAGGAACTTGTTAGGGTCATCCCCAATAGGATCCATGATCACTTGCTCACCTACCAATGACTGGAGCAGTCTAACTTTACTCCTAAGGGGTTTAACATCGATAGTATCCTATCACTGAGGGTTCTCATGGAGCGCAAATGTGAATATCAGCAGAATTTCTTTGCAGCCTTTGTTGATTTTCGTAAAGCATTCTACTCAGTTGATCGAGCTGCCCTGTGGGACATCCTGAGACTTCGCAGGATCCCCCCTGAAGTTGCTAGATACTATGCCAGCCTGTACACTGGTGCTGTGAGTGCTGTGCAGAGTGGAGGCAGAACCTCTGCATTTTTCTCAGTTGATTCTGGGGTTCGTCAGGGGTGTGTTCTTGCTCATACTCTGTTCAATGCTAGCATGGACTGAGTGTTGGGCATGGTTGTGGGGTCCAGCGGCTGTGAGGCATCTGTTGGTGAAGAAAGATTCACTGATCTTGACTTGTTGACGATGCTGTGATCTTCAGGGAATAAATGGAGGCTCTGATAGGCGCTCTCGAGAGACTGAGCAAGGAGTCTGAGTGTCTGGACTTGCAAATGTCCTGGATAAAAACCAAGATTCAGGCCTTTAATGAACTCTTAGGCACAGCCATCAGCAGTGTGTCAGTCTGCAGAAGGAGTGTCAACTTTGTTGAGAGGTTTACTTACCTCGGCAGCGACATTCATGTCTCTAGTGACTCTTCCTATGAAGTCAGTAGACGAATTGGGAGAGCATGGAGTGTCATGAGGTCGATGGAAAGGGTGTGTGGCATTCCTGATATCTTTGCAAAAGGACAAAGGTCCAAGTCTTGGTGCTTCCTGTCTTACTATATGGTTGCGAGACATGGAAGCTATCCAGTGACCTGAGACAAAGACTGCACTCCTTCGATAGTGTGTTTCTTCATATAATCCTTGGGTAGCACCGGTTTGACTTTGTGTTGAACAAGCAGTTGCTCATGGAGTCATGAATGAGGAATATTATCTACATTGTAAAGGAGCATCAGTTATGGCACTACAGCCATGTGGCACGATTCCCCGAGGGTGATCTGGCTCACATGATCCTAATTGTTGAGGACACGAGTGGCTGGACCAGGCCAAGGGGATGATCACGTAACACCTGGCTGCAGCAGATAAATGTCAGTTCTAGGGGATGGGACTGGACCATGTATCTGGCTGGGGGGTTTCCAACCAGGACCCCAAGCTGTTTTATTGTGTTGTGGGTGCATGTACGAGTGCATGCTCCCCAACCTGACCAGACCTGACTTAGAAGATGGTTTGATCCAAAGTGATTTACTAAAGAGGTCGACATAATCAAGTAAATATCAGTCTGGGGACTATTTTGAAACAAGTACCACAGGACAAGGTTACAAAATTGATAATCACAAGTGAAAAGCTCAATTTAAAATGTTAGCGATTTAAATTTTCTTAGTTACAAGAACCTATCAAAGCCAGTTAGACAGAAACTTACCAAGCAATCGAGTCTTCAAACACTTCTTAAACATATTGAGCAAATCAGCATTTCAGATGTAGGTGGACATCTCATTCCACCAGCTCGAAGCTGCACATGAAAAGAGTCTGGATTGAGATTTAAGGCTACACGGAGGTGGCATCACCAGGCACCATTCATCAGAAGACCTTAATGTGTGAGAGGGATTAAGAGGACCTCACAAGTGTCTCCATATATACAGGTGTTGATAAATTGACTTATCTCTAGCCAAGCTTCAAGGATTTGAACATAATATGTAGCTGGGCTACATAATAATAGTATGTTCTATGTCTGTGCTGAATGCATTTTCTTTTCATCGCCCCGTTTACTGTCCGTTATATGTGCGTCAGTGAATGTTGTCCCTGTAAATGAAAAGGGGAAGGATGATGGAGAGAGACCACAGATCCGAGACGGAAATTGCCTGTCAAGCTCACCTGATACATCTGGGACATTGCGTATTTAAAAAAGAGGAGCGAAAGGCAAAGGAGGGCGAAGAGGCAAGGAGAAAGAGAGAGGAGAGAAATCAAGAGAAGAAAACAGACAATTTACCCGATCATTTACAGACTCATCACTGCCGTTTATTGCATCATTCCACTGCTTGCTTTTTTCAACATCCAATTCAACATCATGACAGACAGAGCCAAGAAACCCCGGGGTTCATACCAGCCATTGCCAGGACTTTTCACAGTGAGGTCATTTTGTCACTTTTCGGGAAGAAGCACAATAACACTATAGCCATACCGCCAGACTTTATTTTGGACTCGTTTTTCACCACATTTCAATCGCCGTGTTTACCTAATCTGTGTTTGTATTTGTGTTACGTGTTTTTATTTATTGCTTAGGTGCAAGGGAGGGTTCAATGTAAATATTTGTATAGTCATGTCTTATATAATAATTAGTCACTGGTGTCATTTGAGATAGTGGTATTTTGTGCACACATATATATATTATTGAATATTTGTTTGTCTTTTCTGTTTACAATATATCCATATTTGATTTTACATTCCTGTATATTGTTTTCTGGTTATTTCATCGAGTGGGGGAAAAAAAAGGGCAACTTGTAAGATGTACGGCTTGTTATTAGAACAAGAAGCCTCAGGTTATCCAAGCAATAGTCTTAGTAGTGTAGTGGCCAGGCTGGGTGAGTGGTCGGCTGTTACAAAAATGTGCTGCTACCGGAAGTGATCTGAAACTAGAGTGACATGTACATATCTTGACTGGTTTAACACCAGACATGCTGATTCATTCTGAATTATTTCCATCAATTTTTTTGACAAATTGATGGTACTCCTGCCAGTAAAGAGTTGTAATAGTTCAGACATGACAAGACCAAAGCCGAACAGGAAGTTGTGCAGTATACTCTACCAGAGAGTCTGATCTTGCAGATGTTGTATACTGTGAAATTTGCAAGACTAAGAGTCCGTTGCAGTGGTCAGTTATGAAAATTAATCTTCTGAATAATCCACATTAGTATAAGGATACATGTCTGTGTGTCTGTCTGGTGGCTAGATCTCTGTTATTCCAAATGATGGTGCAACACAATCATTTTGGTAATAAAATGCATTGCATTTGTCATTCCAATTGAAGGCACAGCACAAACATTTACATTTTTTTGATTCCCATACCAAATGGCATATAACAAGCACATCTGCATCACATTTGTCATTCCAACAGCTTTCCAACGAATATTTTTTACTAATAAAATGCATTGCACTTGTCATTGCAATTGATGACACATCACAAATATTAACACTGCTTTTTCGACTTGCATTCCAAATGGTATATAACAGAAACATATGTATTGCTTTTGTCATTCCAACAGAAGTCAAATCAGAAACATTTGTAGTAATTTATTTTATTACTACATGCATTACAAAATGCATTCAAATTTATGGTGCATTGCAAATGTCAACACTGAGGTCTTTGTTGATTGCTGACATTACAACCTGACGGGAAGTATAGCTTAACTTTGTTTAACTTAGTGGGGGTTTCAGTCCTGAAATTAGTTACATCTTAATACTGGTTTCATTTTTGTGTATGCTAAGCATGATTTGATATTAAATTAATAATATTAGGTTCACTATTATGATTTATTTATCTGTAAAAACCCATTTTTTATGGCTGATTTTTCTGTGTTTTTATTGTGAGGTCTGTGAAAACCCAATTAACAAACCAAATTTCCTTCTTGGTACTATAAATCTAAATGTAATTGAAAATTGTAAAACAAGACATTATTAAAATTTTATATGCTATACTACTTTACTGTTAAATGTGTAGCTTTGTAATATTTTGTTTTGTATGAATATTGAAAAGTGTTCACCACTCAATTGAATAGCCTGAAATATGGAATTCTAATGTGGAACAAAGCACACTGGTTCAGGTGAAGATGCTGCAACTGCCTTTTAAGCTTCTAGATTTATTGTTTAAGTGTCCAACATACTGTTTGAGGTTTCTGGATCAAGCTACTGTATTCTCAATTAAGAAAAACATGGGGCATTTAAGATTTCAAGAAATGTCTGAAATAGTAAGCATCTGTGCAAATCCATTATGAAACTTTTGACACTTTACCTTGTGACTAAAGCTGATTATTAAAGCGCCTGCAGCAAATAATGAAATTTCTCAATCTGTGGGTTCACCTGCTGTGGGAAATGAATACGTCTTTAAGAGAAAGCCACCTGGTTTAGCACTTTGGAGACCTAAGCTTTTGTTAATCCCACATCTTGTTTATGAAAGGTTTGACGCCTATTAAGACAGGACTCTGCAAGCTAGTTGCGGAGCTCATCTCACTGTTTCACTGCTGCCCTCTTCATCGACTAAAAGCCTTCCTTTATACACACTTGCATTTCTGTTAATTTCTTTCAGATTTTTTTTTCTTTTTTGCATGCAGGTGGCTCTGAACTAATGGCTTCCCTTAATCTTATTCAGCAGGTTACAGCGGTACAAGGGGAATGAAGAGGATTACAAATGAGTGTTAGTAAAGATCAGCTTTCAGGACTTAACGTTTAAGTGCAAATGACCACTGGAGGCATGTGTCCTCGGAGACATGATGGGGAAAATAAGGGCCATTGTTTTTTTTTTTGTTGGAAGAAAGTCGTTAAAAAAGAAACGAGTTAAATTTGGTTTTCATTTGTCTCCTATGCAGAATTTTGTCTTGTTAAAAAATGATTTTTTTTATATTCTGTTTTCGCTCTGTATTATGGTACCAATTAATGTTTGTCTGTGTTCTTTGTGTTGATTTTATTCAGGCACATTTAATTAAGAAATTTATTTATTATATTTCTTAGTTACAGTCTTTACTTATCCAGTTCAGGGTATGTGAGTTGCCTCGAAAGCTCGCATATTGTAATGTTTTTAGTTAGCCAAAAAAATTATCATTTTGCTTGACTTCTCACTATATGTACTAATGAAAACTCGACTGGCCGTGGTAAATTTGTCCCTGCACTGTGTGTGTGTGAGTGTGTCTGTGTGTTCGCCCAGCAATGTACTGGTGATACGCTTTAGCTTTCCCATGACCCATGATGGGTAGATGAGTTTAGATAGTGAATGGGTGTAATGATATCCCTTTGTCTGTCACGATCCTTGCACCTAATACTACAATGGTTCACCATGACCCTATAATGCAAAAACAGGTTCAGAAAATGTTGGGATTGTGTAAGGGAATTTTACTTATAAGACATTCTGAGCCTGTTGTATCCAAGATGGTGATTGTAAGATTGTATTATTAGTTTCTTTTCTATTATCCCTACAAGGTAGTTCCTACCCAAACAAGATACACGGTGTGAGATGGAGCATTCTATTCCCTTTATCTTGATTGGTGTAAAATGATGAAATGTAACTTATATGAATATGCTATATAGTTCATCTCTGTCTTATAAGTTCCACTATCCCATATTTGTTTGGCATTTGCCAAAGTGAACTGAAATTTTCATATGTCAGTGCTCTGAGACCTGTTGAGTAAAGGATATCTTTTGGGACCATTTTGGGAGTGATCTTGGCTGTTATTTAAGAAAAGAAAATCTCTGACTATAGATATATTACTTTCTACTAGCGTGAAGAATAGAATAATTAAACATGTACTACGAAGATATTTCAATGTTCCTTAAAAGTTCTGAAGAATCTGCGTTATAAGCTTACAGATGGCTTAACATCCATTACAGAGCTGATTGTGTGGTGATCGGTTACTTGGAGAAAGAGACAGTACTGCAGGGGTGCAGCACAGGGCAGCCAAATCCCAAGGGCCGCCACGCCGATATATATTGAATATAAAACAGAAAGAGAAAATAATGACAGAGCTAAAAACGCAGCAGCAAATTTCAGCAAAAGCTAAACGTGGCTATGCAGTGCATAAGATACCATATGGACATTGGCAGGCGAAGGAGCCACAGATTCTTTCTCTGCCCAGAGCCGCCACAATCCTAGAGCTGCCTCTGAGTACTGCTGCAATTAATTATTTCATTGAAGGTCGCGCACAATAACTGTGCCACCGTGTTCACATGTTTAATAACGTGCTTTAACTCCTATCATCATGAAAATGATATCACGTATACATCTCAGTATTTTAGTTATTCAGATAGCTGTAATATCACAAATGTAATGGATTCTGTGTCCTGTCGAAGGAAGAGAAAGCCGGTTTAAGAAGCACGTAGTGATTCACACACATAGAGCACATAGAAGAACACATACAAAGCAAAGGATTTAACGTGCTACTTTACTTATGATGTGATTTGAGAAACTAGTTAATTAAACGATTTTAAGATGAAGTTTATGATGTTCTACTTTAATGACAAAATGAAACTACATGATTAAAGTGGAAATTTTGAGATTGAAGTTGACATTTCTTGCTTTTTCCCCACTGTGTGCCTTTTTTTTTTCTCTGTACCCTAATAAGCTTTCATATGACACTCAGATGGTGGGCTACAACTCGCATTTTCATGGTGACTTTAATATCTGACAACTTCTTTTTTATTTCGGGCACTGTGCGACTTTGTGAACATGAGCTTTCGAGTTTCTCCGACACGCTATATTACTTGACCAACTTCCTTTTGTTGTTTATACCACTGTTTAAACCAACAAATAGTACGTTTTTCCTTGCCTCCACTTGGTATTCGCTGAAATTCTTCCATTTTCCCTCTTGCTTTTCCCATTGTCTTTTCACAGAATGCTGAGCTTAAGGAATTTTTATATTGATTTGCATATTAAAAGAGGCATAATTCTGGGAGGAGTTGGGGCGGGACAGCAGGCGCGTGCACAAGCGTTACTTTTCACGCTGACTGGAATTTATGTAGCGCAAGAACGCGGAAGTTGGCGAAGGTACAGATTCGTGCTTCTGGAATTTTCTATGCATAAGCACTTTTCGTCTTTTGTGCTTACGTCATGTTATAGTGCAAATTCTACGCACGGTGTTATGCATGAGGCCCCAGGTCTTTAAAGCCTGTGAGGTAGAATATACAGCCACTCTGTCATTGTGCTTCAGTGCTTGCAGCAATGTAGTGGAATGAATAGATTTACTGTAGATTCCGGAATATAAGCCGAAAATTTCGTCCTAGATTTTTGGCTTGGAGTTTGGTGGTCGGCTTATACAACGAGTATCGTTTCAGATTCAAGATTTCCAGCGCAATGCCGGTTTTGCCGATGAATACGGAAGTAATTAATGATGAAACCACAGCGCCATCTTTCAGATGAAGAAGTAACTTTGCATGTCGGTACTTTAAATTAAATAAAGAATTTATTCAAAAAAGTGTTTTAGTTGTTGATTTTATTAATAAAATTTATAATAAATTATCAGGAAGTTTAAAATAAAATACTGTTGTTTTGATTTACGACCAATTCGTTACGACCCGAATGCGGTCACGCGTATCCGATAACCGAGAGCGTTAGTAAACGTCAGTCGGAGCCCAGATACATGTGTTTGTGGATGTAATTTCGGTCATTGCAGTGATTTACCTATATATATAATTCACTAAGACCATGCAAGCAAGAAACATAATTGCTAAGGAAGGAAGAGAAGGTAACGAAGGTACGGAAAGCAATCACAATCGAAACGAAGATGGAAATTGTGTGGAAATATGAGAGTGCTGTTCGTGTGACTGTTCTCGCTAATATGTACAGCATGTCGAAATCCACCATCTCGACAATTTTACAAAGAAAAGATTTGCATAAGGAGGCTCCTTCTAAACAATAAACCACCTTTCGTTTCATTCTCCTCCTTCTTCCTTCCTGCAGCCCAAAGATGTCAAATTAAATGGTGAGTACAGTATGAAATTGTTGTTTCTAAAATAAAATAGAATAGAATGCCTTTTATTGTCACTATACACATGTACAATAAGATTAAAAGCAGCTCCTTCAGTGCAGACATATGTGTAGAACACAACAAGTAAATAAACAAATAAACAAATGGTGGGAAAAGATGCAAAGAAGTTGCAAAAAAAAGTTCTGTATAGGGCTTGTATGGTTGTTTCTTTAGCCTTAGCATAATGCTGGATCTGCGGCCCCACTAAAGCTTCTTTTCTCTCCTCCATCTGCATCGTCTCCTAGACCCGACAACAATCCACAGAGAGCCCGCTGGTCTCGCTATGTTGTCTGGGATGTTGTGCGTGTGGTGAAAAACACTTGAAACAGATGTCTGGCTCTGGACACTGATGTCTATAAGGTTCTGACGGGTGTAATGGATGTTCGCCAAACCAATCGTGCACAAACAAGCAAAAAAAAAAAAGTACAAAAACAACAAAAAAGTGCACTGAAAAGGAGAGCCCTGAGCCGCTGCGACCATGCACACCGCCATGCTCCTAGCTTAATCTAGCCTACTTCTGGTAGGCTAGGCACTTTTTATAACTTTTTGGTTAGTACATTAGAAAAATTATTGGTGTTTTGGTAAATTATGCACATTATACACCCCTTTTTTATTATGAAAAGGTTAAGTAAGTGTTGCAGTGGGAGGTTCGGAACGCATTATGGGTATTTCCATTATTTCTTATGGGAAAAATAGTCTTGACTTACAACCAACTTGAGTTACAACCAGCCCTTGCGAATGAATTAAGTTCGTTAAGTCAAGGGTCCACTGTATTGCGTATTTAAGTTAATCAAATTTATAACGAGTCTCCGGAAATCCACCCGCTGATGTACCATATTTGCGTATATAGTTTCAACACAAAGGTTTCATTTTACCAAACTTCTCCGCAGTCACTTCCTGGTTTCCATCAAAAATGCCGGCAGTCTCAAATTCTCGCCGATAAACATAATAAATATACCTGAAGAGACACTTTTAAGGAAATTCACAAAATTTTGCTTGGAGAAGGGGGTCGGCTTAAATACCGGTCATCGGCAAATACATGTAATTTAGAAGGTAGAAAAGGGGGTCGGCTTATATACCGAGTCGGCTTATATTCCGGATCTACGGTATTTGAAATTTGTAAATGCAGCTTTAAAGCAGTAATTGACCATTACTGCTAGCTATTATTATTATTATTATTATTATTATTATTATTATTATTATAAGTAAATCTTTGGTGATAAGGACAGGAAATGCAAAGAGCATATGGCAGGTAAAACATGAATCAGATGAAGAAGAATCTCTCTTATTCTACTTTTTAATCACTAAGTTATCCATGAAGACTTTCACATCCTCAAAGACAGTGAACATAAATAAGAGCCTCATTCTGCAGTTGTTTCAATCATTACATTATGGCACACACAAATGCATACCATCTTATAATCACATATGACACTTGATTTTCAATGGCAGTTCTTATGCTGCCATCTCTATATTCCTGGTTCTTCCATTAATAAAATGAATGAATAGATTCAACTTCAGATTTGGTATCTCAAACAAGAGCTACAACTGATGAATGAATTATTTATAGAGGTAAGAATTATATAATAAATAAACTTTACCAATATATGAATGATCATTTAGTGACATTTATAATTATTTAATTGTACATGAACTAATATTGTTTTAGGCATTACACAGTCTTAATCATTACACCATTTAACACAGTTTTTGTGTCTGTGAAATAACTATTAGTTCCTGTTAGCTTATATATCCAAATGATAGAAAATAACTTTCATTTCAAAATAACTTTGATTTTGTGGTCAGGACATCAATAGTTCAGAACATGCATTAAATAACATTAACAGCCTTTGCAAAAGACTTCAAATTTTTTACAAAATCTTCTGACTTGTGTCCATATAGTCCAATTAAACTTAAAAATGACATGTCCTTTTGACGATTGTAAACTAAGTTACTGTCACGAACAAGACCCCAGACGCTCGAATTCCTTGAGATCTTGGTGGAATCTTTCTCCTTGTTCCTCTGAGTACGTTCCCATGTTCTCCTTAAAATTTTGTAGATGAGCATCCAGGATGTGCACCTTTAGCGACATCCTACACCCCATAGCCTGATAGTTCCTTACTAGTGTCTCTACCAGATCCACATAATTCTCGGCCTTATGATTTCTGAGGAATTTCCGTACTACTGTAATGAAGCTGCTCCAAGCTGCCTTTTGGACCACTGTGAGAGTACTGGGAAATTGCTGACACTCCATGATTTTCTTTATCTGTGCTCCAACAAAGATGCCAGCTTTTACTTTACTTAGCCTCAGACAGCTGGGAAAGAATTCTTCTAGGTATTTCATGGCTGCAGACTATTTACCGAGAGCTGTGACAAATTGTTTCATTAGCCCCAACTTGATGTGCAAGGGTGGCATAAGAACCTTCTTAGAATCCACCAGAGGCTCACATTTGACGCTGTTAATTCCGACGGTGAAGTTGCTCCTCTCTGGCCAGTCTCGACGATGGTAGTGTTCTTTGGTGTCTCTGCTGTTCCAAAGACAAAGGTAGCATGGAAACTTGGTGAAACCACCCTGAAGACCCATTAAGAAAGCTACCATTTTAAAATCACCAATGACCTCCGAAACATACTGTTCATAGTTCAAAGCCTGCAGCAGAAGTTTGACGCTATTGTATTCCTCCTTAAGCTGTGCTGAGTGAGCCACCGGGGTAGATGGTTGCTGATTCCCATTGTGGAGAAGAACTGCTTTTAGGCTCCTGGAAGAACTGTCAATAAAGAGGCGCCAATCCTGTGGGTTACATGATATCCCAATTGCGTCAAATAGACCTGTCACATCATGGCAGTAGCAAAGGTTATCTTGAAGGGTGAAAAAACCAGAAAATGCTTGATGTCATTTCCTCTGACCTGTAACTTGCATGCCTTTGTCTAACAAGTTCCACTGTTTCAGTCGGGATGTCAGAAGTTCGGCTTTAACTTTAGTGAGACCAAGATCTCTCACCAAGTCATTCAGGTCGTTTTGGTTAGGAAAGTACGGATGCTTTCATCAGCAGCGTGAAAAACGTCAGCTGCATCAGTGTCGCTGTCTGAGCTGGTGTCTTCCGTAGACACCTGCATGTTCTGCGGTGGTGCTGGAATGGGAAGGTCAGAGGAATGTGGAACTTGGGCGATCGAAGAAGGGATGTCAGCATAGAACACAGCAGATGCATTTTTCCCAGAACGTCGTTTTGATGGATCTACCATGGAAAAATGGCAGTTGTTCAGGTGATCTGTTGGTTCTTGCCAACGACAACAACAAAGTCAATGACATCTACCAATATATCCGACTGATGTTACAGCAATTACATTGGTGTATGTTTAGACTTTATATATACAACAGCTTGGCACCATAACTTAAAGCCATTGAACGACAGAATTATTAGCAGTGACTCAAACATGGTTTTGCTGCAGTGATGCTAAACTTATGGCCATGACTGTATACAAAATGTTGGACGGAAGTGACAAAACCAATGTTTTGACTCAATGGATTATTGTTACTAGTTGCTTTTGACCCAAGCAACACGAAAATAACATTGTCTTGCCAGGAACAAAACAAAAATTTTTTTTTTTGTTGCCTTGTGATAAATATGCATTATGTTTGTTAATGACTTATTAAAGAAAGATATTATAAAGTGTTATCAGTATCTTTATTATTATTTATTGATGTTTGTAACTATTTGATTATATGTTAACTAAATTTGATTTAGGCATTCTACAGTAATAAGCTTTATATAATAAATAAGCATTATGTAATGTCCGCTAACATCTTATTAAAGAAAGTTATCATAAAATGTTACTGATATATTAATTATCATTTATTGACATTTATAACAATCTGATTGTACATTAAATAATATTGTTTTAGATATTATATAGTCATACCTCAGTTGAAGAATCTTCTGAAATCACAACTTCTTTATGATGAAGTGGGCATAAAATGCGCTATGGTGCATACACAAGTTCAAGAACCTAGAGCACCATGGAAGTCATTGTGTAGCATCTCTTTACAAAATAGTCATTATTAGTTCTTGATATCATACATACTGTAGAATGTGAAGTTATTATTCACCAGTGATTAGGTATTTCACGTATACTGTAATCATTTTTATATTTTTATAAAAAATGTGGTTTCTAGGGGGAGTTGCAACTTCTGAAACTCCTGACACACAGGCTTGGACACAAGTTCACTAGTGAACAAAGAGGAATTTATTTTCTGAAACTCTTATAGTTACGTGTTTTGCAACCCACAACCACAACTCTGTTTCTCTGTCACTCTCTGTCTCCTTCCCCTCTGCTCATGTTGCAAGCTTTGTCCTCCTCCTCCCGATTCTGGCTAACCAAGCTGAGGCAGGCTGATACTTTTATCCAAAACTTGGAAGTGGTTCTGGTATCCCAAGTCTGTATTTTGGTTGTACTTCTAGATGAGGCTGGAGCCAGAAAAAGCAGGGCTCACTAGTCCCCTGAGTTCTCCCTGGGGGGACCCACAAAACCCAACAGGACTGAGACAACAAACTCCAGTTTCCAACATGCCCTATGAGAATTTGTGGTGGTACCATAACCCAGAAGTTCTATCATATTCTGAGGAAGACAATGCCCTGTGCATTCCCTACATTCTATTGAGCTTGGCTCAGCCCTCCGAGTTACTCAAGCTGGGCCAGCTAAGGCATGTGATCACCAGAGCTCATGTGCTAGGTTGTTAGGAGACCTGGTCTTCCTCCTGTGGTTCTCCTTTCTGCTCTGAGGTGACACAGCCATCTTGGTCACTCTATGAACCAGACAGAGACCCTGTACTGTCTGAACCCCTTTTGTCTTGTGTGTGACTGCCACCGGTCTGGAGGGAGGCTGGACAGCCCAGTCATCGGTACTAAAAATCTAGTCTGTCTCATCCAGCCCGTCATCTTTCTTCCCCACTGAGAGCTCTTCCCTTGGAGTACTGTTCTCTCCAGTGGAAGACTCCAACCCCAGGTGATCAGTCATCACCGCCTTATGCACTGTTGGGATAGTGGAATCGAATCAAGCATCCCAAGCCAAGCCTGTCCATGTACTCCTGAAAAGTCTTCAGAAGGGCTTTAGCCATCTTCTCCACCTCCTCGATTGCTCTCTGCAGAAGCTTGTACACCTGTAACATAGCTCGTACAGGTTGTAAAGCTTTCTCAAGCTCTTGCAGGTCAAGTGAGCAGTTAATCATTTCAGCCAGTGGTGGGATCGGGCTTCAGTCATTCCTGTCCACCAGTTGTGAATCAGAAGGCATGCAACTCCTTTGCTTACCTACATGACCAGTCAGTCTGGCCTGAACATATTCCCTGGAGGAGATGGCTCGACAACTTACCACTCTCTTTCCCTTTTATGGCTTCCATTCCATCTGGTTGGATTTCAGGAAGTTCATTGGCCACTGCTTTCTTTGGCCTTCCCAGGGATCCTTGGGGCAGGTACCAAGACTCTCTTCAGCAATCAGTTCGGTGAGGTCCTCATTGCTCATATTTTCTGAGCACGTACAGTCATCATCCCATCCAGGGAGGAGACAGGGCTTCAGACTGGAGCCTGGGTATCCAATGTCTAGGGGGTATGAACATGGGTTGCACATAAACATCCCCCAGGTATTTTTAGCCCAAGGTTAGAACATAACTTCTCCTGGGCTATGTCATCCTGTGCTTGTCTCTCCTGGCTGGCCTCCTCTCTCCCTGATTCGGCTGTTTGCTGGCGGAAACGTCACGCATCTGGCCCTCTGTCCTTTCCTGTCTCACTTCACCCCTTTCTTCCCATCGTGGAAGGTTACTCCTTGCTCCTTGCAAAGTTTTTCTGTTGCTGTTGTGTCGGAGTTTTTTGACCATTAGGATGTTTAAGAAAACAAGTCCCTGATACCAGACGGCTAGGAATCCTACTAAGTATGCCAATCGTGGTCACCAGGGGATGCTGAAGCTCCTCAAACTCCCAACGCACAGGATTGGACACAAGTTTTCTAGTGAACAAAGATGATTTTAATTTGGGAAACTCTTGCAATTAAGTGTTTTGCACCCCACAACCACAACTCTGTTTCTTGGTAACTATCTCTCTACCTTCTCTTCCACTACTCTCCCAAGCTTTGTCCTCGTTCTCCTCCCTACTCTGGCTCCTGTTATCCAATTTGTGACAGATGGGTATCAGCAAGAGTGAAAGGGAAGATCTACAAGACAGTAGTAAGACCAGCTATGTTATCTGGGCTGAAGACGGTGGCACTGACCAGAAAGAAGTAGGCAAGGCTGAAGATTGCAGAGTCAAAGATTCTAATATTTACACTGGGTGTGAACAGGATTATAAAAGAGTATATTAGAGGGTCAACTCAGGTTGGATGGTTGGGAAACATAGTCAGAGAGGCAATATTGTGTTGGTTTGGACATGTACAGAGGAGAGATGCTGGGTATATTGGGAGAAGGATGGTAAGGACAGAGCTGCCAGGCAAGAGGAAAAGAGGAAGGCCTAAGATAAGGTTTATGGATGTGGTGAGGGAGACAGGCAGGTGATGGGTGTAACAGAGCAAAATGTAGAGGACAGGAAGATATGGAACAAGGTGATCTACTATGGCAACCCCTAATGGGAGCAGCTGAAAGAAGAAGATGATTAACAACAAATTTACATAGACACCACCACCACCTATAGTAACGACCCTACTCACTGCTTTAATCAGCTGATGGAGTTTGAATTTGTCTTGGGCACACATGCTGCCAAAAGACACAGATTAAACTGAAAGAAAAAATGGCTGTTCATGCTAAAGTCACTCAATTTATGTAAGACAAAACAGTATTTTCTGGATGTTTTAACTGTATCCAAAGCACTTCCATTGAATTGTTACTGATTATCAATCTCCACACTTAATTATTTGCAGGATGTGACTTGTGCTACTAGTTTGCCATTTATTTCAATACTTGGGGCTTCTGACTTTATTTTCCTAAAAACAGTGACCATCTCTTTAGTTTTCTTTGCTTTTATTACAAGAAAAACAGCACCTTTTGGTAAAGACTTCTACATCTTTATTAAAATGATGACTGGACAGAGTGTCAACTTTTAAGAACCTCAAAAGGTCTGTTTCATCTGCATATTTATAAAAGGTGCTGGTTGATGACGAAACCTGGCACTTGTTTATATATAAAGTTTAGATTACAGGAGACTACACCCAACCCTGAGACGGTTCGTATTGAAGGAACAGTGCTGTTAAATCACACTTACTTGGTGCAATTTATAAGAGAATTAAAAAGCCAAATAGCAAATACAACATTCACTCTGAGTCCTAACAATTTATCTACTAATAGATGCAGCTGGAAAATGTCAAATTCACTGCTGCCCTTCTTGAGCTTTCTGCATCTTGGATGAACAACTCATGAAGTTCCACCATCCAAAATTAGCTTCGTGCTCTTCAGTTAGTCAAGAACTGGTTGGAGTTGATTCATGAAGAAGATTATCCTTTCCACCTTTCCACATTTTATTTCTGCATGGTGTGTGTGTGTGTGTGTGCTACTTTATCCGTTGATTCTTTTTCATTTCTGTTCTTATATAGTAAGCTGTCTCAGGTGAGGTGGATTAGGTTGTTTTTGTTTTGTTATTACATAATCCAAAGATCATTTATTTTTGATTTCTTTTTACTGTACTTCTTTTTCTTTTTATCAATGAAAATTTCATCACAAAAAACATACAATTGTAAGATACTACTAATATATCTCAGTACGTATAAGGGTTCTTTCTGTACCATTAAAGATTGTTAAATTTCTGGTATCCTGTATGTACGCCTGCATCCTGCTGGACTGAGGATCACTTCAAGTGAAAAAACTGCCATAGCAACCAAAGTGTTACTGAAATAGCACATTTTTACAGGCCAGGTCCCCATGAATATTCAGATCCCCTCATAGACAGCTAATGGTGCATAACTGTATTTCATTTTCAAAAGTATGCCATGTAAATATTTAACAAGGTTTGTAACAAAATAAACACAACTAAACTAATAAGGTGCTGGACACTGAGAAAAACTGAGGAAATGTGTGTTCTTGTGACAAATGCTGTGGTTTCTTAATCTTTGTTTTTTCAGTAGATTTTTTAATGTTTAATATTCCATAAAGGGTTAATCTGGAGTTTTCCCATGTGTGAGCAAAATTGCACAGACGCTGAACTAGAGTGAACAGCTCCTCAGAGAACAAACAACTGTTTGGCTCTTGCTGTGGCCCAGTGGCCTTCTTTCATCATAAAGCCTTCTTATGTTCCTTATGAAAAGACTGTTTAGCCGCTCTTGGCCAGATCACTTCCTGCCGGCTGCTCTTTGCGTGCAACAAAATTCTCCAGTGAAAAAAAAAAGAAAATACTGATACAGCAGATCCTTTGATACAAGTCTTTGACTTGTTAAATATAACTTTTTGAATCCAGTCATAAATCTATCTTTACAGTACCTCATTTTCTTCAAAGATTTCAATGGTTCCTTTAAAGTCACACCCTTCAATCAATGATGTGAAACTCAGTTATGATTTTTTGCAAAACATAAATCAGAATCGTGTCTGATTTTTCCTTCTTTTTTTCTTATGAGAACTGTGTTTCTTATACGATATATATATTTATATATATATATATATATATATATAAATATATATATATATATATAAGATTATATATATATATATATATATATATATATATATATATATAGTGACAGACAGGGGGCGCTGACGTCCCCTTGAACCCTCAGACTAGACGCCAGACTCCAGATAAAAGTCCAAATTATTAATTTATTTAAACTACACAGTGCACAAAGCACCCTCCACTCCACAATACTCATATAAATCCACAATAAACAATAATAAATAAATCCTCTACTGTCCCAGATGCGTTGCCACCTGCCACCCAGCTCAGCTCAACTCCTGGGATCTCCCACAGTCCTTTTACATTCCCTGACCCGGAAGTGTTTCCGATCCCTTAGTCCACGTGACTTCCTATCACTTCTGGGTCAGATCAAAAGTCCTCTTCTTCATCCTGGAAGTACGTCATTTCCCCTGTCGCTGTAACTAAGATGTACTTCTAGTACTTCCAGGTTATAGGGCACGTAACAGTCCTTGGGCCTCCCTGCAGCATCCTCTAGGGGCCTCTGTGATATCCAGCAGGTCTGTGGATTAAAACATTCAATTGTCCATAATTCCCTGCTGGCATTCGGAGCACCTACATGCTGCAGGGAGGGCTCCACCTGGCAGCCTGGGGGTATTGGCCGGGATGACTGGTCAGCCATAGTCCACAATATGTATATATTTATATGTATATATATATATATATATATATAGGAAAAAAGAAGGAAAAATCAGACACAACTCTGAATTATGCTCTACAAAAAATTATAACTGAGTTTCACATCACTGATTGTATTGATTATACTGTATATAATATGTATATATATATATGTATACTTATATTTATACAGTATATATATATATATATATATATACACACTTTAAAAAGGATGTGTCTCTGTGTCTGTCTGTTAGTGTGCCCATTTGCTGTGTCCAAAAGATGGCACATCACAAACACTTTAGTCATAAAATGAATTGCATCTGTCATACCAAGAGATGCTGCATCACAAACATTAATACTGCTTATATGTGTCCCATAGCAGATGTTGTATAACAGAGGCACATGCATTGTAAAAGTTAACATTTATATATATTGTGGCGAGCGGCTGGGGGCGGTACCCAGCTGGGACGCCCGGAAGGACAGAGGGAAGGATTACGCCTCCTCCTGACCATGAGGGCATGACCGCCCTGGTGGCTATGGGGACCACGGGAAAGGAGCATGGAAGCTCAGCCCTATAGGGTTGCCCTGGACGTCAGCACTTCCGCCACACCAGGGGGAACAATTACCAGGGACACCTGGAGTGCTTTCGGGTGCACAGCCGGCACTTCTGCCACACCAAGGAGTGCTGGCAGAAGTTCGTTGGGAGGCACCTGGAGACGAGTGGAAGAGGATGAAGCCTGGAGTGAGGCGGTGAAGAGTAAAGGCATTTTGAGAGGCCAGGACTGAAGGGGGTTTGGTACTGGGTACTAGGTTGTGTGCACTGTAAATAATAGTACATTATGATTAAATGCGTATCTGGGTGCAAACCTTCGGTGTCCGCCTGTCTGTGCCCGGCCAGTCTCCACAACCTATATATATATACAGGTAAAATGCATATATTTGTAATCATTATTCAGGACTGAAAAAACAATTTGTTACAACTGGGATTTTGTTATAATGGAACTGAAACATAGTGCAGTCTTTCAGCAAATGCTGTTGACAAAGTGGATTATGAAATGCTACACTTAATGGCCATACCATTTTTTTTCTTGCCAACATCAGTGGCAGTGATAACTTTCATCTTTGTCTGTAAACTAAATTGTTGTCATTAGTGCCAGTCCATATGGAGCCCATTCAATTAGAAAAATGGTATCCTTCAGTGTCCAAATGGTGGACGGTGTTATGTATTCTGGAGTGCATGCCCCTTAAGTTATGTAAACAATACCTCTTGCTGTCCATAACGCGCAATCAGTGTTATTCCTCTGAGATCCAGGGAGTGTGATCAGTAATCCCCATTGGTGCCTGGAGCATGTGCCCCTTTAGTTACCAAAAGGCATCCCTCAGTATTCAGAACGTAGTGGCAATTGTTTGAGTTACAGAAATGGTGTCCCTCTGTGTCCAGAGCACAAGCCCCTTAACATTCATGAAACTGTGCCAAATGAAAAGATTATAATAGAAATGAAGGTCACATTGAAGAATTGTTGGATGCATAAATTTGCATGCAAAAAATTCAAAGTCAAGTCAAGAAGGGGAACATGCACTGGTATGATGCGTTGCCGCACCCACCACACAACAAAACAGATTTGGACCTTCGTCCTTTTGCATAGATATTGGGAGTGTCACACACCCCTTTCCAGCGACCTCATGACCCCCCAAGCTCTCTTAATCCATCGACTGACTTCATAGGAAGAGTCACCAGAGACATGAATGTCACTGCCAAGGTAAATAAACCTCTCGACAAGGCCAACACTCTCTCCGCAGATAGACACACTGCTGATGGCTGTGCCCAAGAGGTCATTTAAAGCCTGGATCTTTTTTTTTAAAAAAAGAGATTATGCTGTACAAGTGTTTATAGGGTAAAATCTTGGTGAATTTATGAAACATTGGGAACTGGTTAAGTAGCAAAAACACAAGGGAAGCGCAGCAGTAAGCACTTTTGCTGAAAGACGAGCCAAAATCATCAATCTTGTTGATGTGCTGGCTGCAGCGGACCTCCAGGGCTCAACAAGTAGAAATGAAGTTAAATTTGATTGACAGTTACTGTATCTCACCCCTAGACCCTCCTACAGTGTCCCCATTCTGCAGTAATTGAGCTCCACTTTGCTGCAAGAAGTATGACAGTGTTGAGTAATTCAAGTGACATACACATGCAATCCAGCTGGTTGTTCAGCGGATTTCCTAAATACCGATTGTTGAGACAAAGCCAGAAGAAATATGCGTGTTTTGCTGCTTTTTTCATTAAAAATGAATGTTACAATTAAAATGGACTTTGATGTAATGAGGGTTTTTTAACATTAGTTCTATAGGAAATTGGCCATGACCAAAAAAAGAATTTGTTAAAACGAGGATTCATTAAAACAGAGTTCATTCTGAATGGAATTTGGCCAATGTGTATTCAAAATATACAACAATTCTATGAGCCTACCTTACTGTATTATAGTGTCACAGTGAGCTGACACTTTTCCTAGCAACAGCAGGCTCCAAGTAAACCAATCCTATCCAGAGTGCCAGTCCAACATCGAGTTCTCTCACACTGGGATATCTTACAGTTACATTAGCAGTGAAGCTAACCTACACACCTTGAAATGAATCGCCTCATACAATTATAAAATTCCTATCCTTGTGTCATGATAGGCTTGGCTCCCTGTCACTCTCACCAACACAAGATATTTCATGTCTGAAATATTCCATTTTTAAATTGTGGCTAAGCAGATGTGATGTAGCACACCTCATTCAGAAAACCTACCAATTGAAAAGATCAGCCTGTCACTTATCTTGCTGCTAAGTAGCACAATGTAATGTTTCATAACTAAAAGTATGGCAAGCTTATGTGAAATGAATCAAATATTTCCCGGTAGGAGCAGATGGGCCATGTGAAGGACTGGCCCACCATCCGCTGTTTGTTCTTGATTTGTGTTCAGTGCTGCTAGGATAGCCTCAAACTACTGCCAGACTGAATTGGCCAAAGCAGATTTATACAATGGATGGATGGATAATGAAAAACAAAAATGATCCCTGGAAGAAATTTTTCTTGCACCATCCATTGACTTATGGAAAGCCTACCTTTTATACATTGTTAGAACAAATAGTCCTTATGGTCCGTAGGACAGACCATGACTCCAGCAACCCTATAATAAGAAAAGTGGGTTTATGACTAAACAATTAAACAAAATAGTTTTGCTTTTTTGTAGTATATTTTTGTAATGAATACCATTCAAAGATGCTTTACAAGAAGAAAAATGTAATGCATTTCTTTACATTTGTACCATTAAAGCAAGAAACATTGGCAATCGTAATTATGACGGAATGAACAGATAGAGTGCAGATCCCTGCCTTTGGGGCAGACTTTAACTTCTGATGACTTTAAACTGGAAAAAGCAGGTTCAGAAAATGTGCCTTTCATTGCAGAGGCTAGCACGCCCAAGCTAATTCCTACCTTGTGCCTATTGCTCCAACCTAAGTATAAAATTAATGAATGGATTGTTGTATGACTATATGAATAAACAGTGAACTTGCTCAGTAGGGGCCTCTTTAGATTTGCAGACGTCCATATAGTGTACGGAGTCAATGAATTAACTGTACTGTCCAGACCCTCTATATGTTTTGTGTCATTTTACTTTGTGCACATTGCTTACTGGAAATAGTAATTACTTTTTTATTTTATTCATTGCTACATTTGTGATCTTCTTATCGTGGCAGCACCGGACCCAGCTGTAGGAGCAGTGAAGCTCATTCAAAATCCAGTGCATGACTCTGCTGCTCTGTGTATTTAGTAAGCTTTGCACTCATACACATAACTTGCTTAACAAATGATGTTCTTTCATATACCAAATGTATTTTATTTCTACTTATTATTATTATGAAACATTGCTTGCCTTCACTTTTATTATACATTCTTGCAGATCATTTTTATTATTATTATTAAGCAATCACAGGAAAATGAATTTATTGGGCTCTGCTGGGGGAAACATCAAGAAAGTTATTTGTTTTCCAAGAGTCTGAGCAAACATTGGTTAATTGTCCCAAAACTATTTTACTTTAAAGTTACCAGAAAGAGTTACTACACCAGGGCAATTGAGAGCCTCACGACCACTGGAACTGCTGACCTGTTAAACCCTAGACATAAGAACATAAGAAATGTGATAGACGAGATAAGATCATTCAGTCCATCAAGCCCAGTACTTCTTAAAGGATGTCAAGGTTTCTGTTTCAACTGCATATCTCGGTAGTTTGTTCCAGATTCCCACAACTCTTTGAGTAAATAAGTGCTTCCTGGCTTCAGACTGAAATGCACTTCCTACTAATTTCTGCTGGTGTCCTCAGGTACATGTGAAAGGACTCAGCTTGATATACTTTATCAATGCATGTGATAATTTTGAAGACATGGGGTCAGATGTATGCTTGAAATGAGGTCCAAAATGAGTGTATTCAAGTTCCCACACAAAAGCTGGGATTTATAAAAGAAAACCTGACAAGAGGACTTGTGTATATTTGCTGTGCTCGGGTCCTAATTTGGGATCCTGTGGTAGTTCAGTGTGGTGAGTGCAGCAACACACTATATCGGTGCATGTTCCTGTAATCAGAATATAAGTTTAATATGTCACTGTGCTTTGTGCAAATATTTTAAATCTACTTTTCATTCTACTCACAAAGCCAGATTTAGCAATCAGGAGTTCACCATATAAAAACTGCTAGGCAAGCATTTTAAGACAAGAAAAGTTAAGGGCAACTGCGAAATGGGCAATGTGCATTATTTCTGTGTGAAGACTCAGCATGAAATTATATCCTCTTTTTGCCTAGTTTGGAATTGTATTATTCACCTAAGTGGGGACCTGCACATGGAGAAAGAGTATAAAGCCTTGGAGCATTGCCCGGCACACCTTTGAAGCCGACAGACAGACGGGAGATACCGTCATCCAATCCGGAAAATCCTTCCAACGCAGTGCCAAAAATGGCAGACTTAATACATTTGGCCTCCATTTAGGTAGCGGTCTTGTCATGGCTTCCTCGTCTGTTATGCAGCATAAACCGCTATGTGATTTCTTACAGCCATATCAATAAGGGAGGGGTATCGCCTTTTTACATTATATCAATGTAGTTTTGGGTTATGTAACATGCTGCAATTACAAAAGAACTCATTCCAACAAGGGAGCTAGCACCCCCTGCTGGATACATTTCACAACCTCTCTCTCTATATATATAGTACTGATTCATTTTAACAGTAATCACATCATTGCATGTGACAGGTGATAGTGGCTACTCACTCAGACTGCGGCATCTTACGCCACTCCCTAACACAGAGGTGAGGTGCTATAATGCTGTGCGTGCTCCTGCATGCTCAGTTATAGAGTGCACTGTAGGACCCCTCAAATGCAGGTGGCAGTGTCTGGATACTTAAGGTGGGAGGCTGCTCTACAAGCCAATGAAGGTCTGCAGCATCGTGATTTCTACATATGCATGATTGTGATAGATAAAAGGTAAATTGAATGAAAAAGTGTGTATGCCAGGTTTTAAAAGTCAGATTTTTTTAGCCATATGCATTTTCCTGTTGTTTGACATATGTATCATTTCACACTCAAATCCAGACAAAGTTTTGTAAGTAAGACTGCTGAAGTCTCCTCTGCTCACGACTAAATAGGTGTAATTTTCGAGTTGTCAAGAGTATCACATATCCTTAATTTCTGGGATACATTTGGTCCTCTGCACAGTGTAGTGACCAGAATTGCATACTGAATTGAAACATTTGAATTATGGCCTTCCATAAACTTCCATCCTCTAAACTTCTGCACCCTCCATTAGCACATGGAGAAAATAATGGAGCACTGAAAGCCCCTCAGTTAACAGAGAGAGAGAGCGAGCAAGAGAGAAGACTGGGTATCCCAACCGCTGCAGCTGTCTTTATGCTGCTCATTTCTAAATGGGATTCCCAGAACAGCCGAATGTGGATTATATGTTGAAGGAATTATTCAATACAAATTAAGTATACTGTAAATACATTTTAGTATCATGAGTGGTTTTTAGTATTTGTTGTGGTGGCAATTTTGTCGCCATTGTTGCTTTTAGGTGGTACTGTAAGCAGAACTACCTTTCTGCAGTTGTTTTTCCCACCATTGAATGTAGTAGCACTCCTTCTGGTCCTTGCTTTTCTTCCACGCTCCTTCTCGTATCTGCTAGGGCTTCATTTTGTCTTTTGTACATTCTGTGTTTATTGCCTTGTACTGATCAGTTTCTATATTTCAAGTTGTATTGTAATCTCATTTACACTATAAGGCATCTTTTGATGGTACATGCTGCTAATGGCCCTGCATAAAATGAAGAATAATTGATTCATTGATTGGACCCTCCACTTATTGTTCTCTGTTTTACTTATCCATGCATTGTTTTCACCTATAAAGCGTAATGGAACTACAGGTGTGATTGATGGCTGTCTGAAGGTGGCAATCAGGCTGGTTGCAAATTATGTCCTGCTAGCAAATGAAGTGCTAATTAGGTGTCATTTAACAAACATTTGCCCTACAGAGTCGGAGACTACCATTAACATGTAGATAACCTGAATGAATGGATTTATAGGAATCCTCAACTATTAGGAAATTAGCTGTAGATGCTACGAGAAAAGTGTCTTCTAAGAAACTGGGTGTCGTGTTATGCTGGTGAGAAAAGTTTAATGTGCCACTTTGCTTGAAGACTTGATGGTGTCATATTTCATATGCCCAATTCAGTTTATAAATATCTTATTGCCTATGAAGACAGAAAATACCTGAAACACTTGGCTATAAACAAAAAAAAAAAATTTAAAAATCAACACGAGAGACAACAAACTGAAGTATGCATAAGGTACTAAAGAAAGAGGAAATATCTGCACTTAAAGAATAGCAGAAAGTTGAAAATTATATAATGTGAGCTGTGTCCCTAAAAGTGACCTGCAATGGACTGACATTTCCATTTAGGTTGTCTCTTATTTCCCTTGATGAACAGATTAATCTCATTTTAACTCAAGTGCCACTGCACAGTAGACTTGATATACTTAAGCCTATATCACATCAAGCAACTTTTTTGTCGTAAGGGTTTTGTCAAATTTGTCAATCACAGTTGTTGATCTCGACACTGCACCATGTCAAATTACACGACTTAAAATTGCATCCCATTTCACATTTATCAACTGAGCACCGATCTTCCAGAACAGTTGTGCTTGCCCCTTTTTCTAGATAGAATGACACTTTATGAAGGGTTAACAGCTGCAGTGACTTCAGCAGCAATCTTTGCCCTGTTATGATATGTAAAACATGAGGCATCAGACACATAAGCTTCTCTTCTGCTTGTCAGGTTCAAAACAAAACACATGTTCCTTATTCCTCATCACTACATTCTCTGCATTGTACTTCTGGATGAGCATTCACTGGTTCATTGGACTATCAGCTCTCTTGTGTACGCAGTCTGCCTATCAGACTAACAAGAAAATCAGAGCTTTTTGTTTTTTTCTTAGCCAGTCACAGAATAGTTTGTCTTAGTCATTAGGTATGTCACATTAGGCGATCGCCTTCATGGCAGCACATTACCTCCAACTGGCTAAGAAGATATGATGTAAATGAAGGCTACAGTTGAAAATCTCTTGAATCATCATATAAAGTGTTGTTAGTCTAACAAGGCTGAATGTTCAAGCTGACTCTCTGCAAGTGAGCACACTTATTGTAAAGCACTTGATTGTAACTAGCAGGTCATAAAATGTTAGTATGCATTGTATGACAAGTTAGAGAATGCATTGTTATTGATGTAACACACACAAAAAAATACTCTGATTGTACATTTGCTAATATTTGAATCTGAATGAAAAAAGCCAGTAACTTTAGAAAAATCAAGCAGTACAGCAATCCTAATAGAAAGGTAATACAGGATGTATTGCTAATGTTTCACTCTTAAATTGTAGCAATTATTTACTTCTCAAATGACGCCTGGTAGCTCATATAAGGGTCATTTTTTGCACTGTTTCCATTAGACAATTTTCCAGTAATAAGGACAATGATGGCAAATGTAGAAAATACATGGTAAAGATTACAAGAAAATAAAAAAGTAAATTGTAATGTACCCACTGAACACTCAAGTCTCGGAGTTGCTTCTCTCCTCTGAACTTCACCTCCTGGTCACTCCTATATATTTCTCATTTTTAACACAAAGCTGTTTGCAGGGATGTGGTTTTCTATGTGTTTTCACTTTCTCAATTGGTTGGCAGAAATAAAAAAAGCCAAGGAAGAGTACTCATATCTTTTGACTAAATTAGCAATGTTAACTACCAATAAAATAAACCATCAATTGAAGTTAATCTGAGCTAACTGTTCTTTTTGTATGTCAAAGTTGCTTGCCTGGTGCTTTCACATGATTGAGCCAATAATTAACAAGTAAGCAAGAGAGCCTGTATGTTGGGGAAATTTACAAACATGTCCTCAGTGCAACAGCACTTCATATGTTGGCTAATATTAGTAGCCTTTAACAACATGTACAGGTCCTGAGGCCTATATTGCTGTAATAAATAATCCTCAACTATGTGTCAGCTAGGTACTGTAACATCAGATAATATCCATTAAACACTCAATATCAAAACTATTTCACATAATGCTACTCCATTGTTACTTCATTAAACTGCTCTACTCATATAAGGTGTACAACAAGGCTTTATTCTGGCCCCCTTATTATATATGCTCCATATTGAGGGTCCATATTTCAAATACAAGGTGTCGATTACCATTATTATGCTGATGATACATAGCTTTATCTTGAAGTTAGCCCTGACATCTCTTCATCTGTAAAAAAGCTGATGGAGTGTATTGATGATATAAAATTTTGGATGGTGCAAAATTTTCTTCAATTAAATAAAAGTAAAACAGAGGTCATTATCATTGGCCCTACTTCTTTTGCTAGTGAAACTGGCACTCACTTAGGCTTGCTGACAGCCAATGTCAGGAACCTGGGTATCATCTTTAAGTCATCACTAAGGTTTGACAAACAAATCTCCATGGTGGTAAAGTGCAGCTTTTACCAACCGAGGCAAATCTCGAAATTAAAATCCTTTCTTTCACAGAAGTGATTCATGCCTTTATTACATCTCAGCTAGATTGTTGCAATTCTCTATATGTGTGTTTGCCCAAATCTGCCCTATTGCGCCTTCAACTGGTTGAAAATGCAGTAGCTAGATTTGTAACTAGCACTAGAGAAAGAGAGCATATTGCTCCTGTACTGGCCTCTCTCTACTGGCTACCGGTGAGATTTCAGATTCTGTAAAATGTTATTGTTTGTTTTTAAGGCATTGCATGGTGTCGCCCCAAAATACATCTGGGATCTCCTACTTCACATCTTGGGAATGAGGGCTTTGAGATTATCTGCTCAGCTACTCCTTGCAGTTCCAGAATCACAGCTGAAGTCTAGGGGTGACAGGGCTTTTTCAGTTGTCGCTTGTAGACTTTCGAACAATCTGCTGTTCCATGTCAGATCTTCTCCTTCTATTGACATTTTTAAAACTTGGTTAAAATCCCAGTTTTTCCCTTCCACCTTTCACTTTGGGTGTTGTTGGGAGGAGGGAGATGGAAATTAAATAGTCATTAACAAACTGTTTCACAAAATTGTATGGTTTACGATACTCTTATATGTTATTTTTGTCCAGCACTTTGGTACAACTTCTGTTGTTTTTAAATGTGCTTTTATAAATAGATATGACTTGACTTGACCCTAACCCTAACTGAGGTAACAATAGCTTGCTTACTGGAAGCTGAACAAATTTAGATTTCTAAAACACATCTGCAACTGTAGCAAAAACTGCTTCTTTGTGCTTTCTTTATCTTTTTTTTCTGTGCTCCTGGCTGGTGTTGGCTTTACTGAGTCCCATCTCTCTGCTTGTGAATGGGAAATTATCACAAGAGGTAACTGTCTACGACATTAATTTGATGATTCATGAAACAGCAATAACCCCAACACAGTCAGCCTGTGGACTTCCAGTGCTCCGCTTCGTTGAGGAGGTTATCACTTTGGATTACTCATCAGTGATGTTCTTGTTTCGGCTGCTCCTGTTAGCGGTCGTCACAGTGGTTCATCTTCTTCCATATCTTTCTGTCCTCTGCATCTTGTTCTGTTACACCCATCACCTGCATGTCCTCTCTCACCATATCCATAAACCTCTTAGGCCTTCCTCTTTTTCTCTTGCCTGGCAGCTCTATCCTTAGCATCCTTCTCCCAATATACCCAGCATCTCTCCTCTGCACATGTCCAAGCCAACGCAATCTCGCCTCTCTGACTTTGTCTCCCAAACTGTCCAACTTGAGCTGACTCTCTAATGTACTCATTTCTAATCCTACCCATCCTTGTCACACCCAATGCAAAACTTAGCATCTTCAACTCTGCCACCTCCAGCTCTGCCTCCTGCTTTCTGGTCAGTGCCACCATCTCCAACCCATATAACATAGCTGGTCTCAGTTCCATCCTGTAGACCAAGGGTTCCCAAAGTGGTCAATATCGGCCCCCTGGGGTCGATTTGAACTTTCTAGGGGTCGATAGTTTCAATAAAAAAATTGGGGGGTCAACAACAGCAAAAATAGACCCCCTTACTACTGCTATTTGTTTGTTGCTTCAAAATATCTATGATTCCAATAGGTACCTAATTAAGAAGTAAAATAATTCAAAAAAACACTTTTTGATAAAAACACATTACATACCAAACTTGCAAACAAAAAGGTAAAATGTGTCATTAAAAGAGTCACACGTAAGAATGCATGAAAATACATGTAACACAAACATACAGTATCTGTGCATTGTCTTATCGAACGTATCAAAGCAAGTGCGGACATGAAAAACCGTTGCATGTCCGCTCTTGCTTGCGGTGGGACGAGACGACGGATATTCTATATTAGCAGAATCTATCAGTCTTGTACGGTCATGCTTTCATAAAACACTATAAATTGGTTCGTTTGATGTGACATGTACTTATTTGTGATTTGAACTTTGAATATAATTATTTATTGAGGAGCAGTACTACGAAAAAGAAAATTGGAGGACACAGTTTATTTATTCGAGTAAGAACAAAAATCTTCTGTTTCAAGTAAGTACATACTTTATTGTTTTTTGTTTTTTTTTTAATCACAGGGGCTGTCGAAATTGTTTGTTAATAAAAGTTTGTATTTCTTCAGATAATAATATGACTGAACCAAAAAAGAAATGCAGACAGTACAGCTTGGACTATTTGTACTTATTTTGAATTTACATATTTATTTCATAAATGTCAAAAATTTAAAAAAAAAAAAAAAAAACTCTGCTCGTATTTTTTTGCTTAAATTTTCATTAGTGCAGGTTTCGATATTAAATGTTGCACAAGATAATGCCATATTCCGTAGCCATTTTATCTTTTTAAATCATAATTACAAGTGATTAAAATCTGATATCTAGTGAAATATTTAATATTGAGTACTGTACAAATGTATTAATTTGAGTAAGTAAAGTAAATGACTAGGGGGTCGACGGTTCTAAAAGTTTTTGGTAAAGGGGTCGGCGGCCGAAAAAAGTTTGGGAACTCTTGCTGTAGACCTTCCCTTTCACTCTTGCTGATATCTGTCTGTCACAAATCACTCCTGACACTCTTCTCCCCCCATTCCACCCTGCCTGCACTTTCTTTTTCACCTCTCTTCCACAATCCCAATTTCTCTGTACTGTTGATCCAAAGTATTTAAACTCATCCGCCTTCGCCAACTGTACTCCTTGCATCCTCACCATTCCACTGACCTCCCTCTCATTTACACACATGTATTCTGTCTTGTTCCTACTGACCTTCATTCCTCTCCTCTCTAGAGCATATCTCCATCTCTCCAGGGTCTCCTCAACCTGCTCCCTACTATCGCTACAGATCACAATGTCATCAGCAAACATCATAGTCCACTGTCTAATCTCGTCTGTCAACCTGTCCATCACCATTGCAAATAAGAAAGGCCTCAGAGCCAATCCCTGATGTAATCCCACCTCCACGTTGAATGCATCCATCACTCCTACCACAGACCTCACCACAGTCACACTTCACTTGTACATATCCTGTACAACTCTTACATACTTCTCTGCCACTCCCGACTTCCTCATACAATACTACAACTCCTCTCAAGGCACCCTGTCATATGCTTTCTCCAGGTACACAAAGACGCAATGCAACTCCTTCTGGCCTTCTCTATACTTCTCCATAAACACCCTCAGAGCAAACATCGCATCTGTGGTGCTCTTTCTTGGCATGAAACCATACTGCTGCTCACTAATTATCACCTCACTTCTTAACCTAGCTTACACTACTCTTTCCCAAAACTTAATGCTGTGGCTTATCAATTTTATCTCCCTCCCTACAGTCCTGCACATTATTCTTATTCTTAAATATCGGCACCAGTACACTTCTTCTCCACTCCTCAGGCGTCCTCTCACTTTCCAAGATTCCATTAAACAATCTGGTTAAAAACTCCACTGCCATCTCTCCTAAATACCTCCATGCTTCCACTGGTATGTCATCTGGACCAACAGCTTGTCCATTCTTCATCCTCTTCATAGCTGTCCATACTTCCTCCTTGCTAATCCGTTACACTTCCTGATTCACTATCTCCACATCATCCAAACGCTTCTCTTTCTCTCATTCTCTTCATTCATAAGCCTCTCAAAGTACTCTTTTCATCCACTCAACACACTCTTCTTGCTTGTGAGTACATTCCCATCTTTATCCTTTATTTTTCTAACCTGCTGCACATCTTTCCTAGCTTGGTCCCTCTGTCTAGCCAATTGGTACAGGTCCTTTTCTCCCTCCTTAGTGTCCAACCTCTCATACAACTCATCATACACTTTTTCTTTAACCTTTGCCACCTCTCTCTTCACCTTGTACTCTTGTCTACTTTCTGCATCTCTCTGACTATGCCGGTTACACTATCGTTAAGATTAGGGTGGCGGGAGGAGTTATCTGATTCAAGTCAAATAAACCAAGTGACAAAAATGTGCAATCCAATTGGCAAGTCCAGCAGAACTCCTGAATCTTGGAGGTCTGTGAATCCCCAACAGGCTCCCCCACGTCGATCCTCTGATCACAGGCCCCATGCGTAGTGTGTGATCTGTGTATAGGAATTGGTGGTTCTGGCTGACTAGATGAAATTAAAACACTAAACTAATTCCTATTTGAAGTCACACAGAATGTTAATCCCTTTTTAAGATTGATGAGTTTGCAAACTTGTTAGTGCTTTTCTATGGGAGTTTCAAAACTTTGTTCAGTGAAATTTGTTCAAGATATCTAACAAAAATTTAACTGTCTCCACAAATTTCCTTGAGCAAGTCCTTGAATAAGTGTGCCATATTTCAATAAAATTGTTCCAAGGAGGTCCGAGTTGTTTCATGTGTAGAGATGGACGGACAGACATGGTAATCACAATAGGTGCTTTGTGCGTTATCTATGAACACACCTAAAAGTGACATTTAAAAATCATTGCAACGTCATTGCTACGTCATACTGTATGTATGCTGTTCATCAGTCCTTGCAGCCATTTTGTATGGATTTGAAGTGTGGGCTGAGTTCATTTTTAATAGAAGTAGTTTAATTATTTATTTATTTTATAAATCAGGTGGAAAAGCATTAGCTCTCTTGTTTATTGTGTTTTCTTCATCACACTCTGCCATTTTTTAAATGGATTGTGTTAGGTTACCTGTGGCTCAGCTCTCTCAGATCAGTATAATAAAGGAACTTGTAATTCATTTATAATACTCCTTTGACTATATTTGCCAGACATTAGGACACACTTTAATTAATTTTCACAAATAAAGACTCAGGGAAACATGCAAAATTGCTGTGATACTGTATGGTATTGATCAAAAAGAGAGTAAGCAACTTTTTCAATGTAACAAAAACCTCTCCAAGCCTCAGATGCTTTTTGCTGCAACTCCTTCCTTCACAAAGATGCCTTCTCCTATGGTTTTATAAAGCCAGCCTATAATTAAATAGTAATATCTCTTTTTAATAACAGACTAGGTTGTTCTTGTCAGTAATGGTTTCAGAAAAGCTTCAATTTTGTGAAGTTTACTGTGAATTCAACCAAATTTGGAAAACACACAGCACTTTAAATTAAATATATGATGAACTGCATAAGAATGCTAATTTTTGGTCTAGATAAGTAAAAAAACATAAAAAATACTCTCTGTTTTTAGTTTGCTTTTCCCTTTATTGAATAAGTGTTTCTCATCTAAAGGAGGAAAACATAAGACATAAACACAACAGAGAATATAGATAAAAGAAAACCAGTGAGGAAGAGGGAAGAAGGAACAGCTGAAGGGCCTTTTTTGAAATTCTTTCAGTCATGTCTATCGTGCTGCTGTTAGGTATATTTAAATGCTGCCCAAAAATTATATTTCGTTCTATATATTACATACCCTATGTAGTCTTTGGTGATAAAAAAGCAAGTGAAAACATAATTAGACAGACAATATCCCTGAAACATGAGCACCATGGAATGCTTCAACCAGCAGAAAGCCAATTCACTTGGGTAGCTTCTCAGCCTACCAATAAATACCAATACAAATAAATCTTGAGGTGGTACAGTGCTCCATTTGTGTATATGAATATAAATATGGAGGCAGGTCTAAAATTCAAATACTCATTCGCATCTGAATGCATTTCATTTTAGTTCACAAAAGCGTTCCTCAGAATTGTTTAATTTAGCAATATTTTAGTAAATATTAATGTGTTTGCAATGTGAGCATACAACTGGATGACTTGACATGTGGATTATGTGGCATGCGTAATGTGAGGAAATCTTCATGTTATCTACAAAATTGCTCGGTTATCAGATAAGAGCACAATTCATGCCATAACCTTATGATCTTCAGTGACATATTATTTTCTGTCCAGTCTGTTGCTCTTCACCAGCTGTTATTCAAATATATTGCTATCTTCTTCTATAATACGCTACCATGGCTGTTCATTTGTCTGTCCAGGATTTTAAATCACCTGTGGCTTGCAAACCGTTTCACCTATTGACTTGAAATTTGGTACACATATACTACGTGACGTCTACTATCAGCTTTCGGGGTGATGATTTTTTTTAATCTTCTTATTCTTATTTTATTTTATTGTAGAATCAACTCGCGGCCGTGCGGCGCGTGCATATGGGCGACGTTCTCATTCCCTACCACCTTCGCTAATCATTCTTGAGGCAGATTGAAGACTTAAGTGCCCGCTTAAGTGAAAAATTAAAGAAAACGTATTAAGTCATTGCATCACAAAAACTAACTTAATCAGTTTTAATGCAAAAAGATGCCGACGAAAGAAGAGAAGCAGCGGGCTGCTAGGGTGGAGAAAAGAAGAGCAGCTCAGGAAGCAGCAAGCACATCAAACTCTGAGCAAATGAAAGCTAAACAGAGACAGAGAAAGAGCATGAAAACTATGAATGCTCAAGTCAAGTGTATTCACAACACGTTATTGTGCAGTATGCCGTTACTGGTATATTATATTATTTGTATGTGATGAACTGCATATCCCTTTAAAAAATGAAGGTGATGTTTACACTTTTGAACTGTTTGTGTTAGATATTAAAACAGAATCAAGCACAATAGTAGTACATATTTAGACACTTTCTGGACCCTGTTCATTATTCATGATTGGAGTCCATAACTCCTTCTCTGACCACCTTCTAAATTATGATCAAGCAGTGTTGATGGGTGATTTTCAGATTCACATGTGTGTGGAAACAGACACCTTTAATGAATTTACACTCCTACTAAACTCAGTAGGGTTTTGACAAACTGTTAAAGGTTTGACTCATTCTTAAACTGTAAATGAGATCTAATTATTCCTTTAGGAGCTGAGACTCAAAATGTAATTATTATTGTTTGGAATAAACTTAACTCTGATCACTCTCACTTGTTCATGTGTCTGTTAATACAATTTCAGATTAAAATTATAATATATCTATCTATCTATCTATCTATCTATCTATCTATCTATCTATCTAT
>JANRMT010062791.1:20640904-20664238 GCA_026402145.1 Polypterus bichir lapradei
TATCTATCTATCTATCTATCTATCTATCTATCTATCTATCTATCTATTATACAATGCTTTTCATGTCTATCTATCTATCTATCTATCTATCTATCTATCTATCTATCTATCTATCTATCTATCTATCTATCTATCTATCTATCTATCAATCTATCTATCTATTATATGATGCCTTTCATATCTATCTATCTATCTATCTATCTGTCTATTTATCTATCTATTATATAATGCTTTTCATGTCTATCTATCTATCTATCTATCTATCTATCTATCTATCTATCTATCTATCTATCTATCTATCTATTATATGATGCCTTTCATATCTATCTATCTATCTATCTATCTATCTATCTATCTATCTATCTATCTATCTATCTATCTATCTATCTCACTCTGTCTTCTGTCTATCTATATTAAAACTGCATGTGTTTCACTAGGACATCCTGAAACTACAGTGACCAAAAGTTTTGGCAGTGACACAAATGTTGTGTTTTGCAAACATTGTGGCTTCATTTTTTGTGGTGGCAATTCACATTGTTTTAATATTATTGTACAGAATGATCAGATGCATGTTAATTCATTGCAAACAGCTTTATTAGCATAAAAAGTTAACTTTATCACAAAAACTGGCACCAAATGATCAGCTATAAGTGTCCAGCAAGCACCAGGACCATCTCCTCCTGAGGAGTCAGCCACAGAATCGTGTTGCCACCAGCGCAGAGCTTGCTCAGTATTGGCAGCAGGTGGGTGTAAGTGCATCTGTATGCATAGTGAGGCATACCTTTTGGACAGCAGCCTTGTGTCACAAAGGGCAGCAAAGAAGCCACTTCTTTCCAAGAAAAACATTATGGACAGACTGAAATATTGCTGGAACTACAAGGATTGGACAGCAGAAGACTGGTGCAAAGTTATTTTTTCGAATGAAGCTATGAGACTATGAAGAAGTTATGAAGAAGAAGGGTCAACGCTAAAAAATATTGACTCTTTACATAAATTAGATGTATTTGCCAATAAAATCCTTTAAAACTTATTAAATGTTTATAATTGTTCTTCGGTATACCATAGAAACAAGTAAAACAAAATTCTGAAAATGCTGAAGTAGCAAAGTTTGCAAAACACAACATTTGTATCACTGCCAAAACCTTTGGCTACTACTGTACATGACTGTTTGACTAGGATATCCTGTTTGCATCAGCACATTCAAATTAGAACATGAGACCATATCTAACTTTTAACTTTACATTTTGATCTCTGATAACAGTTTTCATATAAAAGGTCATTTCTTTTAGTCAAGTATCTACCCACGACTCTTAATATGTTTAACAATATGGGGCTTTACATAATCACTATACCATTTATCTCTATGCTGACTGGTGAACATAAAAATATATTCAAAAGTGTTATATGAATGCATTTAAATAAAAACACAATGCTCTGTTAGACTTCTTCAGTCTGTCAGGCTGCATTAACAAAAGCTTGTCGGACTCCACCTATGAATAAATGACATATAAAGTACTGTTTTACAGTGTGCAACAATGGCTCAAGCCTCTTTTTTATTTACTATTTACTAAGTACTGCGGTGGGTTGGCACCCTGCCCGGGATTGGATTCCTGCCTTGTGCCCTGTGTTGGCTGGGTTTGGCTCCAGCATCTATTTTTGAAAATGACATATATATTTTGAAATCAGTATACAGTGCTTCTGAAAAAAGAACTTTGAATCAATTGCTCCTTGCAAAATAAAGTGATTAGAGATCAAAGTATGGTTCACAGCTGGGGCCCTTGGAAGGACCGAGGGAGGGAGCCTATCCAGAGCATTACCTCCCCCTGGGTTGAAGCGGTGCCTCAGATTCCAGCAGGGCTCCATGGGAGCTGGAGTTCGATGCAGCCCTGTTGGGTTCTGTGGGCGCCGCTAGGGGGTGCTGCAGCTGCTGCTGAGCCCATGGCTGCAGCTCTTCCGTCACACCCAGGAGTGCTGCCAGAAGTAGGACAACGAGCACCTGGACCACTTCCGGGTGCCTTATAAAAGGAGCTAGTACTCAGGAAGCCAGAGTCAGGAGGTGAAGGACAAAGCTTGCCAGAAGGAGTAGTGACAGACAGGAAGAGAAGAAAAGGAAGGAAAGAAAGAAAGAAGGTGAGTGAGCATTTTGTGCCATTTGGTGCTGTGCTGTGGGAAGCGAAGGAAGTGCCCCCACATGTAAATAAACTGTGTGCTGTGTGGCAAACATGTGTCCAGCTTGTCTGTGTTGGGGTTATGGAAACTGTACGCACCTCTGGGCTTCACAAAAAAAAATCTACTATGGCTTAATGGCAGCACTCACACTCTTAATGCCGGTTTATACTTCACACTCAGGGCGAGTATGCACACACATCATGGCTGCCACACATGCCCAGCATTCTTTTGATGCATCCTCTGAGCACGTCCTCAAAAATTAACATGACTAGTTAGCAAGTTGCAGTACCATCAAAAATATGGGTGATGTGTCTGTTAAAGTTTTGGTAAGTGATGTCAGCTTGTTGTTTATTGTCAACATTTGATGACAGGCTTGTAGCTCCAAGAGGATCAATTTGCATGCTTCGATGTTTGATGAGTGGTTTGATACGGTGAACCAAATCATCAAACTTAAATGCTGACATGCAAATGCTTCTCTGGTGCTTTTCTTCATCCATTTCTCACATAGACAATGCAAACATCGCATACTCTCCACTGTAATGATGCAAAACAATTAAAGGTAACTAATACTGTTTCGGCATTCTGTGTCGTTGTTGCTGTCTTTTTTTTTTGCACTTTTGCAACAGCATCAGAATGCAGATAATTTTTATTTTTAACATCTTTCTTCCCTCAACTAACACCACAGTGAAACATTGTTTTCTCCCAGTGATGATTTCTTGCACCGACACTTAAAGTACGTGTGTACTATAGACAGCTGCGTAGCAGCAGCAACCTCAAGCTAATGCGTTGAGTAGCATTATGTATATCCCTGGCCTTAAAGTAGTATGCTGAAACTAGAGTGTATCTACAGTATAGAGCAATGAAGTTACAGGAGAAGGTGTTACAAAGTGTGAAAGGTCTGTACTTACTTTCTTGCTCTGAATACTGTTCCAGATAAATAGATGAAAATATTTGTACTGTTTAGAACTTCTGCTAGTTTGAAAATAGGGAAACCAGAACTGCCATGCAAAACACCTACAAACATTAATAGCACATATTTTTGAATCTTTAATCATAAAATTGATGATATAATATTCTACATTTCAAAGTTATCTAGGGAACTAAGTATTATAATCTTTTTTTGTGCACACTGCCTTAGTAATTTTAACTTTAATAACAGGGCAGAAATTATAACTTCCATCCATCCATCCATCCATCCATTTTCCAACCTGCTGAATCCAAACACAGGGTCACGGGGGTCTACTGGAGCCAATCCCAGCCAACACAGGGCACAAGGCAGGAACCAATCCCAGGCAGGGTGCCAACCCACCGCAGAATTATAACTTTAATTTCTAAACTTAACCTTATGTCTTGTCCCTTAAATGCAGCTGCACTAAAACTGGTGGGAAGCTCAATTACTGTTCTGTTAGCACCCATTCTTAGTATTATGAGTAGACCTCTAATACAGGTCCAAACTAATTGAACTCATACTGTAAGTGTTTGAAAGGATAGCAGCATTCTAATCTAATCCCTTTTGCTTTTTTCTGCTAAATGCAAGACATCAGACAGACTAGCTTCTCTTCTGTTTGTGGAGTTCAAAGCCCCAATTTTCCCGATTCCTCATTGCTGTATTTATTTTCATTGCATTTCCGGATGAGCATTCATTGGTCGTCAGCTCTCATGCACATAGAACGTGCCACTGCAACTAAAGACAAAATCAAATCTGTTTGATTTTAGCGGTAAAAGTCACACACTAGCTGGAGTGAGTTCCTGGAGATGTCACTTTACAGGACTGGATTCACAGGAGTGCACTGCCGACTGCCTCCTACTTGCTAAGATTATGTAAATGAAGGCTGCGACTGAAAAATGCTAAAAATATCACATAATATTACATGGCCTTACGGGATTCCCCATCTGTCTCTGCTTTGAAATCCAGACAGAAGACTGACTCCTTTAAAACTGGTTACTTTTTCTAAATATATATATATGTGTAAGCATTGTGAGCCTGTATTCAATGAAGAGTGATTTACAAAAATAAACTAAACTGAACTTAAAACAAAACCTTCTTACAGTCTTGCAAAAAGTGCTGTATCTCTTTAGGTGGAGGTACAGTGTTCTGCATTTACAACATTCCTCTTTCTAAGCAGATCTCCTCTCTGAACTAGTCTGACAACCAACAACACCCCTAGGCCTGCTTTGATAATCAGGCTCAATTCACCAAGAGGACCAAAATTTTGACAAGTGCCCCCTTCCGTTCAGTTGATTGCACTTAATTCATGAAATTAGGAAAGGGATAACCACACACATTTTCTGATGATCACATTTGAATTGTGAAGACTCTTTACATGGTAAAAAATAGTGGGTCATGACACCAGAAAGGCTGAGAAACACTGTCTTATACTGTAATCTGCCATCTTGTTTTTTAGCTGGACAGGACTTTATAGATTGCATCAACTGCCAGGTGAGTTAAATTCCCGTGCTTTCCAGTCAATCATAACTAAGTACTAAGTCATTGTGAATTATTTGTTTTCTCTGTCTGGCAGTTAATCTTCCCTGGTAGACAGACTTTTATTTCTCTAGCATTTATTTAAAAAGGGATCCCTTTTGTCTTCTCCACTTGACTAACATGATGGTGGTCAGAGAGCAAACAGAATTTCCAACAACATTGCATGCTGCTTCACCCATCTCATCTACAAGCTGACCACAGAGGATTTATTTTTTGTTTTAGGTATTGGTAGTATTCCGTATTATTTTCTATATATAGGGTAGAATAGGGTGGCATGGTGGCGTAGTGGGTAGCGCCACTGCCTTGCAGTTAGGAGACCCGGGTTCGCATGTTCTCCCTGTGTCTGCATGGGTTTCCTCCAGGTACTCCGGTTTCCTCCCACAGTCCAAATACATGCAGGTTTGGTGCATTGGCGGTTCTAAATTGTCCATAGTGTGTGCTTGGTGTGTGTGTGTGTGTGTGTGTGTGTGTGTGTGTGTGTGTGTGGTGCGCTATCTAGGGTTTGTTTCCTGGCTTGCGCCCTGTGTTGTCTGGGATTGGCTCCAGCAGACCCCCGTGACTCTGTAGTTAGGATATAGCAGGTTGGATAATGGATGGATGGATAGTGTAGAATATAATTAAGAAATAACACATTAAATAATTTCAGCATGAAGTATATTCAATAAAGAGTGTCAAGCAAATGAATAAACGTAGAAAATATTCAGGGCTTCCCCAGCCTGACGCCCTAGCACACACATTTCCCTGTAGTCTCACATCTGCAGACCTCCCAGCACACATAAGGGTCACTGTCTTGTAATGGGTTTTCATACCTTCCGCTGGCTATTGAGGTTTTCCAAGACTGGAATAAACCAAAATACATAAGAGAACTTCTGCCTGAAGCCTGGGAGTCACTTCTTCAACCAATGACCTCTGTCCATTCCCAACACCACCCAGTGTTTCCCAAAAATTTACTTATTTAAAAACTGAACATGGCCTGACCTTTTTAAGTTCAGGGAAGGCCTCAGCAGTAAATCTGACAAGACTCCTTTCTACTGTCTGCTTGAGTTAATGTTAGGATTTTGGCCCACCCTTTAACTGTGGTATTTCTTTCCAGACTGAACATGTTCACTAGTGTCTTTCAGTGATACATGAATCATTTCTGTGATCTCACCTTACTCCAACAAACTGTCTTGGCCTCAGCTCTTTCATTGCAGCTGTTCCTTATCACCAAACTCATTTTGAAGTTTTGATTATGAGAAGTACAGGTTCTCATAGCTTACATGCTGGGCAAAACACTGACCCTCTGTAACCTCTGATCTCCTTGAGTCAGCTTTTTTTTCTGTATATGGTATTCAAAATATCTAAAATAGCTGAAAGTACAAAATTAATTCAGAGCTGAGGAAAACTGCACCAGGACTACGTTTATCTTTCAGACATCTTACGCTTTTGTAAGCCTTTCAGACATCATCTTTGTAACCTTCACGCTATTAAGGTTTGTTATGGTCTGTCAGTATCTCCTCTCATACCACACACGTACACCCACACCCAGACAGTACACTAAGTGGCTACTTGGTTAGGTACACCAGCCTCCTTTCCTTTTATTGGCAAATCATGTCAGTAAGAATTTCATTGTACTTTGTAAATGTGACCATAATGACACTTTAAACCTTTAATCAAGTATTGACAACATCAAATGTGAAGATAACACTATTCAAAGCAATTATGGAGGTACCAAACAGTTGAATATGTGCAGTTTAGATAGAAATAAAGTAAAGTAAGAACACTTCACCCAAAAAATAAAAGCACTTTAGTTTAGGTACTGCAAAAATGCATCTAATACTCATTTACTCTTATGTAACAAGACCTTAACAAAGGCTTCTTTTGGTCTTCATAACACTTACATCAGTAGATACAGTAGGTTATTCATCTTTGTGCAGTGTATAATATTGACATGGTGGTAAAATTACTTGTTAATATGAAGAATTCACAGGACTTATATTAAACTAGGCTGACCCGCCTTATAAGGCGACCGACTTTTAAGTTGACCACTTCTTAAGGCAATTCAATATGTAGATCAATTTGATATTTTATACAAACTCATTAATTTGGTTATATTGCATTTGAGCGGTATTACTTTAATACTCGTAGTTTCTGTTATTTTTGTGATGAAATGTAAACTTTTTTTTCTATATTGAGGTCACCCTTTTGAACCCCTCTGATATTTACTATGCGGTGAGGCATTTGTACTCCATCAACATTAATTATTTCCAGAGACATCATTTTGTCTATTTTTCCAGCACATCACGCACAAAAGCAAGGGAACGATAGGAGCACCAGAACTCTGCTCACATCATGTCGCGTCGTACCGCAAGCTGCAAGTAGTAAGTCTGTGATAAGCGGAATACCGCTATGCTTTCCACTCACGGGACGTAAGGACAATCCTGACCGCTTTTATATAGTAAGAAAGAAGAAGAAGATATCGCACAGTCTGGAGTAGAAAATCATCTTTTACCTGGAAAAACTACAAATCCCATCGTTCATTGCAAAATGGATGGGGCATGTGTGAAACTCCGTGCTACTCGCACAGTCTGGAGTAGAAAATCATCTTTTACCTGGAAAAACGAAACTACAAATCCCATCGTGCATTGCAAAATGGACGGGGCGTTTGTGAAACTCCGCGCCTGCGTAGCACTCACGGGACGGAAGGACACTCCCGACCGCTTTTATATAGAAGGATATGCAATGAAAAGAGAAATGTGTCTCAGTTAAGCAGGTCACAGAGGTGAATAAGCATTTTACTGATGCTTTGCAAGTTTTATGAAGACCCAAAAAATTATTGGTTAGGGTCTTGTTACTTAAATGACTAATAGATGCATTTTTGTAGTACGTAAACTAAAGTGTTACCAATTTTTTAATCTTGTGCTTTTATGAAGAACAGAGATAACAAAGTTCCTGACACAATAGACTTTAGAAGGGACCAATGCTGAAAGAGCATAAAAAACATCAAAACATCCATAAAAAATCTTTTTCTACTTCATTTACTTATGTGGAATAATCCTTATGTTAGATATCTAGTTGTACAGTATGATCACAATGTCCCAAACACATGTATTTTTGCTAAAATATTGTTGAATAAATCACTTCCAGAAAAATGTCTCATAAATAGATGGATTGAAACAAGAATGAGCTTTTGAAATGAAGATGTACATTCCCAATTCCCATTCAGTGGTCAGGAGTTCTGCTCAGGAATTGTTCATTCATGGGCTACCATTCTACTCATGTCATATCAACATTACAAAGCATGGTCTGAGATAGGAACATTAGAAACCATGATGCCCAGGTTGCCCAGAGCTGGCGTACTCCCCTTGAATCCAGGACATCGATTGTCATCTGAGATGGACTAAGCAATGACGATACATAACAACAAAAGTAAGCAGCAAAGTGCATTGTGTTTTTTATTCTCAACTTGTGTTTAAAAACTGTAGTACCAAATTCTGTAAATAAATAAATACTCAATAAACCAGTGTTTTGTGAAGTTAAAATGCTCGACAAATAAGTTCAAAATTGTTAAAATTCAATAATAAAAAATTCAGATTCATATTCCATTTTAAAATCAAACTCTCCATGCCCACTGTGTCTTTCTGTTTCATGCCAGCACCGGTGATCCCTTTCTCCAGCTCTCGACTCAACTAGAATCTTTCATCATCAGTCAAGACACTTGGAGCCAGCCTACATTGTCCTTCCATGTATCTATGGACTACCATGATGCCTGAAGCCCCAGGTTGATCCTCTGTCCTGTTTGGTGCTCAGCAGAAGTGAACCCCCCCCCCCACCCCAGTTTTGGAGTACCCTCATAGGCCACTATCCTCCAGCCTCCTTCCCACTGTATTGGCTCAAACCCCTCCTGATTCTACTTTTCTTGCTCTCATCCTTTCACAAATCCTTTTGCTTCTCCCTTATTCATTTCTCAGGCTCCTTTAGTAACTTGTGGGTGCAAGTGGTCCACCTATAGACCCACACAATATCCATGGGGAAAATACCACTTGTGCCTGTATGTTACATGCAATCAGCTTGCTTCCAACACTACACTCCCTTTAGCCACTCCATCCACCCAAAAGCCTGAGCCAAGCTGTACTGCTTTTAATTAAAAACTTGCACACAACCATGAACCCCTAATGCATCATCACAAATAGCCACTAAATAAGAGGAAAGGTGAGCCTTCAATTCAAAAGACTAAAATAGTCTTTGGGTGCGGCACTCCCAATATCTTTGCAAAAGGACGAATATATGTGAGACATGGATGCTATCCAGTGAACTGAGATAAAGACTGGACTTCTTCGATAGTGTGCCTCTTCGCAGAATCTTTCGGTACCATTGGTTTGACTTTGTGTCAAACGAGTGGTTGCTCATGGAGTTCCAAATGGGGCACATTACCTGCATTATGAATGAGCATTAGTTGCAGCACTACGGCCTTGTGGCGTGATTCCCCCATGGGGATCCGGCTCACATAATCCTCATTGTTGAGGACACGAGAGGATAGACCAGGTCAAAGGGATGCCCACATAACACCTGGCTGCGGCAGATAAATGTCACTTCTGGGACTGGACCGTGTGACTGTCTGAGGGGGTCTGGAGGAAGGAGGAACATGGCGAGTGGCACTTGTTTTCCGTGGGTACCCAGCTGGTACTTGATCCCTGGGGGACAGCACTTCTGGGACACCAGGAAGTGCTGACAGACCAGGGATGGTTTATGCCCGGAGTGCTTCCGGGTGCAAGGGAAGCACTTCTGCCACATTGGGGAGTGCTGCTGGAAGTTCATCGCCAGGCACCTGGAACACATCTGGGGCGGGATAAAAGGGGCCGCCTCACTCCAATCAGGGAGCCGGAGTCGGGTGGAAGAAGGACAGAGCTTGCAAGACAGGAGTGGAGGCAGCCAGAAGAACCAAGGACTGTGAACTGTAAATAATTGTAAATATTTCTGGGAATAAACGTGCGTGTTGTGGACACTGTATTGTCGTGTCTGTCTGTGGCCAGGCTAGCTTTTACATTAGTTACAAGGACTTATCAAAGCCCAGTTAGACAGAAACTCACCAAACAACTGAGTCTTCAAACACTTCTTAAACATATTGAGCAAGTCAGCAGTTCAGAGGTGCGCATCTTGTTTCACCAAATAGAAGCTACACATGAAAAGAGGCTAGATTGAGATTTAAGGCTATACGGAGGTGGCATCACCAGACACCACTCATCAGAAGACCTTAATGTGCGAGAAAGAGAACAGGACCTCTTAAGTGTCTCCATATATACAGGTATTGATGGACTGCTGGGATTTTCAGGGAATGAGATACCATCCATCCATCCATCCTCTTCTGCTTATCCGAGGTCGGGTTGCTGGGGCAGCAGCTTGAGCAGAGAGGCCCAGACTTCCCTCTCCCCGGCCACTTCTTCTAGCTCTTCTGGGAGAATCCCAAGGCATTCCCAGGCCAGCCGGGAGACATAGTCCCACCAGCGTGTCCTGGGTCTTCCCCGGGACATCCTCCCAGTTGGACGTGCCCGGAACACCTCACCAGGGAGGCGTCCAGAAGGCATCCTGATCAGATGCCCAAGCCACCTCATCTGACTCCTCTCGATGCGGAGGAGCAGCAGCTCTACTCTGAGCCCCTCCCAGATGACTGAGCTTCTCACCCTATCTTTAAGGGAAAGCCCAGACACCCTGCGGAGGAAACTCATTTCAGCTGCTTCTATTCGCAATCTCGTTCTTTTGGTCACTACCCATAGCTCATGACCATAGGTGAGGGTAGGAACATAGATTGACTGGTAAATTGAGAGCTTTGCCTTACGGCTCAGCTCCTTTTTCACCATGACAGACCGATACAGAGCCCGCATCACTGCGGACGCTGCACCAATCTGCCTGTCAATCTCACGCTCCATTCTTCCCTCACTTGTGAACAAGACCCAGAGATACTTGAACTCCTCCACTTGGGGCAGGATCTCTCTCCCAACCCTGAGAGGGCACTCCACCCTTTTCCGGCTGAGAACCATGGTCTCGGATTTGGAGGTGCTGATTCCCATCCCAGCCGCTTTACTCTCAGCTGCAAACTGATTCAGAGAGAGCTGAAGGCCTGATGAAGCAAACAGGACAACATCATCTGCAAAAAGCAGTGACCCAATCCTGAGTCCACCAAACCAGACCCCCTCAACACCCTGGCTGCGCCTAGAAATTCTATCCATAAAAGTTATGAACACAATCGGTGACAAAGGGCAGCCCTGGCAGAGTCCAACTGTCACTGGAAAGGGGCTTGACTTACTGCCGGCAATGCGGATAAAGCTCTGACACCGGTTGTACAGGGATTGAACAGCCCTTATCAGGGGGTCCAGTACCCCATATTCACGGAGCACCCCCCACAGGATTCCCAGAGGGACACGGTCGAACGCCTTTTCCAAGTCCACAAAACACACGTAGACTGGTTGGGCAAACTCCCATGCACCCTCCAGGATTCTGCTAAGGGTGTAGAGCTGGTCCACTGTTCCGTGACCAGGACGAAAGCCACACTGTTCCTCCTGAATCCGAGGTTCGACTATCCAATGGACCCTCCTCTCCAGAACCCCTGAATAGACTTTTCCAGGGAGGCTGAGGAGTGTTATCCCTCTGTAGTTGGAACACACCCTCCGGTCTCCTTTCTTAAAGACGGGGACCTCCACCCCGGTCTGCCAATCCAGAGGCACTGCCCCCGATGTCCATACGATGTTGCAGAGACGTGTCAACCATATACGGTGTTGTAACTGCACTGATTCCCCCTCCTGAGATGCCAGATGGTGGACCAGAATCTCCATGAAGCTGTCTGAAAGTCGTTTTCCATTGCCTCCCCAAACTCTTCCCATGTCCGAGTTTTTGCCTCAGTAACCACCGAAGCCGCATTCCGCTTGGCCTGTCAGTACCTATTAGCTGCCTCCAGAGTTCCACAGGACAAAAGGGTCATGGTAGGACTCCTTCTTCAGCTTGACGGCATCCATCACCACCGGTGTCCACCAACGGGTTTGGGGATTGCTGCCACAACAGGCACCGACCACCTTACGGCCACAGTTCCGGTCAGCCGCCTCAACAATAGAGGCACGGAACATGGCCCATTCGGACTCAATGTCTCCCACCTCCCTCAGGACGTGGTCGAAGTTCTGCCGGAGATGGGAGTTGAAGCTACTTCTGACAGGGGACTCTGCCAGACATACCCAGCAGACCCTCACAACACGATTGGGCCTACCAGGCCTGACCGGCATCCTCCCCCACTATTGAAGCCAACTCACCACCAGGTGGTGATCAGTTGACAGCTCCGCCCCTCTCTGCACTCGAGTGTCCAAGACATGTGGCCGCAAGTCCGACGACACAACCACAAAGTCGATCATCGAACTGAGGCCTAGGGTGTTCTGGTGCCAAGTGCACATATGAACACCCCAATGCTTGAACATGGTGTTCGTTATGGACAATCCGTGATGAGCACAGAAGTCCAATAACAAAACACCGTTCGGGTTCAGATCGGGGTTAGCCATTCCTCCCAATCACGCCTTTCCAGGTCTCACTGTGATTGCCCACGTGAGCATTGAGGTCTCCCAGCAGTACGAGGGAGTCCCCAGAATGTATGCCCTCTAGCACCCCCACCGGGGACTCCAAAAAGGGTGGGTACTCCAAACAGCTGTTCGGCGTATATGCACAAACAACAGTTAGGACCCGTCCCCCCACCCGAGGCGGAGGGAGGCTACCCTCTCGCCCACCGGGGTAAACCCCAATGTACAGGCTCCAAGTTGGGGAGCAATAAGTATGTCCATACCCGCTCGGCGCCTCTCACCGGTGGCAACTCCAGAGTGGCAGAGAGTCCAGCCCCTCTCAAGGAGATTGGTTCCAGAGTCCAAGCTGTGCGTTGAGGTGAGCCCAACTATATGTAGCTGGAACCTCTCAACCTCGCGCACTAGCTCAGGCTCCTTCCCCTTCAGAGAGGTGACATTCCACGTCCCAAGACCCAGCTTCTTTAGCCGAGGATCGGACCGCCAAGGTGTCCGCCTTCAGCCACCACCCAACTCACACTGCACCCAACGTCCTTGACGGTGAGCCCATGGGAAGGGGGACCCACGTTGCCTATTCAGGCTGTGCCCGGCCGAGCCCCATGGATGCAGGCCCGGCCACCAGGCGCTCGCCATTGAGCCCCACCTTCAGGCCTGGCTCCAGAGGGGGGCCCCGGTGACCCGCGTCCGGGCGAGGGAAAAACGCCATCCAAATTTTGTATTCATCATAGAAGGTATATTGAATGAGATACCAAACATGAAATATCCATCCACAGGTATTCTTAAATTGTGAAGAAGATTATTGCAGTGTTGACCAAGGCTACCACAATATTGTGAAAGGCAACAGTAGGTACTACTGCCTGAGTAGTACAAGTGAGCACAGCAGCCATACCAAAAGAGGTAAAACAAAAGGCATAGTCTATCACACAAACAACAGAAAATGAGTTATGGCAGCCAGAAACATAATTGAATTTCATTTCAGTTACTGAAAAAAGATGGTGCAAAAACTAAAAAAATGTCACCTGGTATAAAGGTTATGGTTCTTATTAATTCACAGTAAGTATAGTTCCATGAGTTCATGGATCCATCATGTCAGTGTCAGTAAGAAAGGCTGACAGTGGTGGTGCACTTTTATGGAGTGCTTGATCATGGCATTTAGTTTGGATCCTGATACAGTACAAGTAGAACAAATTTTGAATGTTTTAGGTGTTAGAATATCATTGCACATTAGGTATATCCCTTCACGGCTATAGTGTCTCCTATATGAATGCTTCAGCATTATAGTTCTTCGTGCTACAATTCTTGTAAAAGTCCTCCAATGAACGAATGATCATTACATTGTAATCTTGCAATCCATGACATACTTGTAATGCCTTATTGAGCTCAGCTCCCTAATGAATTCAGGTGGCTCTAAGGGTGAATGTGGAACTGATTCATTGTTACGTACAGTAGGTGAACCTCATAAACCTCATAAATCTCATTTTATATGAGATTCTCCGTTTATTGTAATAGGTGGAAGCCCAGCAAATACATGTTAATTAAAAGAAGACTAACAAGTAAATTAAAATAACATTTAATATGAAAGGGGTAAACTTTGAGAGAGCAAAAAATGCCAAAACAGAGTATAAACCAAATGCCCCGTGTGCTTAGCTATAAGAGTTTTAAATTGTATCTGTCTGCTGAGCCCCTGTGCTCTTGAGCATCACAATCTCTCAATTCCCTAGTCTATCTTTCTGCTTCATTTTCCCTCCCCGAGTTCCATTTTCACATCAGTTAACCTTTTCACTTTATTATCACTGTGTCCCTTGCCATGAGTCTGTCTTAAATGGTTAGGATTTCCAGTCATACCCTAAATCACTTCAGAGGTCAGTGCATCTCAACTTCTGCTCTAAGAACAACTGACTAGAAGTCCTTCTAATGGCCCCTGGCATCACCCCATAATTAAAGCCTTCTGTTTTCCTTAAAGAGTTGGAAGCAAAATCCAATAAATTTCCACCTATGACGGTATGTCCTTCAATGGCCAGGTGGTTTTGCACTCTCTTCGAAACACGGGACACAGACCTAATGAGGAGTACTCAAACATGACAGTAATCGGGAGACCTAAGTTGCAGTTAAAAACCTTACAAAAAAAACCCCACAACACTTAAATCATGAGGAAAATCAAGCAAATAATAACAGGATCAGAATCCTTGACCTTAGAATTCTCCAATTCAAGTATAAAATATAACTTCTTATATTCAAATGAGCCAAAAAAAAACCCCACAACAAAACCAAATCATTACACTTGTATTCAGATCCAGCCAATGCAGTAGGTGACATAAAGTGTACTGGCCTAGTTCGCCATATCTAGGGGGAGCTATTTATGAAAGTTAAGGGGTGTACACTCTAGACACCAAGGAGGAACCCCTGGGTCGTCAAGCTCTGATTGATACTGACTGGGCACTGTTACCGGATGGGTTGCATAAATGAAGGTAAAAATGTGCATGCTCCATATACCAAGGGGTGCGTGTTCCTTTAAGGCCATGGTATATACACAAAGAGTGCTGTTTGTGCTACTGATGGGGCACACACTTATGTCACCGAAGTCTAATAAAACTGACTACCCACTATGGACAATGAGGGTCAAGTCCGTCCGACCCCCATAGGGCTCCAAAGCTCTTCTTTAACTGCTGCTATTTACCAACTCCCTTAAGAAAAATGATCAAATTTCTGTGGTAGAACTTCATTTGTTTTAATAATGTAATATACAAATAATATGCATGATTATTTAGAATAATATATTACACTGTTACTGTTAACCTGTGAAAGCACCTCAATTTTTGGATGCAGTCTAACTTAGTAGTGCATTTTTCCCATTCCCATGGTATCTTATAATTGTAACAGAAGTCCAATGAATTATTTGCCAAGGCCATTGCTTGTAGCGCACAGAAGCATCCACTCTACCTGTAGTTTAGTACAATTGACAGAGAAGGCTGATTCCAAGACTGAGCGGTATAAGCTATGAGGTGAGATTGAAGGAGCTAAACCTTTTCAGTTTACACACACAGAGATTAAGAGGGATGATGATTTTAAGTGTTCAAAATTATGAAAGGAATTAGTACAGTAGATCCAAGCGGTTACTTTAATATAATTTCTGCAACAAGAACATGGGGACACGGTTGGAAACTTTTTAAGGGTAGATTGTACACAAATGTTAGAACATTTTTCTACACACAAAGAACCATGGAATAAATTACCAAGTAGTGCAGTGGAGTGCAGGACTTTATGGACCTTCAGATCTCCACTTGATGTTAATAAAAGCCTTCGAGGTAGTGCTTGCCTTTTAATGAGGTAGGTGCTTCATCCATAAGGGATTTTGATGCTGCCAGGATTACATTAACACCCTCTGGGACTCCAGTTGGGGTTAATCAAGATGGAAATGGGATTTCTACACAGGTAGAACACCTCTCCTTCCTTTAGCATCTCATTGATGATTGGGCCATAGAAAAATGTAGTTAAGGAGTACTAAGGGAATAGCCTTCAGTATTAACTTTAACTTCAACACTACTGCAGATGATCCAGTTGCCACTTTGTCTATACTTATTTTAGAGAAACTGCAGAAAATAAAAGTAAATGAGGAGTTTGATTAAATTATGCTAAATTATACCATTTCTCTTTCATAGTCTGGGAATCCCGTTTGGGAATATGTAATAAATGAAGCAGTTAAAAGACAAGAACTCAACCTGAACCAAACAAAAACACCCCCATACACACACCCACCACTACAATTAAATCTTTCCTGTCAACCAGAAAGAAAACTTAGATGTGGACTGCACACGGAGCATCTAAGGATCCCCACAGGAGCAAAACATTATATGGAAGCCCTGCAAGTGCAGCTTTAAATCTGGAATCTACATTTAATGAGGCAGACTTACTAAATAGCATGAAACTTTTTTTTTTTGATGTAAATGTTAATTCTGTGGGAAATCAATTTTAATGGATAGCATTCAGAGAACTTTTCAAGTGTGCAGGACACTGACATTGGGCTTTGCTAATTGTGTTTGTAGCAACAATTATACCCAAATATCAGCATATTTTTAAAATTAAAAAATACAATTATTATATATGATTATTATGCAGCTCATTTACCATACACAAGGACATTTAAGACTTTTTCTATACTGACAGCTAAATGCATACCTTATTACTAAAGCTCACGGCAAAGTCAGATTCAAACAATGAATATATGACAGCCTAATTTAAAGGAAGGGCTGTTGATACTGATTTGATTCATTTGTAATGTGATTTATAAAATAAAAAACATAATTGATGTGAATGTGCATTAAATGTTTTATGACCAGAAACAAATGACGTTATCATCAACAACGGTCTACCAAACAAGTCAAACAACTGAAGGCGCCACGATGGCATTACAGCACCTTCCTATAGTTCGGTTGGATTTTAAAACTGCAAGAACAGTGAATAATCAGCAAGCTTTTAGCAATTTCAACACTAAGAAGAAGAAGAAGAAGAAGAAGAAAATCTTCTTAAATCACAATAAGTCTGAACCTGAACTTAGCTTCTTGGGGAAGTTTTTCACTTCTGCTTTCAGGAGATCTGTTGAACAGGCTGCTACTGGAGAATAATGAGTTTGAACAGCAAATGAAAATGTCTTTCCTAACTTAGAAGCACAGCTGTCAGTGATATGCAAGTCTAGGAGCTTTCAACAAGAGGTACTTTAAAGCATTCACTCCAAATGAAACATTCATCAAAGGAAGAAAACTTTTAGAGGAAGAGCTATAGTAATCAATATCTAGCTGGAGATTTTGTGGAGCTGTTGTAAAAACAAAATCTCGAGCTAGATATTGATTACTATGGCTCTTCCTCTGACAGCTTGCAGGGCAGAATTGCTTCATCCCGTTACAATTGTTGCAATGATCCAATATTGTAATGCAATCACAATTGTTCTAATGTTCTGATTGTTTTTTTTTTTTTTCATTATACACTAGGGTACTTCACCCCCTGCTCGCTTCGCTCGCTTCGCTCGCCAACCCACCGTAGATTGCATTATGGGGGCCTTCACTTTCATCAAACAAAAAAATCTTTAAATTCTTGCGAATACACCTCTTCATTGGAAAGAAACACTACTTTTTTTCCCTGATGACAACACGAATTAGACAATCTACAAGTCTCCAAATTAAAGTTTAAATCCGAAAAATATGTTCAATCTCTTTTCTCTGTTCTATTGTTTCACCGAGTGATAATTTCCATTTGTTTGCGCTAATGCGGTCTTGACTATTCTTTTTTGAGACTTTCGAATTTTCGTATTTCCATTATTTCTAACCTGCTCTGCATGTGTACTGCACCAACGCTTTTTAATTCTTTTAAGTCTTTTATTTCCGGCCCCGGGTGTGGTTAAATGTCTTGGCACAAAGTCTTGCGGGACGTGAAAGTGGCTCTCTGAAAAAAATCACATCTCATCTCCATTCTTCATTCCAAGATTTTTTTTTTATAATAGAGAGATGTATATGAGGCAGAAAACAAGCAAACCTGACAAATGTATTGCATGGCATCACAAAGTTTTGACCTTTTAATTATTTAGTGACTGAAACTTTTAATTGCTCTTAGTTTGTATGCTGACCTCATTCTTTATTTTTATAATAAGCAAATAACAAGCCGTACAATCAAATCAAACTTATCAAAACCAAAATTCAACCCTCATCCAAAAGAAAGAAAGAGTGGAGAGCCAGCCAACAAAGCAAATCTTTGAAGCAGCAAAGAAGGAAGAGTATCCTTTTCCCCGATACAGAAAATTATTCTAAAACTAGCTGTGTAAGCCCATGCTGTAAAAATCCCGGGGTCCTAGAAACTATTGAAATCGTCAGAAAAAAACTTGAAATATAGAGATATCAGGTAATTGAAAGGAACTACTCCGGGCGTCTCTCTCCTAGGAGGATTCGTTTTGCAGATGTGCTCGCATCGCTTTTGTATTAGTGGTGGGAGGAAAAGTAAAAGGGATAACATTTTGCCGATGTTAGCAGCTAAGCGACTTTGTCTTTCTTTGGAGGTTTTACTTTGCTAATGTGCTCGCCTCGCTTGTGTTATTAGTGGCTAAGTGAGTTTTCTGTTTCCTCAGAGGTGGAGCTCTTACCCTGACTCCACCTCTCACTACTGGGCCGGACAGACACACACACTTCCACGCATAGACATTTATATATAAGATGTTATTGATTAGATCCTGCCATATTTAAAAAAAAAATTTGACCAGATCCTCTGAGTGAGAATTAGATTTTTGCCAATTTCAGATAGTACATAACATCAGTTACCCACTGACTTAAGAGTGGTCTGTTGGCATTCTTCCTGTTTGTGTAAGATACGTCTACATGCTAGTAGTGAGGTAAAGGCAATTATGATTTGTTTGTCCTTCTCCACTTTGAGCCCATCTTGAGTACACCAAACACGCTGTTAATGGGTTAGGAGTGACTGTGACACCAAGGCTGTCTGATAGACATTCAAAGATTTTTGTCCAAAAGAATGTTAATTTGGTACATGCCTAAAACAGTGTGCCAACCTCATTTGACTGTCTGTTTTGATTGTCCTCCACAAATCTCAGTCAGTCAATTCAATTCTCCACATTGATCTCTAGTACAGAAAGACTGAAAAATCATGACACTTTTTAACAGTGTAACTTATGTAAATAACAGTCACAATAAGACTGAATACTTCTAACTTGCATGGCCTGAAACTTCACTAGGCTGTTCTTCCTCATTAGGTGTTTCATTTGTACATAGAGAAGTGAACTATAAAAGGATTGCCGTTGTGTTTTTTGTAATAAATACATTGTGGATAATTGACTGTACTGTAGAAAGCTGGTTAAGAATAAATTCCCTGCTGATGTTTGACATCTGTTTTGTACGGAAGCGTATTAGGGCCACGGTGAAAAAAAAAATATGGACACAGTAAAGAAAAAAAAACTAAATGTCAAGATTAAAGTCGACATGTTGACTTTATTCTCGACATTTCCACTTTATTCTCGACATTTAAATCGAGATTAAAGTTGACATGTTGACTTTATTCTCGACATTTCCACTTTATTCTCGACATTTACGTCGAGATTAAAGTTGACATGTTGGCTTTATTCTCGACATTTCCACTTTATTCTCGCCATTTATGTCGAGATTAAAGTCGACATTTCCACTTTATTCTAGTTGTAGCTGCGTTTTCCCAAAATTACCAAAGTTCAGCAGCTTCAACTCAAAAAATGGGATTCAACAAAAGCCTGATGCGCAGAAATGATTCCACAGACAAAATATCTTCATTTTTAAAAGTTTAGTTAAGCTTCAAATTAAAATAGTTCACACAAAAAAAAATTAAAATAGCAAAAAAGGAAAAATTAATGTTAAGAAAAGTTCAATTCTAAGCTTAATCTTGTTACATCTCAAATAATTATTATTTACTTAACATTTCTGAACCATTTCAAAATGGTCAGAAAACTGTATGCTTATCCCATTTCTAACCTTAAAATGGGTCTTTCAAGTCCCTCTTTACTGGGACCTGTTCTAAACAACAACTGAGCTTATTATCACACTGTTTCTCAGTTACAGTAAGAAGGTTCTATCTCTTGCTAACTTATAGGGGGAAAAGACTATGCCTAGTTATGACTATGAAAGAAATTTATATTCTATTCAAATTAAGCAAACATTAATATGAATTTAACTCAAAACTTTAACTTTCTAAGATTGGCTCTTACACTAGTACTCTTACATTTTCAGAACTTTAAATGTATTAAAGCATGTGGGGGCACGGTAACGTGGTGGTTGCACTGCTGCCTCGCAGCTAGCAGTGGGGTCCCGGGTGTTCTCTGCCTTGAGTTTACATGTTTTTCTGGTAGGTTTACTCAGCGTACTTCAGTTTCCTTTCAAAGTCATGTAGGATGTGGGGTTTTGTTATGTATTATTGACCCTGCTACTGTATGTGTATTCACCCACGATGTGCTAGCGTCCCATTCAGGATTTACTCCTGCCACGCACACGATGCTTGCTTGGATGGGCGCAACCCTGAATGGATGGCATAATTAAACATGTATAACGAAGATTTTTTTTTAAAGTTCTGAAAACTCTGAGGTCTAAGTTTATAACTAGTTTTAATTTCACAAAGACGTTTATCGTGTGGTGATTGGTTATGTGGAGAATGAAAAAGGAAGGATAGGAACTGGAGGTTTAGTACGTCAGATAGAGACAGCACACATGCAATAAAGAACGCCTGCTCAGAAGAACATCCATTGAATTCTGCGTTCGTGTCTCCAATCACCACATCACAAACCCAACATTTACACAATATTTAAATTAAACGTGTGCGATACCCATTCCTATGTCCAATTTTTTGGAGCCTCGTCACATCTGCCATAAAGTTTTCTACACTGAACATAGACCTGGGGACCCCTTAATGCAGGGAGCAGCACTACAGTCAGAGGAAGTCTGTTTAAGAAGTGCGTAGAGATTAACAACAGGGTCGGGGAACACTTAATATAAAGCATTTAATGTGCTACATTAATTTATGACGTGGTTTGAGAAAATCTAGTAAATTAAACATTCATTTTAAGATGAAGTTTAGTTTGCAACATTCTACTTACAAAATAAACTACTAGAATAAAGTGTAAATGTCGAGAATAAAGTGGAAATGTTGATAATAAAGTCAACATGTTGACTTTAATCTTGACATTTAGATTTTTTTTTTTCACTGCGTCCGTATTTTTTTTTTCACCGTGGTCCTAATACACTTCCATAGTTTTGTAGCATTTCAGCGGAACAATCCACATTGCTCAGTAATATGGCAGAAAGAAGAATTTTTTACAGCTAAATATGTCTGGTAAACCTGGGCAAACTCACACATCACATGTGAAATTAGTTATTGTGTGTTATGTTTGGGAATAGTACAGTCTACTACAATAGTACAGTCTATAGTACAATAGTCTATCAGGCTGTATGAGTTTTAATTGTTTTTTTTTCTGCTTATATTCCTGTGTACAGTATACTAAAAAAACTATGATTTGCTACAGTCAAGTAAAATTATGCAGAAAGTGTGATAGCTATTTTTTATTTTTCATTAGATAAAGACTTCAATAATTATGGATAGAGAAGAGCTTAAGAAGAAATTATGAACAGAAGAGGAGATCATTTAGTTCACCATGCTTGTTTGTCTACCTTGTCCTCCAGATACTTGTTAAAGGCAGTCAAGGTTTCCACTTCATCGCTATGATTTGGTAGTTTGTTTCAGGTTGCCACAATCGTTTGTTTGAAGAAGTGCTTCCTGGCTTGTGTTGTAAAAGCATGTAACCTAAAGAATTCTATTGGATCTTCTTTATTGATATATTTGAGAATCTGAAGACCTGCTATAATTCCTATTATACAGCAAAATCCTCTACATGAGACTTAAAAGGTTTAATTCTTTTAGCCAATATGAGCAGAGTTTAGTCTTACCTCTAAAGCACACTTACGATAAACAGGGCTCTACTATTTAGGTGAACTAGGTGGTTGCCTAGGGTGGCAAAACTTGTGGGGGCGACATTTTCTTAAATACAGACACCTGTCTTACAAATGCTCAGACCCAATACAGCTGTCCGAGTCCCATTACCCAGTTATATTACTTCAGTTTATTTTCATATACCAGCAATGTTTAGCCTTAACATCTAATGTCCTAAACGTGCTAACTATAAGTGAACTTTTAAATCCCAAGATGTCCCACATTCAGCTTCACAGAGGCTCTCTTTACACCGAATGTTCTTGTTTCTTTATTTTCTTTGGGTGCAAATTTGTAGTTTTACTTTTGTTTAAGAACGGTTTCTCTTTCAGCAAGCTTCTTCCAAAGAGTTTCCATCTTTATTTTGACATTGGGTTGATGCAGATTTTGTAAACAGACATATATCTGTTTTTACATTTCTTCCTTTATTCTGCAAGTTTAGTGAATTGCTGAATTGATGTTAGAAGGATGATTTATGTGCCTCTTATGAATCCTGACAATATGAGGAACACAATTACTTCAAGGCTGGAGTTCTGCCTAATCTCTAGACTGGCCAGTATACACTTTACAACATTGACAGCTGTTGAATTACATATTTAAAGTTATTTATTATACCTGTTTTATATTACTACAATTATTATTCTATATTAGTATTAATGTGAATGGTGAAATTAGTGAAACTTACTGAAAAACCCTCTCATACAGTAGATATGTACATGTACTCGTACTAGTCATTTGTTTGGTTTAAATATATTGGGAGTGGCAGTAAGGAACCACTTAGAGACAGCAAGAATTGTTCTGGTACCACCCCAGAAACCACCTACAGTTTACAGAAAACAGAAAGCCAAACATTGTGCACTGGCTCAAAGAAAAAGACACTGAACAGAAAATCAGTTGAAATAGAGTCCCTTGCCTTTAAATGATATCGATTGGATCTCGTGAGGGAGTATGCCTTCCATCCAACACCAAATCGCGAATAAGATGCTACCCTTCTGGGTCCATCCCCTTTTAAGGCATTCTGAATGGAAGGCACAAGGCCTGTTCTGAGCAGCACAGCTGGGGCTTGAGACCTTCATTGAGCATCTTTCTGAGCTGTGGGAAAAAAGACAATATCTTGCTGAAGCCTGGAAGATGACCCCCAATCGCACACATATGACAATACTGTATATATATAAATATTGTGAATGGGTGAAAGGAACACAAGGTTAGTCTTGAAAGGTATTGGGGTGCCAACAAGGTTGTCCCTCTTAATGGTATTGGTAGCTTTTAAATGAAACTGGAGCTTGAGGGCACAAAAGATAACAAACACAAATAGCCTTCCTGGTTTCTCAAAAATGTTATTCCTTAAGAGAGGGCCTGGCTTGTGGAGTTCCATTCTCTATTAACTCTGGGTCCAAATGACATATTGCAATTTGGGAGGTGTTGAGTTTTTTTATAGTCTTTGGACCAGATGGGGCAGGGTCAGTTGTCCTCAAGGGGGTGTTCTCAGTACTGTGGGGAAGAAAAGAGATGATACCATTAGCAACAGTGCTCCATCCTGATCCGGCAAGTTATTGCATACCTTACATGAGTCAGGAAGGTGTTCCTCTGACATGTATGCATGACAATAGATAGATAGATAGATAGATAGATAGATAGATAGATAGATAGATA
>JANRMT010062791.1:20664248-20727109 GCA_026402145.1 Polypterus bichir lapradei
ATAGATAGATAGATAGATAGATAGATAGATAGATAGATAGATAGATAGATAGATAGATAGATAGATCAGCAAATATATTAATGGAGGGTGAAATAGCCCAGAAAATGTTTCCACGCTTGCAAAGGTGCAATCAAGAAAAAAACAGCTTTGAATTTCAGATTTGTATTTTTATAATTTTAAAGAAATTTAATTAAACATATTATTATTATGTTTTCAGGACTAGAATTCTAGGGGGGAAAGTAAATCTATCATCAAGCAATTAGCCTATTTAAATGTATTATATTGTTATATTTATACAGTATATTATTATAGTTGTGTATGCACATTTTGTAAATAAAATATAGTCAGTTTTAAAATTCTAAAATATTCTGAAAGTCCTTAAAACAAATATCAACCCTTAGACTACAAAGAATATATACATTGTCGCATGCGGCTGGGGGTGGAGCCCAGCCAGGACGCCCAGGATGACCGGTGGAGGGCTTGTACCTCCTCCAGTCCGCCAGAGGAGGCCTTGCAGATAAACAGGAAAACTGGGAAGGAGAAACAATCTGTACATGAGCATTGTTTAACTGGAAGGTGTGTACATCTTTTCTTGATAAATAACAGAACTGTTATAGCGGCATGATACATGACCAATTACTCTTCAGCTTAATAAAATAATAAAACTGTTGTGTGATGAGTTACTTGCTGCCATGCACCCAAAAAGATGAGTCTTAGTCTAAGGATTTTAGGAAAACCAGCTTTATTCAACTTGAAACAGTAACAGTAAAGTTATTTATTACAGCAGGAGCTACCACTCTACTACACACAGACACATCAAATGGGCGGGGCCGAGGCCAGTTCAGTGGCCAAGTTATAGTGCTTCCTGCATCCCCCATTGGGCAACAGATGCATTGCACAAGGAGTTGGTGAGCTTGACATTGCCTCTGTGCCACTGAAAACCTGTGAGGTATTGCAGACCTGCAGGAGGCGTTCAACCTGCGGTTTCCTCAGCGAGGGGAAAACAGCCCTCACATTTCGGCATGTCACCCCATCAGCGTTGACGTGCACAGCTCCAGGATGGTACTGAACATCAAAGTAAATGGCTGTAGACTAATAAACTACCGAGTGAGCCAGGCATTCACTTCCTTCTGTCTGTAGAGCCACTGGTGCAGGACGTGATCAGTCAGACCTGGGTAAACCACCGCCCCCACAATTAGTATTAGAGGTCCTCCACTACCCACTTAATTGCTAAACATTCCTTCTCTATGGTTGAGTAATTGTGCTCCCTAGGAAGCAGTTTCCTGCTAAGAAACATGATGGGGTGTTTCCCCCCGTCAAAACATTGAGAAAGGACCACTCCTAAACCGAAAGTACTTGTATCCATCTGCAGAACAAATTCCTTTGAAAAGTCCAGATTCTGCAGAACTGAGAATGAAGGTAAAGCTGAGAAGGCTCTGTCAAAGGCATTGGTCCAGACAATAATATGGTTCTTTCTACCCTTTGTCAAGTCAGTGAAAGGGGTGACAGAATGAATAAATGAATCACCTGTAGTACCCCATGACCCTGAGGTAGGCAAGAACCTGCATCTACATTTTGGAACGTGGATACAGATGCACCTCTCCCACCTTGTCCATCTGAGGCTTGAGCAGACCCTTCCCCATGGAATACCCCAAATAATGGGGTTCCAACAGGCCCAACCTGCACTTCTTAGGGTTAGCCGACAACCCCACCAGCCTCAAATTGTCACGCACCGCCTGCAGGTGGTTGAGGTAAGATCTCTAGTCGTTACTGAATATTACCACATACTCGAGGTATGCTCCTGCATACCGTATGTGGAATGGGGACACAGGATCTAGTCCATCATCTGTTGAAAAGTCAAAAGAAAGGGAGCCTGATGAACTCGAACAACCCTTCTAGGGAGGCGAATGTGGTTTTCTCACAACTGGACTTCTCCAGGGGCACCTGACAGTACCCTTTCATGAGATCTGTGGTGGAGAAATACAAGGCTTGCCTGAGTTTCTCCAACAAGTCATCTATACGCGGCATCAAACTTGGAAATCTTGTTCAAGTACTGGAAATCTATACAAAACCAGAACAATTGGGCTCCACCACTCGCTTTTGCTTTCGTGGATAATCCCCAACTTGAGCATTTGTTTCACTTCCTTGTGTATCACCTTCTTCGTTGCCTCTGGCAGGCAACATGGGGGCACATGTACAGTAAGACCAGATGAAGTTACGATCTTGTGTTCTTCAACATCTGTCAGGCCAGGCAGGGTCGAAAAGACTTTAGAGTTCCTTCTGATTAGCGGCAGTAACTCTCCCTTCCGGGCAGTCATCAAGTCATCGGCAACAGAGACTTTATTATGAGCGACTGCTGCTAACGTGACCAGGGCTTCGTGCGGGTTGTGCCACTCTTTCAACAGATTAATATGCAAAACCTGCATGGGCTTCTGCTGACCGGGAATTGTAACTTTATAATTCTCTGGACTAATGTGCTCTTCTACTACAGCTGGGCTGAGCCATTTCACCTGAAAGTTACCTGGGTCCAAAGGGATCAACACCAGCACCCGATCCCCCTTCTTAAACTTGCAGTGCTTGCTTTTCTTGTCATATTACGTTTTTGAGCATCCTGTTTGCGCTGCATGTGTTCCACAGCAATAGAGGACAATTTCGAGATCTGTTATTAGACCAAAACGACTTGATCGATAAAGTTCCCGCACACGAGGTGCCTCGCAAAAAATGTCTAACACCACGCGTGGTCGCCAGCCGAACAGCAGTTGGAATGGATTCTACTCAGTGGATGCTTGGGGGAACTCCCGAACAGCAAACAGGTGAAAAGGCAACACACTATCCCAGGAGATCGGGTTATCATGGGCTACCTGCCGTATCATCTGTTTCAATGTTTTATTAAACCGCTCAGTCAGGCCAATTGTCTGAGTATCATAAACAGTGGTGCTCAATTGTTTAATTACAAGGCTCTCACAAAGCTGCTTCATGACATGAAAGATAAAGGGTGTACCCTGGTCAGTTAAAATCTTGCATGGAATACTAATATGTGTGAACATTACCCAGAGAGCTTCACTGACAGTAGAGTGGCCACGTCTAGGTACCTTGTTGCATACTCAATCAACACAAACATATACTGAAAACCATTTTTACTCTTGGTGAGTGGGTCCACAATATCTAACCCAATCTTCTTAAAGGGAACGTACAAAATGGGCATCAGTAACAGGGGAGCCCTAGCAGGTCTATGAACGGAAACAACCTGACAGATGGGGCACACCCTGCAAAACTGCTCTACATCCTGGCCCATATTCAGCAAATAAAAGCATTTTAAATGTGTTCCCTTGACTCCTCCATGCCAAGATGACCCCTCCAAAACATGGTTGTGAGTCATTTTTAAAATTGCGGGGCGCAGTGAACCTGCGGTTGCCTCAGTGACAGACAAACAGCCCATGACAGACTCGTCAATCACGTTTCGGCATGTCGTCCCATTGGTGGGGGTGTCTCAAAAGAGTTACAAAATCTCACAGTTGTTTATCAAATGTTGTGCAGTGAACCTGTCACTCCCTCCGGATGCTGACTGTGGCTCTTCATGATCCTTCTGTGGCATGCAGTTTATAAGTGGCTGCTAGGGGGATGAGAAACACTGGTTTCTGTAAATCTATCAACTCTCAAGTTTTCATCTGACGTGTTATGTGTGTTTGGATTTCAGTTTTACCCTTTAATTACCTTTCATTTTCTTTGTTTTGTTCGCTTTGTGTGTTCATGTTTCTTCTGTGTGTGGCGTTTCCTCCCCAGGACAATCGAAGCAGCAAAATGGCAGGACTGAAGTGTTTTATCTTGTTATCCTCTAATCTGTTCAGAAAACAGTTATAAGGACTGCGTCAACACATGTTTCAGTAGACTCATTCATTTATTCCTTCATGTGTTTTTCTTTCTCTCATTATAAGTTGTGTTTGTGTGCTTTTGCAAACAGCATACATATATTATTTTGTTTTGATTAATATATCCTTTTGATTACCAGCAGTTGTTTTGTCTCTCAGTGGGAAGGGAGTACAGGCTGGGGGAGGCTGAAGGCGCTTTTTTTTTAAATAATGATGCACACATTAATATTGCAAAGCTCCCCGAATTTGCTAGCATCGTGCATTTGCGCATACTTTTGTGCATATTCTGGTTGTCAGTAATGTTCATGTGAATTTATGTTCTCCGGAAAAGCCGTTATATCATCTCCTGTCCCATCCTCATACTGCAGACCCTCAGGGAGATAATGTTTCTTTATTGCGTACAGTGACCATGACATCACTTAGCTGTGCTGATATATCACAATGACTGAAATGCCATCAACATCTGTAAAAATTAATGGAAATCTTATCCCTGTGCTTTGTGACTGTTTCACTGAAAAATATTCTTTACTCTGACAATCTTTACAATGAAAATATGCATGAGAAAAGTACAATATAAGCAAGCTTCTGGCCAATTCTTACTTAATGTATAATTAAACATAAAGACAGCCAGAATACTAATATACAGTAGAGTGCTAAATTTTGATATGTGAATGTAATTGAAATATCAGAGAGATGCTAAGGTACTGTAAGCAAATGGAACTTTTCATGTGTCACAGTGATTTACATCACATACAGAAGCAATAAAAGTGTTTCCTTTCACAGTACCTATCTGGTCTAATAGCTTGTCTATACCCGTCTAATCTTGGTGGGGATGTGATTTATTGTAGTCATTAGTAAGCCTGAGCAGCAAACCACTCCGCTCCTCAATGAGCAACCTTGGTAAAAGCTGGTTATCCATATTATGATAAGCTGTGTCTCTGAGCACGTTTCTGAACTAAGGTACTCCAATGAATGCCAAGTATGGAAATGATTATTTTAAATACAAAATGACAGATTGCAAAATGAACCACCTGTTCAGTGGCAATGCATCTCCATTCTAATGTATAAGAATCCAAGAATGCAGTGTGTATTTTATTGTATAGTACAGCTATCTGAAGTATCTAATTGCTGCCAAGATGTATATTTATTGCAATGTAATAGAATTCGATCAGAGAGTGCTACCTCACAGCTCTATTCAATCCCAGCCGATCAAGATAAGCGTGGAATTTGAATGTCCTCCCTGCATCAGAGTGAGTTTTCTTTGAGTCCTCAAACATCCTTCCAATCCAAACACATTCAGGATAGGTTGGTTGACAACTTTAAATTGGTCTTATACTGTATGTGTGAGTCTGGGTGTGTATGTACACCTTGTAATGGACTGGTACCCCATCGAGGGTTACTTTCAGCTTTGCACACAGAGAACTGCCAGGATAGGCTTTCAGTTTTGCTGTATTGGAATAAAATGGATGGAAGGATGGATATTTTATAAATTACTGTATAGTAATATGCAGAGGTGGGCATCAAGTTTAAAGCAATGGCGATATTTCATTAAATATTACCCTGACCGTTCACCTTCATTAGGAAATGCACCTGATCAACAAATCCATACTGGCAAATGCCCCAAGAACTGGCTCCAGAGGCTGGCCATAGTCTCTCAAGACAAGACCAAGTGCTCAAACTTTTTAATGCAAATGCCGAGTCAAGTGTCAGGAAAAAGGTGATCAATCTCAGAACAAGAATTTCTAAAGTTAAGTTACACAGCAAAGAAACTGAGTCTTAAGGATGGCAAGTCATTGTGAAGAGGTTTGATTCATAGTCTGAAAGACAATAACCTAACATAACATTTTTAAAACATGATCCATCCAATTCATGGATGCAGGTGGCTGAAGCCTATCCTGGCAGTACTGGGCATAAAGTAGAAAATAACTCTGGAAAGGATACTAGTCCATCACAGGGACCCACTGTTGAAAGAACCCACCAGGGGAAACTTAGAGATGGCAATTAACTAAAACCTGCACGTCTTTGGGAATGTGAGAGGAAACCTTGCAAATTCAAGACGTGCAAGAACCAGTGCAGGATTCATACCTAGGATACAAGATTTGTAAAGCAGCATCACTAACCACTGTATACCTCTCCATGACAAGTGATTGATATATACAACTTAAATCTTTAGCTTCTTTCTGCGTGGCACTATAAAGAGGATTGCTGTATGATTAGTGACACCCATAAGGGATGTTATATGGTAAATTATCCAGATCAGGAAACTGAATACACAGAGCCAATGTATGGCTTCTTGTTGGGACAGTATGTTCACTTAGCTTGCAGGAGTGGCAGAATATCTCCGCCGTTGCTCTGGTTGTGGTCCTTGCTGTGCTGCATGAGAAATGTAGTTCAAACAAGCAGCCTTGTTACACAACCAGAAGCAGCTGGGCAGAGTTCCTCAGAAACAGTCTCACTGATTACATGGGACTAGTGCACTGCCACAACTCTCAGTTCTGGATTTTCACAGGAGTGTCTCATCCCCAGGTAGGGAGTTCAGAGTCAGGAGCATAAAGAAGGCAAGAACTCACCTGGAAGAGAGGAGAACGAGGAGGTTATAACTAGAAGAGGAATGACATCTATATTGTAGAAAACCCACTAGCACAGTAAAGGTAGCTTTGTTTACCTGTGACCTGTCTGTTCAGTTATGTTCTGGGTCAGGGCTGTGCTAGGCAATGTATATCAAAATGCATAAAGGTGGTCAAAACACGGGTATAGCTGGTCAAAGCAGAAGTAAAGGCATAACACAAAAGTCAAATAAAGCCAAAAAATAACACTTCACAAAAACATCTGAAACACTAGTGTCACAAGAATGGCAACAAGACATCATAAAGGTTTGGGGCAGCCACTCGTATAATATTCCTTGGCTGCAAAAAAGTATTTTTAAAGTTAGCAAGTTGTTCACACAACTGAGTCCAAAACAGAACTGTTGTAGATAGACAAAATGGCGGCTTTAAAGGCCAGTGTAGGAAGTGATGTCATAGGGCCGGAAGTGGAAGTGACGTCATCAAAGGTGGTGCCAGAAGTGATGTCATCAGAGGTGGTGCATGAACCGGAAGTGCCGGTGACCTGTGGGATTTCCCAAGAATGGTCTGTAAGGGATCGAGAAAGACAGTTAGTGTACCCCGCTGCCTCCTGTTCGAACATGAAATTGCCAATATTAAGGCTCTTCAGTTGACTCCTACTCGCACGTGTGTGACACTAAGCAATATTAACCAGTGGTCATGACTTGAGGCACATAGCCAGGGTAGGAACAGAGGCCAGTCTGTACCCCATAAATCAATTGTTCTGTATTTGGCATCATCACAACTGACAACTTGCACAGTGTTTACCTGGAATGTTTCTCAGGACACCACATATGGCAGTTGGGCATTTGGTGCTTGTATCACAAGTTATATTTGATATTAACCGTCTTGTGATTTTTCTAAAACAATTGCTTCTTAACTCTGGTTTGAAATAATTTCTTGCTCAAATGTGACTTTCAGTTTTTTCAAATTAAATCACAAGTATCAGAGTGCAGCTGACATCTTGGGGGTATTCTTGATCCAGCCACGTTTCTCACCTTGGAAGTCCAATATAGTTAAGGAAGCTGAAAAAGCAGAACTTAATCCAGTCTGTCTCATGGATCTCCCACTTGTTCACATGATTAATCAGTCTAATACTCAAGAATTTGGAATATGGGAGGACACTAGAAACAATTCAGACAGAGAGAATGTGAAAAGTCCATAAAGTCATTAACCAGGCTGGGAATTTAACTTAGGTACAAAGAGCAGTGGGATAACAGCATGAACTGCTAAACTACCATATTTAGCCATTTCATTATATCAATGTAAATAAACAATAAGTGGTGTTAAGTGACGTGACAATAAAAGTTAGAGGTAGCTAACACCAACATCCCTGCTACGTAAATGGAACTTTCCTAAGGATAAATGGCTCATGCATTTGGGTGCGCTCACAGTCCAGTAATGGCCACCGTGAGGTGAGGCTTGTCTTTTGTTTTAACATAGTGTATAGTCTATATTATTACTATCATTTGAATAAACAGGAGTATTCTGCAAAAATTAGTTGTGGCCTCTGTCTTACCTGCAATCAAACCACAGAGGACCACTTGAGACAGAGGTTACACTTTCACTTGTTAATGCAGATTAGTACATTTTTTATGTTCCATACAATGACTGTCATTTTGCATAGAAACTGTATCTCATCAAACATTTGATTGCATGATTTAAATTTAATTAAGTTAATAAATATAGAGCCATTAACTATGCAATCCACTTTGAATGTCCTCCATTGACTTAATTATTTCCTCTTTTTGCTCTGCCAGTTTGATTGCTTCTCCCCATTCATGAAGTAATTAAAGTTTGCTCTCGTAACTCCTTGGAATTGAGAAGAATCAAGTTTAGCCACTGATAGTTACAAGATGTGTTAATTTATACAAATTTACAAGTGTCATTCTGACTTTTGGTTGGCACAGTATTAGCGCCGCTGCCTTACAGTAAGGAGATCAGGGTTTGAGTCCTCCATGCATGGAGTTTGCATGTTCTCCCTGTGTCTGTGTGGGTTTCCTTCCACTGTCCAAAGACACGCAGGATGACTTTGCTAAATTGGCCATTTGGTGTATTGCTCTGTGTGTGTGTGTGTGTATTCTGTTTTGTGTATTTTATTATGTGTGATAGACTGGCACCCTGTCCAGGGTTTGTTCCTGCCTTACACCCTACGCTAGCTGGGACAGGATCCAGCTTACCCATGATCCTTGTCCAGATTAAATGGATTTGTAAATCACATGACTCTGACATTTCAGAATGTTTGTATTTGTTCATTTCTACAGCTACATCTAATATTGCAGTTTTATACATGGTTAACTGTGGCACAAAGGGTGTTATTTTATATGTTCGAGGTTCCATTCAAAACAGAATTTCTGATAGAAGCATCTTGAAAGGTAAAGTGCTACAATGTACTGATAACAATAAAAAATACTTCTACATGCAAATATATATATATATATATTTGGAATACTTGGCTGCTGTGTCTTTATGTGTTAATTTGGCTGTACTAGCAAAATGCACTTATTTTTGTGTTTCATCTAGGGATCAAAACAGAAAATGTATTATTTCAGCATAATTAAAAATAAGCAGAACTATTAGACAATCAGTGTGTTGTCTTAAGTGTGTTCAAAGATGTTGGGTCAGGATGACACATTTGATTTGGACCTCAGGAACAGGTCATAAGGTGTGATGCACCATCTCTTCAGTGAACACACAGCATTTGAGGATTGCTCTGACAGCCTTAAAGGTGAGGCCCTCAGCATTGTAAGTGACCCAAGAGGTGACTACATGGTGTGATGCAAATCAAGGACAGAGGAAACAAGAGTGAAGAAAAGGGACAATATGGGAGGCAGAGCAGAACACAAGGGCCAATTCACTTTGCTGGAATTGTGAGAGCAATGCAATCAATGAATCTTCCCACAATGCATTCATCATGTTTCTTTCAATGATATTTAGTTCCTCCATATCTTAAAAGGCCTCCGAGGGTTTTTTTTTTTTTTTTACCACAATGTTTCCTACCCTATCATTCAAATAGATACATTAATTCATTTTAAAATGGTGTGTATTGTCTTGTACAAAACTGTTTATCTCAGAATTAAGTGTGACAGTGTGGATTGCCATGCTCCCTTGAACCCAGGAGCACTGAGAGTTATGTACCGAGATGAAGTAGAGCAATGAGGATATAAATGGGCAAGAGTATGGTGCAAATGTGCAATAGTGCTGCTATTTTTAAAACAATAGTCAAAGGTCTTCTTCATAATAAATAAAGTCAAGAAATAATCCACAAATAAATGAATCATTCAGGAGCATGTCTATGAAGATTCCCTCTGTTTATCCAGCCACCAATGGAACATACTCACACACACAGATAAGTAAACAGTGACAACATCACTTTACTCACCTTCTTCCCAATAAGTACAGCAAGCTATGAATTGCTCACCCAGTTTACTGCATCCTCACACCACATCTCCAATGGCCACTCTTACTGCAGTTCATCTCTCAGTGAAACGCAACTGTCTTCACTGCTCTGCTTAAGTAGCCCTGATGCCCTTCACCACAAACTCATCTCTCTCTGCTACGTTCAGTCGGTACACAAAGATTGTTCTAGTTCAGCCATCTCTCCTACTCCTTTGCTTATGTCACAGGTTCAATGCTTTATTCATCCCTGGGAACTTCTTGCTGATGGAGATCTTTCAGACGTGCCTTACATTCTCTTGCACTCCCCACAATCTCCTGTAACTGTTCTTGCAAAATTGACATCCTCAACTAACCAAAGTCAAATTAATTTCTTTCCCCTTTACTTCCACACTCAGGCTCCCATTACACCTCTGTGGGCAGTGTGTCCTAATTACAACCTGCAGAGAGTCAATGAGCAAACTGGATCCAACCCCGTCTTTACATGCAAGTGTGATCAGCCCCAATCCCCACATTACGCATCCAAGGGTCACATGAATGTACGTGCCCATGGAACCTGAGCTGCACCTTTTTTATTTAAAACTTGCACGTCTCTCATCACATGAAGTCTCTGTCTCTTAGAATTCAGTGTAAAGTTCAGATAAAGCAGGAAAGATTAGGTGTCAGCCAATATAATAAGAACTGAATCAGCTCACTTGAGAGCATTCATTATATACAGTATATGCTATAAAATTTTGGATTGGTGGCATCTAATTCTATGTCATATGTTTTGGGTAAGCTCCCCACTTAAAACATTCTGGATCATAATCCTTGTCAAACATTTAGATCCAAACCCATTCCAATTCTCTAACTGCAATATAACTTCAGATTAGATAATATTATGCAATAAAAAATTGATTGGGATATCCAACAATACGCTGTCCAAAGGTTCATTTTGCTTTAGTGGAAGAATCCTAACCTACCTCTTATAAGTGAATGTGAAAGCAATGTCTTATAGTATCTTAAACTGCAAAAACTGAAAAAGAACTTTTTAAGAACCAATTCAAGACTTGTGTCAGGTTTTGGAAAAAAATTCTTTACTGCTATTCTGAAATAAGCTTTCTAAATATCTGCTAAAACATTCCTGTTACCTTTATACATTAGAATAGACTCTCCCCATCACATAGCTCTCTTATTCGAGAAGGGGAAGTTCATTTTGATTAGTTTTTTCTTTATTAGAATGATGACATTATTACTGTATGCATTGCATCTTTGACTTATTTAGTCTATTGGTGATGGACATCCAGCATGCCAGGAACCCTCTGAGACCAGACATCATTCTGGAGCAGGATATGGAAGTAGTGCAAAGCTACAGGTACCTGGGAGTTCACATAAACAACACACTGGACTGGTCTGACTACACAGTGGCACCATACAGGAAGGGTCAAGAGCAAACTACTTGATAAGGAGACACAGCTCTTTGAATGTATGCAGCAAGTTGCGGGAAATGTTCTATTAGTCCATAGTAATCAGTGCATTGTTCTACGCCGCATCCTCCTGGGGAAGCAACCTGAGCACAAAAGATGCACAATGCCACAACAAATTTATCTGGAAAGCCTGCTCTATCACAGGGTGAACCCTGAACACACTGGAAGATGTTGTGGAGAAAAGGGTGGTGACAAAATTAGATGTCATCATGAAAAATCCCCTCCATCCACTCTCTTGGAGCACTTTTAGCCACAAGCTCACTGCACCATGGTGTGCCAAGAAGCGTTTCTGGAGTACTTTTCTGGCTGCTGCTATTAGGCAATTTAATGCTTTTTTTCTGACATACAGTACTCATTTTGAAATTTCTGCACAATATAGGGCCTGGCTAAAAAGTAAGTTTACAGTAGTTTATATGTCTGTAGTACTAGGGTGTTGTACCGTTTTAGCCATTATGAATGTATTGAGAAGTCAAGCAAAATGACACCTTTTATTGGCTAACTGAAAAGATTACAATATGCTAGCTTTCGAGGCAACTCTGGCCCCTTCTTCAACTTGCCTGAAGAAGGGGTTTGAGTTGCCACGAAAGCTTGCAATTTGTATTCTTTTTAGCTAGCCAATAAAAGTAGTTTGTATGGAAAAAGACATGCAAGTTATGATTATCGCAACAGCTTTATTAACACAAAAGAATGTCACAATGGCACAGTGCTCTAAGGGTACAATCTTGTAAATCCTCAGATTACCTAAAAAATAAATATACAGTATTTCATGTACTCACAACTGAAAACCTACTTTTGTCCACCATCCAAATTAACTTATCAATTGATTGACGGATTGACTAATTCGTTGACTGTATTATTTGTCCTGTGAGTCTATATCCTTGTTTTTAATATTTCTGGTGCTGTACATATGTGAATTTCCCCTTAGGATTAATAAAGTTTATCTAATCCATCCATCTATCTATTATCCAACCCGCTATATCCTAACTACATGGTCACGGGGGTCTACTGGAGCCAATCCCAGCCAACATAGGGCGCAAGGCAGGAAACAAACCCCGGGCAGGGTGCCAGCCCATCCCAGGTTTATCTAATCTAATCTAATCTAATCTAATCTAATCTAATCTAATCTAATCTATCTCTTAATAATCATAAAATATATATATTTTAAAAGAACATAGTACAATAAATAGAGGTTTACCATTTATAAAGTGTATCTCTCAAACTGGCAAAAGTACACAAAGTACACTAAATTGGGTTATTTTGAATGATTTTTCCTTTGTGGTTGATGATATGCAGAGGCGGGTGTCTTGGTCAGGAAGGAGGTTGTTTCTTAACTGGATGGGAAGCCAGCCCTATGCCACTCCAAGAAACAGAGCAAAGAAAACTCTTCCTTGCCCAGAATATAGGCAGAGGATGTCAGTGCCAGGAGGAATACACAGGCGAACATTGTAGTACATTGCCTACCCCAGAACGTTAGATTACATCTTACCTGAATTTCAGCAGTGCTCTGTAATCGGGGAAAGCTGCAATCTAATGTTCTGGGGGGAGGCAATGTATCAAATCCATTGTTCTCCCCAGTCCTTCCATTATACAGGCCTCCCAGCTTGGTATTGTTCCTGGATCTAACCCAGCCAGGATGTCTGGGATGGCACTGACATCCTCTGCCTCTATTCTGGGCAAGGAAGAGTTTTCTTTGCTCTGTTTCTTGTAGTGGTATAGGACTGGCTTCCCATCCATTTAAGGGATCATCCTTCTTCCTGGCAAGGACGTTCACCTCTGAATATCATCCATCATACCATTTATAACTAAAGTGCAATATTGGCATTAGATTAGGGCTGTTTAAGACACTTTTCTACATATTGATCACATGCAAAGTGTTGTCAGTCCATTTCATGCATTACATTGTGGGATTGAGGTTGGAGATCTTGTCATACTTTTTTATTTCTGTAAACCCTAATTCTTCAGAGTAATCTTCAAGCCGTTAAATTTAATAGACAATAGACAATTAGCTGAAACATTCTAAAGCATTAAAGGCACATGGTGTACTTAGTGCACCATTAGAAAATTCTTCCTCTGTACTGAGGTGAAAGGCTTAATTTTATACAACCTCAAGTACAAATAGAAACTTACATTGCGAAATAAATGTTTTGACATTTACTTTCCCTGACCTCAGCTGACCTGCTCAATTCTGTCTGAGCCATTTGCAGCTGCGGTTTCCTGATTACTTTGCTTTTTAACCCCTCTAATCACATACAAAGAATTTCTGTTCTTATCAGACAATCAATTCTACAAATTCCATGTTTCAAAATTGGCATTACATTTGAAATAACACTTTTTTTCTAAGTAGGAAGTGTCATCACCTAACAGTTCCAACTCTGTATTTTTACAGTCAAGCTTCTGTTCTGTTGCTCCATTCAGTACTAACAGAGCTACTATGATTGAAGGTCACATCAGAGGTAGATTTTAAAACATCTGGCAAGAAATGCAATTTTTTCTTAACGTGCCCCAAAAGTTGGATTGAATGCAGGTTGTGTGGCATAATGTCTGTGGCATCGAACTTTAAATCATAATCATGCGAATTTAATGCTCACATTCATCTCACAGTGAGTGCAAGTCACATTATTGCAGTAAATAATGCAAAGTAGAATCAAGATGTAATCTTAAAGATGTTCGCTAAAGAATGATGCCAAATATGCATATGAATTGAACAATTATGTGTTTGTGGGTGTTACATTACTTTAAAATATTTGGCATTTATTTGAAAATATTAGCTCCCACTTACTATTTAGCCAAAAAAGTGAATTAAGGATCATCTACCCTCTGGATACCCATGAAAGCACAAGGTCAAACCTGCTTTGGAAAAAATGGTGAATATCCATGAATGACTTGTTCAAAGTAATGACCTGAACTCCACTGAGAATATTTTAGCACAATTAGAATTTAGCGGTCCTTGCCGTCTAAGCACAACTGCTCCCATGACCTTGAATTGGATTAAGTGCTTTTGAGAATGCTATTGCTATAGTAATATCCAAACATCTCCTCAGGCCTGGAGTGAAACTACTAAGAAGAAGGAGTGAAATTGGCCAGTGTGCAGACAGCTATTGTTGTAACAAAATGTGTCTGGTCCAATTATTTATGTAAAGGATCTGGATAACTGCAGCCAGATTTTCAGCCTATCTATTTTTGAATCCATTTTATCAAATTCAGAGTATTGAGAATCTGGAGTCAATCCTAGCGGCATTGAGGATATAGCAGAAACCAACCCTGGACTGGGCACCATTCCATTGTAGTGTACATTCATACTGGATCAGGTTAGAGTCAGTAGAACAGTGCAGAATTAAAGATATCATTTCATTAAGCAAAACTGGAACATTCCAGGGTGTTTTCCAGGTCGTAAGTATTTATGAAACACACTTTAACAATGTAGGACCAGGACTTCTGAAAGCACTTCTTAAATGTTGCACAAAGGTTTACACTGGAAAGTGGAATTCCTGGCCTGGTCACTTTCAGCTGCTGCTGGTAGTCCTGTTAACTCACATCCCCAAAGCAATGGTCTGTTTGATTTATGGCTCTACTAATACTATTGTCTTGTTCCAGCATTAAAGGTGTGCCCTGAGTTTGACTGGCAAACACCAAGGAGTACATCTGCTTTGCACCCAATGCTGTCAAGAAAGGTTAACGTTCACCAGGTCTTTGTAATAAACCTGGAAAATGGATGCTTGGGTAATTGTGCTATTCATTATGATGGGTTTCTGCATCATATCATTTGCTTTGATATTCAATACACAGGGTGAAAATTGAGCAGTGCTAACACCTCAAGATTCCAGGGTTTGAATCCCGCATCTAGATGAATGCTAAGCAAAGAGAAAGACTTGGTGCGGAAGCAATAGGTGATGTGCTGACAAGAAACACCCTAATGTGGTTTGGGCATGGGGAGTAAAAGGAAGAGGATGAATGGGTGAAGAGGTGCACTAAGAAGGAAGCAGATGGGATTGGGCCAAGAATTACACATTTAGAGGTTGTTCTTGTTGTTGGATGATATGAAAAGAATGATTCCCAGCCAAAAGATATAGGGGGGGCAACCAGCTAACCTGGGTAAACCAAGAAAATGGCTATTCAACTGGTGATAATGACGATGAATGATGATAATATAGAAAGTGTGGAATTCATGTCCATGTAGAGTTTTCCTTCTACATTCTCAAAGGCATAAAGGATGGATTAACTGGCAGATCTAAACTGGTCTCTGTGTGAGGGCCAGCATTAAAGAGTCCCGTGGTGGAGTGGTACCCTGTCCGTGGAGGTGTTGACTTCAGTGCTGCTGAAATCATTGCTGGTCCTTGCCAGACCTGGATTGGAACAAGCTGGTTTAGCACACACATAACAGGCCATTAGATATGACCTATAGATTGGTGGAAAGACATGAGAGCAAATCAATTTTTTGTAGGTCAAATTAAAGTTAATATCGTATGGCTAAACTGTGACAATACAAAATACCTAAATTCGTTTGGTGGAATTTCAGGCTGATCTTATGATATGTTAAAAGCTGACAGAAAGCTCTTAAATATGGAAAGGGAAATACTGTTATCTGTCCTTATTTATAGTTGGAGATTAATTAAACCATGTGGGATGTGGGCTGACCTGAACTAAAGCCTATATTTGGAGAGAGCTGACCCAGTCAATACGCTATTTACAGCATAAATATCAGTCAATGTTTATTTTATATACAGCTTACTACACCACACACTGTCACAAAGTGCTTTCCAGCACAAATGGCAGTACAATAAACCACAAAGGAAAAGGATAAAATGAATCCTTCAATTATTCTTCAAAAAATTAAATGTTTATTGCACAACCAGAAGTGGTACACTGGAGGCTTGCTGTCTTTAAATATTAAAACATCCCCTTAATCAAATTCATAGCTGCTAGAGTGATGGAGGACATTGCTGGACAGACCATGAGTCTATTACAAGGCCCACACTAAGACTACTTGGTATTTCCAAACAGCACACAATTGTCAGGGATGTGGAAAGAAAAACCCAAGTATCTGAAGAAAAAACTCACCAAGACATGGCGTCATCTGCATTCTCCACACAGATCATGACCAGGCATGGGGTACAAAGCATACTGGATACGTGAGGTACTGTACTGTCATGCCACTCAATATACTGTAAAGATCTTGTTGTAGAAAATAATTGAAATCCCTACCCCTGTTTTTCTTACATCAGCCTTCTGCTTCTTCATCTTTCATTCTAGCACATTCTGGAGTGTTCTTTGCCTTTGATCTCCACTCACCCCCATTTGTACTGACCTTTTCCTTCTGTTGCAGCTGTTGCTATGGCCTTCTGCTAAAACAATCATCAGAACGGCTGTTAGTCCCATTCTTTTATTTCTGAAGTTAAGATTAAGCAGGGATTACGCTATTGCAAGTGTGTGACATTAAATATACACCCTGGATTTCAAATACATTTAACTATTGCACACATTTTGTATATCTTTATTAAGCTTCAGAGAATGGGTATAATGTGCTGAATATATAAATGAGCTACTTAAGCAGACTTCTTCATAAATTTCATATATTCTTTTCTTTAATTGTATACAGGCTTGTCTGTTCTTGCCACATTCAGGGTAGCAGTCTATCAAAGGGCACGCACACACACTTACTTAGGGTCACCAACAAGTTTACCTGCTGTGGGACAAAAATTGCACCGGAGTATAGTAAGAGCATCCATAGCCATCTGCCAACATTGCTTTCAAGCCAATGCAGATTAATTGGCAAACCACGATTCAAAATATTATGAGCTGGCCTACTAATAAATTTCTGGCTTACAACATTGCCCTAATTATTTCAGTAATTAATCAGTTATTTAGTACAAAGGCTGTTTTTACTTTTAGTTTAATTGTAATTTGCTTTTTGGTGTGTCATGACTTTAGTGTTTTGAACCCTTCTGGGTAATTTGTTATATATACTGCACATAAAATTTACCTTAGGCTTTGTTTTCATATTGTGGAAGGAAATATTTTATAGTTATGTTTGTGGCATAATTGCTGTTATGATTTATGATTAATTTTCTGGAGTGTTTATAGACATCATTTATACTGTATATTTTCAAGGGAGTTTTGTGATATAGAATTGATTTTTGATGTTTTTCTTCCTCTTGATTAAATGTTCATTTTTATTTTCATTCTTTTGTGACACCAGTTTGCTTTTAAATAGGTGCCACCATTTTCTGATTTCACTACTTCCTTTGTTATGGCAATTCTCCTATGATCCACTAGGACAGCCTGAGAGGTCACGTCATAATGTGTGACGGTATTTTAATCACCACGTATGAACCGACCTTATCTGAATTTGGATCATTTAAAACTTTTTTTCATGCTATTAATTTTCTTTCTGTTCTTACTGGGTTATTGATCGCCTGCTTCATGTTTTTTTTAACTTTGGTTAATGATCAGAACTGACAAAACATCGGTAAGACTTTGTAGTGTTTTGAATCTGGCATGTTATTTTGACCATGTCTCTATCTCCCGGTCCTTTTCATAAAATTCCTTTCTATCTCGCTGAGACAGAACAACTGACCAGCCATTTTGTGTTGCACCTTGGGTTGTGGTCGCTGCCATTTTCTGTTGTATCGTAGCAGTCACAGTGGTTGCTAGTAAAAGTGCAGCATTGCTGTCACATTATTCTGCACAACAAAATAATTGAACTAGATTTGCATGAACAAGCAGCAGCTGGAGCAGAGATGCCCAGACTTTCCTCTCTCCGGCCACTTCTTCTAGCTCTTCCGGGGGAATCCCAAGGCGTTCCCAGGCCAGCCGGGAGACATAGTCCCTCCAGCATGTCCTGGGTCTTCCCTGGGGCCTCCTCCCGATTGGACGTGCCCGGAACACCTCACCAGGGAGGCGTCCAGGAGGCATCCTGATCAGATGCCCAAGCCACTTCGTCTGACTCCTCTCGATGCGGAGGAGCAGCGGCTCTACTCTGAGCCCCTCCCGGATGACTGAGCTTCTCACCCTATCTTTAAGGGAAAGCCCAGACACCCTGCAGAGGAAACTCATTTCAGCTGTTTGTATTCGCGATCTCGTTCTTTCGGTCACTACCCATAGCTCATGACCATAGGTGAGGGTAGGACCGTAGATCGACTGGTAAATTGAGAGCTTTGCCTTATGGCTCAGCTCCTTTTTCACCATGACAGACCGATGCTGAGCCCGCATCACTGCGGACACGCACCGATCTGCCTGTCGATCTCACGCTCCATTCTTCTCTCACTCGTGAACAAGACCCCGAGATACTTGAACTCCTCCACTTGGGGCAGGATCTCGCTCTTAACCCTGAGAGGGCATTCCACCCTTTTCCGGCTGAGGACCATGGTCTAGGATTTGGAGGTGCTGATTCCCATCCCAGCCGCTTCACACTCAGCTGCGAACCGACTTGGAGCCTGTTCATTTGGGTTTACCCCGGTGGAGGAGAGGGTAGCCTCCCTCCACCTCGGGTGGGGGGACGGGTCCTAACTGTTGTTTGTGCATATGCGCCAAACGGCAGTTTGGAGTACCCACCCTTTTTGGAGTCCCTGGAGGGGGTGCTAGAGGGCATACCTTCTGGGAATCCCTCGTACTGCTGGGAGACTTCAATGCTCACGTGGGCAATGACAGTGAGACCTGGAAGGGCGTGATTGGGAGGAATGGCCCCCCCGATCTGAACCCGAGCAGTGTTTTGTTATTGGACTTCTGTGCTTGTCACGGATTGTCCATAACGAAAACCACGTTCAAGCATAGGGGTGTTCATATGTGCACTTGGCATTAGGACACCCTAGGCCTCAGTTTGATGATCGACTTTGTGGTCATGTCGTCAGACTTGCGGCCACATGTCTTGGACACTCGAGTGAAGAGAGGGGCAGAGCTGTCAACTGATCACCACCTGGTGGTGAGTTGGCTTCGATGGAGGAGGAGGATGCCGGTCAGGCCTGATAGGCCCAAACGTGTTGTGAGGGTCTGCTGGGAACGTCTGGCAGAGTCCTCAGTCAGAAGTAGCTTCAACTCTCACCTCCGGCAGAAGTTCGACCACGTCCCGAGGGAGGTGGGGGACATCGATTTAGGATGGGCCATGTTCCATGCCTCTATTGTTGAGGTGGCTGACCGGAGCTGTGGCCGTAATGTGGTCGGTGTCTGTCGTGGCGGCAATCCCCGAACCCTTTGGTGGACAACAGCGGTGAGGGATGCCATCAAGCTGAAGAAGGAGTCCTACCAGACCCTTTTGTCCTGTGGGACTCTAGTGGCAGCTAATAGGTACAGGCAGGCCAAGCAGAATGCAGCTTCAGTGGTTGCTGAGGCAAAAACTCGGGTGTGGGAGGAGTTTGGGAAGGCCATGAAGAACAACTTTCGGACGGCTTCGAGGAGATTCTGGTCCACCGTCCGGCGTCTCAGGAGGAGGAAGCAGTGCAGTGTCAACACTGTATATGCCTAACATGCCTTCCAATGAGGAAGCAGAGCCTGGGGACTCGGAGATGGGCTCCCTCATCTCTGGGGCTGAGGTCACCGAGGTGGTCAAAAAACTGTTTGGTGGCAGGGCCCCCGGGGGTGGATGAGATACGCCTGGAGTTCCTCAAGGCTCTGGATGTTGTAGGACTGTCTTGGTTGACACGTCTCTGCAACATTTCATGGACATCGGGGACAGTGCCTGAGGGTTGTGGTCCCCCTCTTTAAGATAGGAGACCGGAGGGTATGTTCCAACTACAGAGGGATCACACTCCTCAGCCTCCCTGGAAAAGTCTATTCGGGGGTTCTGGAGAGGAAGGTCTGTTGGATAGTCGAACCTCGGATTCAGGAGGAACAGTGTGGTTTTCGTCCTGGTCGCGGGTCTTAACTAGGAAAGTGATAAACAAACATTAATCACAATTAAGGTTTCTATCCACAAAATTGGATACCAGGAAGATTATGGAGCTGACCTTCATACACTTGACTCCTAATAATATATGCAGTGTGACACTGGAATCACCGGTAGCAACTCCATTACAACCGCTACAACACAACTACAAAGAATAGTGGCATCAATGAGAAAAATAAAATGGTGGGTAAAAGATGTTAAAATAGTTAACTTCTCTAACAGTAATAAAGTTCGACACCCTTCAACACCCTTATATGAACCTAAACGTCTAAATGAAATGAAAAAACAATGCTATAGAAAATTGATAATGAAAGCAAATCATAACCCACATGATTGCTGGTACCAGTGGTTTTAGATAGTGACATGCTGTCAAAAAATTTCAGTCCTTTGCATGCTGCAGTTAAAGTCAAATGTCTATTGCCGGGGTGCATTTTAGTGAATTTTTATAACCGTGCTTATTGAACTTTGGTGAATAAATCTGACCGATAGGTTTTGACCTTTTTTGTTTCTTGGTTTTTGAGCTCTCTCATTCATCTCTTGGTGCCTGCCATTATTTTTGTTTCAGCTTACTGCTTTTATTTTGGCAGAACACACTGCTGCAAATTAATTTGATTTTCACAGGTTAAGTGCATACCACATAATATAAACAAAAAATATTACAAATCAAGTTTGTTTTAATTGTTTATGTTTTCCAAGTTCCTTTTGTGAAATCTTACATCCAACTATAGATTTTTTAAGTCACTGAATTCAATTTATATATTAACTCCTAAATAAGATCCATCCACCTATTATGCAACCCGCTATATCCTAACTACAGGGTTACGGGGGTCTGCTGGAGCCAATCCCAGCCAACACAGGGCGCAAAGCAGGAAACAAACCCCAGGCAGGGTGCCAGCCCACCACAGGGAACACACACCAAGGACAATTTAGAATCGCCAATGCACCTAACCTGCATGTCTTTGGGAGGAAACCCACACAGACACGGGGAGAACATGCAAACTCCACACAGGGAGGGCCCGGGAAGCGAACCCGGGTCTCCTAATTGCAAGGCAGCAGCGCTACCCACTGTACCACTGTGCCACCCCCTAGTTAAGATGCCATTTTAAAATCATTAAAAAATATTTTTTGTCTTTCCTGACACCATTTTTTTCTCCTTAAGACGTCAACATCGTGATAGGGAGCTGCTGCTACTACGTTGCCAGCAAAGTCAACTGCCAACATTATCATTGTGAGGGTAAAAAGATCAGCATGACATATATCCTGGTCATTTCAGTTTACAGATAAACCCAAAACACCTTGCAAGTGTGTGTTAGCATTTTCGTTTTTTTTTGTGGTATTTAGATTTTGATTTACTGTTTCAAAGTTGGTAGAGTAAAAGATAGGACTGCCTTTTGAATACTGAATTGTTACCTAGTTTTATGAAATTTCTTCTCCTGATCACCTCCATAATATTAAAGTTTCTTTCTCTACGTTGTATATAAAATACAAGACCTTGTAAAAAGAGTTAGTTGTTATGTCCTTAATGATGGTAAAGGTAGAAGAAAATATGAGCACAGGTTGTGAGAAGACTGATGTGACAGTTAACAAAAAGGACTCCTGCTTGTGTTTTAAAAATAACAGACAGGAAGGGATAGGACCGGAGTTGGGGTTTATGGTAACTTCTATGGTCTTCAGGTTGGTCAGATACTACTTCTTTAAGGGAGGAATAATTAAACAGGTGAGCTGCTGTGCAACCTTCAAACCCTTCCTTTGCTTACCCTTTAAAAAGGATCCCATAAGACACTTTGTGCTTTTGACTACCCTGTAGCTGCAATCTGCATTCAATGAAAATTTTTAATTTGTTGTAGGATATTGTTTATTAGCACAAGCAAGTACTTCTGTCATCACATGGGAAAGGGGGATGAATTTCATTAAGGTTTATTCTTACTAGGTGCTTTCGTGCTTACAAGCACAGCACACTATTTGCTAATTATGAGAGCAGCATGGACTGAAAACACATACAATGGTACTCGATTAGGAAAACAAAAATATTTTTTCGAGTATTGTCAACTGAGGGAGCACACAAGTCCACCAACTGGGTCACACCTTTTAATAACTAAACTGTCCAACAAAATAAACAGGTGCTCAGTGGCACAAAAGAAACTCAAAACACAAATAGACTGTATTGCCTATCCCACCAAGCTCTGTAGAGCAGTCAAAGGATCAAACTGGAGATCTAGTGATCTGCTCTTCCCAAAATGAGGCAACCATCTTCCAAGAACGTCTCAGCATAATTTCTGGACTGAAAGGGGCAGAGTCAGTTGCCCTCAATGGGCGGTTTCTTGGAGATGTGGATGGAAAAAGAGATAATAGTGTCAGCATCAACACCTCCTTGATTCCAGGAGTGATGATGCTTACCTCTGGTGAGTCTGGAAGGTAAACCTCTGACATGAATATGTGACACCAGTTTTCAGTTTTGAGTTCCAGCTTTTTTCAAGGAATAGACTTTTTATGTTAAAAATGCCGTTTAAGATTTTTTTATACATGCTATTAAGAGCATTTCATTTTATTTAGATTGTGCAAAGCAGGTGACATTTTGTTACAGTGAATGCACTAAAGGAGATTTAGTTTTATTAGGTTTGTATATACCATTTTATATAGGAAATCAGTTTAGTAGAACATTACCACAAAGTTAGGCCAGATATTTTTTTGGTAGGTGTGTGACTAGTTCTTTCCTAACATGTGGGTATGATGAAAGGTTTCATATTGTTGTTATTGGCAAGTAAACATAAATAAGTAACACTGATGCATTAAATAGACATGAGCATGATGACCAGTGATTCCTGTAACCAGCATAGTGGGGCATGGTGGACAAGAATTAGCCGAGTCAAACTCAAGTCTGTTGACCACATCTGCAGAAGATCTAACACCTGCAGGCTATAGTTAGCCTAGAATATTTTTAACGATAAGAGAGGGAAAAGCACATATTTCAGGCCTATATTTTCTGGAGAGATGTACAGCGATCTCACACAGTCTAAACCAAAACAAAAAAAGCCACAGGACTTACACAAAATGAGCCTGTACTTCTAACGACTCATAGAAACATCTGCTAATCTATGGGCAAATGACCAGGTCTAGAAGTCACTCCTTACAATAACAACTCAGCTACCTTATCAACTGCAGGTCTAAATAAACAGGAACTTTGTGCAAGTTGAAAGGTTAATAAGTCACATTTATTACCTCATATTGCAGTCATATAGTAGTATTATAGTACTGTATTTGCAGGGGTACTTCCTAAAGGAACCATTAACATCAAACTACAGTATACAGAATTACAGCACATAAAACTGACAATTTAGGCTAAACGTACTTTTTGTACAAGATAGTTGCACGCCTGGACGTCATGAAGATGCAGTGGTTAATGTTGCTGTCTCACAGCTCCAGTTTGCTGGGTTCACTTCCCTTGTCCAGTCACAGTCTGGGTTGAGTTGGCACATTCTCTTCGTATCCATATGAGTTTTTCTCCGAGTACTCTACTTTTTTTCCTACAAATGTGTATGTTAATTGACAATTCTATATTAGTCCAATGTGAGTGACTAGGCCTTGTGATGGACTGTTTCCAGGTTTGCAAACAATGCTGCTGGGATAGGCTCCAGCTCCCCATGAAGTTGAACATGACAGTAGATTTGGAAGTGTCTCTTATTAACTTTCTTGAAATTTTGAAATAATCTGTAAATATACATCACCTTAAAATTTGAACAAATAAAATGAGATCAGATTAGATTAGATTGTATAATCTTTATTATTCCCATGAGGTGAAAAGTCAAGCAAAATGACACCTTTTATTGGCTAACTAAAAAGATTACAATATGGAAGCTTAGGCAACTCAGGCCCCTTCTACATCTTGCCTGAAGAAGGGGCCCGAGTTACCTCGAAAGCTTACATATTGTAATCTTTTTAGTTAGCCAATAAAAGGTGTTATTTTGCTTGACTTTTCACTACATTCATAATGGCTAACACGGTACAACACCCTAATACTATTATTCCCATGTGGAAATTTAGGTGCATACAGCAGCTGACACATAATAAAAAAGATACAGTCAAATAGGACAAATAATACAATTAAGCAATGAATAGACAAACAAATAAATTATTATTATTAATAATAAAAATAAAAATAATAATAATAATAATAAATTTACACTATTCAGAAATCACAAAAAGAAAACAACTAAACTTAAGAGAGTTTAAATATTTAATCTGGGAATGTTGGGAGGAAGCATTGAATTGCCTGAGGGGTGAAAAGAAGCCCAGATGTGCTTCAACAACACCTTTAGCTAAAAGAATGGGCCTCTTGGAGGGGATTTGTCATGATGTCATCCAGTTTTGCCACCATTCTCTTTTCCACAGCAGCTTCCAGTGTGTCTAGCGTTAGCCCTGTGATGAAGGAGACTTTCCTGAATAGTTTGCTCAGGCATTTGAATGCAAGTTGCTTCCCCAGCAGACCTTAGGATAGAACACCACACTGGTTACTACGGACTGGTAAAACATTTCCATCAGCTTGCTGTATAGAGCAGAAACCTGATGTGGTCATCAGATGTGCAATTGACTCTACAGGTTCTTCTCCACATATTGACTAAAGCCCCACCTTCCTGGTAATAGGACTCAATGGCTACCCTTCTCATGTTTCCTAAAGTGTCAACGTTATATCTATTGTGTTCTCTTGCCAATAACTAAACATGGTACTTGTTGCAGAGGACAATAGATGCCAGGGATTTGTCTTACTATCACATGCATAAATTAAACCAAACTCACAAAAATATCCAGCACAATATTTAGTATCCAGTATCAACACAACATTATATTCAACAAAGGTAATCATACGTTAACAATATAATCCACAGACTAATATGGCAATTTATAGATCAGCATTTAGGAATATGAGAAGTCCCATGATGATCAGAAAAAGATGAAATAAAAATATGATCTGCAAGTGAAGGCCATAAAATCTTAACATTTTTATTTAATAGCACAGATATGCAGTACTCGTAAACTTAAAGACCTATAGATGAGAGGTTTGAATAGATTAAATCAGTTATATCAAATATTAGATGGGTCAGGAAAAAAAAATAAGACAAAATAGGAGAAACAGCTGTATATTATAGTATTACAGGACATTGTAGGAAAAGGTAAGGATAACAGCAATTCTGTTTTGATTTGTGCTTTTTTATGGGGTGAATATTGTATTTTTTCTTGTGTCAACAATATAGGATTTCCGCTAGTAGTGAGAAAACTTTTATATTGTTTTATTACAGAAGTCACTTTCATCACACCAGAGAAGATATAGTCTGAAAAACAAATATACAATCAACTATGTTCAGGTTGAAAAATTGTTAGGAAGGTAAACCAAAATCCTGTGAGTTTCAACAATAGGAATAATATACCATTCTGTATGAGCTCCCCATTAAAGTTATACTTTGATTTAGTCATATGGTGCTGGATATACCCACCAGACCGAATAAAAGATATGGTAATTATGAGGAATGCAAGCAGTCTCAGTTAACTGAAGAGAACAAAGAACCCGATATCAGAGAGATAATGACAAAGGGTTTGTTAATGAAGGACAATCAAATTGAAATTAAAACTATGGTTGAAGCATTAAGTTAAATTCTGAAACATCATTTTATAACTAGTTTTTTTTCCTAACCAGTTATACTGATATGACAGATGCAGAGAGACGGCTCTTATTTACAAGTTACAGTAGGATGTCAGATTTCAAGAAGAGGACATATTTAGTATGTCTGGAAAAAAAAAACAACTTTAATTTACAGTGTGAATCAACTGATTTTTAACTGTTACCATAGATAGTTAGTTGCATTACAGTGGTTAATTACAAATATCATATTCCAATGTACTGTGGTGCCCGGGGCTTGTTTCCTGCCTTGCGCCCTGTGTTGGCTGGGATTGGCTCCAGCAGACCCCCGTGACCCTGTAGTTAGGATATAGCGGGTTGGATAATGGATGGATAGATGGATATTCCAATGTAACCTCTGTATATTATACTACAGATGGAAAGATAATCTGGCTACTAAAATGTTCTGTTTAAGTTTGTGAAGTACTTTCATGTATAGCACTTATAGACTGGCATGCCCTATGTATGTAATTTCAGTCATGTTCCCTGCATTCAGGATCCAAAGATTTAGGTGTCTCTACCCTGAATCAAATGGTATGCCATCAAGTCAACTTTAAAGTCCACATTATCAGCCTGACTGCGGTTGGGAGGGTTCTGGCATGGATTGTCCTATAACCCAGGGTAAGGTTTTGGTTCATTCCTTTAGCAGGAGAATGGTCTAGTAATTGAATTTTGATAAATGTACACAAATAAATGTTAACCACCTAGCAGTTAGGAATGTGGAGCACTGTGACGTGGCACAAACTTCATTCTCCTAATGCAGGAGTGTCAAATTCAAGTTAATAGAGAATCAAAAATACACCCAGTATGAGCTAGAATCTATCAACAAACAACTACCACCTAAAGACACCACTCTCTGCTCGTCACAATCATATATTCTGCTTTGCATCTCTCTTGGCCATTTTCTGGCATGGGAAAACTACTAGCAGTCACAGCACCAAAATCAGCACAGAGTGAAAACAATTACATGAAATCAAACAAATCACCAGGACCAGATAATATTTATCCTTGTGTTCTTAAGAAGGCTAGTGAGTACATATATAAACCCTTGACACATATTTTTAGGAAGTCACTGCGCACTGGAAAGATTCCAAAGGACTGGAAAATGGCAAATATCATCCATTACATAAAAAAGGTGACAGGGCAGATCCAAGCAACTATAGGCCAGTAAGCTTAACATGCATCACAGGGAAATTAATGGAAGCAATTATTAAGGATAAGATTGAGCAACACATGCCAAGGACAGGAGTTATTCTGAACAGTCAGCATGCGTTCAGAAGCGGGAGGTTATGTTTTACTAACATGCTAGAATTCTATAAGGAGGAAACAAAAGGATACGATCAAAGTGGAGCATATGATATTATTTATCTTGACTTTCAGAAAGCATTTGATAAGGTGCCAAATGAGAGATTGGGGATCAAATTAAAAGGAGTGAGAGTTCAGGGTGATGTTTTAAGATGGGTGCAGAATTGGCTCAGACACAGGATGCAGAAGATGATGGTGCGGGGAACCTCCTCAGAATTTGCCGATGTTAAGAGTGGTGTTCCACAGGGGTCAGTGCTAGGCCCGCTACTATTTTTAATATATACAAATGATTTAGATAGGAATATAAGTAACAAGCTGGTTTAGTTTTCAGATGATACCAAGATAGGTGGATTAACAGATAATTTGGAATCTGTTATATATCATTACAGAAGGACTTGGATAGCATACAGGCTTGGGCAGATTTGTGACAGATGAAATTTAATGTCAGTAAATGTAAAGTATTACACATAGAATGTAAAAATGTTAGGTTTGAATACACAATGGGCGGTTGGAAAATCGAGAGTACACCTTATGAGAAGGATTTAGGAGTCATAGTGGACTCTAAGGTATCGACCTTCCGACAGTGTTCAGAAGCCATTAAGAAGGCTAGCAGAATGTTAGGTTATATAGCATGATGTGTGGAGTACAAGTCCAAGGAGGTTATGCTCAACCTTTATAATGCACTGGTGAGGCCTCATCTTGAGTACTGTGTACAGTTTTGGTCTCCAGGCTACAAAAAGGACATAGCAGTGCTAGAAAAGGTCCAGAGAAGAGCAACTAGGCTGATTCCAGGGCTACAGGGGTTGAATTATGAGGAAAGATTAAAAGAGCTGAGCCTTTACAGTTTAAGCAAAAGAAGATTAAGAGGTGAAATGATTGAAGTGTTTAAAATTATGAAGGGAATTAGTACAGAGGATCGAGCCTGTTATTTTAAAATGAGTTAATCAAGAACACGGGGGCACAGTTGAAAACTTGTTAAGGGTAAATTTCACAAATAATTAGGAAGTTTTTCTTTACACAAAGAATGATAGACACTTGGAATAAGCTACCAAGTAGTGTGGTAGACAGTAAGACGTTAGGGACTTTCAGAACTCGGCTTGATGTTTTTTTGGAAGAAATAAGTGGATAGGACTGGCAAGCTTTGTTGGGCTGAATGGCCTGTTCTCCTCAAAATTGTTCTAATGTTCCAGTGCTAGTGTCATACAAATCTTGAATTGAAGCCTGAGCTCAACAATGGTGCCTGGTAGGTTACAATATAATGATATGGTAAGAGTATAATAAGTAAAGAATTGAAGTCCTAAATAATATCTGAAGTATTTATTCTTATAATACCTTTTCTGTATGATGTCTGCCTCAAGGATGACCAGTTTCATCTTCCACTAAGGAAGTTGTGGGTTTAGTGTTAAATTATAGCAATGGAAAAACATAAAATAAACTGCTGGGACACTTTTATTTATGTGCTGCCCATCTGAAATTCTTATCAGAGTCTCTCAAACTGAATTTAAAAACAAAGAAAACTAACAAAGGTATTATATTATTGCAGTGGCAACCTATGGGGCGGGCCCCCCTAGGGGGGCAACGAAGTAACAAAAAGGGGGGAGCGAAGATGTGAAAAAAAGAAAACAAGAATCAAAAATATGAAAGAAAATCTGTTGAAACCAAAACAAATTAACTTAAACTACATTCTGATACTAGAACAATAAATATAGAGTTAGATAAATGTCGATAAAAGTTAAGTAGGTATAATAAAATATGCATCTACATTTCAAAAAAATGTTGGGGGGGGGTGCGATTAAAACTCGGGTCGCAAATACTTAAAGGTTGAGAAACGCTGTATTATTGCTTTACCAAGAAAGAAACACAACGGCAACCTTTGCATGCTGTTGTGCATGTGAAACACAAGAACTTTTCAGTTCTAATGTTCTAAAAATAACATAACATAAAAATTACATTTTTATGTAATTACAAAAATTACAACATTTTACACATTATAATTACAAAAATTACATTTGTAATTTTTAACTAAATTTAATTGTAACTAAAGTGCATGCAATTACACCTGCATTAACATGCGTCACAATTAAATGGCATTTAACAAAATAAGAACCCGGTGTAAATACTTTGGTGATGGGTCACAGAGACCTCATTCAGAAATTGATAGCACAAGTGGAAATGCAAATGCGTTTTCTATCTACATACAACGATCAATTCAGCAGAAAGGCAAAAGAATGGTGTGGGGTGGAGGCTGCAGTGAAGTAAGCCGCAGAAGGGTGGTCACCGCAACACTTGTGCAGCTTTAAAAAGCCAAAGCAGAGGCATGTGATGTCGCACTGCTGTCTCCTTCATGACAATGTCACGTATTTGACATCAACCTAACTACTGGTTAGTCATTGTGGTTTGCTGTGCTGCACAGATAAATGCCAACAGACAATGGAGACACAGGTGTAAATGTAATCTGTTAAAACTATTTATGGATAAAATCTATATATGAAACTAACATTAAAAGGGTTCTTTTCAAAACTAACATTCATCTTAGCCATATGCAATATGTTTTGATGGGCCGGATCAAGCTTGAGAGCCTTGAGTTTGCACCCCTGTCCTAATGTAATGCAACAGGCCCTTATCCTGATATGGAGTGCATGAAGCCCTGCTTCTATGTGATAACACTTTAGAGAGTGATGGAGATAAGAAAGGAGTACTGACACTTGACCCTTTCAATCTCACCTAATGCTCAGCAACACATATCCTGGCTTGAAAAAGTTTATACAAATAGATTTGGGAGAGATGAAGATGAAGACATACTTCCTTTTGTCGTTTTACATTTTCCCTCCTGTTCTTCTTACTTGTGCCTTTCTCTTTTTCTCTCTCTCTCTCTCTCTCTTTCTTTCTCATGCTCACTGACGCCCTTGGCAAATTTGACAGAGCTCTGATGACTTACTCTGGAAGGTCAAACTCAGTTCATCTCCTCGCAGGAGCAGGCAGAACGTCAGCTGCCTGTCACCATAGCTTTGCATTCATCAAAAAAGAAAAAACAAAAAGCTGATATGACCTTACAGTCCACTGCAAAGATAAGCCTGAAATCTGTAACATTTTAGATGACCCAGTTTTTACGATCAAATTAAATAAACACATATATTATATTATATATATATTTATATATATATATATAGAGAGAGAGAGAGAGAGATAGAGAGAGAGAGCACCATTATTACATATATTAATTATATATGTATAATATATTATATATACTGCAGTGGGCTGGCACCCTGCCTGGGGTTTGTTGCCTGCCTTGCACCCTGTGTTGTCTGAGATTGGCTCCAGCAGACCCCCGTGACCCTGTGGTTAGGATTTGGCGGGTTGAATAATGGATGGATGGATGGATATTATATATATTACATCATTCTCTATATCTACTTTATTCAAATCAGAATTCTGAGTGCAATGTCATTCCACACTAAAAATCTTTATTAAGAAATTAAATATTTCTTTTTAAGAAATTAAAACAGATAGGAAATCTTTTTTTAATTTTCTTAATTTTATTTAGAAGGCAAGCAGGCCATTTTCTTGTAGTGTATTGTGAAACGCTTGGAACTCCCCGTGGGAGTTGCTACACAGAGTAAAATTAAAGCAAAAAAGATTTTTCAGACATTTCAGTTATTAAAGTTATGTGTTTCATTAACTCTGAACAGTGGGTGGAAAATATCAGCGTGGGCACCAGCCCCCCCCAGCAAATAGTAACATTAGTTGTAGTATTGCCACAGGTACAGAATACAGTACAGCGAAATTCTTACTTGCATGTCCAACCAACACCTCACTTCTCTGCTGACATGATAACAAGAAGTACATGACATTGCTTTATTGAACAGAAAATACAAATCAGCTTACTAATGGTGATGAATTCTGCCTAAAGTTGTTCATGAATGTCTGTGCTAGATATAAAAACACAATGAGCACAACTTTGAAAAGATGAAGATGTTTTTGGGATCACCCACACTTGTTAGATTTTGTGGGGGAATATGATAATGGTGGTGCTCAGTGCCACACAATATCAAGCATATCTTTCTTGTAATAGTACTGTATACTTTCGTCGGTGTAATTCTTATGGTGTATGTGCAATTCCTGTAATCTACCCTAGGGTTCACTATGTAAATTCTTTTAATAACATTATTCACATCCAATTAAATAAATAATTTACCAGTACCTGTTTTTTCCTAGTGCAGCACTGTGGTGCAGTGGGTAGCACTGCTGCCTTGCAATAAGGAGCCCCGAGTCCTCCCTACATGGAGTTTGCATTTTCTCCCCGTGTCTGCGTGGGTTTCCTCTGGGTACTCTGGTTTTCTCCCACAGTCCAAAGACATGCAGGTTAGGTGGATTGGCGATTCCAAATTGTCCCTAGTGTATGTGTGTGTGTGTGTGCATGCCCTACGGTGGGCTGGCGCCCTGCCCGGGGTTTGTTTCCTGCCTTGCGCCCTGTGTTGGCTGGGATTGGCTCCAGCAGACCCCCGTGACCCTGTAGTTAGGATATAGCTGGTTGGATAATGGATGGATGTTTTTTCCTAATTAACTAAACACATTTTTGATTCCCCGTTCATTTACACTGATAAAACTGCCATGCAGTAACAAGCATTTTATTTGGAAGTTAGTGTGGGTGTCAACATCTCATTAATTAGTCCTTCCATTGAACATCCTTATCATGATTTTTATGCCCAGCCAAAGAAAATGATTTGATGCAGTGTACAGTGACTGGGCACAGGTAGATGCTTGGTTTATCACCTGCTACTCTGTGATGGATCAATTTTATCAAAGAACAGTAACTGTCAATTTATTTTTGTAGAGATAGAGGAATAGAATTTTTTTTTTAATATTTTATATGCCCAAGCCTCATGGAACAGCTAAACCCTGCCTGGGATGCCATCTCTGTGAGGCTTACTTGCATTCATTTGGATTTCTTTGAATGATTTTAACTTTCTTCCACAAATATTTTGTTGAGAGTTCTGTTCCAGTGAGGCCAACTGATGAACTGGCTGTCCATCCAAGGGTACTGCCCTGATTTCATTTCATTACCATGTGACTCTCAAACAGGAAAGGGTCTACAACTTGTAGAATGCCAATGTAAGGATACGGTTATTGGCAATTTCATTGTAGGAATTCTCTTAATTAGAGTCTACTCTAAGTAGCTTATTTAACTTGTTTAAAAACTGTGAATAAGATCCATTTTTAGGGTATTTTTTTAAATTACTGATAATAAAGATCAACTCAGGTTTCACACTTCTACTACACAGGAGTGTCCCTGATCTCACCTTGTTACAATGTGATGGATGTGCCACCCCACCTGCCACTGTGATAGTTTGCATCATGGCGGACACTTGCCATCAAAAGTGAGAGGCCACCTGTCAAATATCACCAGGTGAGAGAAAAAAAACAATAAAATAGAATATTGGGAACACTTAAATATTAGCTAACCAAATAAGCTTGATGGACTACTTGGTTACTTCTTGGATGTGAAACGTCTTGCTTTATTAAATTTTATTTCTACGTTCAGTAAATCTTGGGTCAAAAATCTATATTTAGGCTTCTTGATGTGCCTTTAGGAGTAGCACAGCATGGCTCAGTCCAGCGTTTCTCAACCTTTAAGTATTTGTGACCTGAGTTTTCATAAAAGTTTTAATCGCGCCCCCCCCCCCTTAACGTTTTTTTGAAAGGAGCCCACTAATACCAATTTGTTCTTTTTTAATTAATGATATATCATAGATGCATATTTTATTATACCTACTTAACTTTTATTGACATTTATCTAACTCTATATTTATTCTTCTAGTATCAGAATATAGTTTAAGTTAATTTGTTTTGGATTCAGTAGATGTACTTTTCATATTTTCGATTGTTGTTTTCTTTTTTTCACTTCTTCACGCCCCCATTTTTTATACTTCGTGCTCCCCTAGGGGGGCCCACCCCACAGATTGAGAACCGCTGTCTTAGTCACTGTCTGTGTACAGTTTATATAGTATAAGATGGGACTTGTCATGAGTTTAACTGCACTTACAGATAAGAAAAGGGAAAGTGCAGGTAATAGAGGAGACTCCAATAAAGCCTATGTCACATTATGTTACTTTTTTGGGATTTTTACCTGTAGCTTTCATTTACACAATCTTAGCGAATTAGCCACAGTCAGCAGCATTCTCCTGTGAAGCCAATCGTCTAATGTGTCATACTCAGCAACTAACTCCAAGTAGTCTGCAGGGAAAGAATAATTTAGAGGTAACAATAGTTATGTATTTTGGTCTGCAGTGTACATTGAAATACATAAGAATTTGTTTTGTAAATCTACTGTGATGGTCAAGTAAACAAGGGATGTACCAGAAGAAATTTGATGTAATACACAAAATTTACCAGGAAATGACTAAGAGATCAGCAGATGTTCTGTAAACAACAAGATCAGATAGTTGTTATATACACAGAAATTTCGAAGGTGATTGCTAAATCCAAAGGATAGGAGAAGAAAAAGAATATAATAAAATAGATTTTTATTTTTAATAAGTAATTTGGGTGTAGACCAACAAAGCAACCAAAGTATGTATACAATGTATACAGTACATTGATTGACACTGTATATAAATTTAGAAGTTTATAAAATGACTATGGATCATTCTCTAACAGACTGCTGTGATGAATTCTCCCTTTTCATGAATTGATATTAAAAATGCATAGAACAAATCTCTTCCTGCCTGGTTTCTAATAGTAAGAGGTTTTCATTTTAGAGACAAGATTTAATTTCTTACACATACTCCTAACATCATTCATTGTTGCTTAGGGCACATGCTACTCGGATAGGTTCTGGCCATTGAGTCAATTTGAGAATATGATGTTGTGTTTTGGAAATGGATGGATGTGTTATATGTCTTTTAAACTTTAAGTTTAAATAATCTTAAAATTTTGTTTTAATAAACCAACATGGACGCATGTAACAAGCCCTGTAGAATAGTAGTATAGTTATGCCTCTTATACCTAAGGGTATTTGTTGCAGTTTGTCTACAGTTTATTATAAGAACAAAAATAGCTGATGAAGAAATTCTATGCACTTGTGTCGACCAATTTGGCACAACATGACCTCTGAATCCAATTCAGGGACATGGAAGTCTTAAGGCTGCCCTGCCAGCTTAAGTCATAAGGCATGAACTAATCCTAGACTGGGTGCCAGTCAATGACAGTGCCCATTCATGCACTCACCTAGGCTGTTAAATTTCTCAACTAGTTCAACACAAGTCTTTAGGATGTTGAAGAGGAAATATCCTTTGAGGCATCAGGAGATTATGTAAAGTAGGCAAATTTGACAACTAGACATGGAACGTGGTGTCACACGTGCACATGGGAGGCAGCTAGAGGGCTTAAATAATAGTAGTACCATGCCAGACCAGGGGGTGGTGAGCTGATTGATGACGTCACTTCCGGTACCAGCGTGTCATTTGAAGATGTCACTTCTGGTACAGGCGCCATGGATGACATCACTTCTGGTCCCAAAGATGCCACTTCCAGTACAGGTGCTCCAACTGACATCACTTCCGGTCTCGACGACATCACTCCCGGTTCTGGTCCAGATGACGTCACTTCTGGTCACGGCCTTTAAAGCCGCCATTTTACCTTACTCAAATCAGTTCTATTTTGGACTCCAACCTGTAAACAACTCAACAAAAATAACCATTTGCAGCCAAGGCATAATATACGGGTGGCTGCCCCAAACCTTTTTGATGTCTGTGGACTGTTATTGTGCATAGAGGGTTGGTGAGGCAGAAGCATTAATGAGCATCACCATGCCACCCACATTAACAAGTAGATTTTCAAAATGCTATAACTCTAATTAATTTAAAATTCACAGTGCAGTATAAAGAAACCTGTCAGCTAAGTATGGAGTGCAATTGCAAGCACGATTTGTTCCCTGATTCTGAGATTCTGAGGAACCCATGGAGAGAGATGAGTAGCCCTGGCCTAGACACCAACCCAGTACTATTTTATATTTAAGCAGTTCTTTTTCCATGATTCTCCATTCCGGAGTTTCCTGAATTAATCTGCTTTAATGCTTCCTGACTGCTTCTCATTTGCTTTCTGTTTCCTCAGATGTTCCCTGACAAGTTCACAAGATGCCGAACTTGGTTCATAAACTGTCTTCTTTTTGAATGGTCCCATCCTACTGCCTTAATAGGGAGGCTAAATGCTCTAAAAACCCCATTGATGCTGTTTTGTTCCAAGTGATTATACTGAGGAATCAGGACGGATCCACAACAAGTGTAAGTTTTAAAGGAGAAAGGAAAAGACATACCCGTCTGTTTACTGCCACTGGAGGAGAATTGTTGGGAGCTCTTTGAAGAGAGAGAGAGGGAGAAGAAAGAAAATCAAATCTGAAAATAAACTGTAAGAAAATGCTGCTACCGCTAACTGATCCTCTTCCCAACTGGCTCTATTTCATTATAAGCCTCAGGACTGGAATATATCAAGTATGAAAGAAGTCTCTGTTAGCCTGTGCAGTCTCTCGAGTTTTATTAAAAGAAAGCTGATGAAAATCTCAAAGTGCTTAACAGTTCATATAGAATATATTAACATAAATGAAGAAATTCATCTGACTTCCTTACCATGGTGGCAAGGGAACAACGACATAGAAATCCATCGAATGAATACAGAAAATGACAGCAAATTAAAAAGCATGCCAGTTTTTGCAACTGAAGGCACAATAAAGAGACGACTTCTCAATTTGATTGAATATTCACACTAACCTTACCAGGCATTCAGAATTCTCCATCAGTTTTCAAAACAAAGCTCTTGCCCTGGGGGTTTCAGTATATCTTTTTGTAAGGATACAGTAAATTCTTATTGTCACTAGACTGTGGCCTTTTGCATGGCTGTATGTGACTGGTCAATTACTGAATATTCTTTTTCTAGTGTCAAAAGCAAACAAATCTGTGTGCTGCCTTCAAACAATTAGATCTGGCAATCCAGAACAGAAGGAGCCTCCACGCAGGCAAATAATACTAAATAAAATAATACTAAATAAATAAATAATACTAAATAAAAATAATAACAAGCACAATTAATCCAAAAAGCAAGCTAAATTTTTTATTTTATGGCATTTTGTAAAACACCAGTCCTTGAAGGAGTGGTATCTGAAAGATAATAAATAAATATATCTGCTTGTTTCCAGTTTTTTATGTGCACTTCTGTTATATTCAAATTTTCTCAGGTGCTGTTATTCTGCTCTTAAAGTAGATAGTGAATTCCATTTCTGCTATCATTATTTCCACTTGTAGGAAAGTAATCTCACACAAGACAAAAATAAGAGTTGGGGAATTGCCCAACTCTTATAATGTCCGGCAATCTTCAGAAAAAACACTGTAGCAAATAGTGATCACAACCTTAAGAGTTGATGACACATGACAGTTGAAGGTGACTATTTATAGAAAATGGCGACCGGAAGGAAGTAGTGTTGGAAATGACGTCATGACTGTAAAACTGGAAGTGACTGTAAAACTGTCAAATGCAGCACCACCCATAATACGTAAACTGCATTGTAAGTGCTGGCATCTCAAATGGAATCACTTCTCTCACCGACAGTCTTTAAGGTGAGGTGACTGGAAGTGATGTCATCAGGGGGGCGACTGGAAGTGCCGTCGCCAGAAGTGATGTAGGCAGAAGTGACGTCATCTGATAGGGCCGGAAGTGATGTCATCAAGAGGCGCCTGAAAAAGTGACGTTGTCCTTGGGAGTTGGAGGCGGAACTGATGAAATGGAAGAGGAGCCATTTTGGGAATCCAGGACTGTCGGTGAGTGAGTTTGTTTATTGTTTTCCTTCGTTAATTCTGGTGAAAAAAGGAGAGAGGCATTAATACCCAACACTACCCCTTTGTCTCGCAATCTTTCACTCACCTCAGGGCTTGTTGGCTGCCTCCTAAGTGCACATGTGCGACACCCTACATACACTTAAAGGGTGGCATGGTGTTTCAGTGGCACAGTGGTAGCGCTGCTGCCTTGCAGTAAAGAGACCAGGTGGAGTTTTTATGTTCTCCCTGGGTTTCCTCCGGGTGCTCTAGTATCCTCTCACAGTCCATAGACATGCAGGTTAGGTGGATTGGTGGACCTAACTTGACCTTAGTGTGTGGTTTGGGTGTGTGTATTCACCCTTCAATGGACTAGTGCCCTCTCCAGGGTTTGTACCTTCCTTGTACTTTGTGCTAGGTGGGATAGTCTTCAGCACCCTCTGTGGCCCTGTTCAGGATTAAGTGTTGTTATGGAAGGACTGGGGAGCAGATGTGCACAGAGCGCCACCTTCCCCAGGGCACTAGATGGCAGCCCCGCTGGGTTGCAGCAGTGTCTCAGATTCCCTCAGGGCTCCATGGGAGTTGGAGTTTGGCACAGCCCTGTTGGAGTCTATGGGTGCCGCCAAGAAGAACGGCAGAGCCCTACTTTGGGCTTCCACCACACCTGGTAGTACGTCCAAGTAATGCTCATGGGCCACCTGAAGTGCTCCCAGGTGCAGCATAAAACGGGCCACCTCACTTCATTTGAGGAGCCAGAGTCACGAGGAAGAGGGGAGTGGAGGCGTAAGACAGACAAGGAGAAAGAAAAAGAAAGAAGAAGACAAACTGCTGTACTGTGCTGTTTATTGGGTCATTTGTACTGTGCTGTATACTGGGGAACAAAGTAAAGGGTTCCACAGCGGAAATTAAAAGGTGTGCATTCCTGGACTTGTGTCTGGTGTCTGTCTGTATCGGGTTTGGGTGGCTGGTGTGCCCCCTAATGGCCACAGTGTACAGTATACAATGCAGTATAAATTGGGAGGTTCTCGAATAGTTCCTGGTGGTTCATTTCAAATGTGCTAGGGAGTTTTGGTGAGTTCTGTGTTTTTTTCTGTTTGATTTCTCTGATCAGCTCATTTCTGGTCAGCTACCTTCAGGTCATCACCTAGTCTGCATAGGGCATGCGGCCTGTCTGAATTTGGCAGTTGAGAGAAAATCTTTTCAGGGCAGAGAAATGTTACAGAGGGAGAGAGTGTGCCTTTGGAAGTCTTCTCTTACGGTCACTTTGTAGCCTCCCCAATGAAATAGCTCAAGCACAACTCCCCCTAGTCCAGCTTTGTTCATGTCAGCGTTTTCACCACTTTTAAAGGAATGGACAAATGTGGTTTCAGACAAACAAGAAAGTCATAAACTGGCCCAGGTGCTCTTCTTATCAATGAAACTCTGGTTAATTCTTCCCCTAATAAAAGGTCTTATCTGATCTGACAAGTTGTAAATGTCCATGAGAAAGAACTGGCTTATACTGCTTCCCTGCATTTTGTAATTAGACATTGGTAGACATTAATAAAAAATTATTAACCTATATGCTAGATTTTATTCTCCATTACAGCTTAGAAAATGAGATCAATTGTCAGTCTAGACAGTCTCTGAATTATGGGACTGGGCATTTGATCCCCAGAATTGAGTGCTAAAGATGAAATCAGTGTTGCTTATTATGTTTTCACAAGTGGAATACCCCTAACTATATAAGACCATCTTCAGTGTCAGGGGATGAATGTGTTTGAAGTATAAGCCTATTGATGCAGTAATGGCACTGCCACATTGACATGTTGCTACTTGAGCTGCTCAGGTTCCTCTATGGGTCAGTTGTGTCTGATCCAAGGTCCAGCTATAAAAATGAAGACTGGTGTTCAGCCTCAGATGGTGGGTGCACCATGGTGGACTGTAAGAGTAAATCTGATGTTGGTAACAATGGTGGCTGAAGTGAAATGTCCTTTATGAAAGAAAAGAAAATTTAAGCAGGAAAAAGTGTACTGGTATATGACAGGTGAGCTTGTTACAGTGCCATGATGGCACCACCACAAGAGATAACAACAATATTGAGCGTCATAAGTTCTCAGTTACGTTTAGTTTACAAAAATCAAGAACCGCTAGGAAGCACCAGGATCTAGGAACTGTCTGGCTCGAGGTGTTTTTTCTTTACAAGAAGTTCCACAAACAGCAGATGTTTTGACAGATTATTTAGAAGGTAATGGAGAACAAAGTAGTGACAAAACAAACACAATATTTTTGTCATACACTATTGCTGTGACACAGACCTTTATTTAATCATTTACCAATACTTTTTAAAGGTCAAAACCAAAGTAGTAGTTGAAACAAAAAAATCTGGAAGTATTCACCTAAGATGTTTTTTTAATTGCCTGTATTTAGCAATTTAGCAAGCAAAGTCTGGATGCTGTGACATGCGTACTGCCATTCTGTATATCATGGCTGTCATGATGTCACAGTGTCACATACACTGAAAACATGTAACATCACAGTGACCAAAGGCTCTGAAACAAACACACAAAATGGCTGCACCTATATGAAAACAAATATATGTCATCATTGCTTCTTAGGTTAGGCTCCAGTTTCCCCCCAATCCTCAGGATAACATGGCTGTAGAAAATGGATGGCTTTTGTCTGTTCATTGACCATGATTTCTGACTTGCCCCCTAAGTATCTTTTGTCATCTGCTTATCTCAGTCCTCAAAATAATTCTGGACAACCATAACCTGCCTTTAATAATGGAAATAGAAGTAAATAAATCTGAACAACAAGTGTAATGTGGCTGAGAAGCAGACCAGAAGGCAAAGGGTAAAGGTTGGGGTACCAGCCAGGTTACCCCTTTTACTTCAAACAAAATTAAAAAATGGCCATCTGGGCCCAGAAATAAAACAAACAAAAATGGCTACAGTCACCCTTGTACAGAAACAATAGCTTATCGTTGGAGCTCTGTCCTCCTCAGTGTTCAGGTCAGTAATGACAGATCAGCCATCTAGCTCTTTGAAGATGATTACTTGTGTTCTGTTTTATGTGTTGCATTTACCCCATTTTTTGACATCCATTGCTCACCCAATCTGCGTGGTAGGGGGTCTCTATCTGAATTGCCTTCCCCAAGATTTCATCCACTATTTTACCCACAAGACTTTTTGTGGGGTGTTTTATATTGTCTTCTTAAGGCATCAAGGCAGGAAAGCGGTCAAAAAGCAGAGTCTGTTAAAGCCTATTGAGACATTCCTTGTGTAAGTTTAAACTATACAAGAAATAAACTGTGCTTATTGTTGTTATTAGTAAGAGATGTCACCTTCTGGGAGTGTCCTGGTTTAATGGTGTTGGAGCCAGAAGGGACGGAGCCTTCTCAGGAGTGTGGGGGGTAGGGCTATGCATCTTCCTTGAGCAGGTTTTGGGTGCTACAGGAAAAAAGACAAGATTATTGTTAGCATCAGCACATCCTCTTGGCCTGGGGAGGAAATGCTTGTATCTACAGAGCCCAGATGGTGGTTCCAAGATGTGCATGCATGACACATATTAAAATAAAAGCAAACATAACTGATTAATTAACAACATGATCTTGCAAAGGGATAGTTGTGCACGTAACAACAGTGAAAACATGGAGGAAATTATTGCAGTGCCACCTGTTTTTATGGTTGCTTTTTTGCACTGTTGTTTTAGTTTTCATATTTTCTCCTACTAACACGCACATCACAACCATTTCTTATTGATTTATTCAGATATCCCTCATGTTATGGATCAGATTTTCCAAGTTACCTTGGACTTTTTTGTTAGCCCAGATTGACATAAGGGCTTGCATTTTTTCTGTGGTTCTTTGGACTTGTGACTTTTACAGAGACATCTTGCAGACCAGAAACAATATAAACAATTAAACCAAGCATTTTTAAAAAAGGGACACAGAACAACAATAATAGTCATTAGGAGCCATCAAGATGAATGCAAGGAAGGAACCAAACCTGGAGTAGGTGGCAGTCCATCACTGGGCACACTTAGACACTTGCGACACTCCTTGTGTGATTTTGGGCTATACAAAAATATATTGTATTGTATTGTATTGTATTGTACTTAGACACACTAGGCCAATTTAGAGTCACCAGTTATTCCGACTGAATATCATTTGAATATGGGAGGTAAACTGGAGCGCCCATAAAAACCCACGGTGACCAAGGAAGAATGTGCAGAGGTCACAGTGACAGTGACCCAGGTGGGATTTGTACCAAGGAGCTAAGAGGAGGCAACACTGACTGGTGAAATACTGTGTCATATGGGTGCAAAAGTTCTCAGAGTAAAAGAGCAAATGCAGGTTTAAAACAAGCAAAAAAGTAGCCTAACACCAAAAATCTATGAGAGGGTCATGTCAAATGCAGCACCACCCATAATACGTTAACTGCATTGTAAGTGCTGGCATCTCAAATGGAATCACTTCTCTCACCGACAGTCTTTAACAACCTTCGTGAGACTTGTGATGATCATTTTGCAATTGCTTACAAAACTGGAACACACTGTAAAAAGCTAGAAAAAGTCTGTAAATAATAAAGAATATACTTCGACACAGACATTGAAACATCATTTCTAGCTTTAAAATTTAATAATCCTTCCCTATAAAACGTTTTGTTTATTTTCCTCTTGAAAGTAAATAAATATTTTACTATCTTATTTGATACTTAAAAGAAAACAGTTAAAAAATGAAATAGCCATGAAATTCAGCAGTTAAATCATTTGAAATAAAGCTTCATGTGAGAAAGAGTCTGTGCCTTGTTTTCAGCCAAGCCATATAGCAATGGTCAGCAACTTTTCTGTTTAACTTGTCTGTTCGTTTGACAGTTTGGTTCTTCCTGTGTGCATCCCTGTCCTTGTGTGTGTGTGTGTGTGTGTGTGTGTGACTTGTCCTCTATTCAACGATGACGTTCTTCTCACAATGTGTGCTCTTCAGAGAGGGTTTGTCTTGCCACATCTCTAATCTTTATTACACTGATTTGCTAACTAAATGAGTGGATGGATGGATGTTTGATATTTGGGCATTGACTTATTGAAATAAATCCCCTAGAAATGATTTTCCCCAATAGTCCACAAGCAATCAGTTTATTACAAACACACTAAGATGACTTCTAATATCGTGCTTTTGAAATTAAGACTTGCATCTTCTCCTCATTTACTGGTCAACAGTCCTGTCTTCATTACATCCTGTTTCCAGGGGCCTCCTTTGTGTGGACTATTTTTATTTTCTGGAGTTATTTATTTAACAATGTTTTAGCCAAAAATACATGTGTATCAGATGTTTTGAGCATACAACTGAATGCGACTTGAGTAAAACGAGATTTTTTTCATGGGGTGTTTTGATGCTGTTTGCTGTTGTCCAGCATTGGTCACCACTGGGACTTGTTCTGTAAGCTTGTTTTGCCTTTTCTCCACAAAAACATGAGAGTAAAAGTTTTCCTTGACCATTACTACAGACTGCATGGGGTTAACAGCATATTAAAAGAATCATTTTTTGGTGGAGCGTTTCTTTAACAAGTTTCTGACTGTGTCCCCGTGAGAAGGGAAAGACTAAAGAAATTAAAATAATGGAACTACAGAAGTGTTTCCAGTGACACTGTAATCTTCTTTAGCTGACTCAGAAAGAACAGCCTATAATGAGCTCTTGTTGTAGTGTTGTTGTAGTGACAACAGTAGTGTTGATTTCACATGTTACAGTGCCTCTCGGGTCCCAAGCCACTGTCTCTGATGAGTTTGACCATTTTCTCCATGGTTTTCCTCCCACATCGCAAAGGTAGATCGGCTTGGTGTGAGTGAACGAGTATGGTTGTATATAAGCATATCCTGAGATACTGTAGATGGTCATCTCATCCTGCGATCTACTGTGAAAACAACAGACATGAAAAGTTTGTTGGAGTACTACTGGTAGCCCTGTTTAATTGCTGTTGGCAAAGTGAAATGAAATACGTAAGATTTGAAAACAGAGCATGACCAGGCAGTAGTGCCTTCTGCTCTGTTCTCCATAGGAAGGGAACAACTTTTTATTTCCTGTTTTCTTTTATGATGGTAGAGGGGTTTGACAGGATGCTACAAATCTTCTTCCAGGTCATGGCCCTGTGTTCTAAAGGTAATAGAGGAAAACATATAAGTTGCTGTGTTACATCCAAATTATTCTCCTGTTTCCCTACATAATCTGTTCTCAAAAAGGGTATACAGTGATCTCTCCTCGATCACGGGGGTTGCATTCCAGAACCCCCCGCAAAAGGTGAAAATCCGCAAAGTAAAAACCATATGTTCATATGGTTATTTTTATATATTTTAAGCCCTTATAAACTCTCCCACACTCGTAAACATTTCCTGCACAGTTATACAGAATAAACCCTTTGGATTCTCTTAGATATTAGGTAAGATTCGTTGAAATTATGTATTTAAACACACTGTTTATATACAGTAAAACCTAAATATTATTTTAAAGATATCGAGTGTCTCCGATATCACATATGTTACAGCCATTACGATAGACAGGCCACCAGCAATAAATACGTACAATGCATGAAAAATTGTATACAGTAAAATGTGTGTACAGTGACACTAAACATATGTAATAAGTACTGTATGTAGAAAATGAATCATGGTTACTCACCAACAATGACATGACGACTTGTCAGATAACGATGAGTTTAGTTTTACTGAACAACAAAGGAGAGCGTTACAGCTCTTCTAAAGGAGCCTTTTCAGGCGACTGTGTAGCACCGCCGTTGTTCTTCTTCCAGCAGTCTTCAATCCAAATCCCTAAAGCAGATTCCATCCGGACTGCCGCTTTATTATGCCCACTTACAACTCATTTCGCGCCCTGGTTAAAGGACACTGTGGCCGTAGATCTTATATTCTTTTCCTACTTTTTAAATAAAAAGAATCGTGGACTTATTGATGCCTTAATGGTGTCCTACAGCGGTGTAGCTGTTCCCTTCCTTCAAAATATCCAAAACTTTTACCTTTTCGGCAATCGTTAGCATCTTCCGTTGGCGCTTGGGCACGGCCCCTGAAGCAGTAGCAGGAGCAGATCGTTTTGGAGCCATAACAAAGGGTTTGACTACGCACAAAGATAAACACAAAAGAGCACAAAAGTTAACTTTTTACACAGCGAAACACGATGCTGAATGAGCGAGACGAGACTTCCTGGTTAACGCAGCACAATCGAATTCGGCGCTCTGTCGCTAAGCCAATCAGCACACAGGAACTTAACTGCATGTTCTGATTGGGTAGCTTCTCAGCCATCCGCCAATAGCGTCCCTTGTATGAAATCAACTGGGCAAACCAACTGAGGAAGCATGTACCAGAAGTAAAAGACCCATTGTCTGCAGAAACCCACGAAGCAGCAAAAAATCCGCATTATATATTTAGATATGCTTACATATAAAATCCGTGATAGAGTGAAGCCACGAAAGTCGAAGCGCAATATAGCGAGGGATTACACGACATTGAAGCATATGACATAGGCTTACTGTTGATGATGCTGAGGTCGGCTTTAGCTTCACACAATCTTCACTTTGGAGAACTGCATTATTAAAATGGTTGGATATGCAATATCAGTAAAATCTGCGTGACGAAGTTAATGTAAAAAAAGAATAATTTCAGAAAAACAAAACTGAGGAAGTGCACATTCTATTTGGTAAATATACAATTTAAAGATCAAAAATTTACCTTGAATAACACCAAATGGGTTCTCACACACGTGTGATTTGGAGGTAGCCAAAGGGCCTGAATAATAGTAATACCACACCAGACTAGGGGGTGGCGAGCTACACTGATTTTCTCTCTCAATCCTCTGCAGACCATTCACGGGAAATCCCGTTCGCTTCTGGCGCCTATGATGGCCTCACTTGCATTACCAGCACCATTTATGACGTCACTTTTGGTCCCGATGATGTCACTTCCATTTCTAGTGCTGTTAATGACATCACTTCCAGTTAATGTTAATGACATCACTTCTGGTTCCGGTCCTGATGACGTTACTTCCTGTCTTGGCCTTTAAAGCCACCATCTTCCCATCCTAAAATCAGTTATGTTTTGGACTCTGTTCAGTGAATAACTCAAAAATTTACCCATTTGCAGCCAGGGCACAATATATGGGTGGTTGCTCAAAAATTTTTTTGATGTCTCTGGCTCGTTTGTATGACTGGGTGTACAGAAGAGGAGTCAATTGCAGTTTGCACCAGCCCATTTTCAACGAACTCCAGAACAGCAGTGCACAAATATAGTGGATATTCAGCGGTGTAACACAATCATCAATGGTGTGGCCACCTGACTATGCAGTGTAGCTCATATCTTTTGTATCAAAGGTACTCCCACAGTCCTGTCATGAATGTGCTCAAGTTCACATAATTCAGGCATTCCCACAGATCTTGCCACCATTTGAATATATGACACTAGGTCATACATGATGAAATGCATGGAAAATCACATAACCTAACCTAAAATTGTCAAACTTACGTATTTGAATTTAGATTCAGGGTTTTGGGGGCATTGAGTCCAAGGTAGAAACCAGCCATCACAAGGCCCGTTCATTCATACACCCATTTGGCCAATTTATTAACACCTATTTTGAAATATGGGAGGAACACTGAATTGCTCGGGAGAAAACCAACACAAACACAAGGAGAACAATCAAATCCCACACACATGGTGACTGGGCACAAGATATAAACCCTGGAGGCTGGATCTGTGAACTATCTGTATTGCTGTCTTACTTTTAGATTACTGTTGTTTACTTTCACATAAAACATGGTGGATTCAGAAAACATTCAGACGCCTTTACTTTCTTCACACATCATTGCATTGTAGTTTTAACTTTACATGGATAAATGTGCCATTTTGGTAATCAATCTCAATAATCCATAATGATAAAGTGAAAACATGTTTTCAGAAAGGTAAGCAAATTTATTACAGATCAAAAACCGAAATATCTCATTTATTTTAAATGTTCAGACTCTTTGATGTGCCCTCCAAATTGTGATCAGGTGTGTCCTGTTTGCTTTAGTTATCTTTCAGATTTGTCCAGATCTTGATTCACTAGTGACAAACTGAATTGATTGGACATTATTTCTAAAGACACACACCTGTGTATGTAAGGTCAAACAATTAACTCTACGTGTCAGGACAAAATCCAATCCATGAAGTCCAAGGAACTCTTTGCAGATCTCCATGACAAAATTGTAGAGAAGGATCAATCAGGACAATGTAATAAACCATTTCTAAAATTTTGAGTGTTCCTAGGAACACAAGGACTCTTCCTAGAGTTGGCCAAACTGAGTAACCATGCAAAAGAGTTTTGGTCAGGTAGGTGAATCCATATGTATACTTCTGTGATGGGAAAACCTGTAAGGATGACCATCTTAGCAGCACTCCATCAATCAAGCGTATACGGTAGCTTGACAAGTAACAGAAGCTTCTCTTGGGTTAAAGGTATATGACAGCCTGCTTGGAGTTTGCCAAATGACATTTAAAATGCTTCTGAAAGTATGATATAAAAGTTTATGGGGTCTGAGGTACTATTTGGGGAGAATTCCAAAAACTTTATCTGGTGAAAACCAATCTCTGCCATAAAGTATAATGGTGGCACCATCATACAATGGTGGTGCTTCTCAGAGGCAGAAACAGCAAGATTGGTCAGGGGTGAGGGAAGGATGAATGCAAAGTACAAAGAAGGTCTTGAATAAAACCTTCTTCAGATTGCTCATGACCCCAGACTGGTGCAACAATTCATATTTTAGCACAAGAATGACCTAAAGGACACAGCTAAGACAACAGTGGAGTTGCTTTGTAACAACTCTCTAACTGTTCTTGAGTGGCCCAGACTTAAACCCCATAGAACATCTGTGGAGAGACCTGAAGATGGCAGTTTACAGGCGCTTACCATTCAAATTTACTGGGCTTGAGAGGGTCTGCCAAGAACAATGGCAGAAACTGCCTAAATCCAGATGTGCAACGCTTGTACAGACTTACCCAAGATGACTTGAAGCTGGTAGTGCTGCCAAAGCAGCTTCTACCAAGTACTGAATTAAGGGTCTGAATACTTATATGAATGAAAGTTTTTAGTTCTTACCTTTTAATAAATTTGGGAACCTTTCTGAAAACATCTTTTCACTTTGTCATTATGAGTTAGTGAGTGCAGATTAATGGGCAAAAATGTCAAATGTATCCATTTAAAATTATATTTACAGCACAATAAAGTGAAGAGCTATGAATAATTTCTGAATCCATTGTATTTAGGCACCTTTTTAATCATCTTCACATACATAGGTAAGATAAATACTTGAATGCTCTAGTGACAGTTTGGCATAACGTCAGCTCAGATCTGTTTTTTGTTCTTCTCCTGCACCATATAGAAATAATTAGTTGAATAAAAGATACATTCCTTCACACGAGACGGAGGATCTGTTCTCTTGGTATTAAGCACCATGTTGCTTGGTATTTAATACATTACTTTGAGACGTTCAGCATAACTTCATATTTATAGGTAACAGTTGTATTTCCATCTTTACCATACTATACTAGTCTTTGTGGTTTGACAAACCACTTCCTTTTACTTTAGAAGCCTTGAAAATAAACATGATCTTTCATGAGATTGATGAGACTGATTGAAAACATCCAAAAGACTCGTAACTGATGTCATGGCAGACCTCACAGAAGATTTCCAAGAATGCTTCCAGGGTGGAAGAACTGACATGTGATAACACATAATCATTTTTACAATAGAATTGTCTGTTAAATAAATTAATTTTGTGATGAATCTCATATGTGATTTTGATAATGATAATAAATTATGTTTTCAGAATCTTATTGGAAGAAACTGTTAGCTATCTGCCAAACTAGACACACACATGTTGTTACAATAATATACTTAGATGTGGAATGCATTACTTCATTTGTATACATTCAAAGCTAAGCTCATTCTTTTTTAGTAAGTTATTAAAATTCTGCATGATGCTTGAAGCTTAATTTGTAGCCACTTTATGAAAGATAAAGCAGAGTCATAATGAGCTGCATGCGGAAAACAGGCCTATAATGTGATAAGGCAGGAAAATATGTTTCTTCTAAATCATAAGAGGTAGATTTGTCATTCTGATGATGATTCACACAGCTTTAATGCAAGATCAAATTCAGTGTGGAAAATTGTGCCTGTCAAATGTGAGCAGAACGATGTGTTCTTGCCACAGTTGAAAGTGATGAATTTCATAGAGGGGGAAACTTGGCAGAACCTCAAGGGCAATGCTGAACCTTTTTGAATTGGTAAAGTGAAGAGGTGTCATCGAAAATGTTCTGGTTTGACAGAGACTCATCATCATTCAGCTTTTGATTTCTCAAGTGTTTGGTTTATAATGACATTTTCTGGTATGTTTTTTATTTTAGTTTCATATTTTCAATCCTCCTTCAAATAGGCTGAAAGTGTTAATGCTGCTCATAAAGGAAAAGAAACCTTTCACCTTTTGGATGCATCAGATGTATTGAGCCTAGATAAAGGCCACCTTGTTTATGACCATTAGGGAATTAAGTAGACAATTAGGTTCTGTTGAGGTGAGGAATCTACCCATCCATCCATCCATCCATCCACTAAATTTCTGAACCCATTTCACACGTCCATCAGGTATAAGTCTGGAGTTAGTCTTATATGGAGTGCCAATCCATCACATTAATCCATTTTGTGTTCTTGTATACAACAAAGTCTATAGTGCCTGGAACGTGTTCCAATTGCAAATGGGGTGGCGGGATGTGACAAACCCTCAATGAAGCCCAGTTACTTCATTGCAGAAGATACTCTCAGACACTCAGAGTTTCCATTTCAAACTCTGTATTCTGGAACTTCAAGTTGGCAGCATTAACCAATGCTCCATCATGCCATCCAATATATAAAAGTAGTTTAATATATTCTGGTATGTTTAATGTATTCTATTTTTTTCTTGTCTAATTAGAGACTCAAGGCTAGGGGGCTGTCAAAACACAGGGCCTGTTAAAGCCCATTGTGGCACTCCTTGTGTGATTTTAGGCTATACTAAAATAAATTGTATTGTATTGTATGCATAAATCAGGTTTGTCTGACCTTCCAAATCCAAACTCTTAATTACACTCATTTTAGTAACTTGACGTAAAAGCATTCTGTCTTCTGTGTGGTGGCCACCATATCTAATCTAGCAAAACTCTTCTTCTTCAGCGAGCTGGGATTACCAAAAGCTATTTCAAATTAAGAAATGATTAACTGCAACTTTACAACAATCTAGACTTTCACATCTATTTTTCTTTTTTGATTTGAATAGACAAAGGTCTTAAGCCTACTAACAAAGAAGGGAGAGAGTATTTTTAATGAGATCAACCAAGAAATGGGACATTGTCAAGAGCAGAGCACAAAGTCGAAAAGTCAGATGAAGCCCAAAACTGAACTCAAACTCGTAGTTAGAATTATGTAGTTAAAAGTCTATTGCCCAAGAAAATGATTTCAAGAAATACATAGTAAATTTTAAGGGATTATCTGCAGTCTCAAACAGAGATGGAATCTCATCTCGTTGCACATATCTAAGGTTTGTTACCCCAGTTATGCTACGAGAAAAGATTAAAAATGGCGACACTCATGAAAAACAAAGATGACATCAGGAATTATGCAAAGTTATTTTAATAATGTAACATACATTTCAAAAATTGTTGCTAAGTTTGAATACTGTATAACTTGGGTTACAGAAAAACAAGCATTAAAGTAATGAAAAATGAAAGAAAAATGGTATTTTAACATTATATTACAGTTAAAGAGCTAACTAGGGTTCATACTTCAGATACGGAAAGGCTAATAATTAGCTCATCCAACATTGACGGTGACACCTTTAGGGACAACTATTCACATTTGTATTTGTTTCAAAGAGCTATTTTCATTTTTTTGCCTTCCCTATGAGATCTGAGTACATGTTGTACATGGAATATGGGGTTTTGGATTTCAAAGAATTTCTGCATCTATTTCTTTTCATATTTTAAAAGCTGAACTCTAAAAACATCATTTTGGTTATTAGTTGAGTTGTCTCAATTCTTTAGTGATTGCATCAGCCATTGTCATGGTGATTTTTGTCTTCAAGTTATCTTATTCTCCCCTAAGTTTGTATTCTTTATTTTATGCTATGAGTGACTTTTTTGGATTGTTCTGTTTTGCTTTCTCAATAATCTTGCAAAATAAAGTAAGTTGTAAAGTTTCATTTTGAGAAACGCTTTTGACAGTTTTTGCCTTCCTAAAAATAACAGCCTACTACAGTAACTATTGGTATTGTATTCAAGCATTACCAAAGGCAAATAATGGAAAAGACAACTAGACATCATCATATCATCAAAGTATTTTCATCTTATGCTCAAACTATAGCTTTACCAGGATACATAGGGTTAGATACACTTTAACTAACCTGACCACAAAATAATACAAACTATGTTCATTTGAATGCATACTGTCATTTTAGGGCAGAAAAGGTCTTAATATATATTTTGATCTTTTGTTTAAGGTTTAAACTTCTGAAAAGCACACTAAGAATAATAATGAATATGTTTTCTGTACATGAACAGGTAGATAGTTATACAAGGATGTGTGACACAATTGCAGACATTTCTCTCTATACATTCTTTTGTTACACTAAAGAGAAAAGATGCACACTTTTTCGTTTGTAGTTGGCAATGTCAACAAAAGCCTTTGCTACCTGAGGCATAAGATTTGTCTCATGTCTTCTCCCTTTCATCTTTCTGTTTCAATTCTCCAGATAACAGCTAACATCTAAAGATCTGCATTTTGCATCTTAAATGAGTGAAGGGGAAAAGCTTAATTAATAGAATTATAGAACTGAAAAGTTCTTGTGTTTCACATGCACAACAGCATGCAAAGGCTGCCGTTGTGTTTCTTTCTTGGTAAAGCAATTATATAATATCTTTTTTAGTTTTCTTTGTTTTTAAATTCAGTTTGGGAGACTCTGATAAGAATTTCAGATGGGCAGCACATAAATGAAAGTGTCCCAGCAGTTTTTTTTATGTTTGTCCATTGCTATAATTTAACCCTAACCCTAACCCTAATTTAAACCCACAAGTTCCTTAGAGGAAGATGAAACTGGTCATCCTTGAGGCAGACATCATACAGAAAAGGTATTATAAGGATAAATATTATATTAGGATTTCAATTCTTTACTTCTTATACTCTTACCATATCATTATATTGTGACGTACCAGGCACCATTGTTGAGCTCAGGCTTCAATTCAAGACTTGTATGACACCAGTATTAGAACATTAGAACAATTTTGAGGAGAACAGGCCATTCAGCCCAACAAAGCTCAACAGTCTAATCCACCCAAATACGTTATATAAAGTTCTACTCTTCCATATAATTTGTTTCATGTGACTATGGTTTTCTTAAGTGAAGAATAACTTTCTAACGTTTGTGTGAAATTTACCACAAGTTTCCAACTGGTGTTGAACACAGTGTTGTCCAAGTGCTTCACTGGTTTACTTGATCAATGTTGGCAAACTGAGCGAGTACACAGAAGAGCTATGCTATTTAAACTTGAAGGTTATGAAAAATATTAAACCCTGGGGAATACATAAGAGAAGAATTCAGACTTCAAGAGAGTCATCGTGACTGACACTAAGGGGACCCGTTATTGCAGATCTGAATGATGCAAAGGCAAGTGCAGTTTTAAGTGAAGATAAAATTGGAGCTTCAACTTATGTTAAGAGTGTTGTTCTTAGAGCTTAGTGATGAGGAAAATGACTCACATGAAACTGAATTCGCAGTGAAACTCAGTATTTTGTTTTGCAAATAAATTCACGAAATAAGTTGAGTTTCACTTCCAGCAAAGTTCATGCCACTGACACAAGAAGAAAGGTGTTTAGTTGCAATCTGTTTTCATGCTTTTATTCTGCTTGTGTCTGCTTTTCGTTTAGTGTTTAAATAATAATCTCTACCGAAAAAGAAATCACTAGAAATAGGCACTGTTTTAAAAAAGGAATTGCACTCCTCACTGGTGATTGAATGAGAGGCATAAATAAAGTTGATGTTACCAGAGTTGTACGGGTTACAACTTTACACAGCTTCAAAAATGAACCCAGTTAAACATCAAAATGTGGACAAGGCTTTAGGGAGCACTATTCCTTGTTATCCGCTCAAAAAAATCCTTTAAAACACCAAAAATTATGAAATACCTGTAAAATTAAATTTAAGGTCAGTTTTGCAAAACTGCACTTAATCCATACTTGCTTGTTTCGCTCATCGCCATTTACAACTACTCAGTAATTTGTGTGAAACTGAATTCAAATAAAAGGTTAGAGTTTGGCTTTGCAGAAAATATCACAAAACTATTGTAATTTGTGAACAGCAAAACTTCCAAAAAAATGTTTAGTTCCTGCCTTTCATGTGCTAATTATGCATCCATCCACCCGTCATTTATTTTTTAGTGAAAAAAAGAGATCAACAGAGAAATCTCCTCTAACATGTACTGTAGGAATTTGTTGAGCCTCTGTTGTATTTGTTCTGGTAGTATGATGCCTGCTTTTAAATTATTCTTGCAGGCACAATCATAAAGATGCATTGTAGACAGTAGCAATGCTCAGTACATTCCTTGATTGTGCTTGAATCATTCATATCTTCAGAAATCAAGAAACAGGAAGGAGCAGTTGCAATGTAATAGCAAAGGGTGGACTTCCCTAGTAGTAAGATTTCCTGTAAAGAAAACGCAACAAAGTGCCTGGTGGTGAGCTTTTGTACATCTTTGTTTATAAAACATATATCGTGTAACATTTTCAAAAAATGCACTGCACACCTCCGTAGAGTCGTGAAAGAAAGCCATAGAATATATTTGATTTTACTTGCACTACCTGTGAAAAAAATTGCAAGGAAACACAGAAGTGTGAATAAGGCTATTCTCTGTTTTCCGCTCCAAAAAAAATTTAAAAACAACCTTTCTTTTCAGAGAGTTTCAGAATTACATAATTGCACGCAAATTTAATTTTAACAGTAATTTTGCTAAACAAATCTTGGCTGTTTTGCTTCTCACTATTCACAACTATTCATATCACAGCTGAAAATTCAGACATGAGGGTTCTGGAAAGAAACTCAAATGTACTTGAAAACAAAAATGCAAACTGCTAAAAAAGAACAATTTCTTGGAGACCTTTTAACACATTTAAGGGTTACGCATAATAATATTATGTACAGTGTCACAAACTCGACACAGAGTCATACAAAGGTTTGGGGCAGCCACCCGTATAATTGGTTTCCTGGCTGTGAAGTTGCTTATATTGATACAGCATTGATGTGCACAAAACCGAGTCCAAAACAGAACTGGGGGAATAGGGAAAAGGTGGAGACAGGAAGTGAAGTCAAAGGGGTCGGGCTCATTTAGGTCTTCTGCCATTGGTGCGAGCCCGGACGTGACATCACAGGGGCCGGAGCCGACATGGTCTCATTCCATTGGCTTGGTCCCAGAAGTTACGTTAAGAGAACCAGGTGGAATCTCCCATGAATGGTCTGCAGGCAAGGGAGAAAAAGAGTCAGTGCACTCTGCCACATCCCGGTATTCTCGGAACTGTCCTTACTAAAGCCCTTTAGCTGCCTCCCATGCGCAACAGACATGGACAGATTTGTTAGTAACTCCTCCATGAAAAAAGAAGAACCCAAAATTGTCTCTGAAATAACTTGAAACTCACAAAAGGAATTGGCACCCGTCATTGTTTATTCTGTGTTAATCAGACTTTCTTTTAGAGTTTTGATTCAATAGAATATTTTAAATAATAACACAAATGAAAATGGCATGGACAAAAATGAGGGGACCCTTAACCTAATATTTTGTTGCACACCCTTTAGAGGCAATCACTGCAAACAGGCGATTGCTGTAACCCGCAATGAGACTTCTGCACCTGTCAACAGATAGGTTGGCCCACTCTTCCTGAGCAAACTGTTCCAGCTGTATCAGGTTTGAAGGTTTCCTTCTCCAGACTGTATATTTCAGTTATTCCCATAGATGCTCAATAGGATTCAAATCAGGGCTCATAGAAAGCCATTTCAGAACAGTCAAATAGACCATTTGTAGGTGCTTTTAGTTCCGTGTTTTGGATCATTATCCCGTTGGAGGATCTGTGACTTGTGATTGAGACAGAGCTTTTTGACACTGGGCAGTACGTTTAACCCCAGAATGTCTTAATAGTCTGATATTTCATTGTTCCCTGCACAGACTCAAGGCACCCCATGTCAGGCGCAGCAAAGAAGCCCCAAAACATAACCAAGCCTCTTCCATGTTTCACAGTATGGTGTTCTTTTCTTTGAAAGCTTAATTTTTTCATCAGTGGATATAGAACTAATGTGACTTGCCAAAAAGCTTCTGTTTTGCCTCATCTGCCCAAAGGACATTCTCCCAGAAGAAATGTGTCTTTTCGGTATGCAAATTCCAGTCTGGCTTTTTTTATATGTTTCTTTCAACATCCATTGAGCTCATTTTCACTTAAAAAGTGATGGATGCTGCGATTAGACTTTAACCTTGAAGTTCAGCTTGTATCTCTTTGGAAGTTGTCTTTGGCTTTTTGTCTAGCGTTCGCATTATCCTTCTACCCATTCTGGGATCAATTTTCCTCTTGCAGCCACATCCAGGATAACTGATTGCAATCCCATGGACCTTAAACGTCTTAATAATATTTGCAACTGTTGTCACAGGAACATCAAGCTGCTTGGAGATGGTCTTATGACCATGGCCTTTACCCTGCGTGTGTATAATATTCTTTCTGAATTCCTCAGACAACTCTCTCTTTTGCTTTCTCTGGTCCATGGTTGAGTGACACATGATGATACCAAACAACAAAGAGTGAGTTCTTTTCTCAGTTTAAATAGGCTGAATGACTGACTGCACAGTTGGAGACATGTGTGATACTAATTAAAGAAAAGAGCTAATTTGAAAAATCACTCTAAAACTATTAATTGTGATCTTTTCTACAGGTACCAACAAATGTGTCCATGCCATTTTAGATTATCTTTGTAAGCAGTATTTTATCACTTTTCACACTTGCTTTGCTTTACTTGGTGACATATCAAGGATATGCAGGCATGCATGGGACAATTGTTTTTCATTTAATCACTTTTCAGGGGGCATACAGCAATTTTAATGAGTTGTAATGGTACCAACAAATTTGTCCACATATGTAGATAGTTGTACTGAGTTACTACTGTTTATGTCCAACTACCCTGCTCTTGCAGCTAACTTGTCAATAAATGACATTACCATATGTAAAGAAAATGCTCTGTAAAGCAGCTAAGATGATGTGTGTGCAATACAGAAGCAGCATGGAAAACACTTGTAGTGCCTTGTGAGGGAAGAAAACACGCCAGACCATTTTCTCGATGCAGGCAAAAACTACTGACTTTATTATTGAACGTGGTTAAGCTATACTGTATATGTAACTGTAGCCTCTCCACTCATCGCCCTGCCTCCTCCCACACTGCAGTGTGTGTGAATTGTGTCTTTATAGAGGTGCAGTTTTCCAGCCGCTACACAGGATCCCCCAGAATTCACCTGCATGGGCAACAATAGCTTTGTTGGGGAACACACTATGCTCCCTGTCCGAGTGTGGGTAGGCAGGGTTCTGACCGGACTCAGAGAACTAACATGTGCATGCCCAGTAGGTACAGGTGTGTTAGGGGAAGCAGGGACCAGGTCGCCAACAGGTGCCGGAAAAGAGTTGAAAACCTTAGAGGAATCCATGTGCATAGGCTTGAGGGGGTCCACTGAGACTGTCTCCTGTTTTCCACTGATGTCAAGCACAAATGTTTTGTCTCTGAAAGGCCATATGTCTCTAAAAGGTATGCCTATAGGGTTACATACTTGTCCATGTTCAGGGGATTTTCAAGCAGACTCACCACCCTGGATGCTGTGGAGCCATTGAGAGGTGCAACAACGTAGTAGTATCTTGTGTCATTTGCTGTAATATCCTACAAACGCAAACTGTGCCTCTGCTTGAGCGAACTACACTGCGGCTTACTGTTCACAAAACTCTGGTAACTTTAACAACAACGCATTGGCAGACATGACTAACGTAATTCCAGAATTGTCCAAGAACGTTGGGGTCACCACTGTAATGCCCTGCAAGGAAAGAAAACAAACCAGACAACGTTATGTCAATGCAGGCAAAAACTACTGACTTTTTTTTTGAATGTGCTTAAACAATATATATAATTGTTGCCTCTCTACTCATCACCCCGCCTCCTCCCACACTGCAGTGCATGTGAATTGTGCCGTTATAGAGGCGCAGCGTTTCCAGCCGCTACACAATAAGTGGGTTTAAATGTGGATTGTTAGTGGGTGCAAGATACGATTGGTGTCATACTATGTGAAACAGCAATCCTTTAAGGATTTTCACACATGAAAATGTTACAGGAATATTAAGAATGAGTTGTCACCAAAGAAGTGCAAACTTTGGAAAGAGACTATTGATTAAAGGGGTCCATGAAAACTGATACACCTTGTGTAGGCTGGCAGATGGGCCAGTCAATTGTCAAATGTTTATTGATGCTGAAAGAGGTAAATAGGACAGCACAACTGGTTGTATTACTTACAGATGATGTATAGCAATTGATGGCCCAACTGAGTTCCACTTCTGTCAGCAAAGTCATGATTGTCAAGATCTAAGCAACAAAATTGCTAGACATTGAAAGGCTGAGCAAACATTGTCTGGTTTGGTGATTCCCACTTAAGGCTAGTGGAGTGACTGGAATAACATGATGAGATTCAGATCCCTTCATTTGGTGCATATTTATTCTGTTGTAGACTTAATTTTACCTCAATATTTTTGCCATTTTTGCCCATCAATCTATACAAAAAAAACAATAATGTCAACGTGAAACAAAGTTTTCAGAAAACTTTGTACATTTATTAAAAAGTGAAATCTCTCATTGATATAAGTATTCAGACTATTTTCTGTGGCACTCCAAATTGTGACCTGGGTTCCTCCCTGTGTGGAGTTTGCATGTTCTCCCCGTTTCTGCGTGGGTTTCCTCCAGGTGCTCCGGTTTCCTCCCACAGTCCAAAGACATTCAGGTTAGGTGCATTAGCGATCCTAAATTGTCCCTAGTGTGTGCTTGGTGTGTGGGAGGGTGTGTGTGTTTGTGCCCTGTGATGGGCTGGCGCCCTGCCCGGGGTTTGTTCCTGCCTTGTGTCCTGTGCTGGCTGGGATTGGCTCCAGCAGACCCCTGCGACCCTGTGTTAGGATATAGCGGGTTGGACAATAACTGACTGACGCCAAATTGTGCTCTGGCGCATCCTGTTTGCTTTAATTATCTAGAACCAGTGGTAAGCTACTGACTTGACTGGACATCAATTAAAAAGGCACACACACATACAGTATATATATAGGGTCCAACAAGTCACATTGCATGTCAGGACAAAAAAAAACAAGCCAATTTAGTCCAAGGAACTCTTTGTAGACCTCTACAATAAAATGTAGTTAGGCATAGATCTGGACAAGGTTATAAAACCATTTCTCTAAAGCTTTGAGTGTTCCCAGGAGTACAGTGGCCTCGTTCATTGTAAAATGGAGGGCGTTTGGAACCAACAGGACTCTTCTTAGAGTTGGTCGTTCAGCCAAGCTGAGTAGTACATCAGAACATTAGAAAGATTTCGATTCAGCTTAGTAACTTATTCCATGTGTTAATGGTTCTCTGCATGAAGAAAAACTTTGTGTGTTTGTATGAAATTTAACCTTAACAAATTTGTAACTGTGTCCCTGTGTTCTTGCTGATCTCATTTTAAAATAACAATCTCAATCCACTGTATTAATTCCTTTCATAATTCTGAACACTTCCATCATGCCACCTCTTAATCTCCTCATGCTTAAAATGAATAGGTTCAGCTTTTTCATTTTTCCTCAAACCTCATCCCCTGTGGCCCTGACATCAGCCTAGTTGCTTTCTTTGGACTCTTTCAAGCATTGCTATGTCCTTTTGTTCTTACCTGGAGACCAAAACTGTACACAGTACTTCAGATGAGCCCTCACCAGTGCATTGTAATGCTTAAGCATAACCTCATTGGACCCATTGTGCTATATAACATTCTGTTTGCCTTATTCATGGCTTCTGTATACTGTCTGGCAGTTGATAGTGTCGAGTCCATTCCTAAATCCTTCTAATAAGGTGTGTTTTCAATTTTCAGACCTCCCTTTGTGTATTGAAATCTAACATTTTTACTTCCTACTTGTAATACTTTATATTTACTTACATTAAATGTCATCTTCCTAAAATCTGTCCAAGCCTGTATGCTGTCCAAGTAACTCTGTAATGATTCAACAGATTCTAGATTATCTGTCAATCCACCTAGCTTGGTATCATCTGCAAACTTAAATAAGCTTGCTATTTACAGTATATTCCTATCCAAATCATTTATTGTATGTATATATATTAAAAATAGCAGAGGCCCTAGCACTGACCCCTGTGGAACACCACCCTTAACTTCACCAGTTCTGATTGGGTTCCTTGCAACATCACCCAGTGCTTCCTGCGTTTTAGCAAATCCTCTACCCATCTAGACACTTCACCTTGAAATTCCACTTATTTTAGTTTGATGCCGAACCTCTCATGTGACACCTTATCAAATGCTTTCAGAAAGTCAAGATAAATAATATTTGTATGCACCACTCTGATTGTATAATTTTGCTTCTTTCAAATAGGATTCCAGAATGTTTGTAAAAAACAATGACCCTTGTCTGATCCCATGCTGATTGTTCAGGAAAATTCCTGTTCTTGCCATGTATTCTAAATCTTTTCCTTAATAATTCCTTCCATTCATTTGCAGTATCTGTAATGCATGTTATGTTTACTGCCCTATAGTTGCTTGTATCTTCCTGATCATCCTTTGTATATAATGGGATGATCTTAGCTATTTTCCAGTCCTTTGGAATTTCCCCAGTTTGAACTGACTACCTAAAAATATGTGTCAAGGGTTTTGTATATGTACTCAGTGACTTCCTCAAGCATTCAAGGATAAATATTATCTGGTCCAGGTGATTTGTTTCACTACAGCCTATTTAATCTACTGTAAGTAATCTCTCTACAATTTCCAAATCACTCTCTACCTCCTTAGTAGTCCCTGTTGCTTCTGGGGTGTTATCCATTTCCTCACATATGAAGACCTCAGAAAAAATGCAAATATAGAGCATCTGCTATTTCACTGTATATTTTATTCCCTTTACAATACATGTCACCTCCTCTTTGACTGTTCTTTTACAACTAAAATACTAAAAGAATATCTTTGGGTCGTCTTATCCGCTATATTGCTTCCTCTTTTAGCCTCTAATATCTTTTTTTAATAGTTGCCCTAATGCTCTTATATGCTCTTTGATTACTATTAGACTTATCAGTCTTATATACCTTATACAGCAGTTGGTTTCCTTTGAAGCTTCTTTTTTATATTAAATGTCCTACTTATTCCAGTTGTGTGATGTACCTGTCCTGTATTACATGCAAAACATTGTTTAATCAAATTGATCACTCTAGGAGAGCTTCAGAAGTCCTCTGCTAAGATTAGGGAGCCTGCAGGGAAGATGACCATCTCAGCAACAATTCATCAATCAGGCGTTTATGGCAGGGTGACTAGACAGAAGCCACTCTTAATTAAATGGCATATGATAGTGCTCTTGGCAAACGGCATTTAAAGAACACTGAAACCATGAGAAACAAGATTCTCTGTTTGGTTTGTCTTTCAGCATGACAATGACCTAAAACATATAGACAACTCTGATTTGCTTTGGGACAAGTCTCTGACTGTCATTGAGAGGCTCATCCAAAGCCCTGACCTAAATACCATAAAATATCTGAGGAGAGACCTGAAAATGGAAGTTTACAGAAGCTTTCAATTCCAATTTAATAGAGCTTCATATGATCTGCTAGGAAGAATGGGAAAAAATACCCAAATCCAGATGTGCAAAGCTTGTAGATACATACCTAAGAAAACTGCCAAGGAGGCTTCTGTAAAGTATTGAAGTAAAGGTCTGAATGCCTACATAAATGAGAGATTACACTTTTTTATTTTTAATAAATTTGTGAACCTTTTTGAAAGCATGTCGTTATAGGTAATTAAGTGTAGATTGATTGGCAAAAATGGCAAATGTATCCTATAAAGTATGTACAAAGTGAAGAGGTCTTAATACTTTCTGAACACACACACACTATATATATATATAAATATACTGTATATATATATATATATATATATATATATATATATATATATAGTGGTACATGGCCGGTCGTTTATCCTGGCCAGTACCCCCAGGCCACCAGGTGGAGCCCTCCCTGCAGCACGGAGGTACCCCAAATGCCAGCAGGGAATTATGGACAATGGAGCCCTGCTGGATACCACGGGGGCCACTAGAAGGCGCTGCAGGGAGGAGCAGCGACTATTTGCCCTACACCCCGGAAGTACGTCCGAGTCACATGGACAAGAGGAATGACGTACTTCCGGGCTGAAGAAAAGGACTTTTTATCTGACCCGGAAGTGATAAGGAATCATGGACTGAAGGATGGGAAACACTTCCAGGTCAGGAAATATAAAAGGACTCTGGGAACTCCCAGACAACAAGCTGAATTGGGAGGCAGGGTGGCTAAGCGTCTGGGAGTGGAGGATTGTGATTTGGATTATTGTGATTGGTTTATTGATTTAAAAGCCTATACACTCTTTACTCACAAATCAGAACTTAACTTGGTACCCAATTTTACTACCAAACAGCGACAGCAACTAAATAAGGAGAAAACAGAAAGTTTGGTGATTGGCAAAAATGGATATAATAAGGGTATTAGAAATAAACTTGATCCATTAGGATTAAAAGTCAAGATGAAAGTAAAGAATTTAGGGGTAACTATTGACTCTGACCTGAATTTTAAATCACATATTAATCAGATTACTAGGACAGCATTTTTTCCACTTATGAAATATAGCAAAAGTTAGACCTCTTATAACACTGAAAAATGCTGAGAAATTACTTCACGCTTTTGTTTTCAGTCAACTAGATTACTGTAGCACACTCCTCTCAGGACTACCCAAAAAAGTCATCAATTGATTGCAACTAGTGTAGAATGCAGCTGCTAGAATCTTAACTAGGAAAAGAAAATCCAAGCATATCTCTCCAGTTTTGATGTCATTACATTGGTTACCTGTGTCCTTTAGAATTGACTTTAAAATACTGCTTATGGTTTACAAACCCATGACATTGTGACCAAACCCGGGGTGGTTGTTAGAGAACTCCCTATCCACTTCCCTTGGAAAAAACAGCATAAGTGGAACTGGAGATCAAGCGTATGCTGGAGACAGGAGTGATAGTGGAAAGTCATAGTCACTTGTCCAGCTCTATTGTCTTGGTCTCTAAGCCTGACTAAAGTTGGAGGTTTTGCAATGACTTTACAGCTTAATAAAGTTTCCCAATTTAACGCCTGTCTGATACCACGAGTGGACAACCTCCTTGAGCAGCTTCTTGACCACTCTTGAAATGATGAAGGGGTACTGGGAGATTCCTTTAAAAGACTCCGCAAATGCTAAGACTGCGTTCAGCACCTCTAGTGGTCACTGGTAGTATTGTGTTCATCCATCTGGGTTACATTTGGCACCTGCAACCTTCCAATGTCTGGTGGATAAAATGCTCCGTCCCCATAACACTTATAGTGCTGCCTACCTGGATGACATGGTCATTTATCCCAGCACATGGAAGGAACACCTACAGCAGGTCAAAGCGGTATTGCAGGCAATAGGGGAAGTCGGTCTATCGTATTAATCCAAAGAAATGTTTCTTTGGGATGAACAAACCTAAAAAAAAGTATTTAGGCTACCTGGTGGGCTGGGTTACTGTGTGACCATAATGTTCCAAAGTAGATGCCATCTTCAAATGGCCCTGTCTGAAGACCAAGCCTTTCTCAGCTTAGTGGGTTAATACCATTGGTTTGTACTCTGATTTTTTGAGAGAGCAGCACCCTTGACTAATCTTACAAAGAAGAAGGCCCTAAATACTGTGGTATCGAATGATCACACAGAAACTGCATTTAGCAACTTAAAACAAGACCTTACGTCAGCACCGATTTTGAAGGCTCCTAACTTTTCTTTGTCTTTTATTCTCCAGACAGATACTTTGGACACAGGCATGGGAGTTTTGCCGAGCCAAAGTGCTGACAGTGTCAAACACCCCGTCATGTTCCTGAGCTGGAAATTGCTGGATTGGCATGGCGATTAGATGTTCAATTACACAGCTGAGGTACTACCTCTTGGGCCATGAGTTCACCTTGGTCCCAAGACCATGCATCTTTACAGTGGATGACCTTACACAAGTAGGCAAACCCACAGGTCACAAGGTGATTTTTGGACCTTCAGCCTTAGAAGTTTACGTCAACGTCAATGCTCTTTCTCGGATTCACGACCTCTTGGTCAGGAATGTCCGACCCAATGGGTCTGGGCTGAGGGGGGGCTGTGTCACACATGTGTGTATGGGAGGCAGCTAAAGGGCTCTAAAAAGGATATTTTCACGATGGACAAGGGGATGGCAGAGTGCACTGATCCTTTCTCTTTTTCCTCTCCAGACCAAACATGAGAAATTCCGGTTCCGGCCTGGATGATGTCACATCCACTTCCTGCCCAGACGATGTCATTTCCCCTGCCTGGCTTTAAAAAGTTTTATCTGCCTGCCAGTTCAGTTTTGGACTAAAGTCTGTTAAGACCTTTGTTCTGAACAACCCTTTTCTTTTGGCAGCCAACTATATGGGTGGCTACCCCTAAACCTTTTTTTCTGTATTGTGTGAATCATTTCACAATATATATATATCTACTATACATA
>JANRMT010062791.1:20727209-20760726 GCA_026402145.1 Polypterus bichir lapradei
TATATATATAACCTTTAGGGGGCTACTTTCTAGGCCACACAACAAAGCAACACAGCAACAAGTTTCTCCTTCTACACCTCAGATGCACTCTCGTTCACTTCCTCCTGACTCAGACGACTGAATGGACAGTGACGGTTCTCTTTATGCCAGACCCAGGGATACTTCCAGTGTCAAGGAGGAAGCACTCCTAGGTCAGGCTGAAGCCTTTTAAGTAAGGGACAGCCCTCCCCATTGGCTCCCCCTGTCAGTATCAAAAAGCCCAGTAGGGCTGCCTTACAGGACTGCAACTCCCAACATGCCCTGCAGTCACATGAATGAGTATACTGGCTCAGGAATGCTGCCACCCAGTGTGTCGAGGGAGCATATACTCTTGGGAGGCAGTCCTCCGCTCCATCCATTACACTGGCCTTCCTGCCAGATAAGAGTATAAGTTTTATCCTGGCTGGGATGTATTCCCAGCATGTGGTGTGTTAAGTAAAAACCAATATGTGCATTTGTGTTGATTTGCTGCACTTTTCTTCCAGAATTATTTTTCTGTTACCTCCTAGATGTCATCCATTGATTATCATTTTTTGGTTCTTCTTATGTCAGATACAGAGCTATATTTAAGCAATCAAAACTCAGAATTTTAATATCAGCCACTATAATACCCTATAATTAAGGTTTTTGTTTTATAATGATTCATCTTTTACAAATGTTCCAGAAAGTGGTAATTAATGTTCTCACACGCACTTAATGTTCTGAAACGAGGCATTCTTAATTCAGCTGTTATCTATGTTAAGCAGCATGAGGGGATTTTACTTTTTAATCAACATTGTAACAGACAAAAATGAGTGAAAGCCTTACCATTTTAATGATCAGTCTGCTGCCTTCATGGGGACATAAATAAAGGGAACACAAGAAGAGGTATTGCCTAAAGCTGGAGACATGATGGACGCAATTTGTTTTTCTCCAAAGGTAATCAACTCAGAAAAGAAACTTTGAGCCCAGCCTTACTCTACCCATTAGTACGTACATTCTTATAAAGTTTCCCTGGGAACATATTTACATAAATATAGCATGCTGTTTAATCATTTTGAATGTAATTTTATAAATGAGTATATTAATACCTTTCATATGTTGTGTATGTTGTAATAATAGTGTCCATGAGGCCTCCACAGTTGGTACTGATAAATAAAATTCCCGTATAAGAAACAGTCCATGTCATGCATATGGGGAAAGTATTGAGGTTTGGTATTGTATGGATCCCAATTATCTTTAAAACTTTGATTGGAATAGAAAGAAAATGGGAAACAAAAGTCAGCAGCCTATTTTAGGATTACATTTCTAAGAAGGATTTTGTCCTTCTGTGGAGGCCTCCTATCTTATGGTGTGACGAGTGTTAAAAGAATTTTGTTGGAGATGTAGACTGTCTTTCCTTAGATACATTTTGTTACCAACTTCATTTCGTTTTTACTGTGATATTTACTGTATGTTTACCTTTACCAAAGACCCAATAATTCATTTCTGGACCATATGTTAATATTGTTATTGCTAGTTTTGTGGTAATGTTTGCTTTACTGGTTATATATTTACCACATTAATTTTGTATTAGCCATCATTCTTTGTTTAATTGATTAGGGATTCTGGTCTTGGTGACATCAATAAGAGGTAAAGTAAAGGTTTCAAGTCCTGGGACAAGGCAAAAAGACATCTAGCGAAGCAAATAAGCTCTGTGTGAATAGTCAGAATTGTTACACATGAACCAACAACTAGGAGTCTGACAGTTCGGAAGGTGTAAGGGGCAGACTCTAGCTCCAAAGGGATTGTGTTGCTAACCTTGATATCAGTGCACTAGCACCTCTGTACATCTCTCAAGAAAATTACCTGGAGATTTCCAAATCTGGTATCACAAAATTTTTCTTGTATGTGTTATTTTCTTCATAGTCTGTAAATATTTTATTTTAATTTTGAAAAACATTACAACAGCATGATAGTCAATAAATTTCCAGGCACTTGGAAATAAACACAGAAAAACAAAGGAAAAATAGAAATACAAAGGAAAAAAAAACAAAAAAAAAACAAAGGAAAGAGTCAACTCTCACCTAAGAAAAAGGAAAAAAAAACTTTTTAAATATAATTAATAGCATAAGAGAGTCAATCACAGGCCCAGCATGCTTATTCTACAGTAATATTAATACATTCTTGCCATGTTTTCAATTCTTTAAGAGAATATTGGATTATTTCTAATTTGAGATTTTATTAAAATCAAATAATATTCCGTACAAATAGCTCAAGTTTTACAAAAATAGGTTCGAAACAAATCAACCCCAGGCCAGTAGAGTAAAACTTTAAGTTAGTAAAAATAAGATAATAGATATTAGATAAACAGTGTATTCCTATGCACTTTAATGCCATCCTGAAGTTCACCAAATATCACAGTTATTGGATTAGGAGTGATTGTAACACCAAAGATGCTTGAAATGCATATGAAAATTTTTGTCCAAAATGATCTTATCTTAGTACATTCCCAAAACATATGGCCTAGTGAAGCTGGAGCTAGATTGCAGAACTTGCAGGTTGAGACATTATAACCTATTTTAATGGGGTTTTTTTCAAATTCAATATATTTACAGTGGCCCCAAAGTAACATATAATTAAGAGAGCACACATGTAGTAGGGGAGATATGAATTCAGAATGAAAGAAGCATGCCGGCTGGTGGAAAGAACTGTCAACCACTCCAGATTGGGGGTTTTCAGATAGTAGTGACATTCAGAGACTTATTTTAAATTTGTGGATATACATTTAATAATTGTGCTCTATATAAGTTATTTTGCTCCTAAACTCCTGTAGCAAACACATACAGAATATGGATACAGTAGACACCCACAAAGACGCGGTTCAGGGTTTGTGGCCTCAGTTGTTCGCGGATTTTTTCTTAGAACCTAACTAATAATTGTTAACAGAAACTGCAAATATCCTCCGCAATTTTTTATGGCTTTTTTCGTGGCACTACTGTTCTGTAGAGAGAACAGGAAGCAATCGTAGAGGAAAACGCAGCTTGGGATGGTGAAAGTAGCCAATCATAGAGCGTTGTACTCTTCTAGAATTTGAAACTGTAACTCCCAGCAGTCCCTGCAGTGGCTCTGATTGGTCATCTGTTGAGGGTTCAGGGGATGTTGGGGTCAAAGGATGTCAGTGCGGCTTTTAAAAGGGGGGCCGGTGACCAAAAGAAAAAAAAAGTTTTTGTATTTTGTGTTTCAAGTTCCTGTCTCTCTGCCTGCCTTCTGTTGGTTTACCTGTACTTATTCGTTTTGTCCTGAATCATTTCGTAGTTGTGGTCTGGATTGTCTGCCATCTGCCTGTGTACATGAGGACTGTAAGCAGATTCATTACTATCCTGCGAAGAAAGGAGCTCTCCTGAACCCATCCACCCGTCTTCACCATTTCAGGAACTACCAGTAGAACTATCTTTACATTCCCATTCAACATGCGGATCTCTGGACTATCTATTTTCATCATTACATTTCATCCGTTGCTGTTTTTCATGGACTTTACTCTATGTGTTTTGTTGGTGCTTTGTTGTATTTAATGTATAATTGCCGTAAGGGGAATTGTGGGGGGGTATCGTTGTTTTCATTTGTTTTCATTACATTCTTTATTTGCTGTTTGATTATTGGTTTGCTTTGTTTTTGTCTCTGTTTGTGAGTGCGGGTCAGTTCAAGGCTGGGTGTGTCCCGGGAATCTCCACCACAAAAATAAATAAATCGCTGTCTTCTCGACGGTGTGAATCTTAGCGGCACCGGACTGCTACAGCATTATTCATTTCTCCTTGCTGCTGATTGACTGCTGCCCTGTAACACATCTCCAGCAGAGTGTTCTCGTGTTTTCCGTTTTGTTCTTCTTAATCCTTAAACTGCCGCAACTGGCTATAGTCGTTTCCCAGTGGCATTTGAAAACACGTAGGAGCCAAGTATATTTAGCGACGTACATTCATTGAACGCTGCAACTGGTTATTGGCGGTTCCCAGTGCAATTTACCAGCACGCCACAGCTAATCAGTCAGTGCTGTACATTCGTTGAGCAGCCATCTCATGACCACTGCCGGCCCCTGCAGCACTGCAGTCTCACTGTCTCTGGGATTGAGCTGCTGCACTAGACTAACCTGCAGATATCAGCGTTTACCTCTGTGTGCTTGTGTGCAGCCAGTTCAAGCGCAGAGAGCTCGGATAATTTAATGAATTTCATTAATGACGTCAGTTGCACCTTGTACATATTGTTCCAGTAGTTTTTAAAATAGTTTTTACAGTTCATTAGCAGTGTGTAAAATGATCAGTGTTGCAGTAATTGTGATGCTCTTTGCATGAAAAAAAAATGTGTTCCATTAAAATTTCACTTTTTCTTTGTGAATTGTGATGTTTACTTAAAAAGTGCAGCAAAAAAGCATTTGGCGTCCAGGGATGCATTAACCCCCAAGTATGTGGCAGTTTAAGTGTTAAAGCCCCAAGATGCCATTGAAACGCCCTGCACCTTCTAAGGCTTCTGGCAATGAAAACGCACTTGCATGAATTACAGTGCATATAACGATAACATCGATATTTTACATTCTAGCACTGCGGGTGACATATCAGTACAGTACTGTACAGTATACGGATTTACCTTTACATTCTTTTTTTAGGTAATGTATTAAGCTGAAGTTGAAATGAAATTAAAGTGTTTTGGGGGCATATTTAGGGTTTAAACTATAAAAATAGGCATTTTTTTAGCCACAGCCATAATTTGCGGTTTTTCGCAATTCGCGGGTGCTCTAGGAACGTAACACCTGCGAATTTTGGGGGTGTACTGTACACTGTGCATCAATGAGATAAATAGCTTTGATTTTTATCAAGCGTGCTACTTTCAGGCTTGGTTTCTTTTCTGATGCTGTTGTTGTGTTGTTCTAGATTGTGGTCCATGTTCCAGATGACCTGACATGGACCACAAATACCACTGCTCTTGTCTAGAGAGCATAACAGCAACTTCATTTCCTCCGAAGGCAGAAAAGAGCAAACCTCCCCTCTTCTGTCCTCACAACTTTCTACAGAGGCACTATAGAAAGTATATTGACCAGCAGCATCTCCGTTTGATATGGTAGCTGCACTGCCACTGAACAGAAGATACTTCGAACAGTGGTGATCACAGCGGAGAAAATCATCGGGTCCTCACTCCCATCTGTTCAAGAGTTACACTACTTACGTTGCCAGAGCAGATCCATTAAGATCATAAAAGAGCCCACACACCTGGCACATGGGCTGTTTGAACTTCTGCCCTCTGGAAAACGTTACCGCAGTATGCACTGCAGAACAACCAGATTTAACAGGCCATCAGAATACCAAACTCTGTTAAATAATCTTTGACCTTTTGCACTCTTAATTACTGTGCACTTTATTACCACAAATAGGTCTTAAGTTTACATTATATTGTATTGCAATACTGTACAATATTATGTTGTATACATTGTATATTATTATGTATAAATATTGTATCCATATAGTGCAATAACACAATCACTGTGAAACGATGTGCAATATTTTCTTTCATATTATATTTCACCCACTGACTGGCTTACATTTATATATATCTTTTGTATTTATGGTTTGTACTGTGCTGCCTTGTGCTGTCTTACACTGTCTTACCTACTTTCTGTGTAAGAAGCAAAATGTTTTTAATGTCTGTATGTTATCTTGCGTGCACTTTTCTTTTATATCTGCACATTGAGCCTGGAGAAACGCAATTTCGTTCAGCTATGCATATTGTTGTACTGTTGTATGGTATGAATGACAATAAAGTTCACTTACTTACTTACTTACTTACTATAAATTTGAAATCTTTACTATTAGTCCTCTTTATATTTGCCCACATTTATACTGGCATAGACTTCTGCAATCATGTACATCATGATTTCAGTTCCAGCACTGAATAATCAAGATATATTTATACTAAAATGTGCATAGTTCTCTGTATTTATAGGTGTTTGTGTTAATTCATTAATTTTGTGATTACTCTGTTTTCTGCTCAGGGGCCAAAACAAGGCTTACCAGATGATTGCATTTGGCAGAACGTCTTCTGGCTTGATTTACACAAAACATATTAGCATTTTCCCATTGCTGGGTGATGATAGATTAAGTTGGAGGAAAGCACAGACCTTTCAAAAATTATATCCATTTCATCAGATTAATGTCCGCTGTTGATGTCCTGCCAAGTTTCACCATCAACCATTTTTTTACATCATTTAATTTGTAGGATACATTTTGTTTAAATTAGGCATGCTAAAAGTTTATTCAATACTTCTAGAAAAGTTCCTAAATAGTTTGTTTTTTACCATACATTTGTCAACACCTTTATTTTCCTTCAACTCTTTCCTACCTCAAGTCATTGTTGATTCTTGGTCATCTCAAGGAAATTTCTGGACCTGCTTATTCTAATTCATTGTCACAGGGATTAGCACTGTACCAAAAGCAGCTTTCTTCCTTTGGCTTTAGTGGAATGTTTGGAGGTATAGGTTCAAGACAAAATAAAATAAAATAAAAATAGAAATGTATTTAAAGTGTAATCTGAATTCTGATTATTAGCATCAGTTTGTGCTACTTGCTTATTACTAGGAACCCATCATATTCCTTATGTCTTATTGTCTGATGGTCAGGACTTCAGGAGGTATGTGAGCAGTTCTGGTGAGTTCAGTCTTCTGCACCTGGGTGGCACTCGCTTTAACAGGCAGATCATTGAGATTGAGCAGTTCCCAGTGCTGCACCTAAGATGAATCTCATGAATCACACAATAAGTATTATGATTATTATTATTGTATATTTGATTGATGCCATAATCAAAGCCAACTAATATGTATGTTATGGTACAACAGTTTACAGATGTTTTTCGCATTTGGAACACAGGCTTCTTAAGTGACTTATTACACAGTAAACTAATTAAGATTAAATATGTTTTAGAGTTTTATAACTCTAGTAGCGTAAATCTATTAATAATAGAAAAAAGATGCTTGATGTTATCCAGTTTATCCTTGACATTGTAAGAGGGCCTACATTTTGTGATCAATCTTTACAACTCTAATGCAAACGCATTAATGAGTTTAATCTATCTATCTATCTATCTATCTATCTATCTATCTATCTATCTATTGTATAAAGTCAGTAGGTTTTTACACATTAGTCACCACTACAAGCTGTGTAATAAAGCAAACATAATTACATTTTAATATAAGCTAGGTGTAAGAGCCAAATCCTTTAAGTTAATCTTCTTGTTCTTTTGGATGCTCCCGTAATGATACATTTTTCTTAGTCTGCTTAGCTTGAACTTGAACATAATATGCCTTAGCACAGATACAATAATGGAAGATTCTGTTTAACTCCCTGTAAGTTACTAAAAATGAAATGTTCATAATCTTAACACTGTGTGACAGTAGAATAGCCCTTTGACTGAAGTTAGACAGCTACAAAGAAACATGAACAATCAGATAGATAGACATTAAGGGCGTATAGTTTTCTGACCGGAACGTTACATAGAGTAATACATAGAAACCTTAAGGAATGTAACCTAGATGTTTAAGCAAAATATTATAAGTATCCATTTTTCTCTTTCTTTTTTGCATGTATTATCAACTTTTTTCTCTTATTTTCTTTAAAAATGAAGACACTTGGACTGTGTAGTATATTTTTGTACAGCGAGTAATACTAGTGCCAGAATGTATATCTGGTAGCTGCATTTGAACTATTTTGAACGATTTGGAAACCTTCGTCAAATGCAGCTACACTAGGGGAAAATTTATCATGGTAGTGAAATTAGAGATAGCAAATTTTCTTCAGGTTCAGATTTGACAGTTCAAAAGCAAGTGAAATCTTTTTGGCATAGTTTCTCCTAAAATAACTTTTCTGTTTATTCAATATGATTAATTAAGTGTAAAAATGCACCTTGGTATTTTCTGGCCACCAGTCTGTTATCTTTTCTCTTCTTGTGTAATCTACTGTACTCCTTCTCTCACATCACTCAGTACATTAATGAGTTTAATTAAATATTTGCATTTTTTTCTTCCTGTCGCAGTTAAAAATGTAAACAGATTTTTTTTTTAAATCGGTCCTTCTTAATTTTACACATTTCTCTAGATGTTTATCATTAGCTAAACATTAGCTTGGAGAGCACTACTCTCTCAAAGTCCTTAGACCTTAGAACTAGAAAAGGCCCAAATATATGCATGTTCTATAGTGAGAAACATAAAGTATACTAACTTTCAACATTTGCCTTTTGTTACTTTAGTTCATAACTGTAAACAGTTTGGTGCCAAGTGGTCTTCAGAATATAACAATGATTTTGTGTATTGAAGCACATTGCCATCAGCATCATCATTCAAGCCATAGAATGCACTTCATTGAGGCATCAATGTAGAATATGAAATATTTAACAACTGCATTCTAGCAAAAGGCTTAAAAGAAGCTTACAACAGCCTCACTTCACTACATCAGGTAAGTACAGGCTGTTATAGTGAACATCATAAAATATGCACTGTTCCCTCCCTATTAACTGTACATCTTATTTCAACAGGTTGAACACAGGAAAGACTAAAAGGAGCTCTTAAGGATTTCACTTTTCTTTAGAAAGGTTCACCATGTAGCCTTGAGAACAGATGAGTTGAAGTAAGCCAAGCACATTAAACTATTCCTCATTGCCAAGGCTCAATCAAATATCAGAGAGTCTATATCTTAAAGGTCCAGGTTTTGTCAATTTTATATTAAAGGCAAAGAACAATTTGTGTGCAAATCGGGAAATTACTGCTAATGGATCAAAAGCTATCTTTTTTGTGGTACTGTTCAACAGTGAATAACCCTCTTCCACCATGATAAGAACTGTCACTTCACTGCTTTGGAGTCTTGCATTTGAACCTCAATCGAGGTGTCCGTATTTGCATGTTTTTCGAGCGTCTAAATGGGGGTTTCTTAATAACATTCTACTTATCGTCCTACATAACAAATATGAATGTCTTTGGTCAATTGGTAACTCTAACTTGAATGTGTGATGTCTGTTTTTTAAGATCAAATAGAATTATTTTTCTTTATTATTTTTTCTTTAATGTTCTTGCCTCCTCTTATTTCTTTTTTCTTTTCGTTACTTTCTCTTTGACATGATGTAAAGCACTTTCAGCTACATTGTTTGTATGAAAATGTACTATGTAAATAAATGTTTCTGTTCTCATTGTTGTTATCTCTGGATGGATCGGCTGTTGCAGTGGCAAAAACTCAGGCATGGGAGGGAAAGCTATGGAAAACAACTTTCGGTCGGCACCAAGAAGATTCTGGCAAACCGTCAGGCGCCTCAGGAGGGGAAAGCGGTGCTCCACCAAAACTGTGTACAGCGGAGATGGGGCCCTGCTGACTTCAACTGCAGACTTTATTGACCGGTGGAAGGAATACTTCGAGGATCTTCTCAATCCCACCAGCATGTCTTCCTTAGAAGAAGCAGAGCTGGAGGACTCCAGGGGCCCCGTCCATAACAGGGGCCAAGGTCTCCGAAATAGTTAAAAAGCTCAGAGGTGGCGAAGCCCCTGGGGTGGACAAGGTTCTGGATATTATGGGGCTGTCCTGGTTGACACGTCACTGCAACATTGCATGGCCATTGGGGGCAGTGCTTCTGGATTGGTAAACCGGGGTGGTGGTCCCCCTTTTTAAGAAGGATGACCTGAGGATGTGCTCCAGCTATAGGGGGATCACACTCCTCAGCCTCCCCGGTAAGGTCTATTCAGGGGTGCTGGACAAGAGAGTTTGGTCGATGGTCGAATCTCAGATTCAAGAGGAACAATGCGGATTCCGTCCCGGCCGTGGAACACTGGACCAGCTCTACACCCTGGCCAGGATCTTGGAGGGGGCATGTGAGTTTGCCCAACCAGTCCTTATGTGTTTTGTGGATTTGGAGAAGGCATTCGATGTGTCCCTCGAAGCATCCTGTGGGGTGTGCTCCAAAAGTACAAGGTACAAGGTTCGTTGTTACGAGCCATTCAGTCCCTGTACAGGAGGAGCAGAAGCTTGGTCCGCATTGCCGGTAATAAGTCTGACTCATTTCCAGTTGAGGTTGGACTCCACCAGGGCTGCCCTTTGTCACCGATTCTGTTCATAAGTTATTTGGACAGAATTTCTAGGCACAGCCAAGGAGCAGAGGGAGTCTGGCTTGGTGACCTCAGAATCTCCTCTCTGCTATTTGCGGATGACGTGGTTCTGTTGACTTCATCAGACAGTGACCTCTAGCTCTCACTGGAGCGGTTTCGCAGCCGAGTGTGAAGCGGCAGGGATGAGAGTCAGTACCTCTAAATCCGAGGCCATGGTTCTCAGCCAGAAAAGGGTAGAATGCTCTCTCTGGGTTGGGAACATATTACTGCCTCAAGTGGAAGAGTTCAAGTATCTCAGGGTCTTGTTCACGAGTGAGGGAAGAATGGAGCGGGAGGTTGACAGATGGATCAGTGCAGCATCCGCAGTAATGCAGGCTCTGCAACGGTCCATCGTGGTGAAGAGAGAGCTGAGCCAAAAGGCGAGGCTGTCGATTTACTAGTCGATCTATGTTCCTACCCTCATACAAGCTGCTGAAATGAGTTTTCTCCGCAGGGTGGCTGGACTTTCCCTTAGAGATAGGGTGAGGAGTTCAGTTATCCAGGAGAGACTCGGAATAGAGTCGCTGCTCCTCCGCATTGAGAGGAGTCAGTTGAGGCGGTTCGGGTATCTGTTTAGGATGCCCCCTGGATGCCTCCCGGGTTGGGGTTTGGGGATGGGATGTTCCGGGTATGCCCCACTGGGAGAAGACCATGGGGCAGACCCAGGACACGCTGGAGGGATTATATCTACCGGCTGGCCTTGGAATACCTCGGGGTCCTCCCAGAGGAGCTGAAGGAGGTGGCCGGGGAGAGGACGGTCTGGGCTTCCCTGCTTAGGCTGCTGCCCCTGCAACCTGACCTCGGATAAGCGGTGAATAATGGATGGACGGACGGATGGATCTTTGGATCAAGTGTAGATTTTAAGTTATATTAACAGGAATATGCACCCCCCCACACTCCAATGAAATTTTTTAAATGCAAAAATATGTGAAAATTTATTACAGTAATTCATTTTAGCATAATTGGTGAACAAACAAACAGACAAACAAATAAACGAGATGTGATGTGAGGACTGAAATGTGGTCTTTAGTGTGTTAAGTCAATAAATGACACCCTACAAAGCTGAAAATCTCAAAAGACAGAGAGAGGGTCTTCTTTCGGCTGCTCCCGTTAGGGGTTGCCACAGAGGATCATCTTCTTCCATATCTTCCTGTCCTCTGCATCTTGCTCTGTCACACCCATCTCCTGCATGTCCTCTCTCACTACATCCATAAACCTTCGCTTAGGCCTTCCTGTTTTCCTCTTGCCTGGCAGCTCTATCTATAACATCCTTTTCCCAATATACCCAGCATCTCTCCTCTGTACATGTCCAAACCAGCACAATCTCGCCTCTCTGACTTTGTCTCCTAACCGTCCAACTTGAGCTGACCCTCTAATGTACTCATTTCTAATCCTATCCATCCATGTCACACCCAATGCAAATCTTAACATCTTTAACTCTGCTACCTCCAGCTCTGTCTTCTGCTTTCTGGTCAGTACCACCGTCTCCAACCCATATAACATAGCTGGTCTCACTACCGTCCTGTAGACCTTCCCTTTGCTGATATCTGTCTGTCACAAATTACTCCTGACACTCTTCTCCACCCATTCCACCCAGCCTGCACTCTCTTTTAGTATTTTATTTATACAGATGCAATTTTAAAGGAACTGGCAGTTTTCCATCTAACTTGTTTCAATTTACACCTGTGTGTGTTCAACGTGAACCCTCTAGTTTAATAAAATATTTCGAAGAAAACTGAAGAGAAAAAGTGTAGGGCTAGGAATTCCTTATCGGCTCCAGACTATAAATTATTTGGATGATATCCCGGAAAAGAAAAAAATCTATGATATAAGAATGACCTGGCATGACAGAATGAAAACACCAACAAAGATATTAAATAAATAGGCAAGGACTGGTTTCTATTTAAGCAATCGATTTGGGACTATAACCTGCAGCCACTATTACCTTCCAGTATCACCTTTGCTGACCCCTGTTCTAGAGACCACCTTGGTCTCACACTCGTGTCTGGTTTCCTACACTGGAGCCATTGCCTGTTGCTTTTCTTATATATTCAGCATGCATAATATGTAATACAGTATGGCTCTCTTTCTCTTGTTGGGACTTTTCCTGTGGAACATAACCTTGCCTTGTGGGGCCCTGGTGTTACTTTTGCTACCGGAAGCATCTCGTCAGCAGGTCACAACCTCACACTCAATTACTCCAAACACATTTCACCTGGACTTTAGTACAACATTCCAGCAGCAGTCAAAAAATCTGTTTAAAATTTTAAAAAACACAAGAGGAGCAAAAGGTTAAATCATTTTGTTCAAGTTAGTTCACATTTCAGTTAGTCGAGAACAAGGAGACAATCAAATACTTTTGAAAACAGCAGCATAAAGCATGCTACAAACAGAAGATAATAGGCCTAAAGGCAAGGTTCAGACCAGAGTACTGTCATCAGCTGACCCAATTACTTTAATATTGAATAGTGGAAATCAGAAAGCTGCCTCCTAGCAACAAACAGCAACGTTATACTAGGACACAACATCTACAGTGAGCTCTGTATAGACACAGCTAAACAAATGTCCATCATGTCCTTAGATAACAGGATTTTTACCTTTGCTTCCACAGAAAGAAAGGTGAGGAATACTGTATATAGATCCATAAGGGATATTTCACATGACCACCTAAAATGCTTCATTACAGTCTACTATTTGACTTGGCGATGGAAGTCACTCTGGTCACATTTTTATTATTTTATCTTATTACAGCCTTCATTGCTACATCCCTTCACCCTAAATAATACTTTGGAGGCAAAGATAACAAATTGATTGTAGTGTGGTTATTAGCACAAAATAAACTATCAAGGTGGTGACACCGTGGTACATTGGTAGGCCCACTGCCTCGCAACATGTTTTTTTACTGATCACCTTGCATAATCCAAAGATGTGCAAGCTAGGCAGATTGGCAATGCTAAATTGAGACTGGGGTCTGTCTGTCATCTGGCCACTTTTCCTTTCTCCTTCCAGCTTCACTATGTTTGAGACTTGGGTGATGATGCAGCTTTAAACCCCATCTTGAGATCACTACCAGCCAACCCCGTAATCATAATTGGGTTCAGGGGCAAATCTGTAAAGTCTTAGGGCCACCAGACCATTCAGCTCTATGACACTGCTGAAAATGATTCTCTCAAGCAACATCTGGGGTGGCTCACTTAAAAGGGCTACATAGTCCTATAAGGGAATGTGTGATACCATTAAACAGACTGGAACAAAAGGCTCCTTACATCTGGTTACCCTAGACCTCAGGTTTCTTTCCCAGGCTCTCTCCAACTTTCTACATAAATGCCTTTTAGGGCACCTACTGCACCCCCAAGAAATATTCTCCTTTCTGCCAATGCCTACTTCTGGGCCTTGTTGGATCCTCTCTAATGTGTTACTCTATCTAGGCTGTGATCAAAAGTGAACCCATATTACACTGTAAATCCAAGCATAAATTTGTCATATGTACTCCTCAAGTATAGCTTAGGCGTTTTTGGAAAACATACGTTGTAAGCAGTAGGAGGAGAAAGTCAAAAAAGGTTGGTAATAAGCATATACTAAACACTAAATAAAGTCAGACAACAAATGTCATATCCAGTTTGAGTCAACATCCATGGCTTCACCGCACTTGTCTACAGGACTGGTTTCTTCAATGGATTCCCATTCTCTGTCTATGCTATCTGGACATTTTTTCTTTCTTCTTCCAACTTCACAATAAATGTTTCTCTGGGGATGATGTTGCTTTAAACCCCATCCTGGGGTCTTTTGTGGCCAAACCCGTAATCAAATCTGCGTTCAGGTGCAATTCTGTAAAGTCTCATTGATAGCCCCAGAAACCGCTGTACCCCTGAGCCTTCCATTGCCTTTGATATGCTGGTTCTGTTAAGCAACTTTTGGGATGACTCACTTAAAAGGGCTTTAACATGGTCATCTATGGGGCTACCATCAAAGAGACTCTTGCATCTGGTCACCCTGTGTTTCAGGTTTCCCCCCTCAAGATATCTTAGACTTTCTACATAAATGCTGGTGCTCCTACCTTTTAGCTTTTTAGGGTACTTAGTATACCCCCAGGTAATATTATTCTTTCTGCCAATACCAACCTTCCTCCTTCCCTGGGTATTGTTGTGTCCTTCCCCTTACATGTGTTGCTCTATCCAGGCTGTGATCCACCCTTCAACAGGACATCCATATTACACTATATATCAATAGCATATATTTATCAAACATATTTCTCAAGTATAGCTTAGGTGTTTTTTGAAAGCATACATTTTAAACAGCTTGAGTAAGAGTCAATCAACTAATAGCATTACACACCTAAATAACCTGCTACTGCCATGCTTGAACAATAAAGGGCTGCCGCTAGCTGTCAGTGAGTGTGGCTCATTTGTCAGAGTCACACCAAAGAGCAAGCCCTTTTAAGGCTTTACATTACATTAGATAAAGAGTTCTTGTTTATTTTCACCAAACTAATTATGGCACCAGAATTTCTTAATCTTTAAATACTGTAGTGTTTACAGAAGGGTACTTCTGCTAATAAAATGATAATCCCTATAAATTAATTCTGAATATGGAGTGAAGTATCAGTACCTGATAAATACAAACCAAAAAAGTGAGAAGAGAAAAGCAAAAAAAGAAAAAGAAAGATCAAGTGTACAGTGAGTATAGAAAAGAATCACCCTTCAGAATCTTCACATTTTCTTGCTTTGCAGCCTGAAATGATTGTCACCTTCCAACATGACAATGGTCCAAAGCACACAGCAAAGTTGACCACTCAGTGACTGAAGGAGAAAAAGCTGAACGTTCTTGCATGGCCTAGTCAGAGCCCAGACTTGAACCATATTGAAAATCAGTGAAATGGCTTGGAGACCGCAGTCCATCAACAGTCACCATCCAATCTGACTGAGCTTGAGCAGTTCCATAAAGAAGAGTGGGCAAATACTGTAAAGTCTAGATGTGTAGAGTTGGTAGAGAAGTATCCCAACAGACTCATGGCTGTAATCATTGCAAAAGGTGGTTCCACAAAGTATTGATATTTGGGAGATCCTTTAACCGTCTCAGAGATTCTGCTTTTTTATTTTGTATTTTATTTTCTAAACTATTGCAATTATATCTTTTCCTTGACTTTTATACAACTAGAGAAAATGTTTTGATGGTGTCTTCCTTTCTAGCTGCAAAACAGCAAAATGTGAATATTTTGAAAGGGGTGATCCTTTCCTATACCCACTGTAAGTGCCAGAGAGGAAGGACAGGCATCCTGGGTGGGATTGAGGATGATTACTGGCCCAGGTGGGAAGCTATAGTGGAAGAACAGTGGGACTTGACACTCCTTACATTCTTCATCCTGACATGGAGAGAAGCATGATAAATGGATTGGATTAACGTGAGTGCCGGGAGCAGTTCATGCCCCCAAACTTCAGGTGGCAGTGTTCCTCCAGGCTGAACCCAGCTGAGACACCTGCAGGGTGGCATGGGACTTGGAATCCTGAAGTACAACCCTGTAGAGGCCCCTAGGTGCCACAAGGGAGCACTGCTGGGGGAGGGTTTCCCTAGTTTCCAAACAACCCGGAAGTGCTCACTGTGAGGAAGAAACCATTCCAGGTCCAGTATAATAGGAGCCCTCTGCCTTATGTCAAGGAGTCAGAGTCAGGAAGTAGTGGCTGACACTCAACCGGAGGCGAAGGGAGGAATTTGTACTTAAATATTCTGTCATTTTCTGGTGTTTATTTGAAAAGTGTTGGTGGCAAATAAAAATCTTTTATTTGAACCCAGAATTGCGATGGGTAACATTGTGACTGTGGTCTGGAGCTTGGTGACACCCCCTTGTGGTAACACAAGATATTTAAAAAATCTAACTGCTTTGACAAAAAAGTTTTAATAAACTACAAAGTAATGACATAAGTAAATTGAAAGAATCACGTGAAGTTTTTATCATAATTTGCTTCTTGGCCTCCTTCATCTATCTTCAAGGATGAATGGTTAACTTTTTTAAAGTTCAAGTATTCTAGCTAGTGTATTTTATGTCGAACATTTACAGTTTTAGCTAACATTTTCATTAAAAAATTTAAAGTTGTTACACATATGATTCTGATTGCAGAAATAAGTATTTTTAAAATCCATGCATAGAAAATTGTGTGGCATTGTAGGTGTAGGAACATATGAACGAACAAAGTATTTTAATTGTTTAACAAATTTAACAAAACTTGATAACGTATTTTAATTGAGCAGCAAAGTTCAAAACATGTTAGAACATTGTTTTGAACACTGTATAACAAACAAAAACCAGAATTGTGTAAAACGCCTGGATTTCTAAACATGCCAGTTGTCGTTCGGCTGCAGACATTTGTGATTCCTTCAGAGCCGCAAAGAGCCCTGAGAATGAGTGGTGGGTGTAAACTGTTGCTATGAATCTAGGATTGACTGTGAGATAACACCATACCAGCCGTCTAAAGAGTAACACTACAGACTTTGGGGGGTTAATGAAATTAACAAACTCATTAAGTTTGATATTTTCTCCATTCTTGGACAGGAAAATTGAGTGTGTGTACATGAACACACAAAACACAAAACCGGGATAAGGTGAACAACTCTGTTAAGGTAGGAAACAGTTCTCTTAAAAAATGGTTTACATGCCCAAGTCCATCTTTGGAGTTCTCCTTTGGCAAACTGTTCCAATGTCATAAAAGTTAGCCAAGAAAAGATTTAAAATCATCAATGGTTGGCAATGCCTCCATAAAAAACATGAAGTGAGTGTCTCCTTTGATTGAGCTGCTGAGCTTAGCACTGTACATTCAGTGAGACAAATTCTTACAACCAGGAGAAGGAATAATGTGATCGCCTGAGCTTCTGCCTCAGAAAATTTATCTTTGTGGATGCTTCCACAGTTTTCTATTAGCAGAGTGTAACGGACATGCACAGAGAACTAAATCCTTAACTGCAACCCAGTTAAGGGTTTACATGGCCAAATAACTGGGTTGCGTGCAGAGAAATCTGTGTTGCTCATTTCTCAGAGACCAGTATCCCAGTTTCTCTAACTAGAAAATGGGTACACATGGCATTTTTGAATCCAGATTTCAGTGAATAATTAATAAAAGTGCTTGTAAATGCACTCATTGCGAGATCCTGCCCTAGCAACTTTTAAGAACTGAAGATATGAACTTAGGATACTGATATAGAGTACTAGAGACACTAGAAGTGGACATATTGTGTAGTGTGTCTGTGCTAGCTGTGTAAATTTTGGTGTATGCACTCCTCCTTCAAACAATCAGTTCTTAGAAATCAGTGTCTTAAAAATATTTTCATTAATGAATGTGTGTTTTAATTTTAGCTTCTTAGCAGAAAATATGCTGGTTTATTAAATGTGCGTCAGCACAAATATTTAAAGCAATGATTAATTGGGCCAGATTCAAATTTCAGAAAGATGTAGAGATGAGTTAAACCATTTTCAAAACGTGTTACATTTATATATTATAAGGGAGTGCATACAGTATGTCACTTAAAGCTTTGGAAAGCCAAACATACAGAAATTTTATTAGCTATCTATTCCTGATTGCACCAAATTATGTCTTCCAGTTTGGCTGACATTACCTGGTGAAGGAACATCTTGCTAAATAAGAGTAAATAGCGTTTGCTAATTGTTTGCACTGTTATTATCTTCATCTCCTCGAGTTTTGAACAACTCAGCAGTGCATCTTTTTTCTGAAATTCATAAAATGATGTTAAACTGCAGGGTAGTCCCATCACACTTACTGAAAGCTTTTCTCTCTTTCTAGCTGAATCAGACTCTGTATTATTTGTCAAGGTTAAAATATTTATGTCCATCTTGTTTAGTTCCTCACATTAATTCACATTTATACTTACCTTGCTGACAGTCACAGTGGCAGCCCTAACAACTTTTTCCATGCTCCAAAGTGGAATACATATAATCCTCCAATGTGTCCTAAGTCTGCCCACTGGACACACATGGATGGCACCCACAGGCATCCTATAGACATGTCCAAATCAGCTCCACTGGTACCTCTCATTTCAAAGAAGCAACAGTTCTGCTCTAAAGTTCTCACTATCAATGACAGTGAGTTCATCCAGCCTACACAGGAATATATTGGCTGCTCGTGCCTGGGATCTCATTCTTTTGGCTACTAAATAAGGTATGTGTCCATAGAAGGGAATGGGGAGGTAGACAGACCACTACATTGAAAGCTCCCACTCCACACCATGGTCTAGATCAACATCCACAGAATCGCTGCCATTGCATAGATTCATAGGTCAATCATTTTTGATCTTATAAACAAAACTCCGAGGAACTCTCCAGTTGAGCCAGCTGCTTACTCTTTACCTGCAGGTGAGAAAGATGATACTCAGCTACTACAGTCCATGCCAGAAATTACAGTCTGATGAGGTCCAGAGAACAAACTGGATACCTTCCAAACCTCTGCTGCTACTTCACATCCTGTCCATGAAACTCAGGAAGACTAGAGGAGACAAGACACACATTTGTCAGCAGTCAAATCCAATATTTAAAGGGCCTGATTTAACGCCAAATCTGTAAACTCTCGCTCAAATATTTACACAGCAGCAATCCTGGATCTCTTTACTCTTGCAGGACCCTTCCCATGTATGAGAAGCTACACTGTCATAAGCCTTTTCCAAAAGTGAAAACCCCATGTAGACAAGTTTGGCAAGCTTCTATCATATACCAGATATTTTTCCAAGAACTGAAGGGAAGCAAAAATGAAGGTGATCTCTTGTAGTTAGTAGCTATCCAGCTATTATGCTTTCTTTTGTTGCTTTATTTATTGTATACCAGCTGTCCCCCATGGCTACACCTGTGTAGTAGTGAAACAGGACAGTGAGGAGGGACCTGCTCAGCTCCCTACTCCTGACATCACGCTTCCACCTCCCCTTGGTCCGCAGTCCCTGTCTCGGATTAGTGCGAATATATCGCTCCTGCAAGCGAACTATGATTCTTAGCGTGATGAGAGAAGACGCAAAATCAAGCAATGTTCAAGCAAATTATAGAAAAAAATCTAAATCCGTTAAGTAGTTCTCTCGTGAAAAGAGGACAGACATACAGACAGATAGACAAACAACTGGATTTTATATATAGTGTGGGAAGCATCCCAGACAGGTAGACATGATGTTAAGCACCACAATACATTTATTCACAATTATTTGCAGTTCGGTGACACACACACCCCACTGCCGCGGCACCAATCACCCCTCAAGTCCTGGCCTTTCTCAATGCCTTTCTTCAGGTCTGCCTCCACTCCTCTCCTCCCGAGCTCTGTCTCACTCCTCTCCCGACTCCAGCCATCGAATGAAGGGAGGTGGCCCCTTTTATACAACCCCGGATGTGCTCCAGGTGCCTCCCAACAATCTTCCACCGGCACTCCCCAGTGTGGTGGAAGTGCCGGCTGCACACCTGGAAGTACTCCGGGTGTCCCTGATCCTCATCCCCCCCAGCACTTCCGGGTGTGGCGGAAGTGCTGAGGTCCAGGGCTCTGCAGGCATTGGGGCGCCCCCTGGCGGTGACCACAGGCCCCTACAGGGTTGAGCTTCAAAGCTCTGTACCTGTGGCCCCCACAGCAACCAGGGTAGTCGCCCCCTCATGGTCTGGAGGAGGTGCAAGCCCTCCTCCGGTCCTCCTGGGCATCCCGGCTGGGTACCACCCCCAGCCGCTCGCCACAATAGATAGATTAAGATCACAAGAATATAAATTACTGATGTTTTTATATAATGTAAAATTGCATTGTAGCATTGTCCTAAGGAATCTTCCTGGTTTCAAATGACCTCTAAAAAATCAATGGCAGAAGCTTTTACATCTTATCATTTGCTTCATTTATTTATTCTAACCTTTACAGTACATCACTCTCCATAATCTCATTTGTTAATATATTTTCCAAATCAACAGAAGACTGGATACTATTTTAGAAATATTGGGCATAAGGCAGGAGATAGGTTCCCATTGTATCATAGTATGCAAACTCATCTAAATTCCAGTATACATTGTGAAGGACAGCAGAACATTGTGATTTTCTGGCCCATTTGAGAGCTGATATGAAATTCACCTGGATGTCAAATGCCTGGCATGACAAGCAATTAGTGGAAAGCAAGGAGAAAGAATGTTCCTTGGTGTGTAAGTCACCAATAAATGGTTGCAGGTGGCTATTGGTCTTCTCCACAGGGAACTGTTCCTTTAAGGAGAGGATCAGAGCTGCCAGATCATGAAGGGCCATGATGGGATTCTGTTGTGAACCTACCATACTCGTCTTGTAGGACTGGAGCTGACGCAGAAGGGTTTCCTAGTCAGCCACAGTGATTTCCAAAGTACTCCCAGGTCATTTTTTAAAAATTACCCCAGTCTACTGCCAAGAGGTAGGCAGAAACAAAGGACTTCCCTGGCACTGACATGGAAAAGCAAAACAAAGTGTAAAAGAGAATAGTTTCAAGGTAGGAACCTGCATAGAGACACTGTTTTGGTGACCAGGGGGTGGGGGTTTGAACAGAAGTGCAATCTCTTTGGTTCCAGTTAGACACATCAGTAAGGCCCAAAGGGGCCAAGCTTTGTGTTGATTTCTTGTGCAATTAATAAATATGGGTACTGTCCTTTCTTTATATCTTCCTTTGGACACTTTATTTTGTTAATAAACCATTTTTTATCAGGTTGCTGTTCTAGGCCATTTAATACTACTGTTCCAGACTATTTAATAGTACTGGTTGACATTAGTCACCAATTCGTCTGATTTTCTAATAGACTACAGCTTTCTACATCTCTGTGGATAGTCATTTTAATACATTTTTCCTTTTCTCTCTCTTTCTTTAATCACTTTGCCTTTTTGTTGGTTGCAGTCTTTCTTCTTCACATCACACCGAATTTGATGGTTTTGCTGGCCCATAGAGAAAAGGACAATATCAAGGACGTCACAATGCATTTGGGAACTCTGAAGCTTGAATGTTGCTAAATAGCACCCTCTAAACTGACTGTTTTGCAGTTTCAAATGATATTCTCAGATCACCAGATGGTTTTGCAGTAGGGTAAAGTTGTGGAGCAATTCTTTAGCTGACAGGAAGAAGAGTAATGTTCTGTAAAAGGCACTTCATTTGTTCTCTTAATTCGATCTATGTAGTTCAATCACATTTCATTTGTTAAATCCACTGTGTCTTTGAGTGTACAGAAAAGGAAAGAAGAGAAACTGGGATGCAACACAGCATGCATAAAAATACTTCCCATTGTGAAAGTGAAATTCAGGTATGCATTTAAATCCAGGCGAGCAGCAAGTGTCACCTTTATCGGCTTTGATACTGCTGCAATTCACCACTCTTAAATATTATTTTCCTCCCAGCATGCAGTATCTAACTAAAGTACTGTAATTGTTTTTATATCCTGCCTGAACATAAACCATTATGACTACAGACTTTCTGTTCCATGTATCCAAACTCTTTTTCTCTCATCTAAAGTCGTAACATTGTATGCATCAGAAGCAGAATGTATTCACAGAAACTCCAGTCCTCATAGAGCTTAAGTGCTAGTTACACAGACAGCCAGGTATAAGGGTAACAGTGTCAACTGTATGATGCTTCATATATCTCATTACACCATGACATTTCAGACTTTGAAAAGACACTGAAAGACTTGAACGTTTTAGTTGGTTTATTAGAAATACACCAGTCCTACAGCTGGAAGTGTATATCAGAACAGAAACTCTGTCATGAAGATCAAGAAGTTGTTCAGAAAAGTCTAATGATTATAATTATGAGGAACTATAGATGAGTGTGGGCAGTGGTAGATGGTATTAATAAACATTAGTGTCAAATAATTCCAAGACATCAAGAACTCGGAATGTTCCACAGGGTGGTTATCATCTCAGACTGACCTTTAGGAACATGATGAAAGAAGTGACTAAGAAGCTGATGACCATCCTGCCAGAACTACAGACTTCCATAGCTAAAATGTGATAACAACCAATATTTGTAGTACTGGCTACACTAAAGCTATGCTAGTGTCGGAACGACATGACTAAATTCTACTGTTTGCCAGAAATAATGTGGCAGACTCTGAGAATGTGAGTAAGGTCCTCCAGTCTTAGTGTGACAGTTTATCTGTAGTCAAATGATCAACCCTCACTGGCCGTACAACACCATTCCTGCCATTTGTCCTGTTGGTAACATCACTGCATTGCTGGGATGCTTTTTAGTAGATTGAGGAGAAAGGAGGAAACAAATATTGTGTCAAAATAAAGGTAAAGCCTGTGAAAATGCTTGCTATATAGCTAGAAAAAAAAACAAAAACTTAGGATAAGGATTTAGAACGTCAAGCTAAAGCAGAATCAGAATCAGAATAGAAATGTCTGGTTACATTGGTCCAGACTGATTGAATGAGGGTGTGGGTGTTTGAAGGAGCTCATTAATCAGACGTGGCTTTAGCCTTGCACACCATTTTCCTGAGATTTGCTCCAGCACCTTTCACCAAGTACTAGTAGTAATAATATTGTGTTTGGAGATTTGTGCTTGTGGCTTCATTATTACCTTTGTCACTCTTGTGATGATAATTGACATTAAAATGAAGCAAAGCTTGACTGGACAGATATGCTACTCACATCTGAAAATAAATGTTTGATGGAGTTAGTGCTCAAGTGAAAGTATCTGTTGAGATTACACAGTAGCTTACTGTTGGATTTGATATCATTGGGTTTTGATTGTTTCTTTAATCACAACAAAGATGTCACTCCATGACACTGATTCAACTTCAACCAATAAAACTAAAGTGAACCTCTGACAACAACAACAACAACAACATCTATTTATATAGCACATTTTCATACAAAAAATGTAGCTCAAAGTGCTTTACAAAATGAAGAACAGAAAAATAGAAGACACAATAAAAAATAAACATGTCAACATTAATTAACATAGAATAAGTAAGGTCTGATGGCCAGGGTGGACAGAAAAAACAAAAAAAAAATTCTAGAGGCTGGAGAAAAAAAAAAAAAAAATCTGTAGGGATTCCAGACCAAGAGACCACCCAGTCCCCTCTGGGCAATCTACCTAACATAAATCAAACAGTCCTCTTTGTATTTAGGGTTTTCAAGGAAGGACCTGATGATGATGGTCACGTAGACTTCTGGCTTTCAGTCCATCAATGTTGGAGCATCATGATGCTTTGAGTAGGTGGTGGTGGCGCAGGCCGCCACCACAAAGAAACCGGAAAAAGAAACAGAAGAGAGAGTAGGGGTCAGTACGGATTTTGGAGCCACTATGAATAGTTATTATGATGAATTGAACATACAGAGTATCAGGATTAAGTTAAAGTGAAGTTATGAGAAAGTCATGCTAAAGTAATGTGTTTTCAGCAGTATTTTAAAGTGCTCTACTGTATTAGCCTGGCGAATTCCTATTGGCAGGCTATTCCAGATTTTAGGTGCATAACAGCAGAAGGCCGCCTCACCACTTCTTTTAAGTTTAGCTTTTGGAATTATAAGGAGACACTCATTTGAGGATCTAAGGTTACGATTTGGAATATAAGGTGTTAGACATTCCGATATATAAGATGGAGCGAGATTATTTAAGGCTTTATAAAATATAAGCAATATTTTAAAGTCAATCACCATCATAATGGTATGCAAAACCCTTTGTTTGATTTCACCATTTACCATTTCACCATTTATGAATACACTTCTGTGCTTAGAGAGAAAAAAATCCTTCATCATTTAAAGTTAGTCTGACTTTTTAAACTAATAATATTAACTTTAATTAATAATAACTTTATTTATACAGCAGCTTATCATACATTTACATGCAACTGAAGGTGTTTTCCCCAGATTAATCAACAAAAACAATAAAGATATACCATAGTTATTTGGATATTATTATTAATTAGTATTATGTCAATTTCTAATAGATATAAGTGAACTAAATAGAAAAAAAACCTAGGCATTGTTAAACAAAATCTAAACACAATAGTGCGAAGCAAACTTTCACTCTTATCAGAAATAGGTTCATATTGGTTTCTAATTAAAAGCCTTATACATAAAGATGGCAATAGAATAACCAGTTCTACGTAATTTACATGTATATAAAATAAATATATATACAGTAGGTATCTGTATTTGACTTAGGCATGTGTACATGGCAAAGCATTAAGTAGAGACAGTTTCATGGTATTAATCTAATGAACAGATACAAAAGCAAATGAAACAGTCCATAGTAGTTTCAATAGATTTAGGATGTAGATGGAATTCTTGATTCCAGAATGTGATTACCGTATATACTCACAGATAAGTTCTCCCGCGGATAAGTTGGGGCTTAATTTTACCATATAATTTCCGGTATTTTATAATGTCAGTCGTATAAGTCGAATGCGGAAAACTCACGCTATTGGTCCAAGACATTATGATATGCCAAAGGCCACCTGAGAGAGTAACCATGGAGCACACTGCCTTTTTTTATCTATGTATAGTGCCTTCGTGACCACATGGTAATACCCGAACTATTCTGAAGTAACGTTTACTCAGCTTTGTGCTTTTTGTATCTCACACCCTCATACACCTTTATCGTAAGAGCATCCCTTATATACGATGGAGCATTCGATCAGAAGAAAATACGAAATAAATTAAGCGTTGTTGAACTAGCGAAACAAATTGGTAACTGCGCTGTTGTAACAAAATTCGATGCATCTGAGAAACTAATGCCAGATTGGAGGAAGCAAGAAAATGAAAAAAAAAATGTAAGTGTTGCATTTTTGAATGGCCATATAAGTCAGGGTCTGATTTTATGATCGATTTTTCGGGTTTCAAGACCCAACTTATACATGAATATATACGGTAGTTAATCAGGATTCTAAGTTCTTCGTTAACACACTGAAGTTTGACATTGGTCATGGCTTCAAAACCTGAAAGACAGAGAAAAGACAAAGAAAGGCAATTATCAATAAAGCAATATTCAATATGTAAAATACAGACAGACCAAAAATCTATATATATATAAAATCTACTGTCTGTCTGTCTGTCTGTATGTATGTCTGTCCACTTTTAACGGATTTTGATTGGGTTATTTTCTATAATTTCCTTAAACATTCCAGTTAATTTTGCAACTTCTCTCATCACACTAAGAATCATAGTTCACTTGCAGGAGTGACATATTTGCACTAATCTGAGACAGAGGCTGCGGACCAAGGGGAGGAGGAAGCTTGGCGTCAAGAGTGGGGAGCTGGGCAAGGCCCTCCTCACTCACACACCAGCCTCCGTTCAAGTCGGTGTACCTCTGCATTATGGAGTGTACCTTGGCTCCGCTAAGCTAGCGATACCTGTTTGGTTTTTGATTTTTAAAGTTTGTCCTGTTTCACTACTACACGGGTGGGGGACGGCTAGTAATATATATAATACAAAACATCTAAATGAAAGTATTTATTAAAACATCTGAAGCTGTGTGTATTTTGTGTATTCAGTCCTTGTTCTATGACATCAGAGGATAACCTTAAAGTTGATTGGTTGAAGGTAAACTGCTGTATTGCAACAACAACTTCAGATCCCTCTTAGGCCCATTCTTACAAGCTGAAGGATAGAGTTTGGTGTCAGTCAGGTGATGAATGATTCAAGTGGACTAGGCCCTGACACTGTGTGACCATGAACAAGTGATTTCACCTGCCTGTACTCCAACTGGAAAAATCAAATTTAACCAATTGTATCTCAAATGTTGTATGTCACCTTGGATAAGGTGTCAGCCAAATAAGCAAATCTAAATGAAAACAATTATAATAGTGAATGCCACATCGGTGGCTGAACAAGCTGAATCTAATATGGAAGGATGAAAACGACCAGATAGATATACTCTCACGCATTACTTGTTACATAATGCAATGACAAATTTGACATGGTCTTTCTCCTAGGGATAGGGCTAGGGATACTCATTCATATTTGCCTGCACTGTTTGCAATTCTGTATATGAAAATCTGAGGCTAAGGATCTGAGCTGGTATTCCGAAGGTTGCCAGTTCAAATCCCCATCACTGCCAAAAGAGATCCTACTCTGTTGGGCCCTTGAGCAAGGCTCTTAATCTTCAATTGCTCCAGGGGCCCTGTACAATGGCTGACCCTGCGCTCTGACCCCAAGGGGATATGCAAAATCTAACAAATTCCTAATACGAGAAATTGTATAAGACAAAATAAAGAACAAAAAAAAAACAAACATGACAAATAAGGGCTATAAGGCCTCCAAAGGGCTTCACTGGCCAGGCCTCTTTAGCCTACCTGAAAAAGGCCTTACTCCAACAGACATATTCCAACTGAAACTTTGGAGGCCTAAAAGAGATCTAAGCCTTCAAAAGAAACTTAAAAGTCCCAAGTATATATCATAAAGCCCCACAAATAAGAGAGTAACCTTAAACCAGGGCTTGGGCACAGAACGATAAAAGAGGAATCTTTATAAATCAAGGATTCATTCATAAAATAGAAAAAATTAAGCAAAGTGCTCCGAATAGTGAAAATAGGCAAAAGGATATGCCTAAAAAAGCAATCCACAACAAACAAATTACCAATGTATAGTGCAGAATGAAAATCCTTTTACACCATAGTTTTTGGTTGCAACCCAGTCTTGCCCTTTTTAGTGTGTCTGAGAACCATTCCTTGTTGAATGCCCTAATGATCATCAAAAGAAAATCGCACACAATCATCAGATTGGGGGTGATCAAGGACGATCTTCAGAGCAATAATGATTGCCTAATCAACCTGCGGCAACCTCTTTCACAAACCATCCTCCACCCATTAATATTAAATACAACAGTAATTCATGACCCAACAGTGACAACTGTTCTTTAGACCAAACACAGGAATTGTTTGCTGAGGATGGCCTTTTAGTCAATACCCTTTAGCCTCTTTTTTGGTTTTGTTCCTATTTGTTTAGATTATTTTGTTATTTTTTGCAAATTTTATTAACAAATAGTCTTTTATAAAGAGGTGAGACTTGTCTGCAGTTTTACTGTACTCCTACTCATTAGACATATTTTGAGATATTTTAGACGGCCTTTTGCATTTTGAACTTCAAAAATATGTTCTCCATTTTAAGGCCTAGTCAAGTCTGAAGCCTCCCAGTTTTCTAGGGTCATGGTTCCTGGAGTGAAACCTATTTTTGGGGCACTTCAGTTATGATTCTGGCCTGTATTTTTGAAGGCCAAACATTTTTGTCAGTTGTGTGCTGCAGCAGTTATTACACTTATGGATCACAGATGTTAATTTAAAAAAAAATTGCAACAATAGCACAGGGACATTGTTAGAAACTTGATAATGGCAGATTTTGTAAAAATGTTAGAAAGTTTTTCTTCAAACAAAGGACCACAGACGCACAAAATAAATTACCAAATAGTGTGGTGGAGATTAAGACTTTAGGGACCTTCAGATCTTGACTTAAAATTATTTTGGACAATTTAGATAAATAGGATGGACAAACTTGTTGAGCTGACTAGCCATTCATGCTGTCAAATGCAATGCATTTCACAAAATTTGGTAGGCGGCTTCCCTGCGCTAACCTAAACCGATGTACGTACTTATTTCGGTGGTATGACGCCATTGTCGGTCGCCATATTGAACTTTCCAATGGTCTTTGTTGCCCTCACTGACTCACCGACTCACTCATCACTAATTCTCTAACTTCCCGTGTAGGTAGAAGGCTGAAATTTGGCAGGCTCATTCCTTACAGGTTACTTACAAAAGTTTCCTTTCGAAATTCTACGCATAACAGCCATAACGGTCGACAACGTCCGCCATGTTAAACTTTCTTATTTATGGCCCCATCTTCATGAAATTTGGTAGGCGGCTTCCCTGCACTAAATGAAACCAATGTACGTACTTATTTCGGTGGTATGATGCCAATGTCGGCTGCCATATTGAACTTTCCAATGTCACTATTTCTCCAACTTCCCGTGTAGGTAGAAGGCTGAAATTTGGCAGGCTCATTCCTTACAGCTTACTTACAAAAGTTAAGCAGGTTTCATTTAGAAATTCTACACGTAACGGTCATAACAGTCGACAACATCCACCATGTTAAACTTTGTTATTCATGGCCCCATCTTCACGAAATTTGGTAGGCGGCTTCCCTGCGCTAACCGAAACCAATATACGTACTTATTTCAGTGGTATGACGCCACTGTCGGCCGACATATTGAACTTTCCAATGGTCTTTGTTACCTATGAGCCCATCTTCAAGAAATTTGGTACGCGGGTTCCCAACGCTAACTGAATCCTACTTACGTACATATATACGTCCATAGCCTGCAGCTCGGTCGCCGTGTGAGGCGGCATTGGGTCCCCCATCCCCACGCCTCCCATGTTGTTGGCTGCCTGCCTATATAAGGCCGTCTGTCACTACGGTCTCTTCATTCCCTTCCTTGGTTCACTACGGTATTCACGTCTCCCTGCTAACTGCAGCCTTTTTATTTAATCCACGGCTTGTTTTATTTTTCATTTATTATGATTATAGTTATTGCATAGGTATTTTAGACTTAGTTTACATTGTTCAGGTACCCATAATCTTTATCGTCCCAACCGTACCCCCATTAACATGTCTATCGAGGTGATCACCATCGATCAAAGAACTGTCACTTACCGAGTGGTTTCCATGCCCGGAGTTGGCACCTGCCTTTTACATTCTCTGTGTTACATATTGCACGGCCATATCAGGCTCACTCTTGATATCCGGAGGAACATTGTGTCTTATGTATTGAATGACTGGGACAGGTTCAAGGTGTGGACTGATGACGGTACAGGAGATAATTATACTACACAGGAGCACTAAAAGAGTGAAATGCTTAAGCCCTTCACCTATGGATCTGCATGTCAATTGATGGCTGCCGCTGAATTTTTCGGTTGTCGCTTTCAAGTGTACCAAAAGGCCAAATATTTTACACCTTTGGACAACCGCCAATGCCTCTTAAACATCTTAGATTCACAGGTGACGATTTGAGTAGTGGACACTTTGATGTTTATGAATGTTTAAACTCTCAAAAGCTGGATGTGAAGTTATCGATGAAACCGGTTGTATGCTTACAACGCTTGACAGATGCCGAATGTCACTTCAACACAACAAGTCCTGCAAATACTAATGTAATTGAAACAAACCATGAAACTCAAACCGATTATGACAGCAGCAATCCAGGCTGTGAGATTTGAGGCAAGATTACTTTTCACATGGCCAACTGTACGTTGCATGCTCAAGAGTAAGCTCAGCGCACAGCTTGGTCATATTACAACCGGAGGGCCGAACTGACAATGTGGTATACAAAGAGATCCTTAACAAATAATTATTGGTATATTTTCCCTCAGTTTAAAAAGGTTTACTTTTCTTCTTAATAAACATTTTAAGCCAGTACTTCGTTACTGCGAAGTGCGGGTATTTTGCTAGTCTTTAATATTTAAAGGGTTTATTTTATATTTAAATATTCAAAGAGCACAAAAAAGAATAAAGGCATAGAAAAAGTTTATCTCAAATCAGTTGCCAAACTTGAGTCCACAATCCTAGACAATGTAACTACCCTAGGAAAAACAAACAAACGGACTAAAAGAAAAGACATAATAAAAAAAAAGCTAAACTTGAAGCCCAGAGTTCAATCATCAAAACCAAAATACAAGCCAGAAAATTGAGAATCACTAACCTGGAGAGCTTTTACAAGGAACTTGGCTACACAGAATTGAGGTTTTATCCCCAATTTCAGACGAAAACAGAATCTGGTGCTGAAACATGTTGTATCAGTGACATATGTCTGTTTGTTTCCTTGCCCAAAAGTAGCAGTGCCAAGCCTCAGCGCTGGAAAATAGGTTTTCAAAAGCTTGCATAAGGCTGGCCGCTGTGGTGTCAGAAGGCTCTGCCCCCTTAGGTGTTAAATGATGTGGATACCAGAAAGAACAAGCAGATTGGCTGTCCAGAAGCGAGTTTAGGCATTGTCAGGATGTTGCCAGAGATAGCTCTAGAGTCTTTCCTTTTTAAATGTTTTCTTCATTGTCCTTTCCTTTATATACATGCCACATAGCATTTAATTCTGACATCCAGTATATTTTAACATAAAAGAAGGAAACTGTGAGTGAAGGCATAATGAACAGATTAAATACAGTGGCAGCCAAAGTAGACAGGAACGGTGGCATTAAAAAAAAAAACTGAGAGAATGAAGGCATTCAGATTGAAAAAGCAAGAGGGTTGACTGCACATCTCATTTGCAAAATCACTACCTTTCTATGAGCATTTTCCATTTCATTTTCCAGTTCAAATTAGCAACTGTGCAAAGCATTCAAATGCCAAATGAATTAAGCAGCTTTTAGGCAGCTTTTAACAAATTTCATCCTAACAGAAATTCTCATAGTTTGACTTAAAAAATATAAATTACCACCTGATATAAAATTTTACAGGACACAAAGAAATAAAACACTCGAACATCTGAAGACATAAGAAGTGGACCCAGAAGGTTGTTTTTCCTTTATACTCAACAATAATTTTAATGTTTTCAATACTAAGTGTTGACTACATGTTGACATTCACTGTTTAATATACAAAGACCTTCCAAAAGGCTAGCCTGCTTCACTAATTGGTGTTTCTGTGACAAGGAAAAAACATAGAAATTGTGTGATCCATATGAGTGACATAGACTTCTAATATCAGGACTGATAATCTACCAATTTACCAACATGTTAACCTTCTGGAAGTTTGTGTAAGATGAAGGCAATGGCAGAGAGCAGCCATTGACTGAAAAGCAACTGGAAAACCAAAAGAAGTAGTGAAGTATTAACTATGCTTCCTAGAATTCCCTATACAGCTTGAGGTGTTCCTGAAATTCTGTACTTCAGTACTTAATTAAAGGACCAAACAAATCCCTGCTCACTTGTCCCAAATAATTGGTAGCAGCATGCCATGTATAAGGCCTACAGCAGGCCTCTGCCACTGCTTCTCCATTACTCTAGCACCCCATGATTTTGCATTTCCAGAGCTCCCTTCATAATTATGGGACACAGAGGTACCTAGTGGAGATGATCCAGTTGCACTGGCACCAGCATATACACAGAGCAGTTGCTAGTACATTCTTTATGACTAGCACAGGGGTGTTGCAGCACCCCAAACCCCAGACACAACTGCACAATTTACAAAAGGATTAAATAGTGGCACAACACAACACAATTCTTCTCCTCTCTCTCCACTCCTCCAGGTGAGCTTTGTCTTTCTTCCTCCCAACTCCAATTCACCAGGATGTGATTCAGTGAAATCTTTTATCTTGGACCTGGCAGTGCTAGGGCATAGTCCATTGGAAGTACTTCTGGGTCTAAGGAAGACCCCACAAATTAGGGATTATTAATCCCAGCAGGTCCCTGTGGTATTCCCCTTGGATCACAACAGGGTTACCCCCCAAGGGATTATAGGTCCCAGCATGCCCTACGGGTGTCCATGTGGAATGCTGCCCTCTAGTGTATGGTGCATGTAGTCTTGACAGGTTATTTCCCTCTGTCCTTCTATCACACTGGCCTCCCGGCCAGTATTTGTCTTCAGTCCAACCCTGAAGGGACACCAGTGTGACCACTTCTCCACTTCCCTCTATTACACCTTTATCACAGCATCTTTTGGTCCAACTTCTGCCCTGAATGGTGAAACACTACATATAGCTTCAGTTCAGATTGGATTATGTTCCACAGGAGCTCATCCCAGTTTGATGCCCCATTTGCTCTTCACTGTTTACATATATGTATATCAGGCTGCTAACAAGTCCCTGCTACGTGTCACAGAAGGGCTACAAAGTGCAGTGAAGAATACAATTGAAATATAGCAATAAAATCCTAACATTACAAGCCCACTTTATTTGACTTGCTTTTCATAGTTTAAGTTTTACTTATACACTCTTCTCAAATTTACCATTTGTCTTGGCCATATTTTGTTCTTCCCAAAGTAGCCTTTCAGTTTGTATTTCCTTGACTGGCCTCAGGGGATTTTTTTTTCCTCTCTGTATGACATCAGTCTTTGCTTGCTCTAAAAATCAATCTGAAATTATAAACATCGACCTGACTACCTAATACAAGATACTTAATAACCACACAGATAATCAAATCCTATTATGAGTGCTTACTTGGAATCCTGCAGATTACTGGAAAACAATAATTCCATGGATTTCATTCAGAAAGAAGAATTTCCAGGAGATGGAACCTGTCTGAGCAGCAGTGGGCACAAGCTGGGAAATAACCTTGGCTGGAACACAAGTCCATTTACAAGACTCATGCATAAATAAGCAAACTCAAATCTTAAGTTTAACAATAAACGTAAACTGCACATATTTAGGATGTGGGAGAAAAACCCCATAACCCCTAAATAAAACCACTGCTAACTTTTTAGAAATAATGCACACATACTGATTTGGAATGCTGCTTGCATCATGAAGGGGATGATCACTTGCCCACCTACCAGTGGCTGGAACAGTCTGATTTTACGCCTAAGAAGTCTACCATTGACCACATCCTAGCACTGAGGGTTCTTATGGAGCGCAAATTCGAATATTGGCAGAGTTTCTTTGCAGCCTTTGTCGAAGCGTTCGACTCAGTTGATTAAGCTGCTCTGTGGGACATCCTGAGGGTTTGCAGGATCCCCTCGAGGTTGGTGGAAATCATGGTCGGCCTGTACACTGGTACTGTGAGTGCTGTGCAGAGCAGAGGCAGAACCTCTGCGTTATTCCCAGTTGATTCTGGGGTTCATCAGGGGTGTGTCCTTGCTCCAACCCTGTTCAATGCTTGTATGGACTGGGTGTTGGGCAAGGTCGTGGGTTCCAGTGGCTATGGGGCATCTGTTGGTGAAGAAAGATTCACGGATCTTGACTTTGCTGATGATGCTGTGATCTTCGTGATGTCAATGTAGGCTCCGATCGGGGTGCTCAAGAGACTGAGTGAGGAGTCTGAGTGTCTGGGCTTGCGAGTGTCCTGGATAAAAGACAAGATCCAGGCCTTTAATGACCTCTTGGGCACAGCCATCAGCAGTGTGCCTGTCTGTGGAGAGAGTGTTGACCTTGTCGAGAGGTTTACTTACCTTGGCAGTGACATTCATGTCTCTGGTGACTCTTCCTATGAAGTCAGTAGATGGATTGGGAGCATGGGGGGTCATGAGGTCGCTGCCTCGCTGCCTCACAGTTAGGAGACCCGAGTTCGCTTCCCGGGTTCTCCCTGCGTGGAGTTTGCATGTCGTCCGCGTGTGTTACTTCCGGGGTGCTCTGGTTTCCTCCTACAGTCCAAAGACATACAAGTTAGGTGCATTGGCGATTCTAAATTGTCCCTAGTGTGTGCTTGGTGTGTGTGTGTGTGGCGCCCTGCCCGGGGTTTGTTTCCTGCCTTGC
>JANRMT010062791.1:20767096-20811505 GCA_026402145.1 Polypterus bichir lapradei
TAGATAGATAGATAGATAGATAGATAGATAGATAGATAGATAGATAGCACTGTATTTGTCCCCAGGGGTTCATCTGGCTGTTTATATTTTGAAAGTTGTAAGAATCTATAATTGAGACCAGGAATATTAAATATACAACCTCTCATCTATAACAATGAAGGGAATTATCTTCTCTTTATGTGGTTGGCATCCTGCGTATTGGGGTGTTAAATTAAACGCAGAGGAAATCTTACCTTCCAACTCCCATCCTTACTATTTTCTGACATCAGCAGATTTAAGGTATATAATTAAATGCAAGAGCTGGGAAGAGAATTTCTGTTTTAAATTACTTCCTCGTTAATGCACCATTTACCCTTCACAATGCTATCAAGGATTACACAGTAGTCCAAGATCCTTTTTCACTCAGTTACAAATTCCAGCTGCGTGTTCACATGCCACATGTTTTTGGGTCTGCTCTGTGGTGTCCTCCTGGTGTGTGGTACCTGATACAACTCTATGCCATGTTCAAATAAAATGCCTGAAACAGCTCAAGCTTGTCGAATCCAAGACTTTTAAAGACTGACAAATGTCATCCCATCACAAATTGTATGTTCACAGGCTGATGACTGGTTTATTTATGGTACTTAGATACAGGTTTAATTTGCTGGTAAGATGTTTGTTAATTTCATGCTCTGTTCTTTCTGTTACATTTTTGCACTGTGTTTTCTTCATATAAAACATCACAGGTCAGTAGCGATGATTGCTGCCCGCCAACAGCTCCCTAGGTATAATGATCATGTTTGAATTTAACACTGATGTTATACACTATAAGATTTGTGCTTATTTTTAACAAAGTAAAGAAGCACATATTACAGTGAAAAACAAAAAAGGTTTCAGTTAATGCAGTCACGATTTAAAATAAGCACTTTGATTTGACGATCACACATTTTGTTTGGTCCGTTTAATTTCTGGTATCTCAGACAGTGTATGACTAAGGTGCAAATGACTGTAGTTAGCTGTAGAAAAAATCGATCCCTGAAATCAGAAATAAAAATATGAGAGAATAACAGAAATTTCCACCTAGCCATACATGGTCTCTTCTTAAGACGCTGCCACTTTACACAATGTTTCCAGCAAGTTTCAGTTAATCTTAGCATGTCGGAGACAGTTGCGGTGTGTTCCTGTGACCAGCAGTCCTATAGCCTGATATACCCCTTTGCTCATTCCAACCAGTCTGTGACTCACAATGACAAAATTAAGCAGGATTTATTTTGTCTTAAGTTGCAGGAGTGGGATGTGTGTGTGTATGAGAGTTGAAAATTAATGAGCATTGAGACGGAAGTGCAATGTATATCATGCAGTTATGAAGCATCAGAAATCTGGATATTTTGGACCTTACAAACAGAAGAAAGGCTTGTCTGTCTGATGTTTAACTTTTTTGTACCACAACTGAATGGATAAAAGAAAAAAAAAAGGGCAGAGATCGCAGCTGAAACTGTTGTACCCATAAAGTATTCGTACAGCACCTGCTCAGTCAGGAAGCATGTTATTGGCTGTTGGAAAAAGGAGGAAGCTTGTGACACTTTGGAAATGTGAAACTGTGCTTGAAAGTCATCACAAAGTCATTAATTATAGCATAACCTGTGATTTCTATTCATGCACAGTAATCTCATATCTCCAGGCGATGATCTCAGCAACTGCCATTATATGGTCTGATATCCCCTCTGAGAAGAAGCTGTGTAACGTGAGTGGCCGGGAGGTAGAGCCTAATGTGGGATCATTAAGTAAAAGGCATACTTAGAAAAACTTTGTTAGGTTACTTATTCTTGCAGACTCTTTGCAGTTTCCTGCTTGTACAAAAGGATGGGGATGTTGCCTGACTCATCTTCCTCTTCATCATAACATATAGCACAGTGTCTGCTAAATCACACATGTTAAATAAATTTGCTCGTCCATCCCATGCTCTTTCCTACCCTCAGAAGCCACATAAGGTGAAAACTGTGAACTCAGATTTGGAAAGTCTGATTCTCCTTTCCGCCTTATTACAGTTGGCAGCAAATTTCTCAAATAAAAGCAGGAGATTACAATAGGATGAGGTAAAAAAGCACAACATCATCCAGAAATAACAGAAATGCTAACTTTCTGTTCCTAAAATAGACACACTTACTAAAGCTGCACGTAAATGTCCTCTCTCTTGAAGTCACCAATAAGAATAAGAAACAAAATGCCTTAATTGCCAAATGTAGATACATGATTTCCATAACACGCTCCTTTGAAATAAATAAGATGGCTGTACAGGAGACTGACTACACAGGACTTTCACCATATTTTACATAAATCTGAATACAAAATGAATAAAATGGCTAATGAGGCAACATACAGTCAATAAGTGGGTCATGTTTTATGCCGTATGATTAGTTTAATAAGGATGACACAGTTTGATGAAAAATTATACTCTATGGAAAGTTATTTTTATAAGGAAGGTATGATCAGACTAATTTTGCTCTACTAATCTACAGACTTGTTACAGTTTAATAAATATACAATAGCTCCAGCAGATGTCCAGTGATATACATTCATGTTTGTATGTATTTATTTTGTGTAGGCCACTAATAAAAAGAGTTTGTTTCTGTTTCGATTTTAATCAAAGCAGTGCAGGTTACAGCAATGTGTCCAAATGAATCCACCGTCCACATCATAGAGAGCGACAACTTATCAGTGTAACAAAATTAATTAATTAGTGGAGGAAGAAAAGAAGAAGAAAAATATTAAAAGAAGATGGGCCTTATAGCATTGCAGATCCATAAGCTGAACAGAGTGACCAACTCCTTACCATGAACTTGGCAGAAATACCAATAAATTATTGTGGAGGCTCAGGCAACATTACACATCCACTGTTCTTCAGCAAGATGACAAGAAACATGTGCCTTCATTGCAAAGTGTTTCAAAGAAAATACAGTAACATGTACTAATAGGCAGTGGATATGCAAAGTTTGAACGGAGGACTGCTAGAGACAGGAATAACAAAGAAAAATGAAGTAAAATATTAATTAAATCCAAAGAATGAATTAAGAGGTAGAAAAGTAGTAAGATAAAAATCAGACCAAATAATAGAAATGTAACAGTCTTCAACACATTGGTAAGAATAAGTTGGAAAAGCAAACATGTAAATTAAAATTTTCTGAATTAGTAGAAACTACTTGTGGTAATAGAATAATTACATATAATAGAATAATTTAAAAATATTTGCTATTTCTTGACCTGTGTATACCTTTAACATCTTCTATTGGTATTTGAATATGTCTGAACCTCTTGTGACTGGCGCTCCTTCTGTCAAGTATGTTTCTGTTAAGCCTACATCTCAAATTCTGTCATTATTTTCAAGGTGCCTTTCTCACCACCTGTCCTGGTTTATACTCCCCATTCTTCATGGTCACTCTCTCAATGTGCCCCTCCTATGCCTTTTCTCATGCTCATAATTGCACTTCCGATTGCATCAACCAAAGCAAAGCTGACCATCCATCCATTTTCCAACCCATTTATTCTGAACACAGGGGTCTGCTGGAGCCAATCCCAGCCAACACAGGGCACAAGGCAGGAACCAATCCCGGGCAGGGCGTCAACCCACCGCAGGACACACACTAGGGACAATTTAGGATCACCAATCCACCTAACCTGCATGTCTTTGGACCGTGGGAGGAAACCGGAGTACCCAGAGGAAACCCACGCAGACACGGGGAGAACACGCAAACTCCACGCAGGGAGGACCCGGGAAGCGAACCCGGGTCTGCTAACTGTGAGGCAGCAGCGCTACCACTGCGCCACCCTAAAGCTGACCAATCACACCAAAGTCAAACTGGCCAATCGGATTATTCTGAGGGACTGGACATACACTGTGGTCTTAGAGTTTTATAATATAGTAGATATATTTTATTTTTAAGACGATCTAGTGTCTTTAAACATAAAACATACTAGCTTAGCTATTTAATGATCCCTCAAGTATAAAATTTATAAGAAATTAACTTGTATAAATATTAATGTTATATATAAATAGAATGTAAAATGTGAAAGTAATTATATTAAAATGCTACTTGGATAGACTCATGACTCTAAAACTGGATTAAGCAGAAAGAAGTGAAAGGGTAGAAAGGGTATGATAAACATTTTATTCACATCTTTAGAACCATTGGTGTAGAATGATCATGAATCAAGAGTCTTATGCCTTACTAAAATCGTGTTTTAGGAAATCATGACACATCTTATTGTTCAGCATGTTAAAAACGCACGCTTTCATTTCAGAATGTGATAAATTCCATTGCCCTTTTAGGACAAACCGCTATAAATACATTCAGCCAGTCATTGCCTTTGAAACAATCAGAAGGTAATAGCTGCTCCATGAAGAGGAGAGGGCCTGTTAAAGCCCATTGAGACATTCCTTGTGTGGTTTTGGGCTATACAAGAAATAAATTGTTGTTGATGTTTAAGGCAAGCACTTAATTTACTTTTATTGATTTATTTATTGTTAAGTCTTGTATGAGGCAATGTTTAGTATATGTTGCCATTTAGGACTTCATGCACTACTTACTTATGGTGTCTATTTTAGTTATTGTCATTTTCCACTTCATCAAACATCAGAATTACTCCATGTAATGTATCATTTGTCACTTTTCACTAGTTACTCATAACTCTTCATTTCACAACTCATCATGCATCAATACTCATTTCCTTATCACTTAGAGATTTCATCTCATACACTGTTTATATGAATAAAATATTTAATAGTGAACGTTTGTTGAATTGACTGTAACAGGCTTGTGATTTGCATAAAAACGCTTTATCAAAGAGTGTTTTTAAAATTTGTGAATATATTAGTTATATTTACTTTACATGTATTTATTTGTTTACTTTACATTTATTTATTTTCAGATGTAGTATGCAGCATTTTGTAAAAAAAAAAATTGGGAGTGGTCTCCCCTAGACTTTCTCGTATAATCAGATAGGAGGAGTAAACCACAAGACAATGATTATATTTTTATATTATGTACATTAAAGAACCATCAAAAACAAATCAAATTAATAATATGTTGAACAAATATTATAAAAGTAAAGTTGAATAAATCGGACTCTGCAGTTGCAAAGTAACACTAAGCACAAATAGCCCAAAACTTGACAGAAATACATGTTTTATCCTAAAACTTGTATGCAAAATTTGGTTGACCTAAGTGAAAGCGTACTCAAGTTATCGTATTTACATACATACACACACACACAGACATAATTCCAAAAAATGGTATTTTCAGACTCAGGGAGGTCTAAAACTTTGAGATACATCAAAATCTCGAAATTGAATTTTTGGAGGATTCCAATACTTTCCGTATACTTTTTATACGAGAAAGTCAGGGAGGTCTAAAACATCGAGATTCATCAAAATCTGAACATCGACTCTTTGGACGATTACAATACTTTCCCTATACTTCATATATGAGAAAAGTAAAAACATAATGAAAAGAAATCAATTTTTTTCTGTAAAAATGTATTTTTTTATTTATTTTTTGACAGTAATTTTTTTCAATATAGATTCAATAATAGTTTTCTCCATTACATTTGGCTATTTTGCAATGAAAATTGTCAGCTATTCTTTGCATGAGTTATTTTCTTCTAATTTGTAATGACGTCTGTGCAAGATAACTGATAGAATAACTGAGAAATTAATTTTCCGTGGAATGACTCCATTTTTCCCTGAATAAGACCCTGCATTGGTGGAAGTCATCACACTTCAGATCACATAAATTCAAAATGTATTCAGATTTAAATATCTTCTGATAACAAGGGTGTGTGCGAGGAGTACCAGCTGGCAGGTCTATTCTGCCCAAGACTAAGGAAAAGGCTGGAACATGGGGAAATGGAACAGGAGTAGACGGGACCATTAAGGATTTCCTAATCCTCTAGGGCTTACAATTTGTCAGCAAAGAGCAGGAAACGGACAGGTTGGTCGTTTGCATGAAAAAAGGAACAATATTGCTCCTAAAAAAAGGTGACAAATCGGTAGAGTCATAAAAAGACTGACTTCATGTTTGTCACAGTCACCAATGTGATTTTTTTATACAGCCCGACATGCACTAAGCAATAAATCACTCAAGTGGAATCAAAAGTCTTATCCATTGTTAGATGTATGCCTTGCATGATTTAATTTTAAGAAAATGACCTTGAAGTGATTAAATGAATAGAAATTCTCTAGATTAATCTTCTTAAATATATTTTAAAAAATATTGCTAACAAATATATTTCATACTAAAAACCTGTGAGGTTGTTAAACAACACTTGATAGTGTCATTAGTTTGGTAACTGGTAGGAGCGATGATATTTATTTCTTCATTTTCTTATTTTTTAATAACATCTGCTAAATATGACATTTTAATTTGAATTTCAGTTATGTTCAGTCATCATTATACTTTGGAACAATCTGAGCACATCTTATCAGCAAAGGCAAACTCTTCTTTCAATTTATACACATTTTGGTAATGTATACAGTGTAGCTAGTAGCAAACGCCACTTAGTCCCAGACCCTGAGACACAACGGCACCAACACAGTTTCGGATTAAAAAGAAAGATTTTTATTTACAAAGGACCTTATAACAGGTTCCATTTTCCATCCAACATAATACCAATCAATAGAATTCTCTTTCTTCATTTCTTTCACTCCTATCATGCAAGCCTTGTCCCAACTCTAACTACCAGATTAAGGTGAGGTGGCTTCTTTTACTCTAGAGCATTTCCTGTAGCTGCTGAAATGCCCAAGGACCTAAACAGGGCTGTTCATCAGGACTATGAATCCAATGTAACCCTGCAAGTGTCCAAACTGGGACAATGCCTGAGGAGCACTGTCACCTATATTACTGGGGAATGAACTTCTCCTGACAGTCTTCCACAGTTCATCCATTATTCTTTCACTCCAGCTGGGACACGAATTGAGAACCATCGAGGCCAGGTTACACCTACATCCATAGTGTCATTCATTAATAGCATTTACAAAGGCTTTGTTTTATCCTCTGAAGATATAAAAAAAATATTGTAAAATGTTAAACTGTATGGATAGAAATGTAGTGAACAATGTCTAAAGTGATGTACTTGATAGTTCTGTCTTGAGTTTGAGTTTATTATAATAAAAAATTGCTAATACTTTCTGTCCTCATATGCATAGTGGTAATCTCTATGAAGTTTGCCCCTTCTGTCCATGTCTGCATGGGTCCCATACCCCAGGGTACTCTTTATTCCCAGAACATAAAGATGTGTTAATTGAATTAGCTGTTAAAATTGGTTCTCTATCCATCCATCCGTTCATCCATTCATGAATTCATTTTCAGAAAACTTAATCAATGTAAAGGAGGTCGGAGCAAATTAGAAACCACCCCTGAAAAAGGCAGATTGAAGCAACTGAGTATTAAAGACAGCAAAAAAACAAAAAAAGAGAAAAGTTTTAATAATGACATTCGAGTACAAAATTCACCATTTAATTAAAAGAATTCTGATAGATCAACTTTATCTAGGACTTTGAGCATTTTGAAAAACTTGATTAGGTCCCCATGGAGTCCTTTCATTTTGTGACTAAAGAGGTTTAATTGCTTTGGCCTGTCAGACTAGGACATGTCATTCAGTCCCTGGATGCACTTGGTTGCTCTTCCCTGCACAGCTTCCAGTGCTGTTATGTGTTTGTCGTATCATCACAACCAGACCTGCACCCAGTCTCATTAACACATTAAAGAATAAAATCAGCCATTGTTCAAATTGTTTTTATGGTATAATATACTAATAACGTATTAATAGTAATAAATTATATTCAAAAAGATTGAAAGGTTTTTGAAAATGAAAAAGGAAATTTTAATCAAGAAAGTACTTTTATTAAAATAACTAGCAAAATACCTGCGCTTCGCAGTGGAGAAGTAGTGTGTTAAAGAAGTAATGAAAAAGAAAAGGAAACATTTTGAAAATAACATAACATGATTGTCAAAGTAATTGTTTTGTCACTGTTATGAGTGTTGCTGTCATATATATATATATATATATATATATATATATATACATACACACACATATAAACATATATATGCATATACACATATACATATATACATACATATGTATGTATATACATATACACATATATATATATATACACACACACATACATCTCGCAAATAAAGTATTCAGCGTTTTTCTTCAGCGCTCTTTGGGAGCTCTTCCTTCTTTTCTACGTACTGCGGTCACAGTCAGTTCACGTGATTACGTGGGAGGCGTGATGATGTCACACACAGCTCCGCCCTCCACGGCCATCGAGCTAAAGTCCATTACAGTATATGGAGAAAAATAGGTTCCAGTTATGATTATTACGCGTAGAATTTCGAAATGAAACCTGCCCAACTTTTGTAAGTAAGCTGTAAGGAATGAGCCTGCCAAATTTCAGCCTTCTACCTACACGGGAAGTTGGAGAATTAGTGATGAGTGAGTAAGTGAGTGAGGGTTTTGCCTTTTATTAGTATAGATAATAATAATAGTGCCATATAGTCCTGACATTGATTAAATGGGTTTCAAAATAAAGGAATAAAAATAATAATCCATCCATCTTCTAAATACATTTTTCCTGAGCAGGGTCAAGGGGAAGCTGGTGCCTAACTCAACAAGCACAAGGTGCAATGCAGGAACATCCCAGGACAGGATGCTAGTCCATCATAGGATGAACACACAAAGACAAACTAAGATCAATGTAGCAATTAAGCGATTCACCTACCCAGAATGTATTTGTATGTGGGTGGAAACCAGGACACCCTCAGAAGAAGCCCACATGGACATGGGGAGAAGATGTAAATTCCTCACTGGGAGCTCCTGGGACATAAATCCAAGACTCCTTGTTGTAAGGCAACAGTCCTGCTACTGCACCATCCAACAATAATAATAATAATAATAATAATTTTTATTATATATTTATGTATGACATGCTATTTTCTAAACTGCTTAATCCAGACTGTTGGGGGGTTTAGAGCCTATTCCAGCTAACACAGGGCGCAAGGCAGAGACAAAACCAGGACAGGGCGCCAGTCTGTCGCAGGACTTTATGTATGTATCTTTTTATTATTGCTAAGTTCTTTGAATATTGATAAAATAAAAGGCAGCGGCATGTCTAATCAGCTTTGAAACTTCTGTCACAAGGGGGTTAGAGGGTCGGAGATTTTGAAGCAACTCCCTTAACCCTGTTTCCTTTTATGTTGCAGGGTCATAACCCTTTTCTTGGTCTCGTCTTCTCTTGCTGAAAGCTAGTTGTTTTGCTTTCTTTGTTATGAAAACAGATGACCCAGACACCCCTCTGGATGGAGCCTTGTCAGCACAGTCAGACTGAAAACACCCTCATTGTAACAAGAATTGGTGATGAAAATCCCCTATGACTCATTCGTTCAAATGAAAATAAAAGAGAAGTCAAGTTAGGATTGTGTTGGGGGTAATACATTAAATTTAGAGTCTGTATCCTTCCTGTTTGACAAATCCAGACTTCCCGTTTAAAATGGAAACTTTCTTTTCTTGGCGCAAAGGGTGAGATATGTACCATTTGCTCAAAGCCGCCATATCCGCTCATTGTTAAATGTACTTTTATCAGACAAAGGCTGTGCTCTAACGTCTTTATGATTTTAATCAGTCTTAGTGGTCAACGGCTCTTTTTTTGACAATTCAAACAGTCATGCTATAAAAACATGCATAGCAGATAATGTGACTGTTACTGCTAGGTTTAGTATTTTACAGTATACACTGGAATCAAATACTCTTATATAATGAATGTAATGTTTTTTTATCATGCAGAAAGTAGATTAGCAGAAGTGTCTTGATCCTTTTAGTGAGTAATAAAACTAAATTAGACCTTTTATAAAAAAAAGCCATTACCACCCACTCCACATTCATCAACTGTACACATTGATAGTGTTTGTGTATATGTTTTAGTTTGTATTCCCTGACATCAAATTCAGTTCTGTTCCATTTATTCTTATTAAAGCTCTTTCGCAAACTGCATGAGCAAAATGGACTAAACAATAACTACAAATATAGCACAAAAAAGGAAGTCTAATATGCTGTAAACGTGAAGTATTATGTTTAAACATAAAGAGAAATTTTATGCAATATTCAAGGAACTACACATGCATATGCATATATAAGGTGTCACACGCACATTTGTGCTTCCTCTGATAAACTCAACTGAGTTAAGCATTACCATCTTGGGAAGTGAGGGGGCACCCTAGCTAATGGTATTCTCTTCCTTTTTCCACAACTCGGAGAAAAGGCCCAGTGAGGGAACAAACACTCAGTTGTGACATCTTGAACAAGTCCCGCACCTTCTGTTCATTTTGGTGATCCAGAAAGGGGGCGTCTCAAGGTGGAGATAGCAGTAGACTTGGAAAGGAAGAGATAAAAACCCATAGTTAAGAAGGCAAGAATTAGGAAATAGGAGGAGTTGTGGGACAAATGCTCAATTGGGAGGTGGCATTATAGGCCATGTAAATATGTTCAGGTTAGACTCTCTACAGGAAGATCCAGAAAGGAAGTAGTGTGGACAGCACAACTTGGATTTGGTCACATTGGATTAAGATCTACTTGGGAAACATGTGGATGGTATCTGCGAACAGTGTAAGGTTTTTGAAACGTAATCATGGAATGTAATAAATATTCTGTAGAGTGGAATTGGACATTCAGAAAAAAAAGGTCAACCAGGAGATATTGATATTAGGGATGTTGTGGAACCAAAGGAGGGAAAAGTGAAATCATGTATAGCACTAGTAGAGTTTTTAATTAGTAGGAGATTAAGTGAAAGAATCTGATATACTGCCTGTTCTGCTATACACACCAATGCAGCAAGTGGCAATGCTGTACCTTCAAGATGTGGTGTGATCTGCCATTAAATCACAAAAGAAGAATGAAGAAGAAGGTGGCGTCTCTGAACTGATCAGGAGCTAATCACGTTGCAACAGACTGAGTGAGAAAAGATGAAGAATTGATTTCTGGCTGACGTGATTTCAGCATCTTTTATGTTGTGAATCATGCACGTTTTTCAACGTTATCTTGTTGTTTTTTGAACATTTATGTTTCAATTAAATGACATTACAGAGGTGGTAACCTAAATTTTTTCTCTGTTCCCAACTGTTTACTTGCCATTGGTAAGAAAGTGTAGGTTTAATTCTAAATCTGAAATGTTCTGGGTAAGTAACAGGTAGACGTAGGCAATCAGTGACAACTCCTTTTGAAAAGAAGACATTTAAAAAAAAGCATACGTGGCAACACATCCACTTTATGGCAGACTAAGTGCCACCACAGAAATTGAGAAGAGAAAGTAAATGGAAAACAACGTCAAAGCAGATATCAGTATTACTGTTAACTGGAACGTGAACTACATCTCTATCTTTAACGTATCCGGTGGCACAGTTTGTAGGGTCTCAGCTGGTCACTAGTTCCTGGTACCCGTTGCTATGCATGCCCCCATGTGTTTCTCAGAGCACACAGGTGCTGACTTGTTTAGGAGAAGGTAGCTTATGGGTACAAAGGTACTTGTGTCAAGACCTCTGCAGCTGTGGAATGAAAGACTTCATTGTTGCTTGCTACTCTTTAACTAGACCACCCAGAAAAATTGCCAGTGTTAAATTACTACTGTAAATGAATATATATTGGTCCCTTCTTTCTACAGTATATACTGTATATACTTTTAAGGGTGACTTTGACACAATAAACGTAAATTTAACACTGGCTATTTTGCTGTGCATATTATACAGTGACATTGTAGTACAGTCTCCTGCTCATATCTTAACTTTATTCTTTATTTGTTCTGTTCATGATATCATTATTTTCTTTTGTCTACGGAAGTCAGATATTAGAGGCAAGTGCCAAATTCCAGTTTCTGGATAACTGGTTAGGTAAACCAGTTACAGGCTTATCTATAGGCTACAGACTATGTCCCAATTATTTGCAGAAGTAAATAAGGACCTAATAGGGCAGTGGTTCTCCAACTGCGGGGCACAAAGTAGCAAAAAGGGGGGGCGCAAAGATGTGAAGAAAAGAAAACAAGAATCGAAAATATGAAAAATACATCTATTGAAACCAAAACAAATTAACTTAAACTACATTCTGATACTAGAAAAATAAATATAGAGTTAGATAAATGTTGATAAAAGTTAAGTAGGCATAATAAAATATGCATCTGTGATATATCATTAATTAAAAAAGAACAAATTGGTATTAGTGGGCTTCTTTCAAAAAAACGTTAGGGGGGCGCGATTAAAACTGTTATGAAAACTCGGGTTGCAAATACTTAAAGGTTGAGAAACGCTGTAATAGGGGGTGACACTATTGTTTTTCTCGATTGAGCTGCTTCCTTCATGTGCTTCAAAACAATCCCACCATCCCTTGTACGCAATGATCTTTACTAGGATGTCAGACACTCATAATATAAAAAATGTATGTAAGGTTAAGGTCTGCTGATTGTGCAAGCTTTGCACAGAAAAAGGCATCAATCTAATATATAGCAGTCAGAAAATGGTGTTGACAAATAGCTATAATGTGAGGGAAATACTTAATCAGAGTAATCAGGGTAAGGCAGAATGTGTACATTCAAACAGTTACACTAAAATGAAGGTTTACACACCCTGTATTGTGTGATTGTCCTATGGTAATTGTTGCCTGGCAACTGGAAGAGGGAGGAGGAAACAAGGAGAAGTTGCATATAAAGAATACGGTCTGTGGCAAGGTGCAATGAACATAAGAACATAAGGAATTTGGCATACAGGACACAACTCTCATCCACTTATGTTTTAAAGGTAGTCAAGGTTTTGGCATCAACTATATGCCTTGGCAGTTTCCAGATTCCCATAACTCTTTGCATGAAGAAGTGCTTCCTGACTTCAGTTTTTAATAAATTAAAAAAATGTACTGTATGTACTGTATGTAACTCAATATTTAGCTGAAAGAATTCTGCTGGATTCATACCTTTTCAGAATTCTACTGATCTGAGTCAGGTGCTCTTACATAGCTCCTATTTGAGACTGAAGAGGTTTAACCATTACTCCCATGATGCACTTGGTTGGTCTCCTCTGCACAGCTTCAAGTGCATGCTATTTGCATTTTGTAGCATGGAGACCAGAACTGTACACAGAACTTCAGATGTAGTGCCCTATTGTGCATTGTACAGTTGAACATTACATTCCCTGATTTATATTTAACAGTTTGTATAATATAACCTAACATTTTATTTGCATGATGGAAAAAGGTTGTGTGCCTGAAAGGACAAAAGTCCTCAAAGGTAATTAACTAAACAAAAGGAGCAATACAAAGGAATGGTCAAAAGCCAGGCAAAATGAACAAAACATGCAAAACCCAAAGTCATAATGCGCAAAGCTCAACAATCCTAAGCCTGTCTAAAGTTCAACCAATTCCTACAAGTGTGTTGTTTTTTTATAATTGATTTCCAAAGCTTGGATGCCTGTAATACTACACTGCCACTTAAATAATGTTTGCATGATGACATCATATGTGACAATGCCAGCAGCAGGGCCACTGCCATAAACAACATAGCTGTGCTCATGAAAGCAAAGTCTGATAAATGGTTACACCTACTAGAAAAAAATAAAAATGATTCCATGATGTCGTTAGGTTATTTACATTTAAGAAAACAAAAGAAATTAAAAATCGATGTAGAATGAATAAATACCGGCATTCATAACACAAGACACATTGAGTAAACTGGAAAGGAGAAATAGTCATGGTTAATTCAAAATGTAATATACAGCAAGATGCTATTAAATTCAAAATAGAGTGTTGCTCCTTAAAAGGCATTTCTGATACTGTGCTTTATGAGCCAGCACATTAAGTGGAACCCATATTTCTATTTGAAAGAGGGAGGAATGGGCTGTTAACTTATTTCTAGTATTCATCTATCTTTACAACATTCAATTTGTTTCATAGTTTTTGCCTTTCTGATATTATCATATGTCTCCAGGTTTGTGTATTTCTTTTTCATTGGTCCCAGCACTTCATGCTTCTAGATGTCATGGGCTCTGCCATTTTGTGTTTCTGCATTTAAATCGTACTGCCATTTTTTGTGTTTGGTCATTATGATGTTGCAGGCTTGCAAAGCATATGGTGCATGTTGTACCATGTGAATCATGACAGCATGTTGGCCGTGATATATAAGATGGCAACTTGTCTTAAAACAGTGTTCAGACTTTAAGAAATTAGAGGAATGATTTTCTGTGTTACTGACAATGCTCAAGCAAGCAAATACTTAAGAGAAGAGAATCCGGTTTTGCATCAGATTTGGTTTAGCCCTTTTGCAGTTTGGCAAATCTTCAAGCGTCTTGTGAAACGACATAAGCAGACTGACTCAATAGTTTTTTTCTGAAAAACCCCTAAAATAAAAGACGTCAATTGATCTCCACCATTCTTTATTCACTACAGTGGTGTGAAAAACTATTTGCCCCCTTCCTGATTTCTTATTCTTTTGCATGTATGTCACACAAAATGTTTCTGATCATCAAACACATTTAACCATTAGTCAAATATAACACAAGTAAACACAAAATGCAGTTTTTAAATGATGGTTTTTATTATTTAGGGAGAAAAAAAATCCAAGCCTACATGGCCCTGTGTGAAAAAGTAATTGCCCCCTGAACCTAATGACTGGTTGGGCCACCCTTAGCAGCAATAACTGCAATCAAGCGTTTGCGATAACTTGCAATGAGTCTTTTACAGCGCTCTGGAGGAATTTTGGCCCACTCATCTTTGCAGAATTGTTGTAATTCAGCTTTATTTGAGGGTTTTCTAGCATGAACTGCCTTTTTAAGGTCATGCCATAGCATCTCAATTGGATTCAGGTCAGGACTTTGACTAGGCCACTCCAAAGTCTTCATTTTGTTTTTCTTCAGTCATTCAGAGGTGGATTTGCTGGTGTGTTTTGGGTCATTGTCCTGTTGCAGCACCCAAGATCGCTTCAGCTTGAGTTGACAAACAGATGGCCGGACATTCTCCTTCAGGATTTTTTGGTAGACAGTAGAATTCATGGTTCCATCTATCACAGCAAGCCTTCCAGGTCCTGAAGCAACAAAACAACCCCAGACCATCACACTACCACCACCATATTTTACTGTTGGTATGATGTTCTTTTTCTGAAATGCTGTGTTCCTTTTACGCCAGATGTAACGGGACATTTGCCTTCCAAAAGTTCAACTTTTGTCCACAAGGTATTTTCCCAAAAGTCTTGACAATCATTGAGATGTTTCTTAGCAAAATTGAGACGAGCCCTAATGTTCTTTTTGCTTAACAGTGGTTTGCATCTTGGAAATCTGCCATGCAGGCCGTTTTTGCCCAGTCTCTTTCTTATGGTGGAGTCGTGAACACTGACCTTAATTGAGGCAAGTGAGGCCTGCAGTTCTTTAGACGTTGTCCTGGGGTCTTTTGTGACCTCTCGGATGAGTCGTCTCTGCGCTCTTGGGGTAATTTTGGTCGGCCGGCCACTCCTGGGAAGGTTCACCACTGTTCCATGTTTTTGCCATTTGTGGATAATGGCTCTCACTGTGGTTCGCTGGAGTCCCAAAGCTTTAGAAATGGCTTTATAACCTTTACCAGACTGATAGATTTCAATTACTTCTGTTCTCATTTGTTCCTGAATTTCTTTGGATCTTGGCATGATGTCTAGCTTTTGAGGTGCTTTTGGTCTACTTCTCTGTGTCAGGCAGCTCCTATTTAAGTGATTTCTTGATTGAAACAGGTGTGGCAGTAATCAGGCCTGGGGGTGGCTACGGAAATTGAACTCAGGTGTGATACACCACAGTTAGGTTATTTTTTAACAAGGGGGCAATTACTTTTTCACATAGGGCCATGTAGGTTTGGATTTTTTTTCTCCCTAAATAATAAAAACCATCATTTAAAAACTACATTTTGTGTTTACTTGTGTTATATTTGACTAATGGTTACATGTGTTTGATGATCAGAAACATTTTGTGTGACAAACATGCAAAAGAATAAGAAATCAGGAAGGGGGCAAATAGTTTTTCACACCACTGTAAATCTCCGTTAAATCTTCAGTAGGACATGTCATATGCAGTATTTGAACATGACAGAGTGAAACAATAAACAGCTGCTCAGAAACTGATACATTTAATCACTTATAAAGGTATATTTTCACCAGAAATGAAAGTGCAAAATTTCACCAGCAATAGAGTGTATGAGAGAGTATGTGTACCTATACAATAATAGCACATTTAATGAAATAGATGTGTTTCAGAGCTACAATTCATTATAAGAAACGTTGTTAAAGATAGATGTACCACAGAAGAAAAATACATACTCAAACTGCAATGAGCTGGTGGGTATGGAGGTATTGCTTATTATACAGCTGAAACAGATCTCCTTCCTCACCTGCCCATCAATATTTAAATGCTGCCTTGACCTTCCACAGCTCCTTCCACAAGACGCCACGCACTCTCATCTGCCTTCCTTCACACCACTGACTGTACCTCTCACCTGTCTTGGGGTCAGAGGCATCGACATTAGCTGATCCAAGCCAGGATCCTAAAGGAGACACGTTGGTGATAACACACCTACACAAATACATTTTTGTAGAGGCGACACATCTCCTGCTGGTAGGAAGTTGCTTTCTATTTGTGCCAGCCCATCTTCCACACTCTGCATTGGCTCCTTTCATAGCCATGGCTCCGTTCATAACCCTCAATTCTGCCACATAGCAGAATCCTCAATGATTCTGCTATGTGGCATTTCTTTTCTCCAGCTTCTACCCCCTTTATAATCTGCATTGTATTAAATTGACTACAGTATGAGTGAAATACTAAACACTCATACATAATAACTTTGCAATGTACAGTACACACAATATTAATGACATACAATAACTATTCCATGTAGGGAAGATGCCAAATAACAAGTACAGCACTGAAGCAGACATTTATTTTAACTTACACATGCACCACAGTGCATTTTATGCTGACTTTGATACAAAGAAGCTTCATTCTTGCAGGATTCTTTAACTGAGGAATTACTTTACTGTACAGAATACTCATAATTTATTTCATTTTACATCACTTCTTGATTGCTTGCTTTAAAAATATTTGGACGCTTTCTTTCAAAAACAAGCTGTCTGCTTATTTCTGTCAAAACATGGCTTATTTGAGAACTTTCCCCTATCAATAGTCAATTATGTAAAGTGGGGAGTTAATTATATCATGGCAGGCTTTTAACATTTCAGGAATATTTTTGAGCATTCATCTAGACAGTATAGGTTTGTACCTAGAGTATGATCCTTGAAGAAAGAATGAAGATATGAAACTGATCTGTGGATTAAATTATTTAGGAGGCTGTTTAAAAAATAGAGTACCAGTCCATGGTGAAGGTCAGGCATTTCCAGCCTGGGATGGCATTTCAGGAGGTGTGACAAAGAGGAAAGCTGCATCATGGATTGTCAAAATTGAGGGAGGTGTGTTGTCCGACTTCATCATGGTGCAATCAATGTCTTGCAGTGTACTGTCATTTGTAGCTCATTTAATAATTAGGTGCTCCTGTTGTAGGATATGAAAGGAATCAGGCATTGCATGCGCAGTTGTCACCTATAAATGAACCACAGAAATGTGCATTCTCACGTGTGCCTTAGTGCTGGCAGAGCATTCGTTTTTTTATGAGAATGGAATTTGGACCTTGCAACGATCCACAAAGAAGGGTGAAGTCTTGTATTGATTTGTTATGCAAGCCCTGAATGAAGGAATAAAAAGATACAACATGTGGATAATAAGGGCTTGTGGGTAGAGAGCAGAGTATGAAAGCATAAAAGAAGGATGCTGGATCATACATTTCAGTTTAAGTAGTGCAAGCCAACAAAGGATATTTTTAATATACTTTATAAAAGTGGGCTCACATCTGGAATACTGTGCACCGGCTTCTAAATTACAAACATAACAGTGCTAAGGAAAGTCCAGAGAAGTACAGCAGCATTTAAATAATATTATTTTAAAGAAGTTAAAGCTAAGAAATGACATGATGGAAATTCCGTGGATGACATGATTATTTCTAAATTATTTCACAAAGACACTGATAGATACTGGTTTGGGGCAAATTTTTAGACAAATGTTAGATAGTTTTTCATGAATAGACTTGTACAGAACGTTAAGGCTGAAAGTACTGAAAAATGCACCCAACTCTCACAACAGTGTTATTTTTGTGAATTGTAATTGATATGCTGAGCCAGGCTGACTGACTGCTGTCTTCAAAATTCTGTTTTACATCCTTCAAATACATTTTTTTTACCTACTCTTTCCAATCAAATGGCTAAAATTAAACACCTCAGAGTACAAGTCGATATTTCTACACTTTACTGTATTAGCCGTATAAGAATAATGCATACACTTAACAATTAGTACCTAAAATTAAAAACAAATGCCACAGAAACAAAACCTAAGCATTCCTTCTCCTCAGATTTGGCAAATGCAAAATATTGGGCTCCCCCCCAACCCATGCTCTTCCAGGGTTTTTTTATTTTTGGTCATATCAGCCTAGTATAAAAATATTTTTAAAACTACTGAAAACAGTCAGCATAAACTATGGACTCTTCCTGCTATTCAAGTACACTCAATGTTAAATTTTACTGTGCCTGTGCATTGTTTTACATTTTAAACTGCAATATTTTTAGCTGCTTTGTGAACTCTCTACTGATGCTCCAGTCTAATAATAAAGTAAAGCTGATAGATTGATGGGCAGCACAATAGTTAGGGCTTCAGAATCCTCAGTTCAGACCCTACCCTGTTGACTGTCTGTGTGGACTTTTCATGTTCTCCTTCATTCTGTGTGGGGTTTTCAGTTCTTATTCTGGTCTCTAAATTGTCCAATTGTTATTGGAGCGGGATCTGTTCTGGTTTTTGTGAACCAGTATTGAAATAAGTGGGTTAAGTACATGAAATAATAAATGATGCTCAGGAGTAGTAGTATGTATTCATGGGCTAGTCGTTTCTTCAGATTTATTAATAAGCTGTAACTCCTTAAAGATATGGTAACACCTCCTTCTTCACCTTCACCAATTGCCAGAAATATTAACAATTACCTGGATTAAAGGAGCTGTGCCCAAGACCCCCTTTTACCTTATAGTTATGGATTTGCAGCTCCCATAACTTATTGTGTCAAAGATTACAAGTGTGGCACGTGGCTGGGGGTGGTACCCAGCCGGGACGCCCAAGAGGACCAGAGGAGGGCTTACGCCTCCTCCAGACCATGCGGGGACGACCATCCTGGTGGCTTTGGGAACCACAGGTACAGAGCTTTGAAGCTCAGCCCTGTAGGGGCCCATGGTCATCGCCAGGGGGCGCCCCGATGCCTACGGAGCCCTGGACCCGGAAGTGCTGGGGGGAAGAGGATCAGGGACACCCAGAAGTGCTGAGGGGAAGAGGATCAGGGACACCCGGAGTGCTTCCGGGTTCGCAGCCGGTACTTCCGCCACACTGGGTAGTGCCAGTGGAAGATTGTCGGGAGGCACCTGGAGCACATCCGTTCGATGGCTGGAGTCGGGTGGAAGAGGACAGTGCTCGGAGAAGAGGAGTGGAGGCGGACCAGAAGAGAGACGAGGTGTTGTGAGGCCTGGACTTTGGGGAGATTAATGCTGCGGCACTGGGTTGTGTGTGTGTGTCATTTGTACATAATTGTAAATAAATGTGTGGGGTGCTATAAAACCATGTCTACCTGTCTTTGTCCGGGCTGTTTACCACACAAGTTATACAGGAGCAAGAAGAATGGTATCCATGGTTACTCAAGATACTTAAAAATGGCAACTTTGTTCCAAAAACAATGAAGAAAGCATGAGTTTGAAGTAACAGGTTTAAAATAATCAGATTTTCAGGCATGTGTCATGCTGGCAAACTCCACTTCAATTTTAAAGCTGGTGGAAATGACGATACACTGTCAACACACAGCATGGACCAGGAACAAAATACTCTTGTGACCACTTGTATGCCATTTTTTTCTGTGTACATCCTACCAGTGTTTGGGTTACTGGTCTTTTTTACTTGGTGCCATTGTCGTGGTGGCCGAAGACAGAACCACAACTATAGTTAGGGTTAGGTTGAAGATAGGGGGGGCAGGAAAATGAAACAATGAGTATCCTAGTTGGTTAAAATCCATCCAAATCCCTCATTATCCATCTATTTTCTGAGTCCATGCTGACAGGATCAGGTATGGAATGGGAACAAGAGGTGAATGGGATGGCAGTACTTTGCAAGAGACCCACTATAGGTGGTCAATTACAGTCGCTAATAAACCCACCATGGGGTGAAACCTCACATGAATGACATGCAATCTTTCCACAGACTGTAACCAAGCCAGAGGTGGATCCCAGGTCATTGGAAAAATAAGACACTGGATTAAAGTACCCAGCACTCCATAATTATGTTTTACAAAATGCTGAAATGTGGGAGGTGGGACAGGAACAAGCAGAGACAATAGGATAACCTGGATTTACCTGCCAATTCCACTTAATCTCCTAAAATATCTGACACCTTTCTGTCTACCTCCTCACTGCTCCCTATTTCTTTTATTATGCTTTGTTGAGTTACGTCTTTATCGCCCCCCTTTTTGACAAGTCTGTTTGCGAGGACGACTCCAGGCAGAAATATTATTTGAGTCAAAGTGTTTATTATAGTTTTTGGATAGAATAATGTTGTGGTGGAGACAGGTAAGAGCTATTGTGCTTTGGAACATCACATTTTCACTATCCAGTAAGCACCCTCCTTTATTTCTTAAGCCTTCCTATGGGTAGGTTAACTACCAGGTTATGTTTTCAAAGTCTTTGTGAGGAATGTGTTTAATCTACTTCTGCCAGCAAATTGTATCCTTTACATATTAAAGATATAAGAAAAACACTGGGAAAGCCCTACAAATCGCTGACAAGTCATACAAATGAAGTTTCAAAAGATGCAACCACCTTTCATCTTTCTGTCTTTGATCAGACATGTGCTCCTTGATTGTTCTCTGCATAAATTCCAAATGAACATTAAAGATAACTATACATTCCTGTCATTTTATCAGACACCACATCTAATAATTTTATCAGTTTTACCTGACAGCATTCAACTTCACTTGTCATACACTTTGAATTTTTCTGTTAGCTAAATCAATTGAAAGTCAGATGCTTTCTCACATACACAGATCATCAGAAAACTATTTCTAGACATTTGTGCAGTTCGGCCTTGAACTTTTTAACAGTGTGTGGAAGATGATAGGCCACACTATCATTGCTTTTTTATTGTTCCCCCCCCCCCCTTTTGTATTAACCCTTCAAAAGTAATATGTAAACTTTTCAAATTCTAAAAATGAACTTACTCAGTTATTTCTGGTTTGCTTTCTGCATCTAATGCACATCCAACTATGGAGTTTTGCTATGTTTCCACAACACCTTAAAAGATGGCTTGCCGCTTTCTCTACACTGATGCGCACAGACATACATTTTTAATATCTCACTGACCCAGGCAGTTGTTTCATGAAATGGTAAACATTCTGTTATTGTACAAGTTCCTAAAAAGAAAAATGGTGGCACTTACATCATTTGCCATCAAATACCTACAGAAACTGGTGTTAAAATTCATTGACTTTGTCATCCCACAGAGTGATGATCTCCTGCAGTTCACCTACAGCCCTAGTAGATCAGTAGACGATGGGGTAGCTCTTGCCCTTCGTTTTGCCCTGAAGCATCTGGATAGCAGCAAAGCATATATACATGACCTTTTCCTGGACTATAGCTAAAATTTTAATTCAGTTTGACCCCCAAAGCTAGTGGAAAAACTGGCATATCTTGGATTACCAACATTCACCTTTAACTGAATATTAGACTTTATGACTGACAGAGCAAAGGTTGTGAGGTTGGGCAACAAAGCATTGGCTGAACTTATAATTAGTTCAAGTACCCCCAGGGCTACTGTCTTAGTTCAAAACCTTTTTCATTTTATTATGTATGATTGTAGATCAACTTAAGAATACAATGTTATTTTTAAAGTTTGCAGATGATACAACCATACTGTGGCTTACTGGTAACCGTAATGATATCCTATACTGACAACTTGGTAGATGACGTTACTGTCTGTGAAGAAAAGAGAAGAAAAACCTTTTGCTCAATACATTTTCATTCTATTATGTACGATTGTAGATCAACATTAGAATACAATGTTATTTTTAAAGTTTGCAGATGATACAACCATACTGTGGCTCACTGGTAACAGTAATGATATCCTATACCAGCAACTTGGTAGACATTACTATCTGTGAAGAAGAAAGGAAAAAAACCTTCTACTCAATATAAGCAAGTCAAAAGAGCTAATTTTTGACTTTCGGAAGTCAGTCCCTCTTCTGCAATCACTGCATTAAAGGCACTGAAGTGCAGCAGGTGAATGGGGTTAAGCTCCAGGGAATTCTTATCCCCAACAATTTAAACTGATCCACAAAAACACCAAGGCCATTGTTAAGAGATCTCAGCAGCACTTTCATTTTGTAAATCTGCTGAAGAAAGATAGTCTGACCCATCAGCCCCTCATCCAGGTCTATAAAGATATCATAGAATTCATCCTGACTAGAGGTGTCACTGCATAGTTTGAAAACACCACAAAGGGAGAAAAGAAAGCTCTGTAAATGGTGATAAAACTGCAGAGGGGATTATTAGTTTTCAACTCCATTGAGATCCTGCACACCTACCACTGTAGGGTCAAAGCCCTGGCCATCCTCAGAGACCCCTATCATCCAGGACATTCTCTGTTCATGTGGAGGAAATCTGAGAATAACCTCAGATACTAAAGGCCCAGAGAGTTATATTACACCGACCCACGGCACTCTTTTACAGCAGCTTCTTTCCAACAGCAATCAGAAAGTTTGCTAAAGATATCCATTATGTGGAAATGCTTGTTCACGTTTCTCCTTGAACCTGGCGTGTCTCTCTTAACTGTCTTTGATATTCAAGCACCTTTATATTTAAGCACCTTGTTCATTTGTTTATATGAATTATGTAAGCACTTTTTGTTAAACTAAATGCTTGGCTATTTGACTGAGAGAACCATGCAAGATTTCCAATGTACTTGTATTTTTGCACCAGTGCAAATGTCAAATAAAGCCTCTATGTCTACTCTGCCTCCACAACATACCATTAATAACCCTGAATTGGGAGCAGTTAAATAAATGCTGTTGTGACAGCATACAGGGGCTGTAACACTTACAAACAAGTGCTCACATTGAGACCTGTTGAGGTATGGTACCCAATTTTGGATCGCCTGAACACTTTGCAAAAAAGATGGCTGTTTTATTCTATATTTAAAGTGTCCTTTTCATTCTTTATTTGCCACTAAAACTTATTTTTGTATGGTAAATGTACTTCTGTTCCACCTACTTTTATATCACTGCATAGCATTCAATATGAAAAGTCACATAACTTTACAATAGATTCTTTGCTGACTTCAGAAAATTAAAAGGAAACGTACCAGATAGACCTCATCAGCTCAGTGCTACACGTATCATCACATGGGACGTGTCACTCTCTGAGTTTGCAGATGCTCAAAGAAACATTACCTTAATGTACACATTAGTGTTGATAATTACATATCCCAATTCTTGACTTTTACTTTTTATTTTCATACTGTGATTTTTTGATTAGTGATTTAGCTTTAACAACAGATAGGACTGATTTTTGGTTTCAGGTCTCCACTAGTCCTACACTTCCTCTCCTGGTCATCCCTTTAAACTTGGTAGCCTTTCCTGTGCAAGGCTAGCAACTCCAGTTATGTAAATGAAGGCTAAGACTGAAAATCATTGGAAAATTTGTGTAGTATGACATTAGCTTATGTGCAACTGTGTAACTGCCATAAAACCACAACCACCCCGAAGGAGGTATTACTTCTTACCCAAGAGACCAGAGCAAAGGAGCTTCTCAATCACCTAATGATAGACAAAGCAGTTATATTTGTTCTAACCACGTTATTTGGGTAGTGATGGTTTTGCTTCATTTTTACACCATCGAGCATTTGTTTATGTTTGAAACTTTAAGTAAACAGGGATGGCCAGTATGGTGTCCCAAAATTTATTTTCTGTTGAGCCTGTCATTCCTCTGGATGAGCACAACAGGCAAAAGTCTAATTTTCATTTACAGAATGAGATTATCTTCTCTGTTACCCAAAAACTTGTGGATTCCCCATTACAGTTACATATGATTTTTCTTCTTTCTCTCCAAATACTGTATCGAAACTTGAAGTAAGTTGCCAATGTTGGGCTTGAGCAATACAGTGGCTCTGTCTTTGTGGAAATTGAATGTTCTCTCACACAGTGTTAACATTTTAAGTGTTTATATGGGACCGCACTTTCCATATACACTTCTAAGGATAAGATCTGGGTTTGCTTCCCGGGTCCTCCCTTTATGGAGTTTGCATGTTCTCCCTGTGTCTGTGTGGGTTTCCTTCGGGTGCTCTGGTTTCCTCCCATAGTCCAAAGACATGCAGGTTAGGTGCATTGGCGATCCTAAATTGTCAATAGTGTGTGCTTGGTGTGTGTGTGTGTGTGCACTGTGGTGGGCTGGCACCCTGTCCGGGGTTTGTTCCTGCATTGCGCCCTGTGTTGGCTGGGATTGGCTCCAGCAGACCCCCGTGACCCTGTGTTGGGATGTAGCAGATAGGACAATGACTGACAGACTGACTGACTTCTAAGGATATTTTAAGAGTATAGAACAGTTCATTTAAAACTCACAATTTTGCGGTTTAGTATCTCAGTGTTTTTATCTCTTAGTTCTCCTGTTTTCCTTCCAGTATAAGTTAGATTAACTGGGGACTCTATTGTTTTGTATAAGTGAGTGTAGTGAGAAGTCAAGCAAAATGACACTTTTTATTGGCTAACTAAAAAGATTACAATATGCAAGCTGTCGAGGCAACTCCGGCCCCTTCTTCAGGCAAGACATCTTGCCTGAAGAAGGTGCCTGAAAGAAGGGGCCTGAGTAGCCTTGCAGTCTTTTTAGTTAACCAATATAAGGTGTCGTTTTGCTTGACTTCTCACTACACTCACTTATACAAAACAATAGAGACCCCAGTTAATCTAACTTATACTGAAAGGAAAACAGGAGAACTAAGAGATAATGGATAAGACGGTACAACACCCTAGTACTATAAGTGACTGTGAATATTTGCCCTCCACCTGGAGTTGTTTCCTGCCTTTCAACTAATATTTCCAGGATAGGCAGTGTCTCCAATGACTCTAAAATAGATTAAGTGGATTGATTAGAATAATCTGTTTATTAAACATAATTCAAGAGAGGGATGTTTAAAAAGCAAAATAAGCAATGCTTACACAATTTCAGAAGGTTTGAATAATAGTTTATTCTCACTAACCTGGTCCAATAGATCATGCCCATGACTGCTGTCAAACACTTCCTCCTGCCTTTAATCCCTTTCTCTTGCACTGTGTGCCTTCACCACAATTTTCTTTCCAAATTCAGATCAAAAGTTTTCTGGTAAGGCTGTGATTATTTATTATCTACTCTGGTATTTCATCCAGATTAGCCTGAAATTCCTTTTCAGGGTCAGAACATACCCCATTAACGTTATCTTAAGTAGACAACCTCCCATTTCCATAGAGCACCTATGTTTTTGACTCTCTGTTCTCTAAAACAGGCACCATTTGGGAGGTTTACTGCTGCCTGTCAGCTGGCTTTCTGCCAGTCCCTGAAGGCACCGCTCATAAACTGTAATGTTCTAAGAATCTTTTTAACTCCATGTTTTATTGGCATGCTATTTTATGAGGGAGTCTCCTTTCACCGGTATGGATTCCTTCACCATGCAACCTCTGTCATGCTCCTGCTCTTCACTGTATCATGTTGCTGACCCATTTGTCAGCTGGATAACCCATTTCTATATTACACAAGTGTGTCTTATGTTTTTAAAAAATAAAAAAGAACAAAAGTGTAAATTCAACCAGCCCCACGTAAGAAAATATCATTAAGGAACCATGATTATCATAAAAATTAGAATCACAAAGGTAAATGAGGAGCTATCCAACGTCATGTGACAAAATAAAAATAATGTAAGGGACCATTATTAACATAAACATAAGAATCATAGAGAAAAAATAGGAACTATGTTATAATGGGCCTTTTGTTCACATTGCTCTTCAAAATGGGTTGGGGTGGAGCTTTAAGTGTTGATTTTGATCCACTGCTTTTTATTTGTTTCTTAGAAATGTTTTATTGATTGTAGTTTTGATTGCATTATGTTTAACGTATTATAATGTTGGGTGATGCAGTAGTAGCACTTCTGCCTCACAGTAAGGACACCGGGCTTCATGTTCAAGGTGCTGCCTTCATGGAGTTTCCATGTTCCCCCGTGTCCATGTGGGTTTCCTATCACTATCCAACAACCATCTTGGTTAGGTGGACTGTTGTTGCTAGACTGAACCCGTGTGTTTGTGTCTGTTCACCCAGTGATGGACTGGCACCCTGTCCAGATGTTGTTTGTGCTGTGCACCCAATGACTGCCCTGTAGCCAAGCCCTGCATAAGTGGGTTAGGAAAATGGACAGAAAGTGTAATGTAATATTTACAGTATTGTGTGTCTAGTGCCAAATCAAAGTCAAATGCCTCAGCCACTAGACCACCCAATTCTTCAGCTCCTCTGTAAATCTGAAAACATACAGAAATGCATATTGTGATGTGTGAGTCCCTCTCTTGCACCCCAAAACACAAGGCTGAGTCTCAGTACTTTAGCAAAACCAACTTTATTCTAAAACAGGAACAGCACAGTTTTTTATTGTAGTGAGATCTACCACTCTCCTATACACAGACACAGCAAACGGGCAGGGTCATGGCCAGGTTAGTAGCCAAGTAATAGTGTTCCATGCAGTTATAATGTTCCTTGCATCACCTATTGATGGCAGATGCTCATAGTATGACTGCAGTCTTTTCGGATTTGCTTTTTTGTGGCAAGCTACTCCAGCACTGGGAGCCCATGGTTGCTCGGGCAACTAATAGGTTATCTTCCACAAACATGGTGTGGAACGAGCCCCGGACACAGACAGGCAGATATGTTGTAGATCACCACCACATGTTTATTTACAGTCTATTTACAAGTAAAGTGCCACACAACCCACAGACTCCCCCAAAGTCCAGGCCAACACCACATTACGCCTCTTCTTTAGGCTGCCTCCTTCTCTCTCCTCCAGACCTTGTCCTCTTCCACCCTACTCTAGCTCTGAATGAAGGGAGGCGGCCCCTTTTATAATCACCCGGATGTGCTCCAGGTGTTTCCCGGCAATCTTCCACCAACATGCCCCAGTGTGGCGGAAATGCCAGCTGCACCCCCGGAAGCACTCCGGGTGTCCCTGCTCTTCTTCCTCCCAGCACTTCCGGGTGTGGCGGAAGTGCTGAGGTCCAGGGTCCCTAAGGCATTGGGGCACCCCCTGGCGGTGAACACGGGCCCCTACAGAGTTGAGCTTCAAAGCCCTGTACCCATGGCCACCAAAGGCACCAGGGTGGTCGCCCCCACATGGTCTGAGGGAGGCGCAAGCCCTCCTCCGGTCCTCCGAGGCGTCCCGGCTGGGTCACTCCCCTCCAGCCATCTGCGACAGTGGCAATTGCACTTTGCGATGCACCTCAGCGTGTTGTCCCATTGTGGTGGCCCCAAAAGAGTTTAGAACAGCGTTTCTCAACCTTTAAGTATTTGTGACCCGAGTTTTCATAACAGTTTTAATGGCGCCCCCCTAACATTTTTTTGAAATGTAGATGCATATTTTATTATACCTACTTAACTTTTATCGACATTTATCTAACTCTATATTTATTGTCCTAGTGTCAGAATGTAGTTTAAGTTAATTTGTTTTGGTTTCAACAGATGTTTTTTTCATATTTTTGATTCTTGTTTTCTTTTTTTCACATCTTCGCGCCCCCCTTTTTTTTACTTCGCGCCCCCCTAGGGGGGCCCGCCCCACAGGTTGAGAACCACTGGTTTAGAAACCTTACAATATGGAAAATGTTTGGGGTTCTGCTATTAAGAAAACATTGTATTGAAAATTCCTACTAATTTTATTTCAAGTCATTTCTTTTAAATACCATACTTAACAATGGACCTTTAATAACTTAAATTAAAATGTTCATTGATCCATTATCTGATATCACGTTATTCTATTAAAGGAACTAGATCTCCCAACATCAGGAATCGATGGAGGTTCACCAGTCCATCACAGGACACAATCAATGCACCGAATGAGAAAGCGGGTGGGCAGAGGAGACTCTGCATGGACTAGGAAATGGTCAGATTGTGAGAAGTGCTGAATGAGGAAAACTCCCACAAACGTAAGGAAATGAGAAACATGTAAAACTGGCACTTAAGCCTAACTTCATGTCTTTGCAATATGGAGAAAATCAGAAAACAAGTAGTTAGGGAGAAAATGCAAGCTCTACATAGACAGTTACCCACCAGGAACTGAAACAAGATCTCTGGGATGGTGAGGCAGCAGCATTAACCACTATACTAAAATGTTATGTCTAAAATAAATTGTGATCTTTTGAGTGGCTTTTTAAGTTTGGCAAAATCCAAACTCTCAACCACATTATAACTAAAACCACCTAGATCTCAAACATAAAATATCACAAAAATAATAATCAGGAAGATTCTGCTGCATTGTGTGTTATCTGGAGGTGAATGTTTGTTTTTAGCATTGTACTGGGACCAGATAGTTCCAAGGATATTCAGGTACTTTTCTGTCTTTCGAATGCTGCGTTCAGGGAAAAATGTAACTTTTAATTTTCAGTACTCACGGTGATGTGCTTCCTTCTGTTTTTCATATTTTAAATCCCTAATAGTGCTCATTGCATGTTACACAAACTTTATAGGAAAAAAGCCCAAGCACAGCTTATCAGTTTCTACTCAGGAAAAGAAAAGTTCATTTGCATATCTTTAGGAAAACTTGATGCCTTTCCAAAGTTAAAGTGTCCCTGCATTCTTTTACCCCATCATGGATTTTATATAAATTTCTCATCCAGCGTAGCTCTCATTCATTTTGAAGTGACTTCTATAAGGCACGGCGGAGCAATTAGGATTGCTGACCAGAGGGGTTTCTGTATTAAGAGCCAGTGGGGTGCAGCCTCACAAGAGATTGTGTAAAATATGTAATAAGCTGGCCTCAATAATTTAATTTAATATAAAATATTTATAAAAACATTGACTTTGTCTTCTTAAGCATTTTTTCTAAATTTCCATCATATGCTCAATGTAATTTTTTAATCCAGAAAAATATTGATTTTGTAATATGTGAAGTTGTCTCCATACTGGGTGCTGCCAGCTTGTTTCTGGTTGATAGTGCCAGTTCAATTGGCCCTGCAGTGTTCTTGGATTACCCTTGGTTGTCTGTGCGCATGTGAAGTCTGATCTTTCAAATTTAGTGATGAGGCTTGAAGGCTATGGCTCATGATGGCCACACCTCTTCGGAGTAGCAGCGAGCGGAAGTACAGAGCAGCGCCGTCTCCCACAGGCACATAGCTCTTCGTAAACCCCCGAGTAAGTTCAACTGAAGTAAAGCCAGCAGCTGACCAGGAGAAAAAAAATCAAAAAGTCGATCGCTCAGCGGGTGGTGGAAACTTAAAGCCGACGGTCTCTTAGTGATTCAGCTGAATGCGGAAAGCGCCGAAGCACCAAAGTTACTACAAAAGCAGAGAAGATGATATCAACACTAAACATAAGTTCTATCTGCTCTCTGCCCATTGAGGGCATGTTTATATGTTGTGTGTCCTGCAACATGTACAGTTCAGGTTTTCCGGCCGACAGTGTAGACAGCTTCACCTGCCAAAACGGTTTAGTTAATTTAGAGTTGGTCGGGAAAATGCGCAAATTGAAGGACCATGTTAGGAACCTGATAGCAATTATGCAAACTGAAAATTGGATCACCGAAGTCAGCAGCACCAATTCAGCCTCTGGGCGAGTGGGTAACAGTAAGATGGGGGTCTAAGGAACCAAAATTTAGTCCCTCGGCACCCAGGTCACCAATTCAGACCCAGAACAGATTCTCAGCACTCCACAGCGCACCTGTGGAAACTGAGAATAAGAAAGTGCTCATAATTGGCGATTCCATAGTGCGGAATGTTAGAATTCCAAACTATGTTAAACCAGCAGTTAATGCTAAATGCCTCGCAGGTGCCAAGATTTCTGACAGAGAGGCCGCATTGGACCATGTCGCAGATGACGAAGTACCTACCTTATTGCTGCATGTCGGCACTAATGATATTTATTTACAGCAATCTGAGGTATTAAAGAGGAACTTCATCTTTGTATGCACCAAAGCTAAAAGAAAATGTCAGAATTTAGTTGTATCTGGCCCCTTACCAAGATTATATAGAGGGGATGTGATTTATAGCAGATTGCATTCCCTTCACTGCTGGCTAGAAACCTGGTGTGCAAATAAAAGCATAGTGTTTGTGAACAATTGGGATGATTTTTGGGAAAGGCCTGGATTTTTTAAAATAGATGGTCTTCATCCTAACTGGAGGGGATCTTATGTATTATCCCAAAATATGGCAGCAAAACTGCCTGGTTGACTGATTAGAGCACCATCCAGGCCACAGTCATGTGATCTTAAATCACAGGCTGTTGTTTATCCCACCTGTTACTATCATGAAGCTGTTACCCATAATCCCTGTTGTGAGGCATCCTGTAAATTTAGTCTTGATGCAAACCTTAAATAACCTGATAACCAAAAAATAAGGTGTATAATTAGACCAAGGGATAAAACCAGACCCTCCACCAGGGGCATCTGTAATAGAAATTAACTTCAAATTAAAACAAAACATATATCACCAGTTCAGAAAGAAGCATGCAGTTTTAAATGCTGCTTATTGAACATTCATTCTCTTGGCAGTAAAGCTGTTTGGGTAAATGATATTTTATTAAGTACAAAATCTGATCTGTGTCTTCTCACTGAAACCTGGCTTAGTAAATGTGACACTGTCCCCCTAGCTGAGGCGTCACCAAATGGATACTCGTTCCTTCATAATTCTAGAGATTCTGGTCGAGGAGGAGGCCTTGGAATAATTCATTGTAATAAAATGCAAATCACGTCTAAAAATTTAGGTGACTTTACATCCTTTAAGGCATTCATTTTAAATATTAAAACAAATTCCAACACAATTATCGTGCAAGTCTACAGACCACCAGGGCCATATTCATTGTCCATGACTGAATTTAGCAACCTTTTATCTGATTTGGCTATAAATTATGATCACGTAGTACTGATGGGGGATTTTAATGTACACATTGATGTGGAAACTGGCACTTTTAGCAAATGGTTTACTTATTTGTTAAATTCAGTAGGATTTTGTCCGAATGTCAAAGGTCCAACTCATAATCATAACCACACATTAGATTTAATTATAACTTACAAAGTTGAAATTCAAAATTTAAATATTACTCCATTAAATGAAGTTATTTCTGATCACTACTTAATTACATTTGATTTAGTCCTGCCCTTGCCAACGCACTCACAGATTAAAACAAAGAGTGCGAAATCTAGATGTAATTCTGCTTCAAAATTTATAGATACTTTGAGTAAGTCGAGTGTAATTGTGGAAAACCATTTAGATCAGTTAACATCAAATGTAAACGTGGAAAACAATTTAGATCAGCTAACATCACATTATAATGTAACCTTGAAAAAATGCTCTGGACACAGTGGCTCCCCTTAAAACAAAAGTGATCAAAGCACATAGAAACTCTCCTTGGTTTAATGACAATTCTCGAGCTCTTAAATTAGAGTGTCGAAAACTGGAGCGCAGATGGAGAACAACAAAACTACACGTCTTTCAAATTGCTTGGACAGAGAGTATTAAAAAATATAAAAAAGCTCTTTTTAAAGCTTGCTCAGAATACTATTCTACAATAATAGATAGCAATAATCAAAATCCTCGGATACTGTTCAGAACAGTGGCTAAATCAACAAATGGAAATTCAGATATATAGTGCAAAATACCAACAGATATTAGCAGTACAGATTTTATGAACTTCTTCAATGAGAAAATTAAAAATATAAGATCCCAGATCTCAGCATCACAGTACAAACCAAATACTAGCTTAACAGACCTTACATTGCATTCAGCACTTTAGTAATTTTAATTCTGTAACTGAGCAGGAAGTCTTAACTTTAATTTCTAAAATGAAGCCCACTACTTATTCCCTAGATCCAGTGCCAACAAAACTAGTAAAAAGTTCAATGGATGTTCTTGCAGCGCCTATTCTAACCATTATCAATAGTTCATTATTGCATGGCACAGTACCTGATCCACTAAAAGTGTCAGTCATTAAACCATTACTTAAAAAGTCAGGCCTAGACCTACACATAATAAATAATTATAGGCCTATTTCAAATTTACCCTTTCTCTCTAAAATACTAGAAAAAGTAGTCGCTAATCAGCTTCAGTCACACCTTACGCATTACAATTTATTTGAGAAATTCCAGTCTGGTTTCCTCACTGGTCGTAGTACAGAAACGGCACTAACGCGGTTAGTAAACGACATTCTGATATCCTCTGATGAAGGAAACTCCACTGTAATTATGTTGTTAGACTTAAGTGCAGCATTTGACAGGCCAGAAAATGATGTTGGGCTTACAGGCACTGTGCTCGCTTGGTTTAGTTCTTATTTATCAAATCGATTTCAATATGTACAGAAATGTGCTGACAGTACTCCATCATTATACACAGAAGTGAGATATGGTGTCCTGCAGGGCTCAGTACCGGGAGCTTTATTATTCTCAATTTACATGCTTCCACTGGGATCTATCATTAGGAAACATCAAGTTAATTTTCACTCGTATGCAGATGACAGCCAGTTATACCTTTCATTTAGATCAAATGAAGTTTCTCCGATGTTGTCTTTAATTAGTTGTGTTAGTGAATTAAAGGAGTGGATGGATGAGAACTACTTGTCTTTAAGCACAGATAAAACAGAGATGTTAATTATTGGAGGGAATGACGCTGATAACAACAATATTCTGTCATCGTTTAACTAAGTTGGAATCACCATTATTTTTACTGAATCAGCCCATAATCTAAGAGTTATCTTTGACTCTAGCATGAAATTTAAAGCACATATTACAAAGTTGTCCAAATCATGTTTCTTCCATCTTAAAAATGTTGGGAAATTAAGGCGCTTTCTAAATAAACAGGATTCTGAGAAATTAATTCATACATTTATTTCTAGTAGGATTGACTACAGCAATGTGGTGTTCACTGGATGTTCAAACTGTTCTTTATACAGCCTCCAGTTAATCCAAAATGCTGCGGCAACAATTATTACAAGAACAAGAAAATACAAACACATAACTCCAGTTCTTAAATCCTTACACTGGCTCCCGGTTAAGTTTAGGGCAGATTTCAAAATCCTCCTTTTAACATATAAAGCATTAAATGGCCAAGGTCCGGCTTACTTGTCTAAACTTATCATGACTTACAAACCAGAGCACACATTAAGATCTCAAGATGCTGGTCTGCTTATGATTCCAAGGATTAATAAAATAACAGTGGGAGGTTGGGCTTTTAGTTACAGGGCCTCTAAACTGTGGAATGGTCTGCCTGCTACTATAAGAGGTGCCCCTTCAGTCTCAGCTTTTAAATCCCAGCTGAAGACTCACTACTTCAGTTTAGCATATCCTGACTAGAGCTGCTGATTAACTGTACAGACTGCATCTCTGTTGTTAGTCATTAGCACTAAAACATAAGTAACATGAGAGTTATAACTGGATACTGACCCTCACCTATTCTGTTTCTCTTCTCGGTACTCAAATTTGGCACTTGGTGCCATGGCCCACCTGCCAAGTTATTTTGCCTGCCTAAGGTGAAGTCATCCCTGATGGAGGATCACAGGAATTGTGGGAAAGAGGGGTCCTTTCATCGGATTAGTGCTATTTCAGCTGTGGAATGGCCAAATGGGGGAGGCACCTTGATGAATGAGGTCTCCAGGACTCAAAACAAATCCAAATCATATTATGTGATATCATCTACTGTGAAATTCTACTCCGTACTTCTAAAATTTTTATTTTTATACTGTATTGAGGATTTGTTCTGTTCTGTGTATTGCACTGTATTGTACTGACCCCCTTCTTTTTGACACCCACTGCACGCCCAGCCTACCTGGAAAGGGGTCTCTCTTTGAACTGCCTTTCCCAAGGTTTCTTCCATTTTTTCCTTGTCTTCTTAGAGAGTCAAGGCTGGGGGACTGTCAAGAGGCAGGGCCTGTTAAAGTCCATTGAGGCACTTCTTGTGTGATTTAGGGCTATACAAAAAATAAATTGTATTGTATTGTATTGTATTTAGTAAGTTACTATTATATTAATTTATGTATTTGCTTATTTATTTTGAAATGATTGGCTTTGTATAACATTATAGAACATATTTAAACAGTGTCACAAATACGAGACAGAGTCATACAGTATAAAGGTTTGGGCAGCCACCCATATAATCTGGTATCCTGGCTGCAAAAGTACTGTTCAGCAAATACAGCATGATGTGCACAAAACCAAGTCCAAAACAGAACTGAGGGAATAGGAAAAAGGTGGAGGCTTTTAAAGGGGAAGACAGGAAGTGAAGTCAAAGGGGTTGGGCTCTTGTAGGTCTTCTGCCATTGGTGCGAGCCTGGACGTGTCATCACAGAGGCCAGAGCCGGCAAGGTCTCCTTCCATTGGCTCGGTCCCAGAAGTGATGTCAAGAGGACCAGGTGGAATCTCCCGTGAATGGTCAGCAGGCAAGGGAGAAAAAGAGTCAGTGCACTCTGCCACATCACGGTATGTCTCGGAACTGTCCTTACTCAAGCCCTTTAGCTTCCTCCCATGCGCACGTGTGTGACAACAGATAGTGGAAGGTTCTAAAACTTAACCCCTGCAAGCTAACGTGTAAGTGGAAAATTCTGCCTTATTTTTGGGTACTCTAAGTAAAGACTTATTCAAAGTCTTTTTTGTAGCTAGCAAAGCATGAGGGGGGAAAACGGTTTCAAACTACAACCTGTACTATGTAACTCAAAAAAAAACATAGCTTAAGTATAGAATCAGGGCTCTGCCATAATAGATGAAGTAGGCAGTCACCTAGGGCATCTGGAGGGGTTGCATTCAGTTGTATTCAGTTGATCTTTGGCTCCCAAATCCTAATTCTATGCATCTGTTCTTCCAACTAATATCCATGTACAACTCACGTGAAACTACAAGGGGGAAGCTCTTTGATCTAACATCTGTGTACGACTCACGTAAAATTCAATTGCCATCAAGACTCTGTGGTTTAGGTGCAACACTTTCTCTATCGCCTAGGGCACCAAAGAAGCTAGAGCTGGCACTGTATAGACTGTAACTGAAGCTTAACATTTAAACCATAGGATTATAACATCAAAGAGAAGGAACCTTTCTTGTGCATGTGTGTGAGGAAAATTTTCCTTAATTTGCTGTGACTTATTCTTCTTTGAATTTTTACTAAAGTTTGAAAACAAACTTTTTTGGACTGTAGATTTTAGTCTTGCTATACTTTTGATTCAGTACTAGGCCTGAACCTGCCAGTTCAGTAACTGCTCATCTTTTGGGAACCTGAAAGCTACATACTGTTTAAAATCCTTTTGAGCACCAGTCTTTTACTAGCTGCTGCCACTCCTCCCTGTTAACAACACTTAAGCACCCTTGTGCATGGGAAAGGTGCTATATAAATAAAATGGATTATCCATCCATTATCCAACCCACTATATCCTAACTATAGGGTCACGGGGGTCTGCTAGAGCCAATCCCAGCCAACACAGGGCACAAGGCAGGAAACAAACCCTGGGCAGGGTGCCAGCCCACCGCAAAATGAATTATAATTATTATCAGTATTATTAGGTGGTCACAAAACAATATGCAGGGTATGAGAAAGACATACTTGTACAAACTTGTATACAGGATGGTACACTATGAAGCACCATGGTGGTGGTAGAATCATGCTGTGAGGATACTTCTCTGCAGCAGATCCTGGAAGATTTTTGTGATGGAAAAATGAATGTAGCAAAATGCAGGGAAAATCTGGAGGAAAGTTTAATGCAGTCTGCAAGAAACCTGCAATTCGGGAGAAGATTTGTTTTCTGACAGGACAACGATCCCAAGTATAAAGCCAAAGCTTTACTGGAATGGCTTCAAAACAACAATGTTGATGTCCAGTCCAGCTCTTAGTTGAGGATTTTTGACTGAACTTGAAAAAGTCTTTTCACTCCCGTTCTCCATAAAACTTAACAGAGCTTGAGTAGTTTGGATAAGAGGAATGAGGAAAATTTCTGGTGCTAGATGAGCAAAGTTGATAGAGGAGAGACCTGTGCACAAAGACTGTCTGCCAAAACTGCATCTACTAAACACTGATTTGAATATTTATATGATCAATTATTTTGTGTTTTATATTTCTACTTAAATTAGAACACTTTGCAGTGATCTTTTTTTCACTTTCACGTTAATGTCTTTATCGGCTGATCGTTGTCATAAATGCCAAATTAAAGCCACCGTGATTTGATCTTGCATAATAATAAAATGTGAAAACTTCCAAAGGGGTGAATTGGGGACATTGTATGCCACGCTTAAATAATTCTTTTCAGCCTTAATTTAAAAACCTAAAACTTCTCTAACATTAGTAGGCAGATCACTACCCTATAAGTAAAGCATCCAGTTAATTATTTATTTTTAAGATTGCAATGTACTGCTTACAGAGTAGGCACAAATAAAATAAAGTAGATCTTAGTCTTGCTGAAGCCAGACATATAATACATATATCTAGAGATAACCATAAATGAATTTTGCTTAAAAGTGGGTGGGAACAATTGGTCGGCTCACTGACTTTCACATTTCTAAACCAATCCAATGCCCTTACTGAAGGCTGCACTCAAAGTAGGGGGTGTGACTTTGAACCACTAAGAGCAGCAGAGTGCTGGTTATTACCTGGTCTCACAGACAGCAAGCTTCTGTTTTACGAGAAATCATCTATGTGGAAATGTGTTCTAGAAAAAAAACCCTTTTATACATATAAACATGTGCCACTTGTGCAAACAACACATTGCACGTGTTAAAAAAAAACAAACCTGTTGTAAGTGAAAAACCTTTTTTTAGCATCAGATTACATATTGGCATTCAACAGCATCAATGGGTGAATGGTAAATGTGAGCAAAATTTCGAAGGTGCAATGTGTGCTCTCTTTTCTTCACTGTTACAACGATAGTGTAAGAGTCAATATGAGTTTGAAAGAACTGGCAGCTATGCTTATAAAAATACAAATGGCAAGATATGCAGTTGAAGTAAACGGTTTGTCACACTTCATCAAAAGGACTGTCATTAAGAAAGCGGATAATGAAGAGCCACAGAAGATGCAGATTTCAGTACTCAAAAACCCAAATCAACAAATCTGCTTAGAGACATTATTAAAATCAGGGAGAAGGCTGCACAACATCCACCTTCTGACTGCACGTGTAAACAAATAACTAAAATGAGTTCATATTACTATCTATTTAGAAATGCAAACATTCCATGTCAGAATATAGCCTCGGCATTTTAATAAGTTGTATATCAACAGACCACAATACTTATTTAAACTCTTTTTGCTGTTGTAATGTGATATAGTGATTCAATAGTTAAAAGACAGAAAGATATCATAGCAAACAGAAGCACTTCTCAAATGCATGCAGCTGCAGTGATCTACATATGTGAGTGTGTGTGTCTGTCTCCCCTCTCATTGCAACATGCAAATTAATTATTACGCTTCAGTTCCTTTTTGCTACTGAGATCCTGAATGGATAAAAGCAATTTTAGTTTTTTTATTTCCTTTCATTGTAGAGTTTGTTTTGCTCTCTCCCTAAACCCCAACAGTTTTGTTTAGTGCACAGACTGAAGGATCTGGGGACAGGTGTTTTAAAAAGAAGCTCTGTTGGTGTAGCCTTTGTCATGGTGGATTTGGCCGCTATTCACCTTTTAACGGGTTGTTCCCAGATGTTTACTCTTATTTGAGAATCACTTCTAGCCCAGCAAGACTAAGGCAAACTTAACTATTTGTGTCTCTAGGCAGTATGTAAGTAGCAGGATTTTAAAATTGACTCTAAGCTGAATTGGTAACCAGGAAAGTGATTTAAGAGCTGGAGTTGTACGGTCTTATTTTTTAGTTCTATTTACAGTATGATCCTTGCTGCTTTTCAGTCAACAGTAGAGCAGTAATTGAATGTTTCCACTTGGCTTACCATAAACCATTGTAATAATTGATTCTGCTTCCACTTAACAGACTGCCGTAATTTTGAAATATTCATCAGAAAATACAATTAATAATATTTAAATCTGCATTAAAGACAACATCTACATTCCAGATGGATTCAGCTAAGCTAAAAAGCTTCTTCAGAACATTAGAACAAGCTAGACGAGAATAGGCCATTCAGCCGAACAAAGCTCACCAGTCCAATCCACTTAATTCTTCCAAGCCTAGTTTTGAAGATCACTAAAGTCTTACCATCTACCATGCTACTTGGTGGCTTATTTCAATTGTGTATGGTTCTCTGTGTAAATAAAAACTTCCAAATGTTTGTGCAAAATATACCCTTAACACATTTCCAGCTGTCTTTGTGTTTTTAAACTAATTTTACGGTATCAGTCTCAATCCTCTGTACTAATTCCCTTCATAATTTTAAACACTTCAATCATGTCTCCTCTTAATCTTTTTTTGCTTAAACTGAAAATGCTTAGCTTTTTACCTTTCCTCATAAGTCATCTCCTGTAGCCCTAGAATCAGCCTAGTTGCTTTTAACTGAACTTTTTCTAGTGCTACTATATCCTTTTTGTAGCCTGGAGACCCAAACTGTACACAGTACTCCAGGTAAAGCCTCATCAGTGTGTTATAAAGCTTGAGCATAACCTCCTTGGACTTGTACTCCACACACCATGCTATATAACCTAATATTCTATTAATCTTCTTAATGGCTTCTGAACACCAGAAGTTGATAGTGTAGAGTCCACAACAACTCCTAAATCTTTCTCATAAGTGGTTTTTTTGATTTTCAATCTTCCCATTGTGCATTCAAACCTCACATTTTTACTTCCTATGTGTAATACTTTAGATTTACTGACATTAAATTTCATCTGGCACAAATCTGCCCAAGCCTGTATGCTATCCAAGTCCTTTTGTAATGATATAACTGATTCCAAATTATCTGCCAATCCGCCTATCTTGGTATCATCTGCAAACTTAACCAGCTTGTTATTTATATTCCTATCCAAATCATTTATATATATATATTAAAAAGAGCAGTGTCCCTAGTACTGACCCCTGTGGAACACCACTCTTAACATCGGCCAGTTCTGATAATGTTCCTCACACCATAACCCTCTGCTTCCTGTGTCTGAGCCAATTTTGCACCCATCTACAAACAACACCCTGATCTCCCACTTCTTTTAGCTTGAAGTTTCTTGAGTTAACGGTAGTGAGTATTGCTGTAATATTCACAGCATTACAGGACATGAAAGACATTTTTCCAGACTTTACTATAAATATGAATTACTATTATCCATCCACCATTTTACATTGATAAATTAATCAATTAACAAAGTTAATTAATGATATAATTGAACAAGTACTGGGTGGCATTCGAAAAAGTAGCCTTTCACACGTCCCTGTCTTGGTTGTAGTAGCAGGGGACCTAGTCACGTGAAGCTTGTGAGAAATTCCCTGTGCACATTTTGTTTTGTTTTGTTAGTACTTTTTAAAAAGCTCTTCTGTTTCTATCCTAAAAGTTGTTACTAATGTTATGGATCAGGAAGAAAAAAGTCACAGAGGTGGATGTCATGAAGGTCATGTTAGTTGGCACTCCGTGCTTTGCAGACTACTTTTTTATGCGCCACCTTGTGTGGTTTGTATGGTTTAGAGCAGTGGTTTCCTCCTGATTCAATTTTGCTCATTGTGTGTCTTTGCGACCTGTAATCGCCATGGAACTTCCGCTGATCATCACACCGCAGCCTCGGGGGGGTTCACCCACCTTTCTATGAATCACCTTTTCACCCTTTGTCATTCACTACAATTGTAATTCACAACTCAGCATGGACCATACTTTAAGAAACAATGGTTTAAAAGATAAAGGCAGTTGTATGTCACAAGCATATAAATGCTAGTTGATGTAAGTGGCCTGCCATGGCCTGAACTGCCATCCAGTCTTTTAAATATTTACAACAGGTTTTTATGTGCTGCAGTAAATGATTCAATTACACGGATGAAGTCTAAAAATTTGAGGCGTATTGACACAATATTTAGTACTACTGCCTCACACCACCCAGGACCAGGATTCAGTTAAGCTGGTAGTACATCAAACAACTTTTATTCAGAGGACAATCATAACTTAACGGAGGATTGCAGGAGGATAGAGAGCAATGTAACAGAATTTTACTTCTTCGTATATTGTTCATTTTGGTTTTTTTTTTATTTACTTTTTATTTATTAAATGATTTGATCCCCCATTAAAGAGCACCGGTTTTTAATAATTATTTATTGGCTTATTTAGTTAAAGAAGATTGAACTGCACTACACTATTAATTGGACAGTGATTAGTTGGAATAAATGGCACAGTTCACTTTTGCACTATCTTGTTGTTTCTGTCTTCATTGCACCAAGCCATGCTCAATTTATGACTTTTGACTTTCCAGAAAGGCTACATCCACGTGGTGTATCACAATGACAAACTATAGTGCTCAGTGATTAATTCCTAGCACTGTTTTAAATTTTAAAATATCACAGTCTTGTGCATGGTGAGAGCCAGTTAACCAGTGCTTGTACAGATATGGCAAGTTTAGCCACAGTTTTGGTCCCTTTATTTTCAATTCTGTTATGGTACAACAATCATGAGACATCAGACAGACAAGCCTCTCTTCTGTTTAGGTAATCCAAAACACCCACATTCCTTCTTCCCACATTTGACATATTGCACTTCTGGATGAGCACTAATTGGTTGTCAACTCTCATACACGAAGAGCTCACTCCTATGGCCGGGGTTATACTTCACGTGACGCTACACATGCTGCAGCGGACGCTCCTGCTATGTTAACGTTTGACTGTTTATACTTGCACACGTACTTTATGTAAATCTGGAGGAATCCACCAGGTGGCAGTACGAGATATTATCACAGTGAGAACAGGTTCGGCTTCTCTGTGTTCTGAATTGCCTGGAACACCCATTAAATTATGATGACACCTTACTGCAATATCTCTGAAAAGGATGTTTAATGATTAAATCCATCAATCCAGGGATGTGTCCATTCCAGCAAGCATTGGGCACGAGACAGAAACAATCCCTGGATGGGGTATCACAAGGTGAATATAAGCACACACATACACTTGAGTTCATTTTAGCGGCACCAAATCCCCAAATCTGCATGTCTTTGAAAGAAAACCGAAGCACACTGAGGAAACTCAGCAGGAAAACATGCAAACTCCAAGCAGGAAATACCAGCGACGTAACTCCTTGCGAGACAGCAGTGCTACTGCTCCGCCACCGTGTCACCCCCATGTGTATAATTATTAACAGTATTCGTTATTTAAACGAAATTAACAATTTATCTGTAAAATGTAACATACATACTTTATTGCATTTCATCATGAAAGTGATATCAAGTATAAATCTAAAGATTCTAAATTTGCAGAGAGTTGGAATATCATACATTTAATGTGCTCAGTGTGGCGATCTATTGCTGCTTGCCACTGCTGTCAGGTCCAAAAAGCTGGTGGCGATTAAAAACTGGGATGATGGTTACGACGGTCTGCTTTAATAATAAAGTAAACTATGAGGTTAAAGTGGACATTTCGAGATTAAAGTCGAAATTTTCACTTTAATCATAAAATACACGTTTTCACCATGTCCTTAATTTTTTTTCACTGTGGCTCAAATACAGCGCTGTACATTATGTTGCTGTTGTGAAGTTGCAAAAAAAAAAAAAAAAACGGCACAAAAGATGGTATGTGAGACTTTTAAAATGTATTGTGTCATTACGATTGGGACGCTTGAATATAAAAGCACCACGAATGTATCTGTATGCTGGCATTTTGCATCACCATATCGAACCATTCATCAAACATCGAAGCGCACACACCGATCTCATAGGATCCGCAAAGCAGCTTTTTGTCACAAGTAGGCAGTAAACAGAGATTCTGACGTCACATTCCAACTTTCAGCACACTGCGCCCCCTGACTTTTTGCTGGTACTGCAACTTGGGCACGCGTCGCATTAATTTCTGAGGACCTGCTCAGAGGACGCGTGAAATGAACGCTGGGAACGCGTGGCAGCCATGATGTGGGCGCGTACGCGTTCTGAGCATGAAGTATAAATCGGCCCATAATGACTTAAGACTTTTCTTAGAAAGAGTTGCAGACTGCTTTGAATGAGTTGTTGATGATGTCAGACTACATGATTGAAGGTCATGAGAGCAGGAAAAAATTGTATAGTGTGAAAGGACTTTTATTGGCCCAGTCAACTTCTGTGTTTAGTCTCTAAACCTGTGGCTGCTCGCCATATATCCAGTTGAATTTTCTCCCATATTTTAAAGAATCAGATATTCAAGACACTGGACTGGTATTAATACATGTCTGTAAGCTCCAAGGTGAAAAGGTTTGCCACCTCAGTTTGGTTCTTGACAAACAAGCAATATTACTGGAACAGGTTACACCTTGCACTAACCCTTAAATGAAAAATGTGAGCTCAGAAAATGGGAAAATAGGTGGAAATCATACAGAATGCCAAGTCAGTTTTAAAGGGTTGTGAACTGAGAGCTTTTCTTGAGCAGTACTTGAAATTATTGACATTTGAAAAGCCCAAAATGCTGAATCTCATATTGGGAGTGACATGCCATGTCTATCCTGTGTGACAGATAGGGGGCGCTGTCGCTCCCTTGAACCCTTGTCCAATACGCCAGACACCAGATAAAAGTCTGAAAGTAGACTTTATTTATACTGCACAGTGCGCAAAACACCCTCCTCTCCACAATACTCTTTAAATCAATCACAATAACGACAATAAACTCTCCCCCACTCCCAGAAGCGTTGCCACCCTTCCACCCAGCTCAGCTCGCCATCTGGGAGCTCCCACAGTCCTTTTATATTCCCTGACCCGGAAGTGTTCCAATCCCCATGTGACTCCTATCACTTCCTATCACTTCCAGGTCAGATCAAAAGTCCTTTTCTTCGCCCCGGAAGCACGTCATTCCCCTTGTCCATGTGACTCGGACGTACTTCCGGGGCGTATGGCAAATAAACATTGTTTATTTGTCATACGTCTCCTAGTGGCCCCCATGGTATCCAGCAGGGCTGTGCATAAAGACTCCAATGTCCATGATGCCCTGCTGGTCTTCGGGGCACCTCCATACTGCAGGGAGGGCTCCACCTTGCGGCTTGGGGGTATTGGCCGGGATGAACGGCCGGCCATACACCACACCTGCTGGTACTTATCAAGTCCAATTAATCCAGTTCAGGGTGCCAAGATGCCAGAGCTTTTCCCAGCACCATCAGGCACAGGGCAGGAACCAGCACTGGACAGGGTGATAGTCTATCACAGGACACATTTAGCTTCTATATAAAGCTTTTATGTAGATTACATGCTGTATACTGTGCTATTAGATAGATAGATTGGTCTCTTGGTTGTGGTTTTTATGATATGATATTTTTATGAATGAGACACATTACCTGCATTGTGAGGAAGCGTCAGTTATCGCACTACGGCCATGTGGCACATTTCCCCGAGGGTGATCCAGCTCGTAAGATCCTCATTGCTGGGGAGCCGAGTGGCTAGACCAGGCTAAGGGGTTGCCCACGTAACACCTGGCTGCAGCAAACAGAGGGTCATTTCCGGAGGGTGGGACTGGACCGCGTGTCTGCCTGGCAGGTTGCAAACCGGTATCCCAAGTAGTTTCGTCATGCAATGGGTGCGGCAATGCATTGTACCAGTGCATGCTCCCCAACTTGACTTATCTTGTTGCCAACTCCGATCCTGGAGAGCCGTAGTGGCTACAGGTTTTTGTTCCAACCTGCAGTCTGCAGCAGAGAGTCGATGTGTGTTGTGTATGTCCGTGTCTGTGTCTCCCAAAGGCTGTTGATGGACTCGATCTCTCTCTTTGTACTACTCTGCTGCCACTTTTGCCTGTTGAAATGTTTTGTCATCTGGGTCAATTTCCTCTATATATGCACACATTACATTATCCATCCATTTTCTGAGCCCACTTAATCCTGTTTTAAAACCAAGAAAAACCAAAGCCATCTCTGCAGTAAAAGGCTGCCATGTTGAAAGAAGGCATATGAGTTGGTATTAGATAGACAGACAGATAGATAGATAGATAGATAGATAGATAGATAGATAGATAGATAGA
>JANRMT010062791.1:20814208-20877106 GCA_026402145.1 Polypterus bichir lapradei
ATCTATCTATCTATCTATCTATCTATCTATCTATCTATCTATCTATCTATCTATCTATCTAATACCAACTCATATGCCTTCTTTCAACATGGCAGCCTTTTACTGCAGAGATGGGCTTTCGTTCTTCTTGGTTTAAAAACAGGATTAAGTGGGCTCAGAAAATGGATGGATAATGTAATGTGTGCATGTATAGAGGAAATTGACCCAGACGACAAAACATTTCAACAGGCAAAAGTGGCAGCAGAGTAGTATAAAGAGAGAGAATGAGTCCATCAACAGCCTTTGGGAGACACAGACACACACAACACACATCGACTCTCTGCCGCAAACCGCAGGTTGGAACAAAAACCTGTAGCCACTATGGCTCTCTAGGATCGGAATTGGCAACAAGTAAAGTCAAGTTGGGGAGCATGCACTGGTACAGTGCGTTGCTGCACCCACTACACGACAAAACAACTCAGGATCCCGGTTTGCAGCCCCTTAGGCAGACACACGGTCCAGTCCCACCCTCTGGAAATGACTCTCTATCTGCCACAGCCAGGTGTTACATGGGCGACCCCTTAGCCTGGTCCAGCCACTCGGGTCCCCAGCAACGAGGATCTTATGAGCTGGATCACTGTCGGGGAAACATGCCACATGCCGTAACTGACGCTCCCTCACAATGCAGGTAATGTGCCGTAAAAATATCATATCATAAAAACCACAACCAAGAGAGAAAGAAGAGCTCGGGTACAAATGCTGAGTTTGAAATCACTGGTGAGTCTTTATCCATGTGTTAAGCCAATGGGAGATGCCTTATGCCTTATGCAACTTTAACTATTCCAGATTCACCAACCCTGCTTCTAACACTCCTGCTTCCCCCACTGTTGGGATCGGGACAGACACCTTTCCTTTTTAAACTGCCTCCTGAACTGACTGATCTCTCATATAGTCCATCTCCCACTTCAGTGTTATGGCCCTGCACCACGCTATTCCTTTCCTCTTCCCGACTGCCATTTCTATTCAAGCTTTCACATTCTGCTCCACACACTGTCCATTGGGCTCCTGTTTTATCACTCAGAAGCTACTCTCACAAACAGCTGCTTTCTGATCCCCCCAATGTGGGTCTTCTTTACTCATCAAACTCCTCCAAAAGACTGCGAAGTCCACGCTACTTCCTCTCATCTAGCCCACCCCACCCAATCTCTGCTTCATTAGCATAAGGAGTCATTTCTAAAGGTACAGTAGTGTGTAGTGTGTTGTTCAGTGGCTACCCACTATGCACTATATATTATGTGTGTCTGTGGATCACCATCCTGACTCATCTTGGGTAAGTTGGGCACTGCCGCTAATGGTATCATCTCTTTCTGTTTTCACAGGCAGGAGAAGATGCCCATTGAGGGAAACTGACTCCTATCCTTCTGGTCAGAGGAGTATAAAGGTGAGATGCAGGGCTGTCTTAACAGCATCATAGGCCCCCAGGCAAAGTAGTGTGCTGGGGCTCCTATTTTGATAGCAAAACAGAAACATACATAGGCATCAGAAACATCGTGTGCCTATTGTGCCCATACGTTAAGATGGCCCTTGCTCCTAGTAGTTCACATCTCATTCTGGACAAATACTCGAGCGAGATGGAGCTCCAAATCAGACATCATCATTTTAGGCACTTAACTGTTGCCAGATAACATATTGTAGAAGCATTTTCATTTGAATCTTTCTGTTGCTTTTATTATTGGCACCCCAAGATTTCTCAGGATCGATTATTGTACCAGACCAGACACACATATATATATGTATGTGTGTGTGTGCGTGTGTGCTATTTCTTAGTACCACAACTTAGTGATGGATAGACACTCTGGGTTATCTGTATGTGGGTGTGTAGGTGTGAGCATGAGAGGGTTTAGTTATGTCACTGCCCCTAGTGACTCCCCATTACTAAGATGTGGTACAAAGAGCTCACACCTTCTCTCGCCCACAGACACTGTGTGTGTGTACTTTTCTCTTGTTCTTCTTATGCAACCCCAAATGCCAGGGATCTAAAATCTTTTCCTTTTATCAGATGAGAAATTCAAATGGTCTTTCCTGGACTATTCTATTAATTTGCAAACAGTTTTCAGAATCTGGCCTCACCTTTGAACAGATGCTCATGACAAGAGGGGCAGATGATCATCCTACATAAAAAAGCCCAACCTAACAATAACAATTTGCAAGACCACAATATCCCGGAACAAACCATTGTACCCCAATTATTCTGTAAAAAAACCTTGCCATACCATGTTAGAGTACAGAATCTGACAGTCTGCCATTTCAGTATGCAGAGCTCTCTCCTGAACACTCCATTAATTAACACACTGCTTCATTTAAATTCATGCAGGCTGAGTTTTGCAGCAGGAGTTCTCGGTAAACACACAACTTCACAATCAGTTTCTTTCAGGACAACACTTTTGTCACAGAGCTGTTGCCATGACGATCACTAAGGAGATCATGGCAGCAGCATCTTTTAAATGTGTGATCTCTTCCAAGAGCAAGCTATGCTCCCAAGAAAATTAGAGGAGGAAATGGCCGTATTGCTCTAAGTCCACTGACCCACAGGATTCACTGTTGGACCCTTTGGCCTCTTTTCTGTGCTGTATAATCTAGTAAGTAAGCAAGAAGAGTGATAGCGTCAATCACTTCTCAGAAATTCACATACCCAGTTATTTTGTAGGGAACACTTCATCTAGGGAAAAGGAAGCCTGAAAATCTCTGCCTGCAGAATTTCCTGTCATTCAGTTCATGTGGAAAGCAAAACAAGTTTAAAAACAAAAGCCATTCAGTAAAATGGGTTCACTGCAGCTTGCTTGAGAATTTTTCAACTCTTGGATGTTCCTTGCTGTAGCACCCCTAAGGCCACGTTGTCTGGAAAACAAATTATATAATCATAATGGAGAACGAGACCTGCAGGTTAATATGCTGAATCTAAAGAACAGTATACTGTTGTGCAGTGTCTCAGAAGGAACCTCGACTGCCAGTTTTAGTTTCTGCACACGGCACATCAGTCTTGAATTGGTCATAAAAACAGGGTTTCACACTGCTAAACTGGGCATTTTGTTTACTCCTATTTTCCTACCTTTGCATGGAATCAGATACAAAAATATTGGTCATATTCTATCCATCATTTCCATCCATCTGTTGGCATCTGTTTTGGAATGACAAAAAAAACAATGCATTTTATTACAATATGCATTGCAAAATACATTGCAATAGATGGTGCACTGCAAATGTTAACATCGCAGACTCAGTTGATTTTTACTTAGACTTAAATGAGTAGCATGGCTAGTAACGTCATCATTTAATAATAAATTACGACAAAGCGTATAAAGAAGCACAAAACTGTGCACCTATTGTTTCAAAGATGAATGTAAACAAAATGACAGACACAGTTTTTGAAGAAGAGCTTGTTCTTCTTTTCCGTGACAACAGAGAGTTCATGCTTTCTAAAGCAGTGGTAGGCATTCCAGCAGTGAGAAAATACAAAAGTGAAATGAGATATGGAAAACATGGAAAAGAATTTGAGATGTGACTGTATATAATAATTATCGCGTAGTGTCGCCTGTGCTGCAAAGTGCTAGTAAAATTTTGGAGTTGTTGAAAGTGACATATGGTGAGAATGCTATGAAAAATTTGAGTGACTTTGAGTGTCATATGAGATTCAAGACGATGCCAGAGGTGGATCATTCATTATGACAATACCCTAAAAGCCATAATGCACTCAATTACCAAATTGGACCATCTACCCTATTCATCTAACAAAGCCCAATGTGATTTCTAGATCTTCCAGAAAGTAAAAACTGTCATAAAAGGACAAAGATTTTCAGACATTTTGACATCCAATTTAATGCGACAAAGGAACTCAATTATTCCAGAAACAGTGTTTCAGGCGTGATTCCAGCAATAGTAAAGTCATCTAACTAAATGCACAGCTGCAGAAGGAGAGTACTTTGAAGTGTCAGTAGCCAGTAGGGCACTGATCCGTACACATTTTTAAAAGGAAAATTCTGATTAAACTGTCACACCTTGGAAGTAGGCATCACAACCTAACTTTAATGTCTTTCAGATGCTCAGGCACTATCTAGACAGCCTTTAGGCAATTTGTTAAAATTTGTCTGATACAGTCTTGCGCTGACTTATGGCTGTATTTGGGACCGGCTATGTGGCCGCATGATGGTCACAAAGTGTACAGGTTATTGCAATTGAGGCTCTGTGGGTCTATTTACATGGTGTTTCTATCTTCCTGTTAGAAGAAAAATAGTGCAAGGCATCTGCACATATCAGAAACAAAAAAGATGTGTAACTTGCATGAATCACGACTTCAAAAAAATTCTGCATGGTGTGGCCAATCGGTGCACCCAAGGTTGGGACTCTGTGAGCACAATATTATTATTATTATTATTATTATTATTATTATTATTATTATTATTACTTTACTTATTGCTAGTTTGTGGCCATTTGTTGCTTGCAGCATCAGTACAGGAAGTAAGCGCGCCAAGGGGCTGCTACTTCTGCAAAATTGCAACTTCTACTACTCTTTTTGCTTCTGTGCAGAGTGTATCATTCTATGGCTGGCAGTGCTGCCACAAGTATGTACATGATAAACAAAATACTTATGGCCTTTGTGGGCTGTAGCGGCTGGTTTTGGCAATTTTTAGAACATTATTACCCAATTGTTTTCCTATAGACTTGTACTATAAGTACGAATGACCTTAAATCAGTTAGCTGTAAATCGGCACAATACTGTATTTCATTTACATAATGCTATTTTGTACAATTCTTAAACAAATATGAATGACTAGTTCCCTTAGGTATTAAAAATTCCCACATTCCCTTGCACAAAGTACACAGTGTATATTTCTGAAATATCAGTCAGCCAGTCATTGTCCAACCCGCTATATCCTAACACAGGGTCACAGAGGTCTGCTGGAGCCAATCCCAGCCAGCACAGGGTGCAAGGCAGGAACAAATCCCAGGCAGGGTTCCAGCCCACTGCAGCGCACACACACTAGGGACAATTTATGATCTCCAATGCACCTAACCTGCATGTCTTTGGACTGTGGGAGGAAACCAGAGCACCAGGAGGAAACCCACGCAGACACGGGGACAACATGCAAACTACACACAGGGAGGACCCGGGAAGCAAACCCAGGCCTCCTTACTGCGAGGCAGCAGCACTACCACTGCATCACCGTGCCGCCCTTTCTGAAATGTACATGGAATACTTCAAGTACAATGACATGTGAATAAAGTCTTTTCATCAGAAACTGGTGACCAAAACAAAATAATTATGTAAATGGTGATGATGGTCTGCCAGGCATTCACATTAGCCTGGTTTACATATTACACAAAATGATCACAGCTGTGGTGCAGTGGCACAGTGTTAGCAGTGCTGCCTTGCAGTAAGGAGAACAGGGTTTTTGTCCTGAGTCCTCCCTGCATGGAGTTTGCATGTTCTCCCCATGTCTGTGTGGGATTCCTCCTACCATCCAAAGACTGGTTAGGTGGATTGGCCATTCTAAATTGGCCCTAGTGTGTGTGTCTTTGTGTGTTTGTTCACACTGTCCAGGGTTTGTTCCTGAGCCTTGCACCCTATGCTAGCTGGGATAGGATCCAGCACCACCCCAACCCTATTAATAACAAAGCAGGTCAGAAAATGACTGACTGACTGACAAAACTGGCATAGCTAAGGCAATAATCTGATGCCACCAGATGATTTATAAAGATAGCAGAAGTGCATTTTTCATATGGCTACTTGTATATTTATACCTTGCATTTCACCACACTGCAAGTTTGTTGAGATGTTGAATTGTACTGTCTAGGAGGTAGTTACAGATGTCAAGAGATATGCATGAAGGGGATATCTGCTAATACCCAGTAGCCATCCACCATCAAACTTGACATTTTCTGCCTCTTTTTTTGCAAAAGGTGCCATGAATATTCCCTGGTCACTTTGACACAAATTTCTATAAAACGTCCTTGCTATTTGCAATTGACCCCAATATAGAGAACTTTCATCACAGGTGTAACAAGTTTTCAAGTTTCAGGACGTATCAATGAGTATCAGCTATAATCCAATGATTTAATGTCATAACGTGTAGGGTTTTGTGAGGTGACCTGAGCACATGATTCAGTCAGTATTCAACTAGGCAGGTTTTCTTTACTGTACCTGTACTATCTCTACCTAAACCACGAATACCATAACCAACTGCAAAGTTGGAAATGTCTGTCAAAGTTAAGAAAGCTGTAACAATAAAACCTAGATTTTTCAAAATTTATAAAAAGACATACAAATATAATCAACTAATATATTTATAATTAATAAAAGATGAAAATTATGCAAGTTTATTTAACAGTTTAACTTAAAATGTAGTCCTACAAATGCATTAATGCATTTTGCCTTGAGAATGATTTAATCTTAAATGTACTAATGTGTTGTACCATGTTAGCCAATATGAATGTAGAAAGAAGTCAAGCAAGATGACACCTTTTATTGGCTAACTAAAAAGATTACAATATGCAAGCCACTTCTTCAGACAAGATGTAACTCTTAGATTAGATTTTTGTCCCCGAGTATACAATATACTTAGAAAACTATTAAGATAGTACATGTCATTCAATGCATGAACTTGATGCACTCTGTGGTGATGACTGTCCATCTCTATGGTAAGCGCATGATTTATCCAGTTTAAGAAGCATCTAATGATTAACAATTGGGCTGAGCAGCACATTGATTAGGAAGGATTTAATGTGCTGGGATTTGAGAAACCCTTCTAAATTAACGATCAATCTTAAAAGGGAGTTTTCTTAGTATTACAATACTTTCGAGAACACACATCCCAACTTTGCAATATAAAACATTGTAAAAAGGTGAACAGTTCAATTAGAATGTCCCTCTAAAGAATAATTCACACTCTCAGGTCCTTTTTAATGTAGAATTTTCTAAATATAAAACCTGAAATTAACCAAGCATTCATTTTCAATCATGAATTAAATACCGATTAGAGGACTGAGAGCAAAGAAATACTGGTTCTGATTATCAAAAATTATTTTGAAATTAAGGACAATCCTTCTATATACAAGCGGTCGGGATTGTCCTTCCGTCCCGTGAGTGCTACGCAGGCGCGGAGTTTCACACACGCCCCCGTCCATTTTGGAATGCACGATGGGATTTGTAGTTTCGTTTTTCCAGGTAAAAGATGATTTTCTACTCCAGACTGTGCGAGTAGCACAGAGTTTCACACACGCCCCGTCCATTTTGCAATGCACGATGGGATTTGTAGTTTCGTTTTTCCAGGTAAAAGATGATTTTCTACTCCAGACTGTGTGATATCTTCTTCTTCTTTCTTACTATATAAAAGCGGTCGGGAGTGTCCTTCTGTCCCGTGAGTGGAAAGCGTAGCGGTATTCCGCTTATCACAGACTTACTACTTGCAGCTTGCGGTACGAAGCGACATGATGTGAGTAGAGTTCTGATGCTCCCATCGTTCCCTTGCTTTTGTGCGCGATGCGCTGGAAAAATAGACAAAATTATGTCTCTGGAAATAATTAATGTTAATGGAGTACAAATGCCTCACCGCGTACTAAATATCAGGGGGGTTCAAAAGGGCGGCCTCAATATAGAAAAAAAGTTTAAATTTCATCACAAAAATAACAGAAACTACGAGTATTAAAGTAATACCACTCAAATGCAATATAACCAAATTAATGAGTTTGTATAAAATATCAAATTGATCTACATATTGAATTGCCTTAAGAAGTGGTCAACTTAAAAGTCGGTCGCCTTAAAAGGCGGGTCGGCCTAGTACTATAGATTCATCGTTGTGCATAAATGCTAACCTAGCAACGTTTTTTGTTAGTTATTGTTTAGTAAATCTTTAAGATTTTTAAAAATACTTAAAAATACATTACCCAATCAAATATGCTCACTGAGAAAAGCAGCACTGATGCCTGACTTTATCAAGAAATCATTTTGAATGACAAACACATGCAATACGCAAAGTGAGGAGTCAGCAGAGCATTATAAAAATTCAGCATCAGCTCCTCTAATCTATACGTTTCTGTCATAGTGACCTGTCACTGCAAAATATTAGCTTACTTTATTGCTTTCCAACACTCATTTATAGTAAGCTGCAGATAATTTTTAAACAGAGCTTCTAGAAGTTTAGACCCTTTCAGTCTGTAAAGAAGTATATTGATGTATCTAAGATCAGGTCCAGTCACTCATTTCTTTTCTGAGACTCTAATACAGTGTGGTGGGAGGCCTCAGACAGGATGTCAGTTAATCTCTGAATGCACTCAACGATAAAAAAATTAATTATTCATTACTATTTATGATCAAAAATAATAAAATGAATTTATCATTCTCAAACTCACTTAATCCAGTCAACATTCATAGCAGCCAGAGCCTATTCTGGAATCAACACAGAAGCCATCCCTACATAAGGTGCAGGTCCTTCCTAGGACCTACTCACACTCACACAGGACAAACTTAGAATCACCAATAAACCATACCTGCATGTGACTGAGATGTGGAGTGAAACTGGAGTACCAAGACAAAATTCCATATGGGTGAATGAGAATAGGACTAAAATTTGAACATAGGCCCCTGGAACAGTAAGGCATCTACTAGTAGATGCTGCTGTCTACTTTTTTTTACCACAAAAATTTCAACGAGTTGGTTAAATGGCTTTGTATGTACAGTGTCACGCACGTGTGAGTAGGAGGACGTTGTATGGACCAAGTGAACGTAATTCCATGCCAGGCTAGGGGGTGGCGGGTGCACTAAACCTTCTTCTGTTATCTTAGCAGACCATCTACAGGAAAACCTGTCTGACCCATCCTTGAAGACTTCACTTTCCATTTCCAGTGCCTGAGATGACATCACTTTCGGTCCCAGAATCTGAGATGATGTCACTTCTGGCCCCGGCGCCAAGGCTGAGGTCACTTCCAGTTCCGGGCCCCATGATGACATCTGAAGGTCACTTCCGGTTCCCATACACCACTTACAGTCTTCCAACTTAAAACCGCCATCTTCCCAATCCTCAATCAGTTCATGTCTGGACTGCAACCAATACACTTCTGTCAAACAAATCAACCCATTGCAGCTAGGAATAATATACGAGTGGCTGCCCTAAACCTTTTTAAGTGTGTCGAGTCTGATCTTTCACCACAGCATCTAGTCAGCTAGTGAAGGATTCAACACTAAATCTTATTATTTTTATCATTCGATGCCATGGATATTCCTTCTGTAGATCTGTTCACATAATGATGCTACTATTTTTAACAATCAGAAAAGAAGAAGAGTGTGTTTGTCATGAATAACCAAAAACTTGTCAGCTTAACTTGTCATATAAAGCCCAGTTCACATATTCCAATCCCTACTCAGAAATAAAAGTTGAACACAATCTTCTTCTTCTTTCAGCTGCTCCCGTTAGGGGTTGCCACAGTGCATCAACTTCTTCCATATCTTTCTGTCCCCTGCATCTTGTTCTGTTACACCCATCACCTGCATGTCCTCTCTCACCACATCCATAAATCTTCTCTTAGGCCTTCCTCTTTTCCTCTTCCCGGGCAGCTCTATCTTTAGAATCCTTATTCGAATATACTCAGCATCTCTCCTCTGCACATGTCCAAAACAACGCAAGCTCGCCTCTCTGACTTTGTCTCCCAACTGTCCAACTTGAGCTGACCCTTTAATGTACTAATTTCTAATCCTATCCATCCTCGTCACACCCAGTGCATATCTTATCTTTAACTCTGCCACCTCCAGCTCTGTCTCCTGCTTTCTGGTCAATGCCACCATCTCCAGTCCATATAACATAGCTGGTCTCACTACCGTCCTGTAGACCTTCCCTTTGACTCTTGCTGATACCCGTCTGTCACAAATTACTCCTGACACTCTTCTCCACCCATTCCGCCCTGCCTGCACTCTCTTTTTCACCTCTCTTCCACAACCCCCATTACTCTGTACTGTTGATCCCAAGTAATTAAACTCATCCACCTTTGCCAACTCTACTCCCTGCATCCTCACCATTCCACTGACGTCCCTCTCATTTACAGACTTGTATTCTGTCTTGTTCCTAATGACCTTCATTCCTCTCCTCTCTACAGCATATTTCCATCTCTCCAGGGTCTCCTCAACCTGCTCACTACTATCGCTACAGATCACAATGTCATCAGCAAACATCTTAGTCCACGGGGACTCCTGTCTAATCTTGTCTGTCAACCTGTCCATCACCATTGCAAATAAGAAAGGACTCAGAGCCGATCCCTGATGTAATCCCACCTCCAACTTGAATGCATCTGTCACTCCTACCACAGACCTCACCACTGTCACACTTCCCTTTTACATATCCTGTACAACTCTTATGTACTTCTCTGCCACTCCCGACTTCCTCATACAATACCACAGCTCCTCTTAAGGCACCCTGTCATATGCTTACTCCAGGTCCACAAAGACGCAATGCAACTCCGTCTGGCCTTCTCTATACTTCTCCATAAACACCCTCAGAGCAAACATCGCATCTGTGGTGCTCTTTCTTGGCATGAAACCATACTGCTGCTCACTAATCATCACCTCACTTCTTAACCTAGCTTCCACTACTCTTTCCCATAACTTCATGCTGTGGCTCATCAATTTTATTCTCCTGTAGTTACTGCAGTCCTGCACATCCCCCTTATTCTTAAATATCGGCACCAGTACACTTCTTCTTCACTCTTCAGGCATCCTCTCACTTTCCAAGATTCCATTAAACAATCTGGTTAAAAACTCCACTGCCATCTCTCCTAAACACCTCCATGCTTCCATAGGTATGTTATCTGGACCAACGGCCTTTCCATTTTTCATCCTTTTCATAGCTGTCTTTACTTCCTCCTTGATAATCCTTTGCACTTCCTGATTCACTATCTCCACATCATCCAACCTCTTCTCTCTCTCATTCACTTCATTCATCAGTACTCTTTCCATCTGCTCAATGCACTCTCCTCGCTTGTGAGTATGTTCCATCTTTACCCTTTATCACCCTAACCTGCTGTACATCTTTCCCAGCTCGGTCCCTCTGTCTAGCCAATCGGTACAGGTCCTTTTCTCCCTCCTTAGTGTCCAACCTCTCATACAACTCATCATACGCCTTTTCTTTAGCCTTCGCCACCTCTCTCTTTACCTTGCGCCTTACATTATCTCCTTGTACTCTTGTCTACTTTCTGCATCTCTCTGACTATCCCACTTCTTCTTTGCCATCCTCTTCCTCTGTATACTCTCCTGTATTTCCTTATTCCACCACCAGGTTTCCTTTTCCTCCTTCCTCTTTCCAGATGTCATACCAAGCACCCTTCTTGCTGTCACCCTTACTACATCTGCTGTAGTTTCCCAGCTGTCTGGTAATTCTTCACTGCCATCCAGTGCCTGTCTCACCTTCTCCTTAAACTCAACCTTGCAGTCTTAATTTTTAAACTTCCACCTTTTGATCCTTGGTTCTGCCCTCACTCTCTTCCTCTTCCTGAACTCCAATGTCATCCTACAGACCACCATCCTATGCTACTTAACTACACTTTCCCCTGCCACCACTTTGCAGTCTTCAATCTCCTTCAGATCAACTCTTCTGCATAGGATGTAATCTACCTGTGTGCATCTTCCTCCACTCTTGTACGTAACCCTATGTTCCTCCCTCTTCTTAAAATATGTATTCACCACAGCCATGTCCATCCTTTTGGCAAAATCCACTATCCTCTGACCTTCTTCATTCCTCTCCTTTACACCTTACCTACCCATCTCCTCCTCATCTCCACTGTTCCCTTCACTAACATGCCCATTAAAATCCACTCCAATCACCACTTTCTGTCCCTTGGGTACAAAAATCTTCTTTCTCATCCATTGCACACCCAACTTGCGGTGCATATGCACTAACAACATTCATCATCACACCTCCAATTTCCAGCTTCATAATTATTACTCTGCCTGACACTCTTTTCACCTCCAAAACACTCTTGGCATATTGTTCCTTCAGAATAACTCCTACTCCATTTCTCCTCCCATCCACACCATGATAGAACAATTTGAATCCACCTCCAATCCACCTTTCCTTACTCCCCTTCCATTTAGTCTCTTGCACGCACAATATATCAACCTTTCTTCTCTCCATCATATCTGCTAACTCTCTCCCCTTACCAGTCATACTGCCAACATACAAAGTTCCTACCCTCAGTTCCACTCTCTTTACTTTCCTCCACTCCTCCTGCCTCCGGACACATCATGTTTGTTACTTTTAAGCTGCTTTGAATAAGAAGAAAAAAAATGCATTTCAGATTCTGGCCAGTCCGTCTGCACTTGTGACTCTCTTAATGTCCCGAATTTAGACTTACTGGCCTCCTGTATTATACTGCATCCTCTTGTATCTTCCAGTGCTTGCTCTAAATTAACAACACTTATAAGTTTTTTTTATAGAGTAGATTATTCTATATACACTATATTGTAAAGGAATCACAAAGACCACAAAAAAGGTTTGGAGTAGCCACCCCATATAATGAAAAGATGAAGCCAAATATGTCTTTTCATACCAAACTCAATACAGAACGGAAGTGAGGTCAGGAATGCTGGGACCGGAAAGGAGGTCAGGAGTGTCTGGGGTGCTGGAGACACTGCCTGACTCTCCTGCTTGGCCATAAGGCTGTCTACCTAAAAATCTATGCTGTATACTAAAAGGACAGCTGCTAGGACTATCGGTTTAAACACAAGAAGAGTTCTTAGAGCTCAGCTAATGTTATTTTGTCTGTTTTTGTTTAAGTACTAATCTTCATTTTTCCTGTTATTTCATTTTGTCACAGTTTTATTTTGGTATCATTCTTTTGTGTATTTGTTTGTATGGAAGTAGCTATTTTGTTGTTTAAAGTTTCATGGGTGCAGCCATTTTGTCTGTCAAGTCAGTATGATACTACATGGTTGATAGGGATGTTTTATACAAATCATGTGGCTCAAACATCTTAAGACCAATAACCAGAACTGAAAAAAGGCTTAAGTGATTAGTGCAGATGCATTGCTCACAGATAGTAATAATAATAATAATAATAATTATTATTATTATTATTATTCTTTACATTTTTATAATGCTTTTCTCACTTCTCAAAGCATGAGTGAGTGAAAAGCCACTTCAACCACAACTAATGTACATCATCCAGCTGGATGATGTGACAGCAGCCATTCTGCCTCAGTATGCACACCAGACATTAGTTTTTAGGTGGTGAAGGGATGAGAGATAGCCAGTCAGAGGCAGGAGATGATTAGAGTGCCATAATTATCTAGGCTGTGATGGGTAGTATAGCCAGAACATTGGGATACACCCTGGTCTTCGGGATCTTTTATGACCACAGAATGTCAAGACCTCGATTTTACATCTCATTCAAAGGATGGCACCATTTTTACAGCATAGTGTTACCATCACTGCTCGGTAGAATTGGGATCCACATTCATACCATGGTGTAAGCGGCACCTGCTGGCCTCACTAGCACCCCTTCCAGCAGAAACCCAAGCTTTTCCTAGCTGGTGTCCCATTCAAGTATTGGCTGGGCTTGAACATGCTTATCTTCAGGTGGATGACCTGTTCTGAAGTGCATTTCGTGTAATAGATAGTCAAAATAATGCATTGTATTTGGGTCTTAGAAGAGTAAAGACGATATTTAGTCAGTCAGTCATTGTCCAACCATAGCATATTCAAATACATCAATTGGTAGTTACCCATACCTGATCATTTTCACAACTAGCTCACTGAATATGCTAAACACGGGTTGGTATTTATCGGGTGTCAGTGAACGTCTACCCAGAAGCTGTCTGCAAGAAGAATACTTCCTAAGCTTCAAACTTGAACTATTATACAGTCATCAGCATTCCTCACTTAAGAACTGAAAAATAACTATAATATTCTAATGGCTTCTCTTTGGCCTGGATTTGTATATATAAATGACTAGCTGTTCCTCGCCGCTCCGCCTGCATAATAGTGAAACAGGACAAATTTTAAAAATCAATAAATAAACAGGTATCGCTAGCTAAGTGGAGGCAAAGGTGCGTTCCAAAACACAAATGTACACCGACTCAATCAGAGGTTGGCACATGAGTGAAGAGGTCCCCGCCCAGCCCCCCACTCCTGATGTCACATTTCCCTCAGCCCACAGCCTCTGTCTCGGATTTGCATGAATATATCACTCCTGCAAGTGAAGTATGATATTAAGCGCAATAAGAGAAGCCGCAAAATCAACCAGAATGTTAATGCAAATTTTAGAAAAAAAGAGATCAAAATCCGTTAAGTAGTTCTCTTGTTCAGTAGCTAAATGGAGGCAAGGTACACTCCGAGGCTAGCACGTTAGTGCGGAGGGCCCCAACCAGCTGTCCACTCCTGACGCTTCCCCCTACCCTCAGCCCACAACCTCTGTCTCAGATTAGCATGAATAAATCGCTCCTGCAAGTGAACTATGATACTTAGCGCAATGACAGATGTCGCAAAATCAACTGGAATGTTCAAGATATTTATAGAAAAAAAATTATCTAAATCCATTAAGTAGTTCTCTCGTGAAAAGCGGACAAACAGACAGACAGACAGACAGATGTTGGATTTTATATATAGAGAATATACTATATTGTGGAGAGAAAGTTGCATTTTAAAGCAAGTTAAATATATAGAGTATATCCTTTTGTGCCATATTTCTCTTGTCTTAATAGTCCCACCATGTACTGAAGGGGTATACAGTATATACAGGTTCAAGTATGCCCTCCATTTCTAAAAAAGAGCATATTCTCAGGGAGCAAGCACCCTCTGCTGTACACAGTTGGCGACAGGGATGTGGAGCATAGTGGTGACTGTTGCATGGAGAAGGTAGGAGCTGACACAGAAAGAGATCAGCTGGCATCACCAGGGATGCACACCGCTCACAGTGTTCAGAGATGGGCTCTCCCTTTAGCTCACACTGCAAGGCGATCACTAGGCTGAAGATCACGGGTTTGAAATTGACCTTCAACATTTTACTACAGAACATATCTTCAAACTGAGAGAAGGCCATGTTATAAAAGATGGTTGCACATTTACTGACCCAGATGAAAAATAAAGTGATCAAGAGACAATGAATAAAATGGCGATAAAATACTGGGAGATGAAAACCCAAAGAAATGCTTTTAAGAAGAAAAGAGAGAATGATCAAGAAACAGGTTGGAGACGGAAACCAGGTAGTAGGAAGTCAGAAATACCGTGCGCCAAAACACAAAACGAACAGTCGAAATTAACAAAGAAAATGATCTTCAACAATGTTTAATTATTTGCTTTGAATGCAATCTAAAAACATGGTTCCTGTTTGCTGCATGCTACTGTCTTCCATATGTCACACACACCAGCAATGTCCTGTTAATTGTCTAACAATGGCACCTTTTCCATGAACAAAATAACAATGTCCATAAAAGAAAACAAAGAAAATGGCATTGTGGGAAAAATGGTTAAATAATAGCAATTTTGCTTGAAAATATCATTATTAATGTCACAAAACATATCAAAATTGTAACAAACTGCCTTTCATGACTGAATGCGTTAAACAGTGTTTGTAAATAGAGTATTGACTTATTAAGAAAACTTCCTTCCTGAGCACATTTCTGTTTAAAATGTTTGGATTATGATGCTAATTTCTTTTAATGACATTAAACTAAGCAATGTCCCTTAATCTTGATGAACAATTTCTTTTAGTGTTTTGTCTTTGGGTGGGTATACACTATGTGATTTTAGCCACAATGTTTTCAAATTTGCACAAAATCATGAGAAAGTCATTGTGCAACGTAATGTCACTACCTGTAGGGTATGAGACACGATCTGAGTGTCTTATGGGCTATCATTGATTTTTTTTTTAAATATCAAAACATCATTCACTGCGGGCTTGAGTTTGTCAGGTGTGAGGAAGTCATATGGGTTGAGTTTGTATTTCAAAAAAGCAATTCCCATTTTTATGCTTTTGCAAACATGGATTTGAAATGTTTGTGGATGCATGAGAAGAGAGCAAATTGTCTGAGTCAAAAGAACCATCCACTCAGTCTTCTTCAAAGAAATGTCATAGTTAGTTATCAATGAAGGATTACTGAGGAATATTGTCTGGTTGCATTGCATGTTTGTAGTTTTAACAGACAGTCTGCTAGTCATAAAATTAAGTTAACAAGATTAGCTACAGTTAGCCTACTGTGAAAACATAAATACTATGAATTATCACATCATTCCTCACAGTGTCAAACTGCACATGTACACCGTGCTTTGCCCACTGGTCTCGCCACTCAGTCTTGAACAAGATTATTCTAAAGGCCTTCGACCTTTCGTGGACCCATACTATCACATAGTGTATTCCTGCCTCCAATTTGCTATTAGTACAAGTGAGTCATTAAGTATGAGAGGACATTTGAAATCCAAATGTCGTAACATGTAAGGAAATCCCCTAACATACACACATACTTTGACTGCATCTGACTTCCTTTCTGTAATGTACCTAAAAATCTCTGTCCCTCCACGTAAAATGTGGTCCATCTGAACCTGAAAGCTCCTAGCAATCACAACACATTCAGAGCACATTATAAACTATGTCAAACCTAACAACAAGTACTAATAATCTACATCGACGGTTCTCAACCTGTAGGGCGTGCCCCCCTAGGGGGACGTGAAGTAAAAAAAAAGCGTGCGCAAAGATGTGAGAAAAAAAAACAAGAATCAAAATATAAAAAAATACATCTATTGAAACCAAAACAAATTAACTTAAACTACATTATGATAGTAGAAAAATAAATATAGAGTTAGATAAATGTCTATAAAAGTTAAGTAGGTATAATAAAACTTGCAGCGGTGTATCGGCAGCAAAAAATATAGAAATAAATTTTATTAGGGTTTCAAAAAAAGTTAGGGGGGCGCGATTAAAACTGTTATGAAAACACGGGTCGCAAATACTTAAAAGGTTGAGAAATGCTGATCCACATGGCAATGTAAAGGGATCCCCCAAAAGGATAGACCAATTTTATTTGATTTGATTCAGCAGTACTTTTTATTATATGGCATATTGTCTTGTAAATTGCATTACATTATCATTGTGTGCATTCATTTGCAAAATGTATAATTCCATCTATCCATTATTAAACCAGCTCAATCCAGTTCAGGATCATGGGGAGGTATAGCATATCCCAGAAATTGAGTACAGTACAAGGCCAATTCCGGACGAGACAGCAAATCCTATTAGTGTTTTACAATGTTTGCCAAATAAGCTGAGCAACAGAATGTACCAGAACGACTGAGATGGATCAAAGTAAATAAAAAAGTGACAGTTTGAGTTTGAAATGGACTATGATAAAGTAAACTAGTAACGACATGGCCTGTAATCCCTTTAGGCAAATACCTCAGTTATATAACAGGGACTCTGCTGCACATGGCTTTGGGGAAATGATGTCAAACCTGCTTAAGTAGAGCTAATGATTTAAAGCAATGCGCACTGAATTGTGTCAGTCTGCGTGAACACATTACACAACCTAGCATTGAGCCTTTTAAGTCCTCGCTAGTACAATATGATCTAAAATTTTGACTTTGCAACAGATGTGCCAAAACAGGGAGAATGTTCAGATTTCACAAAGACAACAACCAGATGTCAGGTTGAAATTCAGGTTGCTGGGTCCATGTCAAAGGAGTGATAACACTCAAAATGTTACTCTGTTAGTAAGTATATGACAAAATCAGTGTCTAACAGGCACATTTACATTCAGTTCAGTATATCTTAATTAATAAGATCCAAGCCAACAAAGAATAAAAAATAAAAAAGTTTGTTCAAGGCAAAGCTCAAGTTAAGGTCACAGCCACCCTCACGTCCTTGCGTTTCCTTTGAAACCACAAATTAAATGAAGGCTTATGCATTATAGATAGTCCTCCTCTCATGTTCGGCTCTTCTGTTTTTAAACTCGCTTATTACATTAGAAGGTTGAGAGGAGCTGAAGTTTATCCTGGAAGTCCAGGCTGCAAGGCAGGAACCAACCCAAGATGGAGCACCAGAATATTGCAGAGCACTCTCACTCACTACTCACTCACTAACTCACTCACACAATCAGTCATGCTGGTTAGACATAAAGCTAATAATGATCCTAAACTAGATTTTCTTTTTCTCATACAATTGAAATAAAATCATCTAAACAAATATCAGAGTAAAAGTAAACATATTTACATTTACAAGTGCTGGGGTGCATCATACTTCAAATGATTCTAACTTCAAATGTTCCGGAGTTTGAACGCTAAATTTGAGAGAAATTAGATAGATGCTTCTACGTTCGAACTGTGAGCACTGTAAAACAAAATGCAGCAACAGATGGTGCTTATGCAGCGAGCATAATTGTCATGAGTTGTTCACCCAAGTCATCTCTCGCTCTTGCTGTGAAAGTATCTTTTCTGTTACGCTTGTGTGTTTTCACTGCTTTTTTCACTTTATTTTCGGTGTGTTTGGTTATATATATAAAACCTATTTGTTACCCATGGCAACCAAGAAACGTGTGGAAGCAATGAAGCCTAACAGGAAGCTTGTAGTATCAACAATTGTGAGGTGAATCCCCTTCCAAACAGTAACCTTACTCTTCCTCCCCATCAACCACACAGGACATCACCACTCTTCACTAACGTAAAGTAAATGTAATTTTCATTGTATTATACAGTATTTATATGTATTTTATTTATTGTTTTCATGCTTTAATGCAATCTTTAGTTCATTTTGTTGTGTTATTTTTACCTTAAATTATGCATATTTGCTGTTTAAGTTTAACGAAATGGGTATTGTTCAGCATCTGGGAATGGATTAATTCACTTTATATTATTTCTAATTCGGGATATTGATTCAGACTTCGAACAATTCAAATGGCCTTCTGATATGAATTAAGTTCGAAGTATGAGATACCACTGTAATTTCTAAAAGTAGGGTAGCAGCGATCAGCATGGCTGCTTTATAGAGGGTGGGCTCAAATTCCAGTCTGACCACTGTCTGTGTTGAGATGGCACATTCTCTTCATGTCCACATTTTTATTTCTAACTATCCCTGTTTCCTCCCATATCCCAAAGAAGCGCAACTTTAGGTCATGATGGGGGTTTCTGTAGGTGTGCTTTAAAATGGAGTGGCACATGTTAATGGTTGGCTCCCACTTTGCTGCCCAGACAACCTCCAGCTTGCCATGACCTTAAAACAGAATTGACTAGCTATAGAAAATGGATGGTTGGAGATGGCAGTGTTGCCATTAACCTGCATTATGGCTTTCTTGAAGACATTTTGTTTCATTCATAGAATTATAATTCATTTCTTATTAATTTATTTTATCATTATGGCAGTGCCATTCTGATTCTGATTGTCAAAGTATTGTTCTTGGAACAATTTGAAAACTTCATAAAACACATTTACTGTTATCACATCTCTTACCTTATTCCTAGTAAACATCACACAATCCATTGCAATTAGATTCTTAGTATGACATAAGATTGAGGATTTCCTACCTTGACGGTTTTCAGATTCCTCCTTCTAGATGATAGTTTATAAATTTTCTAATTTTAGTACACTTACTTTAAATGAAGGTGACCCAATTTAAAGTTTCAGCCTCAAAGCTTCAGTGGTATTTGGCCTGTTCACAATCTGTGTGGGGTTGGCACTTTCTCCCCATGTGCATGTGGGTTGTTTTTAGTTGGTACCTTGGTTTTCCTCTCATGTCCCACTGACCTGCATTTTAGTTTAACAGCTGTTACACATGCATGTCAGAGGGTCACCATCTCGGTTCCTCCCAGGTAGGTGGTTCCAATGAGGTCCTGGCACTAACTGTCTTGTCCTCTTCTTCCTCCATAGTTCAGAGAAGCCACCCATTGAGGGCAACTGACTTCTTACACAGTCGACCAGAGTGAAGGATCACCTAAAGATAAAAGGAGAAACAATATTTGTTCCAGCCATGTGAATTTTGTGGTGACAGTTTTGTTTCACTTTCACACCATCAAATGTTTGTTTTTGTTTCTGTTTGAACCTTTAGATAAACGGGAAAGGACAGGTTGGCAACCCAAAATTTATATTCTATTGAGCCTGTCATTCCCTTGGATGACCACACAGCCCAGTTCCAAATTTCTCCTGTGTGATTGTGATGGTAGACATTTGCTGGAGTTGAACCTATCATGAACTATCATTTCCTCCAGTCTCTTTTGCACACAATGATGCTGGGAGAGGCTCTGCCCACCAAATCACTGCATTAGGAGAGTCTGGGAATGTCATATCTCTTAGGCTGCATTCACACTCCATCTAAATGAGACCCAATTCTGATTTTTCACTTACAGCATATCCCTTTTCTTTTTGTGATTGACTTTTCAAAGTAATCTTGCAAGCAATCCAAATCTGTGCATGTACAGATATTTATGTTGAATGTGCCCTGCAGTTCACTATGAACACCAAAACCATTTTTTTTTATTGGAAGATGTCTGTAAATTTGTCAGTTCATAATTGCAAGGAAGAGATCATCCCTGTTGCTCTGAGTAATGTTATCATTGACATATCTGTAGGTAGAATCCTGTGGACATGTTATATTAATATATTTTACTATGTGTGTTTGTGTTTTTTGTGTTGTATTTAACATGAGCATCCTGTTTCTGTTTTTAATTTTGATTTAGTATTGCAAGGTTTATTTTTATTCTTTGCATTCATGTCTTTTTACTTTTTTTACAGTGTTCACTGTGTTGAGTACGTCATTCATGATGGTCACAACACAACATGCTGAAATTTCTATTTGTATAGTTAGTTACTTTTCTAGCAGACCCTTCTGCTAGGTTTGCAATTATGCTTTGCTTTGTGACATCGGATTAACATCTCATCATATTTGGTCCTAAGTCCTTGATTCTAATTTTCACTCCACAGTTTTGAACTTGGCCTTGCCTGACTATATCTTTGTCTTCCTTAACCATGTCCTGGGTACTTTTTCCCAATAATTATCAGAAACATCAATCGTCAGGGTATAGGACATGAGAGAGGAGCCAGGATTGGTGGAGGTGAGATGTACCATGGTCCAAGAGGATGTTTGGGTACTTATCTCATCATCCCTTTGTAATACTCTAATGGAAAAATGTACTTGAAGTGTGCAATATCCATACATTTTACAGTATATTTGAAAGGTGAAGTAAACATCGAAAGTGCTTCACCACAAGCAGAAGCTTGGATTGGTGAAAAACGCGCATTCGTCTACTTGATGGTCTTCCCTGGTGGCAAATCAGAGCAAATGAGTTGTTGGAAAACCCTTGCACATCTTCAGCAGGCACCTCAGGGTCACAAGCATTTCACCCTTTAACCTGAGTGGGGCAACAATGGCTAAATTAGCCCTCCCTTGCAAATAGGTTCCAACTGCAAGCTCTTGTCAAGCACAACCATCTTCAGCCAGTCTTAGTTGTGCTGATCATCTTTTTTCTGGAGTGGCACAAGTACCATCATGAAGGCTGGTGATGATTTCACTTTCACATGGAACAGTAGCAGCTGCTGAGATCATTAATGGTTGCTCTCACACTTTCTAACATTAGTAGCCACCCTGTCAAAGTTTCTATTTATTCCAATACAGAAAAGGGGTAAAGAATAATCTCAATAATTAGAAACAAATAGAGGGCTTCACCCCCTGCTCGCTTCTCTTGCCAACCCCCCCCAGCCTGCGCTACGCACTAGCCTCTTTCCATTTCTGCAGCTAGTGTATTTGGATGTGGATGTACAATTTAAACAGGTTTTTATTTTCATGGGAATTGTTACATATGAATCAATGCAGCGTGTAACTCTCCGTGATTGAATTTTGTTTCTTTCTCTCTATTGAATAAAATGACTTTTTCGAATGTTTGGCTCTGAGATATGTTAATTGTCTTGATAAAAGCTATTCTAACCGGAAACTGTTAACATTTTAATACGAATGGCATATAAAGATCTCCTTTGGTGTCTAATGTTATCTGCAGAAGATGTACTATATTACCTTTCTTGGATACATCCTTCTTTCTACAGTAATTCATACGTTGTAAGACCAGATGTTGTTAACGGTTGTAGATATTCTTTGGGATATTGTAAGTTGTTGTTTTCATCTCCAAACGATCACCACTAACTGTTTCAGAATAGTCTATTGATACACATTTAGCCAAGCTACCATGTAACCGTTCGACATTTTTGGACACATTTAACCAATTTGATGTGTAACCGATCAACATTTTTGGAGTTAATTCGTTTGACTTCCTCATTTCTCAGTGCTAGGATTGAGCATGTACTCATTTATTATGTTGATAGCCCTTCGTGATGAAATTCTTCAATAAGATTTGGAAATAATACGTCTTCTTTAATTGTGAAGTTAAAGTGAGGAAAACGTTAAAATGTATAAGAGCTGAGAGCACAGGAAGTGTGTCTGACAAAAGCATTCAATGAATGAGAGTTGAGGTCTTCTTAGAAAATATTTGATAGGAGGGCATGACTTGAAAAAATCAAGGCAAAAGTCTTGTCTTATGGGACATGAAAAAATCTCTCTTCCAAAAAGTCTTGATGCACTCTGTTAGTATTCATTTCAATTCAAACAAAGGATGGACTGCTCCAGTTTAAAGACCCAAGAGTCTGCTGCCATAGCTTTACCTCCAATTTCCAATTTCCCATTTAACTGCAGTGATCTAGTTATAATTTTGTTAACATATACTGAAAATTTTGCCACTGTTCATTATAAATTTGCACATAACTTAAGGCAGGCTGCCAATAATGTAATGTGGAGCTTGCAGCAGTGTTAAATATGTCCAATTACTCAATCACCTATGATAATTAAATGCTTTTGGGAAGCACAAAGCTGAATGGACTGAGGCACCTGGGTCTGTACGCTCTATTTCAAAGTAACGTACACTGGTGTAAGTAATCAGCTACATAATTCAATGTACCAGTAATAACATCAAGAACATAAACATAGAGGAATAAGCTGTGAAACAGATCAATTGACACTACAGAGCTTGCGGACTGAATATGACCTTTACTGTTTTCTTCTTAACAAATATAATATTTATTTATTTTTCTCAATATAATCATTGCCGCTTTACAAGTTGTATATGTTACAAATATTTTTAAAATGGGGTTTCATTAGGTTAGTCTCTGAGGAAAGGTGGGGGCTAAACCCCATCCAGTGCTTTAGCTGAGTGCCTATGGAGACTGACCACCCAAAGCAAGGATTGAAGCCACATCCCAGAAATTTAGAGTACTGTATTACACTAATTGAGGTAGGCATAATCAAAATAAAACAAATATTAAACTTAAATTGTCAAGTACAACTGAGATTAGCATCTGCCACAGCTCATTCCCACATTTCAAACTCTGATCTTCATGTAGAATGGTAACACAAACTACCAAACCTTTAAAAACTTTATTAACAGAAGATTTCCTGAAGCATTCAAATGCATGGTTTTCGAAAGATTCTTTAATATTGTTGTCAGAGATGGCTGGGGTGGGAGGACCAGAGGAGGGCTTGCGCCTTCCCCAGACCATGTGGGGGCGACCACCTTGGTACCTTTGGAGGCCACGGGCACAGAGCTTTGAAGCTCCACCCTGTAGGGGCCTGTGGTCACCACCAGGGGGCACCCCTATGCCTTTGGAGCCCTGGACCTCAGCACTTCCGCTACACCCGGAAGTGCTGGGGGTTAGGAGACTGGGGACACCCGGAGTGCTTCCAGGTACTCAGCCGGCACGTGGAAGATTGCCAGGAAGCACCTGGAGCACGTCCGGGTGGCTATAAAAGAAGCCGCCTCCCTTCATATAATGGCTGGAGTCAGGTGAGGAGTGGACTAGAGCTGGAGAAGAGAGAAGGAGGCGGTCTGAAGCAAGGCATTGGTGTTGTGGCCAGGACTTTGGGGACTTGTGGGGTTTGTGGTGCACTTTAGTGAATTGTAAATAGGGAGCACTTGAATAAACATGTTGTGGGTGACATGAACATGTCTGCCTGTCTGTGTCCGGGCCAGCCTCCACATTGTGTATAAATACTTGCATTTTTTTCATAAATAGATATAGGACACCATAATGAGTAATCTTGGTAGGGAAATGCAGATTGCGACACGGGACAATGGATGATTAAGAGTACTTTCAGCAAATATCAATAGTTTTTTCCTTTCATATATTACTTTTCTGTACTTGTTTAACAGTTATTGATCCTCTAGAGCTAAGCAGAATTTTATTAACATAACATTTTTCTTTTCTGAATGAGTGTTGCCATTTTGGGATTGTGTAGCTAAGATGTAACTCTTGTCACAGGCGGCTGGGGGTGGAGCCCAGCAGGGACGCTTGAGGGGACACACAAGGAGGCAACCCCCTTGGTTTTGTTGGTGGCCTCGGGTAGGGGGCTTGGAAGCGCAACCCTGTGGGAGCCCGTGGCCACCGCCAGGTGGTGCCCCGGTGCCTGAAGAACCCTGGAGCCCAGCACTTCCGCCACACCAGGAAGTGCTGGGGGGAAGAAGACAGGAGACACCCGGAGGGCTTCTGGGTGCGCAGCCGGCACTTCCGCCACACAGGGGCGTGTCCAAGGAGGAGTGCCGGGAAACACCTGGAGCCCATCTGGGGTGGAATAAAAGGGGCCGCCTCCCTGCATTCGAGAGCGGAAGTCGGGTGGAAGAGGACGGAGCTGGAGAGAGGACTGGAGGCGGCCAGAAGGAAGGCAACAGAGACTGTGAGGCCTGGACTTTGGGGGATCGGTGCTGGAGGCACTGGGTTGTGCACTAACTTGTAAATATTGTAAATATAATAAATGGGTGTGTTGGGTGAGAAACCGTTGTCCGCCTGTCTGTGTCCGGTCCCGTTCCACATTCTCTATTACTGTGGACACAGTTTCCAGAAGTCGCACAGGTTGATATTTATAATACAATGCTTTAGAAGCCGATGCTGCATGTCTTATGTTGTCCAAGATGGCTTATCTCTGTTTAAAGACTCTGCATTTGCAAAAGAAAAAGAAACAATTCTCTCTGTCTAAAACTCTCAATTCTGTGACTTTTGCTTTTTTTTGCCATTTTTTTAGGTTAACATTCTGGTGTCAACAAAAATATTTCTGATTCTCCTATTTATGAATTTGGTTGGTTATAGGTTAAGTACTCATCTTCTGGTTCTTTCACATGTCTTTGTGGCTTTCCACCATTTCTGCAAGTGGTATAGCTGAGAGTGTGAAAGTCCCTTCTCGTTAAGAATATAAAGCTCCTGGACCTTTGCCTTAAGACCTTGAGCATGCCTGATTCATTAAGACAGTTCGTACTTTCCACATATGTGGATACACACCAGTACACTCAGGCAAAATGAGGTGATTTGGACCTCTATCCTGACAATCACACTTATCTGGAGGGTTGTTGGCACATCTCCAAATGTTGGGGTCTATGTGAACTTGTCCATATTGACTGTGACTGTACAGCAAACAACAGACACACATCAAAATCCCTCAAATAGAAATCGTCCACTTTGCCTGTATTTACAGAGGATTACACTCCTTGAAGTATAAGGGAGACTTTAGCATTTCAGTTTTGCCCATTTATTATTGAACTTAAAGTGCCTGATCTTTTTTTTTTTGCTTGCCAGTTTACAGAATTAAAAATTGGTGTTACTTGGGATTAAGGTTAGCAATTGTGAAATCCAGGTTCTTGGACTGACATTTTGCTGTGGGACTCCATTTATATTGTTACTTTGCAAAGCTGATAGGGGATTTTGTGCTTCTCACGTGTGATTGAGTGTTTGAGTGTGTCCAGTGAGTTCTAATGTCTGATCCAGAGATGGTCCCAGAGGGGACTGGGCGGTCTCTTGGTCTGGAACCCCTACAGATTTTATTTTTTTTCTCCAGCTTTTGGAGTTTTTTTTTTGTTTTTTCTGTCCACCCTGGCCATCGGACCTTACTTATTCTATGTTAATTAATGTTGACTTATGTTTATTTTTTATTGTGTTTTTTATTTTTCTATTCATTTTGTAAAGCACTTTGAGCTACATTTTTTGTATGAAAATGTGCTATATAAATAAATGTTGATTGATTGATTGATTGATTGATTGATCCAGAGATGGTGCACATCTTGGCATAACTTTTTTTGACAGAAAGGATTCTAGTTCTTTGAAAATCTCAATTCACTAAAGGAATGGATGGCTATAGTAAGGTTAAAAGCTTCATTGACCACTTCTGCTGCTCCCATGATCAGGAGCTGTTTGAACAATGAGACCACTCATGTGTTTCAGAAGCCAATAAGATACATTTTTTTAATGCACATATTGTAACTTTTTTGCAATATCAAATCTACCTTGTTGTTCTGAGCAGACTGTGCAAAAAGGAAGGAATGGGTGTGATATCCAGCCAATGCAAAATATAAGACAAAGCCATTCTGTTAGATATTTGTATGCTGGCTTGAAATGCAATTCTAATATACTGTCTTTTAAGCTTTCCACATTTTTTAAATCCTGATGTATAAATGAATTGTTTGTAAAAGACTGGAAGTGACCACCCTTTCATACAGAGAAGTATGACGTGAGTTTTTTAACTACACTGATGTGAACGCTCATTTCTTCAGTTTCACAGTGAGGCATTTAAAATGTAACTAGAGCTGAAACTCAGGAATGGCACCTGCAGTAATGTGCAGGAACTAAATAGCCTCCTTTATTCTTTTTGGTGCAGTACAACTAAAAAAAAAGTGCATTTCAGTTTCAGTTCACACAGCCTGATTCTTACCTTCAAAAAGTATAAGAAAATGAATGTGGAGAAGACAGCATTTAATTTATGCATTATTTGGCCACATTTTTAATTAATAATTAATTTTTTGAAACTTTAGTTGCTGTGGTGGGATGGCGCCCTGCCCGGGGTTTGTTTCCTGCCTTGCGCCCTGTGATGGCTGGGATTGGCTCCAGCATACCCCCGTGACCCCGTAGTTAGGATATAGCGGGTTGAATAATGGAATGGATGGATGGATGGAAACTTTAGTTGTGGCAGACTATAATGAAGTGACAGTATGCCAGCCTTACACACAAAGTCAATTTAGACTGACCAGCAATCCTAATAGAGTGTCTTTGGAGGACAGGGGCAGTTCAAAGTCAGAGAAAATTCAAGGAGTGAGAGAAAATCTACATGAGTACAGGGAGAAAAGCCAAGCAAAATGACACCTTTTATTGGCTAACTAAAAAGATTACAATATGCAAGCTTTCGAGGCAACTTGCCTGAAGAAGGGGCCTGAGTTGCCTCAAAAGCTTACATATTGTAATCCAAGCCAATAAAAGGTGTCATTTTGCTTGGCTTTTCTCTACATTCATAATGGCTAACACGGTACAACACCCTAGTACCATGAGCACAGGGAGAAAATATGTGAATTTTAAATAAATAATTGGGGGTACCAGAGTGTGCAGGCTCGAGGCAGGCGCAGGTGCATAAGGAATTGTGCATGTGCCACTCCGAGGTTGATTGGGGTGCTTGGCTGATCATATATTCATGTGCAAATGCGAGTGGATCGGTCAAGTGCTTCATTTACTTTGGAGAAGGTCATTGCAACATCTACACCAAATCAGTGCATAAAAGGGAGTCTGCACAGAGTAATAGAAAAAGAAAACAAGGGAGAGAAAAAAGCAATGTACATAAGCCACATTTTAATGGTTGACTGCATCTCTTGGTATGCATCTCCTCGTGCTGCAAGACTCTTATGGGGTAAGAATAGGAGACAGCATTTTAGAAAGATGCATTAGGACCTTCCTGTGCTTTAACCTGATTTTAAAGGATTGTTTATTGTTTATGGGATTTTGACCTCCGCTTTGCACTTCGTTTTTATGGATTATTTATTTACTGAAGCACTGCACTTTTGGAAATTGATTGTTTGTAAATAAAGTACAGAGCACTTGCCCCTACTCTTGGTGACCATGTGTGTCCTTATTTACTGGGCTTGTTCTCAGTTTCATTATTGACAGTTCCAGGTTTAAGCTGCCAGGAACTGTGGAACCAACACAGACCATCACAACATACAAGTATGTAACAAAAATACCAAAGTTCAGAATGAGACTGATGTGCAGCAATAAAGCCAAATCAAGTCAAGTAACATCATTTAACATGACTGTACAGGTGAGTGAAAAACTTGTATGCATGTCTCCCAGCAGTAATAGACAATGTACATAATAAACACATCTAAATATCAATTCACTAATCACATACTGTGCAAAAATAAACACATTACATATATAAGCTCTTAGACATACCAACAATTCATACACAATAGAATGTAGTGATGAAGAAATGTCAGGATGAAAGTGAGTGAGTGTGGGATGGAGTGTTGATAATTGTGACTACCAGTCACTTTGCAGAATTCAGCATCCAAGCAGCTTGATTGAACAAGTTGTTTCAAAGTCTGTTGGTTATCCAGGACCTGATGCTATGGGATTGTCTGCCTGGAGGTAATAATGTGAATAGTTCATGACTTGGATGATACAGTATATGCTTTTCCTGGCTTTCCCTACACACCATGTAAGTATGTGTCGTGTTGGTTAGAAACCTGACCTCCAATGATTTATTGTGCAGAACACATTAACCTCTGCAAGGCTTTGCAACTTAAGGCAGCGGAGTTCCCATAAAAGATAAAGATAAATCTGGTTAGGATGCTCTCAGTGGTGCAGGTGCACAATAATCTCGGGGTGTGAGGGATCAAACAAAACCGCTTCAGGCACCTAAGGTAAAAAAAAGGCATTTTTGCGCCTTCTGCAGAATTTTTTTGGTGTGAACAGTCCATGTGAGGTCCTCAGTGATAAGAATATCAAGAAACTTAAAACTATTCGTCCTCTTCACAGTAGTCCCATTGATGGTGTTTCCTAAAGTCCGTTTTTTATCTCTTTTGTCTTGGCCACATTGAGGGAGAGGCAGTACTGATAGCGCAATTGTATTACAGCTTTGATTTCTTCTCTGTGTTTGGTCTCATCACCATGTTTCTAGCTATTCAGTCATAGATGTAGAGGGAATATAGAAGAGGACTTAGTACACATCCCTGGGGGGCTCCTGTGTTGAGAGTGATTACAGAGGAAGTGACGCCACACACCATTCTGCTTACACCACATTCATTCACTCATTTGTTCATTTCCTGAATGCACTTTTTCCTTTAGAGGGTCTCCAAGACCACCTTCATTTTTCCACTTATTTGGCTCCTTTTAAAGAAATGTGTAAAAGTGTGGTGGAGAATTCTATTTATACTATTGGGTCCCTATTTACTGAACTAAACTAGTTACTATATTTGAGGGTGATAATGCAAGAAAGAAAAGCAATGATGTCATAAGTAAAGTTCGAGAAATATTGTTGGCCATTTCATTTTTTAGGTGTTTTTCATTCAAATTAACTTTTATTTAAATTCCCCATAAATATCAAACTGCTATGTCAAATATCTAGCATTCCATTTATTTACTGGACATCCTAAGACAAAATTAATGTCACTAGAACCTTGCACTTACCTTGGCAACAAGGTAGCACCCAAGGGTGGAGTGGGACTGTCTTTCTCCCCTACGACATAATACAGTACAGCCCACGCACAGTCTGTAGAGATGGGGGGGGGGGGTCATTATTGCTAGGCCACCAGGATAACTACCCACTAAAGAAAAAAATAAATACGACTCCTAAATAGGCTTTTTCTTGCTCTTTTCAATGCACTTATGTCAAGAACATTGTCTTGCAGAGTATAGGCAGCTTCAGCTTTGTACCCTTGACAGCTAAGGCCATGCTTTCCTATCACTTTTCCCACACCCACAACACACTCTGTCTTGGGGATTGTTGGGTGTGATAGCAGAAAAACTGATCAAGACCTTTTGACTTGGGATATGCAAAGTAATCAAAGCTTGTAGCAACTGTCTATGCTTCCTTTTATTTGTCTGAGTATCTCTTTCTTTATCTTCCTCAGGTGTTGTTGCCACTGTCATGTTCACAGAAGCACAACCCTCTTTTGTTTTTAGCATGAATCCTGCAGTTCAACTAACTTCCTCCCTTCGTTTAGGGCCAGCCTTTCATCTGCAATAACAAAGAAATTAACTAATTAATAGGACTACTACTATTAGTAGTAGTAATGTATACTGCTATGTAACATGGTTAATTATAACTTTGTAATACTTTACACATTAAGCTTGAATAACTATAAAATATTATTATTGTTATTATTATTATTACTATCCTTCATTGGATAGTTTCTTTATATTCTGTAGTCATAATAATAATTCAATTTGGTTCATATAATTTTTGCAATATGGAAAATTACCCACAAACCTCCATCCTATCATCCCACCACAGCACCACAATGTTGCACATACCTGTTGCTGTCCTTCCTTTACTTCCTCCTGCCCTGCCTCATCAACATCTCTGGAGTGACTCTCTAGTTAGTTAGAGCAAAACTGTGAAATACGGCCAGCGTTTTGTTTTTCCTTGGCATTCATAACAGGTAGTGCTAGTGTAGTGCTAATGGTAGTTTTGGTTTCTTAATACCTGCATCGTACATTCACTAAACATTATCCATTTTTATTGGGTTACATATAGCCTAAGCCTAGTGACACCAAGTTAAAACTATACTCGTTGGCCGTTAGTCAGTGAGCTAACGTTAACAGTGTGGTCATGTGAAGAACCACACATCGATATCAACTACACAGTGTGTAGTTAACAGGTATAACAGGTTGGATGGCCAATCACATTTGTTATTGTAGCTAGCTAGCTACTTTGCTGTAACCTAGTGCCACCTGTCATGATACAATGTAGATGACAAACTTCTCCTACGTATTCTAAATAAAGCTGATATTTTTGTATCATTTTTGCATCCTTCTCCAGTGCAGTTTTTTTTCCGCTTAATCCTTTCTTTCTCAGTACCAGTAGTACTAGGGTGTTAAACCGTGTTAGCCATTATGAATGTAGTGAGAAGTCGAGCAAAATAACACCTTTCATTAGCTAACTAAAAAGATTACAATATGCAAGCTTTCGAGGCAACTTTCTCAGTACCACTTTTCTCTATTTATTTTATCTTTGATTCCCATTGTAAAATGGGTAAATGCAGTAAGTGAATTAAGAAAATGGATGGATGGATGGTTTCAATTTCACTGATGCACTTGGGAGGGTCCATCTTGCTATGCATTTACTAAATGTGTGAGCATTTATTTATGAGAAATATAATGGGCATACATGGAAGCCCAACCTGACCACTGTGAAAAATCCCATTGTTCCCAATGGACATTCCACCACTGGTAGCACTCAACCATGGATGGAGCCACTGTTGTGCATTAACAGTGCTATTCTTGACTATTTGAACAATAACAATGCTATTTTGCATCATTCTCCTTAAAATTGTGATTTTTGTCTACAGCCATATGTTATGTAATAAGTACTGTCCAAATCTCATCCTTTTTAATGGAAACTGAATTGTATAAGAAAAGCGGAAAAACCCTTTTGAAGGAATAATATTGAAAGCAGGGCACTGACACTTCTGCATGATATCAAAAAGAAAAATCATCGAAAGACAAAGACAACTGAGGCAGTTTTAACACCAATGTGCTTACATGGGTGGGTCTGAAATGACTTTGGGGTATTTGACAAGTCTGGCAATCCTGGATCTGGATGTTTCTCTGCCTTGATATGTTTGTAAATTTGTACTTGACTTAGGAAGAAGTGAACAGTGTCATGAATTCACATTTGATTTCCAATGAAAATCATCCTCCAAAAAATGAACACACTGATTGAAATCCTCTGATTAACAGAGTAAGTGTTAAGATGATTATTTGTCAGGCTATGCGATATGGTGGATTTGCTGTATTGGTGAAGCAGCAGGGTTATCCAATTTGTAAAGCCAGCTGAGCAGCAGCCCACAACTGCATTTGATAATCCTTGATATATGTGCAGTATATAGGCCATCCAAATTGACATAAACTACTTATAACGTCCATCCTGTGTATGTACCATTTATATCTTCAGAGTAACTGCCACTGCCAATTAGCTCATCTCCAGCTGATAGTTCTGGTTCAGTCACATTTTGGGTAAGCGGTTAGTAATGAATCAGATCAGCCCTTTTGAAGATTTGATTTCTGTGGTTTATTCTTTCTGGAGTTATGTATGTGATAGACAAACTGCTAATAAACAGACAAATGAACAAGGGAAAGTAAAAGACTCTTAAAAGTAGGTCATCTGTTCATAAAAAAATAAAGTTAAGTTGAACAGCATGAATTTTAATTATTAATTTAGCTTGATAGAGTGCTGCAGGTAAAACTGAATGCTCATCTCAGATTATTTAGACCAAAAACGTAAGTAGTCACTTTAGCTTCCTTCTTCACTAAGTGAATCCACAAACCTCAAACCTGTCAGATTAAATTTTAAATACTAAGCATGAAGGACTTTTAATCATGGCCCATTTTCAGCTTTTCTCAGTTACTGTAATCTTGAATGGTGCTGTACCAGCATCTTATTTTACCAAATCCTGAAATTATTGTGGTAGAGTCAAATCTATAACTCTGAGGCAGTCCAAAGTCACCTTTTGCACATATGAAAGTTCTCAGAGACCCTGAATTTAGACTACCATTGTGATGCAGTCCATGGCTGGCAAGAGCTCTTTTAAATGCAAGTATGAAAGCTCATCAGGGCCCAAGTTGACTTCTTTTCAGAATTAATGAGAGGCTAACTCAATTATGGGTGCGGATGCCCTGACACAGTTTATAGTTCATTAAAAATTCTATTAGTATAAGTCAGCTGATAAAACTCTTGAATAGTTGGATAATACGCACGCTTACTTGGCACTCAAAAGTAGGAGGTCTGTGAGAAATACTCTATCGGGCCATGAGACTCAGCCTATTTTAATGCATACTGTCATATCTGCACTCGTCCTGTTCAGAATGGCATTGTACATCATTACTGGAAACTGTGGAGAAGTCTTGAATTTGCCCTGGAACCCTGTTGCATTTTGGGTATGTGCCATCTGTCTCCTGTTTGAGGAAAGGCATATTGCAGGCAAATTCACTTGTGAAAACGTGCATCTTCATTTAATACGTGACAAATATCTGCCAGGAAGCCAAAATTAGGATGAAAACAGATTAGAGGGTTTTCTGAAAATCTAAATTTTCAGAAAAATAACATTTACATGCAGGTACCTTCATTCATTAACAATCAGTCCACCTATCACATGAAATGAAAGTTCCAAAATTCACAGCTCAAAGAAAAAAGATGACTGTCACATTTCAGATGTCCAGAATTCACTGTGCGTGTCAAATTAGATTTTTTTTCAGAAGTTAATGTAGTTTCTGTTTCCATTTTAAGGTTTGTTCATTTCAGCCACCTGTTTTTGGACGTTTCATGCACCAGCTTTTTGATGTTAGTTTTACATGCTCAATTTTTAACATATATTTCTTCAACTGATTTTTTGATATTTATTCCACACAGTAATATTCTGATGTTTATCAGAATCATAAAAAACTTTACTAATCCCAAAAGAAATTACTTATGTTACAACAGAGATAGAGATAGACAAAGGCACAAGAAACACGAAGAACAAATATAAAAAATAAGCATATAAAATAAAATAGAATATAAATATCAAAATAAACTACAGTAAAACCTCATTCTCCTTATTTACAGGTACGCAGTGTGACAAAATAAGTAATAAAGGAAACTCCAGAAGAGTTGGGGAATGGTCCCCTTATAATGTCAAGCGAATTGGCAAAAAATAGATGATACAATGGGTCAAAAAAACACAAACATTTGACAACAGCCAGAGGTTGAATGTGGCGTTTTATAGAAAATATCGGCCGGAAGGAAGCATAATTGGAAGTGATGTCACAACAGAAAGACGGAATTGGCGTCATTAGGATGAGACTGGAAGTGATGTCATCAGAAAGGGTCAGAAGTGACGCCGTCAGAATGGGACCGGAAAGAGACGTCATCCAAAAGGTCCAGAAAGTGACGTCACCAGGGTGGGACCGGAAAGTGACATCATCTTTGGGAGCTGAAAGTGGAAGTGATGTCCTGCTTGAAACACTATTTTGGGAAGCCGGAAATCATAGAGGTGAGTGAGTTAATTAATTTTTTCTCTTCTGTGACTCTGGCGAAAGAAGGAGAGAGGCGTTAATGCTTGATATCGACCCTTCATCTCGTGATATTTCACTCACCTCAGGATTTGTTGGCTGCCTCCTAAGCGCTCGTGTGTGACAGTAGTGAACTAATATATAATAAATACTGTACAGTGGTGTCTCGTACTTTGAACTTAAATTGTTTCAGAAGACCATTTGAACTCTGAATTGTTCGAACACAAGCCCCTAGATACCTGTGGTTTAAATAAAACAGGGTCCACCTGCATCCTCCCTACGGAGGTTCTAATCATTGGCATCTAATCTGGAATACCTGATTCTGATTTTGAGTGGTGATAAATGTAGGGGTGTACTTACTTTTTTTCCATATTACAAATCTGCATTTTCGTTCATTTAAATTATGAGAATGAATACACCATGTCAATTTTATGTATCATTTGTTTGAGTATATCACCTTTATCTGTAGAAGATCTAATATTTGCTTATTCAAATATGTTGAAAAAGTCAACAATTTCCATGGAGCGTACATACTTTTTCACATGACTGTATATATTCAAATATAATTTTACCTATTCAGATGCTGCCTTTATATATTTAGACTTTGACTTTATATATTTCAAAATGTCATTATATATTCAGAAATTACTTTATATATTCATACTTTGACTTTATACGATCAGAAATGACTTAATATATTTATACTTGGACTTCAGTTATTCAGACACCAACTTTAACTATACAGAAATTTACTTTATATAGTCAGAAACTGTCTTTATAAATTCAGACTCTGGCTTTGTATATTGTGGCCGGAAGGAGGAATGACAGGTCTCAAGGAAAAATGTGTCCCTTTTAATTCAACAAAAATCAAACCAAAAACAAATTCTTTATGGTGTTAGGTATCCTGTCCTCAGGCTTACAAAATGAACCAAAAATATCAGCTTAAGCTGTAAGATCAAGGTCTGTTTGCTTGGCAGCTCCGTCTGAGGGAAGGGGTCACTCTTGCCCAAAAGATGCCTCCTTCACAGCAGCTAGGGTTCTTATGCTTGTGAAATCGGAAGGGACAGGGGCTAAGTGCCTTCACTGACTGGTTTCTCATGCTGCAGGGAAAGAAGGAGAAGACAATTTTAGCTACAGCGCCCCTCTCGTCTTGATGGGTCATTACAAACCTTGATCGAGCGAGTGAGAAAATCCTCTAATGCACAAGCATGACAATATTCAGAAATAACTGGATATAATCAAATGCTAACTAAATTTTCAGAAATCACGTTATATGTTTAGATGCTAATTTTATACATTCAAAAACTACTTTATATACTCATATACCAATTTTAAATATTCACATTTTGACTTTATATATTCACAATGAATTTTTATATTCAGAAATTATTTTATATATTCATATGCTGACTTTATCTATTCAGAAATGACTTTATAAATTCAGACTCAGACTGCATCTATTCAGAAATGCTTTATGTATTCAGATTTTGACTCTGTATTTTCAGAAATAACTGTTTTGCACCTCAAGAGGGTAAACCTACTCTTGATCAAGTACTAGAAATGAAAGAATTTAGTCATATTACTTAGTCATATTATTTAGTCATTATTTTTTTATGGGAAAATCCCACCAGGTTACTGTAAGGACTGTTGAAATTTTATAAATATCACAGCTCCCATAAACCTTCCCTGTTGTAGCCAATGTCAATCCCTAGATAATAAAGAAACTAGAATGCAAAATTATGAAAGATAGGTCATGGAAATGCAAATATACTCAACTCACCAGGGTGAGGCCATGGACTTAGAATAAACAACGTTCCACAGAGAAGTATAAATTAACCTTTTGTTTTGGCTAATGCCGTCATCATTAGTTTATATTGTTACTGGTAGTTTGCACTACAAATAAGTCCCTGTGCATTAGGCTCTTAAATGTTGTAGACAAGGGAGGAAAGCATGATTTTTGACATTAACTGTGCCAGAAAAAGTACAATTTATTGTATTTCTCCTTCTTTCCTTCATAGGGGAAGAAAAGAATAGAGATAGCTTGTCTCTTATATATTTAGTTTTTCACCATCATTTGATTAATTTCAGCATTTCCCTTTTTCATTTCATTACTTTGTTTTTCTCTATTCTACTAAATTTTTATCTTCTCCTTAGCTCTAATTTTTGCCCTGTCAGTTCATTGGCTTTAGTTTACCTAAATATGCCTTCATGTTCTCTTGCTCAAATGTTTTAATCTGTAGAAGACAAGATGCTTTGATGGAAAGGATGGAGTGTGACACAGAACAGAAGTTCCAGAGCTCTGCTGCCATCAATGCCTAAGCAGATAAAATTGTCCATGACAGAGAGAAATTATTGGTTTTATCAGGAAAAAAGTATTCCCAAACAGGACAGGAGTGAGTGAAAATGAAGGCCAGAAAGGAGGTTTTTCTCCAGACTGGTATACCCAGCACTCTTTTTATATTGAAAGTATTTTATGTTCCCACCACTGCATCAGCTTCTTCATAACAGAGACTATCAAGACAGCTCAAAAGGCAGATGGGTAAACTGAAACTGCAAATATTTTGCGAAATGTTCCAAGATTATTATTCACTCATTTTTCAAAGCTTTTTATGGTAATACATGGTCACGGAAGGTGGCAGTTTATCCCAGCTTCATTAGACAAATAGCAGCAACTAATCCTGCACAAGTTATAAATCCACACTTGATCAATTTAGAGTTTCCTGTCACCCTACCATACATGTTTCTGGGATGTGGAAGGAAAAAGAATATTAAGGGAAAATCCACACAGACACAGAGACAGCTACTCCATATAAACAGTTCCTGGATTGTCACTGCTATTGTACGTAGTCTTAAAATTCTGGAGCTATGAGGCAATAGAGCTAAATGCTATGTTTAATATATATATATATATATATATATATATATATATATATATATATATATATATATATATATATATATATCAATCCATTTTCCAACCCATTGAATCCGAACACAGGGTCATGGGGGTCTGCTGGAGCCAATCCCAGCCAACACAGGGCACAAGACAGGAACCAATCCCGGGCAAGGTGCCAACCCACCGCAGTATATATATATATATTCAAAAAAATTTTTATATATATTATGTTTTATATTTATATTAAAAAATCCTGTGATGAGACAAGACTTTTTTGAAGAGATTTTTTCAAGTCCCACGAAATGAGACTTTTTCAAGTCACACCCTCCTCTCAACCATATTCAACCATGCACACAGTCCACTCACATCTCATTCATGTGAATGCTTTTGACAGAAACATTTCCTGGTCTCTCAGCTCTTAGAAATTTGTATGTTTTCCTCACTTTAAGTTCCCAATTAAAGACGTATTATGTCCAAATATTATCGATGAATTTCATCCCGAAAGGATATCAACAGAAGAAATGAGTTCACTGGCAATCCTAGCACCGAGAAACGATGAAGTCTAACAAATTAACACGCAAATAGTCAATTGGTTACACGGCAAATTGGTTAAATGTGTATCAGTGACTATGCTGAAACAGTTGATGGTGACCGTGAGGAAGATGAAAACATCAGCTTACAATATTCCGAAGAATATCTACAACCGTTAACACCGTCCGTTCTTCCACCGGCCAAATTACTGTTGAAAGAAGGATGTATCCAAGAAAGGTAGTATAGTATATCTTCCCTGGATAACATTAGACAACAAAGGAGATCTTGATATGCCATTCGTATTAAAATGTTAACCGTTTCCCATTAGAATAGCTTTTGCAAAGACAATTAACAAATCACAGAGACAAATATTTGAAAAAGTCAGTTTATTTATTAGAGAGAAAGAAACGAAATTCTCTCACGGGCAGTTATACGTTGAGTTGTCATGATGCAAGTGCAAACACAGAATCAAAATTCAATGCAATATTAATGAAAATTGAATTAAAAAAAATGTTTTTACTGAAGTTTTACAGTAAAAGTGTAAGTTTAAAAAATATTTGTGTGTCAATTTCAAAGCCAAACAGAACAAAACCATATAACTAAATGAAAAACTCGAATGCAAAATAAAACATAATTTACTTTCAAATTATTACGTTTTACTATTTTTTAATTTGCTTAATTACTCGCTGTAATGTAAAATAGTTCTATTATGCATATGTAAAAATTCCCATGAAAATAACAATCTGTTTAAATTGTATATCTGCTTCCCCATACGTGAGCGGCAGAAATGCAAAGTGGCTTACGCGTATCGCGAGCCCAGGGGTTCGCAAGAGAAGTGAGCAGGGGGCAAAGTATATATACTCAGCAAAAAAAGAAACGTCCCTTTTTCAGGTCTGTGTATTTCAACAATAATATTTTAAAAATCCAAATAACTTTACAGATCTTCATTGTAAATTGTTTAAACAATGTTTTCCATGCATGTTCAATTAACCATAATCAATTAATTAACATGCACCTGTGGAATGGTCGTTAAGACCTTAACAGCTTACAGAAAGTAGGCATTTAAGGTCACAGTTCTAAAAACGCAGGACACTAAAGAGACTTGTCTACCAACTGTGAAAAACACCCAAAGAAAGATGCCCAGGGTCCCTGCTCATCTGCGTGAACGTGCATTAGGCATGCTGCAGGGAGGCATGAGGACTGCTGATGTGGCTAGGGCAATAAATTGCCATGTCCGCACTGTGAGACGCCTAAGTCGGCGCTACAGGGAGACAGGAAGGACAGCTGATCATCCTCGCAGTGGAAGACCACGTGTAACAACACCTGCACAGGATCGGTACATCCGAATATCACACCTGCGTGACAGGTACAGGATGGCCACAACAACTGCCCGAGTCACACCAGGAACACACAATCCCTCCATCAGTGCTCAGACTGTCCGCAATAGGCTGAGAGAGGCTGGACTGAGGGCTTGCAGGCCTGTTGTAAGGCAGGTCCTTACCAGACATCACCAGCAACAACGCCGCCTATGGGCACAAACCCACCTTCGCTGGACCAGACAGGAGTGGCAAAAAGTGCGTGAGTTTCTGCATGACAGCAATGTCAGTGTTCTGCCATGGCCAGCAAAGAGCCCAGATCTCAATCCCATTGAGCACATCTGGGACCTGTTGGATCGCAGGGTGAGGGCTAGGGCCATTCCCCCCAGAAATGTCCAGAAACTTACAGGTGCCTTGGTGGAAGAGTGGGGTAACATCTCACAGCAAGAACTGACAAATCTGGTCCAGTCCATGAGGAGGAGATGCACTGCAGTACTTCAAGCAGCTGGTGGCCACACCAGATACTGACTGGTACTTTTGATTTTGAGCCTCCCTTCATTCAGGGACTCATTGTGAAACATTTTTAGTTTATGTCTTATGGTGTTGACTCTTTTAGTGTTCATACAAATATTTACACATTAAGTCTACTGAAAGTAAAAACAGTTGAAAGTCAGGGGACGTTTCTTTTTTTGCTGAGTATATATATATGTGTGTGTGTGTGTGTGTGTGTGTGTTAACTTTGCTTAAGTAATAAGGGATATGACAGGGCAGAGACATTGAGCACTATGTCAGCCTAACACAATTAACTCATAAGACACTTCACACGTCTAACATCTCAAATCCCAGATGCTATCGACCTGCAGAAGCAACACACAGGTCTCAAACCCAGCCTCTTCCAAGACAATAAATAATCTTTATAATACTAATAAACAAAACAATATGACTGGGATTTTAACTGTACAATATTGTAGGTCAATCTTTTATCATATAAAATGTAATTCGGAATTACTGTATATCATTTTAAAAATTGTATATTATGCTTCTAGAGTTTTGCTGAGGATGTAGCACAAATGTATGTAAAAAACACAAAATTACCAATGCTGGACAGCAGGAAACAATATCAGAGTCAGCCATAAAAAAATCAATGTTACTCACATCATATAATCTACCTGTCAGATATCCAGTTGTATGTTCAAAACATGCAAAACACACATTTTTTACTAAAATATTGTTAAAGAAAAAAACTCTGTCTTTAACTCAAAAGGATGATCCTGTGTGAAGGGGCTTCATGCCTATGGACTACTTTTATTTTCTGGAGTTATTTATTTAACAATATTTTAGCAAAATAACATGTGTTTGCATGTTGAGAGTATACAACTGGATTGCTTCAAGTCTGGATTATGAGATGCAAGTAATGTAACATATTTGCACAGATGCTTATAATATTGTTTTCTGTTGTTCATTGTTGGTCACTATTGAGTGAAACTTGGTTATATTCATTCCCCACAAAAAGCATGAGATTAAAATTTTTTCTCGTTGATGACTACAAATTACATGGAGTAACATTTAAAAAATATATACTTTTTGGGTGGAATAATCCTTTGAATTATCCAAAAGCTAAGACACAGTAGGCTACATGTCACAAACTTAATACGAAAGTGAGAAGATGTCAGGCATTGCATTAACATCTGGTCACATACCCCATATTTGCTCCATATTTCATCATCAATTTCAGTTTCAGTTTATTTTCTTTTGTATAGCTCTCTTCGCTGAATGTAGACATAGAATGCTATGACAAGTCCACAGGAAAATCCAAATACTAAGTTAACAAATTACTAATTACATAATGAGTACTCAAAAAGACACAAATTTGTCTAAACAGGCCTGAAAAGAAAGTATCTCAAAACTGATTAACATAAATGGAACACAGTAATATCTATCTATCTATCCATTAATTAATTGTTGAACTACCATCAACAACCATAAGACAGCAGCCACAAGAAAACAGTTCAACATGGTGGTGATTGTGAAAATATTACTAAACAAAATAGTGTTAAAATGATGTTAAAGAAATAATGATAAAAATAAAGTATCATAATAATAATAAGCAAATACACAAAACATTACTGAAGTCATATTTTTAGCATTCACAAAACATTTATGACATTCCCCAGTTCAAACCCATAAAAGAATCTTGTAGAAACTGACAATCTACTTATATTACTTTCACTCTGAACTTGGCTATGATTGTAAATTAAGTGTGTCAGTAACTTTTGAGCTAAATAGTGAAGCAAGACACAGGAAAGTAGTGCCATCCTAAGTGTTATGAGCCATGTGCACTACCGGTCAAAAGTTTTAGAACACCTGGTTTTCCAGTTTTCTTGAAATTTTAATCAGTTGCAGTGCAGTGAATTACCTAAAATTGTGAAAAGTTAAATAGTAAACTGATGTTTAAATCTAAAGTTAAGGTTAGCAAAAAACTAAAAAAAGGAAATATCAGAATGTTAAAAATGGGTCTCTTCAGGCAAGAACTAATAGGTTACAACCTACAAATGTTTTGCAGCAATTAAACTAAATTTAGCCTTGCAAGTTGAAGCAAACAATTTGCACAGGTGTCCCAACTTCTGTTGATTACTTAAAAATCCACAGTCTGTCTTAAAGCAGAGTTGGAACAGACTGCGTTAATACACCCTCTGAAGTACTACTTGGACAATATTCCACAGTAGAAATTTGTAAATCCCAGTGATAATGGCAATTAACAAATTAAATGAGACAGAGCATTAATTATTACCCTTAGAAGTGTTGGCCTTTCATTTAGAGAAATTGCAAAATAAAATCAAAGTGTCAGTGAATATGGAGTCCCACATAGTCCAAAGGCACCTGGAAACTGGGAGAAACCCTGATAGGAAGAGATCTGGCAGACTCGAAGTCACAACCCAATTAGAAGACATGTTTCTAAGGGTCATCAGCTTGTGTGATAGGCACCTCACAGCACAACAGCTTCAAGCACAACTTAACTGTGGTAGATAAAAGAAAGTCTCAGTGTTTACTGTGAAGAGAAGACTTTGTGCTGCAGGTTTAACAGGGCAAGTGGCAGTAAGAACGCCATTCCTTAAAGGATAAAATGGGCCTTGATATACCAGCTGCGGACTACTGCAGACTGAACATAGTCTCCTCTTTACAGTAGTACTAAGTTGTTGTACCTGAAGAAGGAGCCTGAGTTGCCTCGAAAGCTTGCATATTGTAATCTTTTTTAGCTAGCCAATAAAAGGTGTAATTTTACTTGACTTGTCACTCTTTACAGTAGAAACTGACACTTTCTTGTTTTGACCACTGTTAACCTGAGCTTGAAGCTATTCTTGAAGCTATAAAAAGTCCTAAAACTTTTGACCAGTAGTTTAAAGTATCTAAAGATTATAATGATAATAAAAGAAGAACAAGAGACGCTTGTTTAAGCAAAGTCCTAGTTAAGAAAAGCAAAACGTCAAAACCAGGAGATCAAAACTAATCAGGCAACCAAGAATTAAAGGCCAAGATGGTACTTAGAAGCAAAGTAAGTCAGAAAACAGAAAACAGAAAACAAACCAATACAGTAATCCCTCACTATATCGCGCTTTGACTTTCGCAGCTTCACTCTATCGTGGATTTTATATGTAAGCATATCTAAATATATAACGCAGATTTTTTGCTGCTTCGCGGGTTCTGCGGACAATGGGTCTTTTTACTTCTGGTACATGCTTCCTCAGTTGGTTTGCCCAGTTGATTTCATACAAGGGACGCTATTGGTGGATGGCTGAGAAAGCTAACCAATCAGAGCATGCAGTTAAGTTCCTGTGTGCTGACTGGCTCAGCGACAGAGCGCTGAATTCGATTCCGCGGCGTTAACCAGGAAGTCTCATCTCGCTCATTCAGCATCAACGTGTTTTGCTGTTTAAAGAGTTAACTTTTGTGCTCTTTTGTGTTTATCTTTGTGCGTAGTCAAGCCCTTCATTATGGCTCCAAAACGATCTGCTCCTGCTACTGCTTCAGGGGCCGTGCCCAAGCGCCAACGGAAGATGCTAACGATTGCCGAAAAGGTAAAAGTTTTGGATATGTTGAAGGAAGGAAAAGCTACACCACTGTACACACAATTCTTTTTATTTAAAAAGGACTAAAAGAATATAAGATCTACAGCAGCAGTGTCCTTTTAACCAGGGCACAAAACGAGTTGTAAGTGAACGTAATAAGGCGGTAGTCCGGATGGAATCTGCTTTAGGGATTTGGATTGAAGAAGAACAACGGTGGTGCTACTCAGTCGCCTGAAAAGGCTCCTTTACAAGAGCTGTAACGCTCTCCTTTGTTGTGCAGTAAAACTAAACTCATCGTTATCTGACAAGTCGTTGTGTCATTGTTGGTGAGTAACCATAATTAATTTTCTACTTACAGTACTTAGTACATGTATGTACATTTAGTGTCACTGTACACACATTTTACTGCATACAATTTTTCTTGCATTGTACATATTTATTGCTGGTGGCCTGTATATCGTAATGTCTGTAACATATGTGATATCAGAGACGCTCGATATCTTTAAAATAATATTTAGGTTTTACTGTATATAAACAGTGTGTTTACATACATAATTTCAATAAATCGTACCTAATATCTAAGAGAATACAATGGGTTTATGCTGTATAACTGTGCGGGGAATATTTATAAACAGTGTGGGAGAGTTTATAAGGGCTTAAAATATATAAAAATAACCATACAAACATATGGTTTCTACTTCGCGGATTTTCACCTATCGTGGGGGGTTCTGGAACGCAACCCCCGCGATCGAGGAGGGATTGCTGTACTACCGCCTATTTGAATAAGATGCAAGCTACACGTAAAAGAGTATCAAAAAAGAAACGGCACATAGTAAAGCTATCACAAATTTATAATACAATTTCTGTGACACTACAAGCGTAATGAACACTGTCACTTGACATGTACCAATGGCATCAACTTAATCAAGAAAATCAAGATGGGAATAAAACTGAACTGAATAAAACTTTCAGATGAAGAATGAGTGAAAAATAGACCTCATAAACATTTTCTGCATGTCAGATAACCACAAAATACTAAAAATAAACATATAAAAGATGTTTAATTCTACACTGAGCACGAATATGCTATCAGCAGCCACATAAAGCTGCTCTTCTGTTGCCTTATACTGCTGACAAACACAAACTAAAGCAAATGCATCACACCACACCTCACTCTCCTCTTGTTTGTCTACTTGGCAAATATACACTGAGGGATGACGAGTAACACTGTGGCTTTAGAGAGATGAAGCAGTGGATAAATTAAGTCCCAGAGATGACTGGTCTTTGTAATCAGTTCTCATGTATTCAAGGGCACATGCTTTCTCTAATACACATTTGTTTTGTTTTCATTGTAATTTGGGGTATTGCTTGTCATTATGTCACACAATAAGCCAGTGCCGGGTTGGTGAGCCTTCACAATTGGGTCTAGTCCAGCAGTAACTGACCCTGGACTGCACTGAAAACAAAGACAAAATCTGGTTAACCCAGGGTCAGACTAAAGGAAAAAGGTAAAATGGGTAAGTATGACTAATCTAATCCAAATAATAAGCTCCTCGACTATGTGTAACTTTATAAACTTTCTTCTTGTGCATAGTTATTCAATAACCTTATTTTTAATTATTAAAAGTATAAAATAACAAATACATCTGAACAAACAATTAAGTTAGACTAGCTGACCCAGCATGAAGCCTTGTGGCTAACACTGGACAGCCCCTTTAGCATGTTTTACTTAATGGAAAGAGACATGTTAGCCAAAACAATGAGCCCTGGTGCAAAAGAAAACACAAATAAGAATTCTATACAAATGTCAGTCAGTCATCTTCTAACCCGCTATATCCTAACAAAAGGTCATGGAGACTGCTGGAGTCAATCCCAGCCAACACAGGGCACAAGGCAGGAACAAATCCTGGGCAGGGCGCCAACCCACTGCAGGACACACACACACACACACACACACACACACTAGGGACAATTTAGGATTCCCAATGCACCTTACCTACATGTCTTTGGACTGTGGGAGGAAAACAGAGTACCCACCCAGAGGAAACCCAAGCAGACACAAGGAGAACATGCAAACTCTGTGCAGGGAGGACCCGGGAAGCAAACCCAGGTCTCCTAACTGCGAGGCAACAGCGCTACCACTGTGCCACCGTGTCGCCCTCTATACAGATGTGGTGTGTGGAATTCTGGAACTTTTAGGAGAAGTAGTTTACAGGGTTCACCTATCACCTTCAAGGGGAATGGTTCACCTTCATTAGGACCACTTAGTGTATCACCAATGTGGAGTTCATATGAACTTTCTATTCTATTGACAGCCAAGCAGAAACCTACACTTCAAATTATTCATTATTTAATTACAGATGTGCAATTACATAGAAGGTTATATTAAGATTTTCAGACTATGAGTGCAAACTGTGTTATAATGGGAGTTTTTCTTTAAATATTTGTAGATTATTGGTTAAGAAATTAAATGAAATTTACATACATCCTGGGTTTTTTACTCTGAAGAACCTTTTGGTAACCTTTACTGTACATTGCACCAAAAAATGTTTTAGAGAAGTATAAAAATATTTTGCATTTTAAGGTGATGCCATTTTGTTTATTTTTGGGTGATGTCATTTTTCAGAGTTCTTCATCACTCACTGCCATGTCAATCGCTCCCAGAATCCCTAGGGAATGGGTGATGGATAACGTCATCAACGTGAGTATATAATAGACTGGCACATGCACCTTTAAATGATCTGAAACAAGGATATGTGAGCACTTGTGAGCATACCCTGATTTTGTAAGAATCTAAATCTAATGTTTTTCAACAGCTATGTGATGCATAAAATCTGTTTGGGCAACATCCCATTGCATATATGTCTGTGGTCCCATAAGGTTTTAATAGAGTTCTGAAATCCTAATTGGAGAATGGGGTGTAGTGGACACAACCAGATGTTGCGACCATAACAGCTTCCAGCACACAACACATGTATCTCACATTACATGTACAGAAAGCAATTGCCCTGTCAGTACTGAACACCTTACTGTACTTTCTATCGTTCTTTTAATGTGAACTTCCCCTACATACAAATAAAAGCTTTACCATATAACATTGTATGCTTCGACTCATAAGTAGCAGAACCCAATTTTGCGTATCAAGGATCTCTGGAACATTGTAGCATTATTTCTCTGTCTTTAGTTGAAACAGTTACACTGTAGTATCCCATATACTGTAGCTTTGCTAAATATAATATGGTGCTTGTGTAATGTCCTATTTTACAGAACACATTGTGCACATTAAGCGGCATAAACGTGTAGTTAGATTTTTGATTAGCATTTTGGATTGCTCTGAAATATACAAACTTGGCATGTTTCCTGACTACGTCTATCTCCTAGTCCTTATTCCCAAAAATTATTCTGTCTCTCTTTGTGTCAGGACAAAGTAAATGAGAGCTAGGCTCAGTTTTAATGTAACTAATTCATCTTTCAGTGATAAGATATCCACCCCACTCACACAACCGTTATTTTCTTCCCAGATGGCACTTTTGTCTATTATTTTCTATTTTTTTGTTTATCAATTATGTTTTTGGAACATTATGATAAATATCTTCTTGTCAATCCATCAGTTTTACATTACAGGGAGCTTGAACATGTCCTATAACTATTGGGTACAAGACAAGAACCAACCCTAAAATTGGGTGGTGTTCATCAAAGGACACACTCATGCACCAACATTCAAACCAGACCAGTTCAAGTCAATCTAAGATGTACACCTTATGGATGTGGAATGGAAATCATACAAAGGTAACTCATTTAGCCATTATTTCTTTATAAATCATGTGTTTTTCATAAACTATGTGTGAACATCAAAGTCTGGTCCTACACTGGCAAGACTAGGTACAAACCCTGCTTTGGATTAGATATCATTTTGTTGCAGGCTTAAAAAAAAAGAGTACACAGAGAAAACGTCACATGGCCACTAGGAGAATGTGCGAATTCCGCACAAATAATGAATGAGCATAGAGTTAAACCAAAGTCTCTGAGGGGCATCGCTAACCATTGTGCTGCTCCATAAAAAATCAATGCATGTCTTCCCTCAGCCTAACTATTGCATTACAGAGAAATACTGTGTACCAGTTCATCACAGGGCATGCTCACTGACCTTTGCTAAATAAATATAGCTTCATAAAAATGATAATAATGAAGAGATGATATACAGTAATATCATCATAAAATACACAAAAGTATAGTTTTTCTGTTTTATTTTACTTTAAATATCTAAAACCTCTCTTTGCATCTAAAGTCGCTGTTACACACACAGAGAGTTTGAGATTAAATAGCCAGTCGTGTTCATAAAGAGGAAGCTGTGATTTTTTTTGTCTAATTTGGAAGGGATAATGGAACATTTCAAACTTTCCTTGCTTTATTCTCTTTTCAGGTATCAAACTTTTCTAACATTGTGACACTGTAAAACTGGTCAAATCTCTTCTTTAGAATGGCGTGAAAGAGTAAAGAAAAAAATTAATCACACATTTTGACAGCTGCTCTTAGCTCTTTGAATCACAATAGAAAAGCCAGCCCTGGATACAGACTCCCTGCTATCACAAGACTAACAATAACCTAACAACCTGATCGTGTGTCTTTGTACTATAGGGACAAATACAGAATCCCCTAAGGAGACCCATCAACTTCAGAAATTGAAGCGTTGCAAGTCAGCACTATTAGTCATATAGTTCAACTTTCTTTCTTAACTTGCTACTTCGGCTCAAACTGTAATTGAACCTGAGGGGGATAATGATGACTTGCAGAAGTCTAATGTTTGAATATAGGAGCTGACACCAATATCTGCACTATATTGCAGATGGAGGGACAGAGACAAAATACCATATTAGCAGTTTGCCCAAATCACAAAAGAGTATTTAACATTTAAGTCAAAAACAGGCAAATAAGCAACACCCGAGCTACCAAGTGAAGTTCTCTGTTGTCTGGATCATATGGAGTGCCTTCAAAAGAACAATTATGCACCATAACACTCCAACACAAGTAGCAATATTCATCACCTAAACCCTTTCTCATTTATGAAAGACTACTTAGGCAGAGTGGTGGCTCTGAGGCTAGGGATAAGCACTGGCAATCAGAAGGTTGCTGGTTCGAATCCCGTACAATGCCAAAAAGGGACTCTGCTCTGTTGGGCCCTTGAGCAAGGCCCTTAACCTGCAATTGCTCAGCGCTTTGAGTAGTGAGAAAAGTGCTATATAAATGCAAAAAATGATTATTAAAATTATTACTTGCACTTGCAGTAGTCCATATACCTGCAGATATGTGGCCGTCTCCTTTAAGAGTTCTTCTGCAGCATACAATCTATCCTATGGCAATCCAGATTCCCCAATCTTTTCTGCCCCCTGCAAAGTTCTTTCTGTAATATTGTAGAAAAACTTTCCATTTATTACTAGAACAATCACTGTCACTCCAGGTACAGTAGCTGCCCTAGCTCACTTCCACCTCAGTGCTCAGTCTGTCAGCAGCTACACTGCCCCCTTTAATTCCTCATCCACGAGCAAGCACAAATTCTTTTTAGTGGCTGGGAAGATGGGTCTCACATGTTAAATTGTGGATGACAGCAGCAAATGGGGAAATAGAGAGAGAGAGAGAGGGAAAGGGAACATGGCATAATAAGAACACGGAAGAAACCAAAGGCAAACAGACTCTCTCTGGGGACCATCAGGGAGGATATGGACATCCCTTCAATAAGCTCTACCCTGCTAGGGTGATAAGCAGACCTAATGAAGGAAGACTCCTCTTCAGGGAGCAGTATCTAAAAACCAGTCAAACATCAGAAATTCGACAAATGAGTGGAGACCACTCAGTCCATCAAAACCATTTGTTTACTTAATAGCTAAGCTGTCAAAATATTTCATCAAGATGCTTCTTAAAGGTTGTCAAGATTTCTGATTCAACTACATGTAATCGGTAGTTTGTTCCAGATTCCCACAACTCTTTGCGTACAGAAGTGCCTTCTGGCTTCAGTCTTGAATGCCCTTCCTATTAATTTTCACTAATTTCCTTGAGTACATAATTAATTCTTAATCTGAACTACTGTACTTCTTCTGCACATTCCAAAATCTCACATTGGCCCACCTATAGGCTATGCAACTTTTGTAATAGCCCCTTGCCATAAAACCTGATCACAAGCTTCAAAAGGATGTCCTTTACCCCATATACTATCATTTTTTTCTGCATCAGTTCAGTTAACCTCAACCATTCACAGGTGAAACTTTATGCAGCAAAATAGTCCTGTAGGTGCTGAGCATATGCAAGACCGGAGGTGTTACTATGGTGTTAGGGGCAATCCTCATGCCAGGAGTGTAGAAATCTATAACTCACAGCACTTCATTAGAACATTACAAAAATTTGGACAAGAACAAGCCATTCAGTCCAACAAAGTTCACCAATCAAAGCATCAGCAGAGCAGGAGTGCTGATAGAATCAGAATCAGAACCAGAATCACATTTATTGGCTGTATGCATGCATGCAAGGAATTTGACTCCGGTTTTGGTGACTCTCCAAGTATAACTTACATAATCAGCTTACTGTTAATGGACAACAGTTAATGGACAATTAGACTATGAAGCAACATACAGTATCATCAAAATCAGTAGTAGATAACAATCTGATACTGATTCTCACTAGTAAGAAGGGCCATCTGAGTGGTAATAGTTAAAAAAAACTCTCACCTGGCCTGCTGTTCCATGGATGTTCGGATATGAATTGGGTTATCCAGATGTCAATCTACACACGCAGACTAAAAGACCTCACCTTCAAAATTGCAATCCCACTCTGAATGCAGCTGAGCTGGCATTCTTAACCTGCTAATGAGTCCTTTAATTAATGCCTCTGCCACTGTTTCAGCCACTTAGTCAACTGGCGCGAACTCCTCACTGACACATCTATGTCAATTCTTTCCATAGGTGTCCCCACCCAGTGCTGTTGGAATGGTGCTTATAGATACTTTCTCCCTCAAGGATTTTTTCAGGAACCAAGGACTTTTTAGAAACTCATGAATTTTTGTAGCATTCCCACTGCAGGAACTCAGACAATTTGTAGTTCCTGGTAGGTAACTCCTGGTACCTCTTTGAACTCCTACTCCAGTGTATGTACTGTTTGTTCAACTAGGAATTAGCATGGGTAGGCTTAGGTGATGAATTGTGCTGATTAGTTGATCACATGCACTGGTGTCAGCTTACAAATCTGTTAGTAGTTTGGACTTTGGAGAGTTATCAGTGACGATGGAGTGCTGCATTTCACACCACATCACTCTTTATAGCCACTTCCCTCTTGTGCTGCATCAAAGCAATAATCTCCCCAGTAAAGTCCAAAGCACATCAAAGCAATAAGAGGTGGGGGGTCCCAAGCATAGCACATTTTGCTCTGCATCACTCTTCTTTGCACATTACATCCACCCATCCATCCATTATCCATCCATCCATCCATTATCAAGCCCGCTATATCCTAACTACAGGGTCATGGGGGTCTGCTGGAGCCAATCCCAGCCAACACAGGGCGCAAGGCAGGAAACAAACCCCAGGCAGGGCGCCAGCCCACCGCAGTGTACATTACATATTTTGCTTAAAAGTTATGGGAAAAGGAATGCAACATACAGAAGTAGCAATGGACCACATGTGGCCCATGGCATACAGTGTACAGTAGCTCATTGGTTCCTGAAAACAAAGTTTCTGCAGTGGGAAAGTGCCTATTGACTGACTGAGAGGCATCATCGTGGCCTTGTAAATCACTTCATTTGTCATACCTTCTGTTCTGAACATTAAGGTGAGATATACAGAGACACCACACAGTACTGGGGTAAATACATTTACATAATCCAAAACCTGGTAAATATTCAACATAGACATTCCCAAATACAATTCTTTGCTATTTGAGTCACAGGGAAAGTCTCCAAAATAATAAATACTCCCCAACACACATTGCAGTGCTCCTGTTTCGCTGTCAGAGGTGGCTGGGGTGGCGACCCAGGCCGGGACGCCCAGGAGGACCGGAGGAGGGCTTGCGCCTTCCCCAGACCATCTGGTTCCTTTGGGGGCCACGGGTACAGAGCTTTGAAGCTCCACCCTGTAGGGGCCCGTGGTCACTGCCAGGGGGCGCCCCCATGCCTTTGGAGCCCTGGACCTCAGCACTTCCGCCACACCAGGAAGTGCTGGGGGGAAGAGGAGCAGGGACACCCGGAGTGCTTCCGGGGATACAGCCAGCACTTCCGCCACACGGGGGCGTGGTGGTGGGAGATTGCCAGGAAGCACCTGGAGCACATCCGGGTGTGAATAAAAGGGGCCGCCTCCCTTCATTCGAGGAGAGAGTCGGGAGTGGAGTGGACTGAGCTTGCTGGAGGAGGCAAGGAGGCGGCCTGAAGAAAGTAAGGCATTGTGTGGCCAGGACTTTGGGGACTTGTGGGGTTTGTGGTGCACTTATTGTGTTGGGTGAAATGAACGTGTCTACCTGTCTGTGTCCGGGAGAGCCTCCACATCGCATTCTCATCCCCTTCTGCATCATGTAGAATGACTATGCTTACAGTACCTTTTACACCTGCTAATGTGTGGCGAACTCCTCATAATATGCTTTCCAGCATGTAATCTGGCCTATGGTAATACACATTCTCATATAGTAACTCTTCTGTCTGTAGTTCACAATTTAAATCTCTTACGGGGCCAACATCTTTCTAGAATGAACTCTACAGTATTTAGCTGAACTCAACCCATCTCAGTCTTTGCTCAGTTTTCTAGCAGCTGCAATTCCAATGATGTATAAGCATGTATAAGCATGCATGTTACTGAGCAGCAGGCCTGATCATCACTTGCTTTGTTTTACTTTCCCAAAGCAGTAAGGAAATCTACCAAGTTCTTCAGTCCTTGAGCTGCTCCAACCTATACTCTTCCTTAGGCACACAGCTTTTACATATGTGACTTTGGTCAACCTTGCAGCTTTGTCCTCCATGATATTCTGGAATTTGACCATTTTTTTATGTTTACGCAGCTTTACTCTTTTATGCCCTTTCCCTGTAATCGTTAATGTATAATTGCTTGCTCATTTCCCACAAATTCAAAGGAACACTAGAGATGTTTACAGCAGCTTTTAAAATAAAATCTGTACCTCCTGGTTATAGCATTTATCATATGTGAAGTGGTGGTGGATCAAAGAGGCTGCAAATCTTGTAATTTCTTATTGAAAGCACCACAAAAGTCAGCTCTACCATGGAGTTTGCAAAATCAAAGGGAATAAATGGCAGTCAGAAATAAGCAAACCACAAAGACATGGCTTGAATTAAGCTGATTTTACATATAGCTAACTCTACCGCAACAGATGCTTAGGGTTCACTTCTAGTACGATTACTTGAAACCCACTCACTTCCAGCTAGGCTATAATACAGAAAACATTACTTGTGGTCCTAGTTGTAAATGGCAACACGCTGTAATCAGCGCATGCTCCCAATCTCCTCCTCTTCCTAATTGTAAAGGGAATGGCTCCCTAGAATTCTATGAAACATAAAAATCTGCAGTCAGTTCTGAGCCTTATGCTATAAAAGAGACATCTGCTGCACTCTCAGCTCAAATCATGTGTCATCCACACAAAGGGGAGTGGCTTACAAACAGAGGTGGAGCCAAAATATGGAAAAACCTGGTCAATAGTTGAGAGGAGAAAGGCCACCATGGGATGTTATGCTTCTTCTTTTTTTTAAATAAAATTGTATTTATTTCCATATGCAATATTACAGTGGAAGAGTTATAATACAACAAACATTGCTGAATACTAAAGTTAAAACAAGCATTAACCTTAAACAACATAACACTACTAATGCCACCCCATCCTATGACACTAAGCTTCTTTGTAATGAGAAGCACATTATATTGATTAAAGTAAGAGGAGTTAAACAGAGTTGTTGGGAGGAACCAAGAATATAGTTCAGAATGACATTAATGAATTCTTGCCAGATTCCAAAAAAAGCTCTGCACTCAGATATTGCCAGATTTCTGAAAGTCCAGATATCTTGGGGTACTTACTTCTGGACAGGGAAGGGTATATGCAGGTAAATGCCTCTCAAGGTGGTAATCATTTAATTAGGACTTAGGGAAAACTGCACTATCCCAGAAGAAAATGATTCTTTATATAGGAAAGGAACTGCACAAGTGCAAAGTAAATTGGTGATCACAAGAAGGTAAAGTAATTATATATATATATATATATATATATATATATATATATATATATATATATATATATATATATATATATAATTTGCTTCCATCCATCCATTACCCAACCCGCTATATCCTAACTACAGGGTCACGGGGGTCTGCTGGAGCCAATCCCAGCCAACACAGGGCACAAGGCAGGAAACAAATCCTGGGCAGGGCGCCAGCCCACCGCAGTATCTAATTTGCTTCCAGAGACTATTTCCTTTAAATCTTGGACACTTCTGTCACTATTACGCCTTTGTGCTCTGTTTTGTTTATAGTGAATTAAATAACACAACCCAGTTAGCTCCCAACATTTTCTTTTGTTGGAATGTGTTATTCCCCCTTTCAATGACAACACTTCATCTTTTAATAAAATTAAACAATTATTGCACTTTGAAGATGAAGAATTTCTTTCATTTACAAAATGTGGACAATTTAAAAGAAGTGCAGGTTCTCTGTAACAAAAAGAGACTGCAGAAAACCACTTAACTCCACGCATTTACAGGCCTAGAAACACTTTTTCTAATTATGCACTGTAAAAGAGAAAAAAAAAACAGCCAAGGAAATCAAATAACAAAGCTAAAAGTGATGACATTATTTAAATGAAAAGATCAGAAGAAACATCCATCCATTCAGTTTGAGACTAACCAAGCAGCACTTGGAGCAAGACAGGAACCAATCCTGAAGGGCACCAGTCACCAGTTCACCGACAAAAGCGCGATAGACATATGCGCCCCGACAAAACCGCGACGGACAAATGAGCGCTGACAAACCCGCTAACTGGTTTTCGACAAATGCGCGCGACATCGCCATGACAACATCGCGAGAGAGGCCAAGAGAGTGGGACGCGTACGTGCGCATTATGTATACATTATGTGCTAGGTTATAACTGTTATAACTGCTAATGGCATGCCGCGAACAAATAACTCAGTCGAGGGTTGGCATAACGTGTCGTATACAAAGCGGAATTACCAGCAGTTAGGCAGCAAGCAAGTCTAAATACGCTGAACTATCAAGACGTCTTGCTGCAATTCTTCCTACATATGCAGGGCGTGATCTTAAGGACTATCTGCGTACCGTGCTGATGGCATGCCGCGTCTCATTATATTGACTTCTAAAATTAACATTATTATATATGCTTTAAACTAGTAATTAATTAAACTTTCGCGATTTTGTCGGCGCGATTTTGACGCCGCGTTTTAATCGCCGCTATTTTGTCGGCGCTCATATGTCTATTGCGCAAATGTCGGGTCACACACCAGTCTATCACTGGGCAAACTCACCCACGCCCACTCATAGACAGAATGCAAATCTTTGGGAGGTGGGTGAAAAATGGAGAGATATGTAGAGAAATGGAAAACTCCATACACATAATGGCCAGGCCAGAAATTGACCCCAAGTCTCCTGGTGCTGTGAGGCATCAGCATGAATCAATGGGTGACCCAATAGGCTGCTTATCATCAACAACCATGAGGTTACTTCATCAAGAAAAGTACAATTTGTGAAGCAATCCAACTTAATGTTACTCCAGAAGAACTAGCTGATTTTGATAAAGCTTCTTCCCAAAAAAGTACACAAATGTTCATCCTACATGATCACGAAGGGTGGAAAGTGTCCACATTTTGTACTAATGTGTCTGGGAATTTGAAAGGGAGAGGATTTGCCTCAGACTGCTGCCATCCTCACCCACCCCCTTCTGGCATTGCTAAATGCCTTCTGGTTGTCTCAGAACGACATGGCTTGAGGCATGGCAGCTGAGGTTGCTTGGCTCATACACTCACTCACTCATCTTTATAGCACTAGTGTATTTATAAAAATGAGATAAAAGGTTTAGAAATTGGATGGCAATTTATGATACAGCACTCAACTGAGTAGAATTACATGCGAATGGAGCATCAGCTGATAGATGGACTACATTAGCAAAAATGATATGCAGAAACTCCCAATTACCATTATCAAACGTATACTTGTGCTGCTTGGCAGCAGTCAGAAGCAGAAGGTAGGATCACTGATTATCTAGCCGCTTTTCCGCTAGGTCCCTAAAAATCAGTATCAAGTATATTGAAACTTTTCCAAAACTTGGTCCAGGCCTAAAATAACATAGTATAGAGCATCTTGTTGCAGCTTACCTCAATCTGAGTTTTGTTGGGTTAACTTCACTGGCTGATTACTAGGAAGTGCTCACCCATGGCGTATCTCTCTAGTCTTTGATATCTAACAAAGTGCCTTCATTTAGGAAATCATACCCATGTACTCATTTCTCACATGGCAGCTTTTTACATGGCAGATGTCTGTAGCTGGTGTGGTGGAAAAGTTCAGAATGAAGAAACGGAAGAAATACAGAAGACTGTGTGCTAATTTAATACATGATTCAGTTGACACCATGTAGCCAGATGGGACTCTGGTTCAAAAAAAAGGTACTCAATTTTGTAAAGAATTCTTTTAAAAAGCGTGTATGCCACTAAAATTAGTTCTTCTGCCTCATAGCTCCAGAAATTTCACTTAAGCTGGGTATTCGGGCAACATGTGGCACAACAGATAATGGTGCTGCCTCTAGGGACTCAGTTAATCAAATACAGTAATCCCGAAGGCAGCATGTAGCAGAGTAGTACTACTGATTCCTCACAGGTACAAGGAAATGGGTTCAAATTAATACTAATAAGTTAAATTAATTGGGCAGCATGTATCACAACCTTCCTTCTTCTTCGTCATAGATCCTGTGGCTTATGTTCACATGGGTTGAAATTTAACAAGTAATATTAGCGCAGCATGTTGTGCAGCAGTTAGTGCTTCTACAGTACATCGAAGCTCCATGAAATTGATTCAAATTATCCAAACAATCCTGAGAGTGACATGCAGCACAGCAGTTAGTGCTGATGCCTTATAGCTACAGGGAAGTGGGTTCAAATGATTGCTAATTAAATAAATAATCTGGTGAGAAGCCGGTGAGAAGCATGCACAAAAATGGACAGTTTTTCCATATCACAGCTACAGGGATTTGGGCTCAAATGTTTGCTGATTATCTCAATAGCTGATTTCTGGGTCTCCCATGTGTCTTCCAGAAAACTCTCCAGCTGAGATGTCATGTGCGTTTTTTTCGTTCATCACTCTTCCATAAGGCGGCAACTGGTGCAGCAGTCAGACAACAGCTGTTGTATGCACAGTCTCTCCAAAATCAGCCACTGCAGCTTGTATCTCTTTCTCAATTATGACAGTGTCTCCTGGTGGCCTTCCTCACTAGTTTTCGCCTTGCACAATCAATCCGTTTTTGTGGACGGCCTGTTCTAGGCAGATTTACAACTGTGCCATTTCTTAATGATTTATTTAAGTGGATGACAAGGGACATTCCGTGACTTGGACATTTTGTAGTCTACATCCCCTGACTTTCAATTACCTTTACATGGAGTAGGTTGGAGTGTTCTTTTGTCTTCATTGCGCAGGGTAGGCAGTGTGGTGTCGTGGTTAAGACTTTGGATTTCATTTGATGAGGTTGTGGGTTCAGATCCTGCTACTGACACTGTGTGACTATGAGCAAGTCACTTGATCTGCCTGTGCTCCAACTAAAAAACCAAAAGAAATGTAACCAATTGTATAATAAACTAGCTGATTACCCAGTGGCTTCGCTCACTGAGTGCAAGGGAAAAAAGTAAAATATAGCATATAAATTATTAAACAGTAAAACAACACGTAAGAAGTAAAGATACATTGAGCAGTACTGGAGTGCTTTCGGGTAAAGTACATTTTAAAGGCGCTATAACACAACAGGTAAGTAGCACTAACAGCAGCTTAAATGTATTTGGATCATCTCTCGGTAGCAGATCCCTTGTGAAAGGTGCTACACGACCGCTGTGGTATAGAAATTACATTTTCTATGCGACCCTACAAATTTCTGCCTGACAACCTTGCACTACGTGCCTGTGATTTAAGAGAAAATTTATTCTGTGAAATGTGGACGCTGCCATTCCGTGCTTAACAGCCAGAAGGTCCAAACAATTCCCAAGTCCAAAACTTAACATGAAGAGGTCGGTACATCTTCTTAGATGTAAACCCTCCATCTTCTTAAAAGAATTAATCACAAAAGCAACCTTGAATGTTGCGGGGATTTGGTGACCTGAACTCACCTTAAGGGACAGTAAGTAGTCATGAAGCGCAATTTACAAAGAGAGTTTTGCTTCAATGGCGCTGAGCACACTCATTCGCAAAGATTTCCACTCTCCCAGGAGCCAACGGGGCACTCGAAGTGTCACAAACAGTGCGAGAAGAGAGGACGCCGTCCGAAACTGCAAAGCTCTCGACCCGGTGGAGAGAGACATTCCACGCCTCCGAGCGTCCACTTTGTTCTCACGACCTCTCGCCACTGAAGGCGTTGTAGTCTTCACATTGTTTACAACTCGGCGCAGTTAAAAAGTAGAAAGATGCAAAGCTGTTTTCCTCATCTCTTTTACTATCAAGTACTGCCAATTAAAAAAAAGTTACAATGTGGCAGTTTCCACGACAGTCACGCGGACGAATAAATAAAACCTCTCTGTCAGAGCATGCCTGGCGGCGGATGGCTGAGCGCTGGAGTCCAGAGAGGAGGGATGGGAGAGGGTGACACGGTGCGCACTTCTATGGGATAGATTGGCGTGTTTGTGTTAACTTCTTTTCAATATCAATAAAATAACTCTCACACAAATAATAACAATTTGTAAAGACGACATAAAAATGGTGTCCACAAATGAAATGGTTAGATCCTGTATTATAATATGTTCTGTGGTCATGCGTAATTTCCGTTTCGTGTGGTCATACGTAATTTCCGTTTCAAATGCGAAAAGAATTTTATATATATAGATGTTGGATAAAAGTGTCAGCCAAGTAAGTAAATGTAAATGATACTGACTTACCACAAGTTGGACCTTACAGAGACAGTAGCATTTATACTATAGGTGGGCCAGTATAGTGTACCAGCTTTACTCTGTTTCACCAGCTAAGTATTAGCAGTAAATGGTTGTGTACCAGTGTGCACCAGCACCTAATGCTCTATTAGCATATTGAAACTCACCCCGCTCTTCGATATACTTATAACAATGTGCTCTAAACTCCGATGGAGATCCTATCAATGTTGTATAATAATACAATGTGAAAACATCCAAGGTGGTGAATACTTTTTATAAGCACTGTACATCCATCCATCCATTATCCAACCCGCTATATCCTAACTACAGGGTCACGGGGGTCTGCTGGAGCCAATTCTAGCTAACTGTACATCACCCACAAATACCACAAAAACATATACACTGTTGGAGATTCCACTATTAATGTGACATGAAACAATACCATGCACTGAACATCACTTTAAATATCCAAGATCATTTTCTGATTAAATAAAAATTAGCAATATACAGGCATACAGTATGCCATTATTGTAGAAAAAGATTCAAAATGCTGCAAACTAAGTTTCAAAAAATGACTTCTATAGCTCCTTATTTTCTTTTATCAAAAAGTACAAGAAATCTAGTGACAGGACAATAACATAAAGAAAATAAAGGACAAACAACTTCTGGGTTTTCCCTTAGGTACATCTGCTCTCATCTCACAGTCTGTTGAGAATAACAGGCCACGCAGGGTAGACCAGAACCCCCCTCTCTGAAATGACAGGCTGCCTCTCCTTCTGGCAGATTCCATGGCCAGCCCAGCATGCGTCACCAGGACAATGACTCACTGACCAACTACTCATGCCTTACTTTCCTGAGGTTTACAACAGACATTACGTGTTTCCTTCTCTCGTTCAAAAACAGGGCTGATTTTTTTTCCTTTTTATGCCCTTTGGCATTTGAATTCAGTCATTTAGAACCAATTACCCTATGTTTCTCCTATTAAACACACAGCAGAGCCTAATAGTTAAGGAAAATGACTATAAAATGCAATGTTGTCAATTGAAGTTTGTTTTTGGAGTCACAGTGTGACCCTGAGCAAGCAACTTAACCTATATCAATAGCCCCAACTGTGAGATGGGAATTTTCTGTGAAAGCACAATATGGTCATAATAATGTTAACACATTTTTTAATGTTTTGTGATACATTTGTGTTGCAATTGATTTCTATGATGTTTTCCTAGTTATTATTCCCTTTTAATATAACTACTTTAATCTACCAACATACATGTACTTATAAAGCACTTTGGGATCATGTTCACTATTGAATATAACTATATCACTATATAAAATAAAGGTTTTTAGTTTTCCTTCTGGTGGCCTCTAATTCCTCTCTATCCCCATATACTGTAGTAATTAGCTTTGTAGTTTTATATATATAAAGTGTCTAGTGGTGTTGTTCACTAAATAAAATAAAATGTGCTTGCTTTGTTCTTACATTTCTGCTAAGAATGTTAAGGCTGTGATGCTTTTGTGGAGAATGAAGTCTAATGGTTAATGATTTGGTCACATAAGACAAAGCTGACAGTTCAGTTCCCAACTTTAACTTGCTCTGTAACTCTGGACATGTTACTTAGCATGCCTGTGTGGCAACTGTAAAAAGAAATTTACTATAGTATAAAAAAAGTTGAATCCAAAAACTATGACACTGCTGTAGATAGCGTAGGCCAGTGGATATGAAAGTGTTCAGTTACAGTTGTGGTCTCCAGTTCAACATTACAACACTACCTCCATGTGTGTCCCAAAGCAAGTGGCTTAACCTGCCAGTTCTGCACTACTCAATAAATGTTCTGCTCCTGTGTACTCTTAAAACAGATTAGGACAAAGTTCTAATTGAAAGGCACTATACAGAATAAAATCCGTCTTAAGATAGCATTGATGCTTGTTTACACGGTGGATAAGGAACTGGAGCATGAAGCATCTTGGGATGACACTCACTGTACAAAGGTGCCACACCAAAAAAGGTTGGTTGTCTGCCTGTTATTAGCATTCAAAGGGTTGCATCTGCATTTCCCTTTCTTTCTATTTTTGAGTGTGTAGGCGAGCTTCTTGATCTCAGACTGTTGAGCAGATTGCTCTTTTGTCTACTTTACAGGATATTCATTAAATGCCTTACCCTGATTTTCTTCTCTTAAACGCTTTGCCTTTTATGCATGAATTAGCAGATCTTTCTCTCATGCCTCTCTGTGGATGTCCTCGAAAGTGAAGGAGGTGAGATGATGGGGGAAGGGGGACATGGAGATGTATTGTGCCCCATCCGTGATTGAAGAGCTTTAGGGTGATATGGAATTAACCAGTTGCTAGCCAAAAGATCGGCTAAGCTACCTAGAGGCTTCTTTGTTAGTAGGTTTACAGGCTTGCAGTGGTGCCCAGGATTTCCATTGCAGCATTCATCTCTTCATCTGCTTCTAAAAGCACGATTGACAACATGGAGAATATGAATGTTATGTGTATTGTTTATTCCTAGATATAACAGGGAACAACTGCTGCCCACTTAAAGTGCAATGGAATATGCTTATACAATGCATATCTAACTGTAAAAAGACGAACATCAAAGAAATAAGGAAACAGAGCTCAAAAATGATGACAGTGTCCTATATATATATACTAGCAAAATACCCGCGCTTCGCAGCGGCGAAGTACTGCCTTAAAATTTTTATTATGAAGAAAATTTAACCTTTTTAAACTGAGGGAAAATATGCCAATAATTATTTGTTAAGAATCTCTTTGTATACCATGTTGTCAGTTCGGCCCTCCGGTTGTAACATGACCAAGCTGTGTGCTGAGCTTACTCTTGAGCATGTAACTTACAGTTGGCCATGTGAACAGTAATCTTGTCTCAAATCTCACAGCTTGGATTGCTGCTGTCATAATCGGTTTGAGTTTCAGGGTTTGTTTCAATTACGATAGTATTTGCAGGATTTGTTGTGTTGAAGTGACATTCGGCATCTGTCAAGCATTGTAAGCACACAACCGGTTTCATCAATAAAATCACATCCAGCTTTTGAGAGTTTAAACACTCATAAACATCAAAGTGTCCACTACTGAAATCGTCACCTGTGAATCTAAGATGTTTAAGAGGCATTGGCGGTTGTCGAAAGGTGTAAAATATTTGGCCATTTCGGTACACTTGAAAGCGACAACCGAACAATTCAGCGGCAGCCATCAACTCACATGCAGAACCATAGGTGAAGGGCTTAAGCATTTCACTCTTATAGTGCTCCTGTGTAGTATAATTATCTCCTGTACCGTCATCAGTCCACACCTTGAACCTGTCCCAGTCATTCAATACATAAGACACAATGTTCCTCCGGATATCAAGAGTGAGCCTGATATGGCCGTGCACTATGTAACAAAGAGAATGGAAAAGGTAGGTGCCATCTCCGGGCATGGAAACCACTCAGTAAGTGACAGTTCTTTGATCGATAGTGATCACCTCAATAGACATGGTAATGGGGGTTGGAATGATAAAGGAAATGGGTACCTGAGCAATGTAAAGTAAGTCTAAAATTCCTATACAATAACTATAATTGTAATAAACAAACAATAAAACAGCGGAGAAGCCGTGGATTAAACAAAAAGGCTGTAGTTATCAGTAGGGAGACGTGAATCCCGTGGCGAAGCAAGGAAGGGAATGTAGAGACCGGAGCGACGGACGGTCTTATATAGGCAGGCAGCCAACAACGTGGCAGGCGTTGGGATGGGGGACCCAACGCCACCTCACACAGTGACTGAGCTGCAGACTATGGACGTATATATGTACGTAAGTAGGATTCAGTTAGCGTTGGGAACCCATGTACCAAATTTCTTGAAGATGGGCCCATAAGTAACAAAGACTGTTGAAAAGTTCAATATGGTGGCCGACAGTGGCATCATACCACCGAAATAAGTACGTACATTGGTTTCGGTTAGTGCAGGGAAGCCGCCTATAAAATTTCGAGAAGATCGGGCCATAAATAAGAAAGTTCAACATGGCGGACGTTGTTGACCATTATGACCATTACGCGTAGAATTTCGAAATGAAACCTGCTTAACTTTTGTAAGTAAGCTGTAAGGAATGAGCCTGCCAAATTTCAGCCTTCTACCTACACGGGAAGTTGGAGAATTAGTGACGTTGGAAAGTTCAATATGGCGGCTGACAGTGGCGTCATACCACCGAAATAAGTATGTACATTGGTTTCGGTTAGCGCAGGGAAGCTGCCTACCAAATTTCGTGAAGATGGGGCCATGAATAAGAAAGTTCAATATGGCGGACGTCGTTGACCGTTATGACCATTACGCATAGAATTTCGAAATGAAACCTGCTTAACTTTTGTAAGTAAGCTGTAAGGAATGGGCCTGCCAAATTTCAGCCTTCTACCTACACGGGAAGTTGGAGAATTTGTGACGTTTGGAAAATTCAATATGGCGGCCGACAGTGGCGTCATACCACTGAAATAAGTACGTACATCGGTTTTGGTTAGCACAGAGAAGCCACCTACCAAATTTCGTGAAGACAGGGTCATTCTTCTACCTACACGGGAAGTTGGAAAATTGGTGATGTTGGAAAGTTCAATATGGCGGCCGACAGTGGCGTCATACCATCGAAATAAGTAAGTACATCGGTTTCGGTTAGCGCAGAGAAGCCGCCTACCAAATTTCGTGAAGATGGGGCCATAAATAAGAAAGTTCAACATGGCGGATGTTGTCGACCGTTATCGACCGTTATGACCGTTACGTGTAGAATTTCGAAATGAAACCGCTTAACTTTTGTAAGTAAGCTGTAAGGAATGAGCCTGCCAAATTTCAGCCTTCTACCTACACGGGAAGTTGGAGAATTAGTGATGAGTGAGTGAGTGAGTGAGTGAGTGAGTGAGTGAGTGAGGGCTTTGCCTTTTATTAGTATATATA
>JANRMT010062791.1:20877506-20892598 GCA_026402145.1 Polypterus bichir lapradei
ATATATATATATATATATATATATATATATATATATATATATATACTAGGAGGCTCCACCCACTGCTTGCTTTGCTCATCAAACCCAGTGGTGGGCACTTGGCCCACGTCTATCCTGCAGCTGAGCCACTCTGTCAGAGAAAGTGATTGTATTTAAAGATATGGTACAAGCCCCCCGGCGCCTTTGGCGCCCAACCCCCAGTTGCGGCCTAATAGGCCGCCCCACGACTGTCTTGATATTTTAGTTTATAATTTAAAAACGGAATAAGAATCTGAAAATCTAACATCACATTAAAGTTCGATAAATTCTGAAAAGAATACCAAAATATATATTAAGGTTTTAAAATAAGCCCCATTTAAAGCGTGACAAAAAACGTGACATAAAAAGGTCACATAAAATCATTGCGCTTTTAGGCTTAGGATTTTATATATATAGATTAAATATATTTATATATATATATATATATATATACATATACAGTATATATATATATATATATATATATATATATATATATATATATATATCAATATACACACACTCACATTTATATATACATGCATATATAAAGGAAGGATAAATGATACATGAAAACATTGTAATTAACTGAGAGGTCCAAATATTGATATAATAAGTTAAACACAATAACAGGCACATGATGGCACTATATGAAACAGAAGGCAGAATCAGGAGCTCTAAAGACCAGTCAGTCTTCAGGGTTGGGGCTTTGTCTGGAGGGTTGCTCATCTCCTAAACGAGACACCTTCTTCCAGGAGCATCCTGCTCTTATAGCTCATGGACAGAATCAGTTGGCCACATTGGGCGTCTTCTTGGAGCTGTGAGTGGAAAAAGAGACAAGACAGTCAGCGCCCACTGGTGACCCAGAGTAATAGTGCTTGGCTCTGATGAGCTTGGAAGGTGATCCTCTGATGTGAATGAGTGACAAAGTGTTAAATCGGGTGAAATGGTGTAGTATGTCACACTTACCACCACATCAAGACTTCAGTAAAATACAGCAGTAGGAGCATCAACCACTTTCCTTGAGGTCTGCTGATCAATTGACAGTGACATTTGATGATGCAAGTTTTTAATTCTTTTTGGTTAGAAAGAGTGGAGTCAGAAAAAGCGGAAGTGACACCAGTTTTCTTCCGGGTGGTGTTTCTTCATTTAAAACATGGAAATGGAAATTGTTTGAATAACTGTTCCAGTCCATTATTGCCACCCCAGTGGAAACCATAAAAGATTCACTGGGCATCCTGGCTGGAAGTATGGGTGCTCCATTTCCTGGCTGGGAGCCCACACTAGATAGACATTGTGACCTATTAAGGTTGCTATCCACTTTCTCAGTCTGGATAAGGGTATGGACTAAGGACAGGGGAAGGCTGCCTCTCAGGGCCATGTCATCTCCCAGAATGCTGGGTAGCAGCATCCCTCTGATATAGCACCCTTCTGGACAGCTGCAGAGCTAAATGAATACTGTAGTTCTAGAGGGAAGCCTTGTTGGGGTCCACGGGTGCCTCTGGATGGAGTTGCTTGGAGGAAGATCCCCTAACAAGTGCAGGTTCTGCCTGAACTAGAAGTACTTTCTGGTTACATTGCTGACATACCAGATGTACCTTTGGGTCCAGCTTGTATGAAGTTCCTCAGTCTTAGCCAGGGGAGTCAGAGATGGGACTGGAAAATGACAAAACTCGCCTGGAGTGGAAGAAGAGAAAGTCAGGCAAAGAATGAAAAGAAAGAAAAGAACACTATTGGATTGTGTGACAAAGTCTGTAAAATGGTTTTCTGGGGAAATAGAAAAGGCTTGTTCAAACCTGGGACAGAGTAATTGTGTGTGGAGTATGCAGTTTGAGACGCAGTACTGTATATTACTTCATATTTGGTTGATGCTTTTATCTAAGGTGCTTTACAAAAGAAGGACCTGTTACAATTGTTAACAGGGAATTTTACAATGGAAATGAGTCAAACAGTAAAGAAGTGGTAGGGATTAAATCTGTGTCCTTGAAGTTTAGTCTTGGCCACTGCACAACACAAATATATATTACAATATAATCTCAGGCTCCCCTTTACCCAGAATATGTGATTTGTGGGTTTGTGATTATTATACTACAGTACTAAGGGGCTTCGCCCCCTGCTTGCTTTGCTCGCCAACCTCTACTCCAACTTACACCCCCACCCCGCCAGTGCTACGTGCTGTTGTGAAGCGGGGGGCTGAACGCACCCAAAGGAGATGTGGCCGCTCCTCCAAAACCCCTCTTAAACGGTGATACAATGGGAAACAAATACATTTTTTTAACCTCCTCTTTGCTCGATCAGCTGCTGGGTTGCTGCTGCTACCATGCTGCGTGATCTGTATTTCGTACAGCTCTTTGAACGTTTAAAAGCCTGTACAGCACCTGTCCTTTTATCTCACGGGACATGAAAGTGTCTCTCTGTCTCTCTTCAAAAGATCTCTCTTCCAAAGATCATGTCTCCTCGCAAGATTTTTTTTTATAATAGAGAGATAATATTTTGTTCCATTCATTGTCTTTGTGGAGTTTGCTGTAGGTGATAATAATACATTCTGTTGATATATTATCTTTCCCATTTTCAAAATGTCTACTTTCCACTTTCTTCCTTCTTTCCAAAAACATACAAATTAGGTTGATGAGTACTATAAACTGGTCCTGTAGGAATCATTTTGTGTATGTAAGTGAGTGCACCTTGTGATAGACAGCAATCCAGTTCTTGACAGAATCGAAAACCAGGTAATTCACCAAAAATAAAAAATAAAAACTATGTTGATATGAGGAAAACATGTCAGCTGCTCAAAGAGAGCATCCAGGTCAGAAGCTGAATCTGAGTTTTGAGTATAACGGGACTAACCACTGTCCCAGCCCCATAATGTTTATTTCTGTATTGAATGATTACATTTAAGTTATTAATTTCTCTCTATTATAAAAAAAAAAAATCCTGGAGAGAAACATTAGCGTGACGAGACGTGATCTTCACGTTAAGATCACGGAAGACACTTAAAAGACCCACGAGACTAAACAGATTGGCCACGGAGCGTCTAACGGGGACCTTAAACATGAGACTTTGTGCCAAGAGATTGACCCAGGACCGTCTTGTGATGACGTAGAACATGAGATTCTTGCAAGACACGCCCTACTTACAACCAATATAAAATAAGAGCACAGCTCTCAGCAACACACTCAGTCATGTTTTGGCTTTGAGCACACACAGATCCAGGGCTCTCAGCACATATAAAGCGTATAAGGACAATATGTTATAAATGAAATGTAGACAACTAAGCGAAGAAGAAAGCAGCGCGGAGAAAAGAGACTCAAAAGCGTTGGAGAGACAAAAAAGAGAAAGAATAATCTAAGTGCAAATTCATAAAATAAGGAAAGTAATTATCAGCCCGGAACTAGTGGAATTGAAAAAAAAAAGCACATCCAATCCAGACGTTGGCGCTATACACATTCAGAGCAGGTTAGAGATTATGAAAGCAGTGGAATTCGAAAGGCTCAAAAAAAAAAAGAAACGTGGGCGCGATACACATGTGGAGAAAGTTAAAGAATATGAAAGTAAGAAAACTAGAAAGGATAAAAAAAAGAAAGTAAAGATCGCAGTAGTGCAAACAAATGGAAATTATTACTCGAAAAAGGGAAAATAATCACCACGGACCTGGTGTCATTGAAAAAAAAAAGCAGGACAAAGCGAGTTCAGAAATAAAAGACAGAGTAGAAAACAAAGTAAAACATCATAAAGAGGTTAAAAAACAAGGGGGCCAAACACATGCAGAGCAGGTTAAAGATAATGAAAACCGGAATTCAAAAGACCAGTAGAAACACATGCAGAGCAAGATACAGGATTTAAAAGCAGAAGAAAATGACAGTGTCAAAACATCCATCCATCCATCCATTATCCAACCTGCTGAATCCGAACACAGGGTCATGGGGGTCTGCTGGAGCCAATCCCAGCCAACACAGGGCACAAGGGAGGAACCAGTCTCGGGCAGGGTGGCAACCTACCGCAGCAGTGTCAAAACAAAGAAAGTAAACATTGTATTAGCGCAAAGAAAGAGAAATTATTACTCTGAGAAATAACGAAAAGGCGAATAGAGATCGAATATATGCACATAGGTGATATGTCAGAAGTATGTAAATATTGTAAGGCTTTGAAGTTTAAGTTAGAGAATTTCAAAAATGTGGTTTACCTCACATTTATTTATTGGTTACTTTGCAAAAAAAATTATTAACTGCTGATGACGTACAGTACATCGTTTTGTCTGTGCTGAAATTCCAAACAAAGAAACCTATCCTGCATTATGGTACAAAGTCATTAAACACATGTCTCACTGACCTCATTAAAAAGATTCAGCACATTGGGACTCGAACGATTCCAAATATTGTTTTACAGAAGTTCTGAAATAAAAGTGAAACTAATGAAACAGCAACAATTCAAAGAAAAAAAATCTTAAAAGTGTGTATCAGTAGTATTTATAAAAACTAACCAGTAATTATTCATTTTTGCAAAGTCCTATTCATAGACACAGGAGAGGACAGTATATGAATCCAAAAGTCACTCCAATCTGGCCTCCTAAACTTTAATTTTTATCTGCATTTACTGCAGTCTGACCTGACTTCCCATAACCCGGGGTTATAATACTTCAAGCTGCATACTGGTTAGAGAGCTTTAGCAAATGCAGATTAAATGCTGCAGGTATAACTGACATATGATCATTGTCTAACATAATGGTTGAAGTAGCACGCACTGTAAAACATAAGGCTGCCTTTGACTCACTGTGTGACCCTTAAGCTGCAAATCCTCTTTTGATTAGGGGGATATGTAAAAAAAAATGTACTGTAAAGCACCTTGGAATAGTGTTTACTATAGACAGGAGCTATATAAAGAAAAGACGGTTCTGTCAGACACCTTACAACCCCAACCCCAAACCCAGGCCATGTGACCATACCCTTTTCTTTGTTACTTATTCTTTAATATTATTGCCAAATCGTATTTGTTTTTCGTTTCACTTATCTAAGTTGTAATATCCAGGGAAGATAGAGCCTACACCAGAAGCATGACATGTAAGGCAAAAAACAACCTTGGATAGGATATCAGTAGAACATAGGACACACACAGAGGCCATACTCACTCAGCACCTGCTGAATTTTTTAAATTGACCTCAAAGAAATGGATGGTAAATGGATCAAGTACATGTTCATACACTGTTCCTCCACAAGTTCTGGATGGACACCATATAAATCAATGCACGCTGAGTAACACTTGCAGTGGGGCGATTCATATTAGATAATTGGCCTGAGAGTGTGAGGTGAGACAATACATACAGGTTTCTGGAAATCAGACAAGGAGATCAAGCAAACTCCATATGAAAGGCATCCCTAATCTGAATGTGAAGTGGGGATTGAACAACTTCAAGCAAAGGCAGAATCTGTCATGCCATAGCTCCATTCCCCATTATGTCCTAGATTGCAATATTTAATGTAGAGACTGGACCTAAACACATGCAATTAAAACAGTACACTGAATAAATTACCTTTATAAAATGTTCAAAATCATCTTCACCATTATTGTTATTGCTATTATTATTATGTGGCATGACAGCACAGTAGTTAGCGCTACAAAGGTCCAAATCCCAAGCCCATTTGTTGCCTATGTAGAATCTATATGTTATCTTCATGTTTGCATGGGTTTTTCTCCCACAATATCAACACCAATTTGTCCCTGTGCGAGTATGGGAGTATGTATGAGTAGTATGAGTAGTAGTAGTAATAGTATTTCCATGGGTACAAAACAATGTGAAACTTTTACTTGCATATCTGACCAATATTGTGCAACCCAACACCACTTTCTGGTGCATTATAAACTGGATCCTGTAATGTCCAGTGTTTGTTCCTGCCTTGCACCTGATGTTTCCAGGATATGCTCTTGACCACCATAGGTCTGAAATGGCTTAAGTGAGTTTGAGTTTGTTATCCTATTGTTATCATTATTATTATTATTATTATTATTATTATTATTATTATTATTATTATTATTATTATTAGTAGTAGTAGTAGTAGTAGTAGTAGTAGTAGTAGTAGTAGTAGTAGCAGAGCCACCACAGTGGTTAACTCTGTCATGTTACAGTTCTGGAGTCCTGGAGTTTGCATGTTCTACCCATAGCTCCATGGATTTTAGTTCCACATTCCCAAGTTGTGCATGTTAGACGAGACATGCAATTCAAGGTTGGTTTTTTCTCATGTGTCTGATGCTATTGGGAAGTGTAAAATACATACACTTCTGAACTAGATTAGGTAGGTTCAATAATGCATAGGTGGGTGGATAACAACAACAACAATAATAATAGTACCCTGCGATAGACTCATGGTGTTTGTACCTTATGTTTTTGCTTGCTAGGATAGGCTTAAACTTCCCTGCAACCCTTCCCTGGATATGAAAATGGAGAGATAGTAGTAATAATAATTATAATAATAAAAACAATAATAATAATAATAATAACCTGAGCACTTGCAACTGCTTGACTAGGTCTCTAAAAGTATCCTAATGAAGTGAATGCTGCCAAGGTGAAGAAAACTGCCATACTTGGAACTGCCCACATTCTTTGTAAAGTCCTGACCATCAGGCAATAAAACCTAAGCAACATGGTAGGCTCCAGGGAAAAAGCAACTAACACAAACTGAGAGATAAATAATAATAATGTAACAATTAAAAAAAATAGGTAAAGTGACCCTTGATTGTTCACTTGACCAGGCATTTTAATAGTTGTGTTAAATGGCTTGTGATAATGTACATGGTGAAAGGCACTACACTATTTTAGGTGTTTCTCATGTCTTATGCTGGATTAATTTGGGCACTCGATTTTGTATCCTGAATTTTAATCTACATCATTATAATAAAAAGAATAATTTGTTAAAATTTAAAAAAGTGTTGCAAGCATATGTTAGCCTTTGATTTGTGAAACCTCAGGTCAGGCACTCAGAAGTGAGTGGCAAGGCTCCAGGGGATTGGGTTCAGTTCTAATTTGAAATGGAATTCCTGGAAGTAGTTGGATTGTCAAGCATAATCAGAAGCATTTATTATTTTATCTTAAGTCATTATAAATCAGCCCTTCCCTAAAGCTCTCAATACACCCGATCCATCAGTTTAGGTGGTTCTCTTTTAAAACAATTCCATATATGCAGCCATTGGAAGGTCTTGTTGCTTAAAAAGCAACTATATATAGTCAAGAAACATTACATGATATTACAAATTGAACAGGTCAACCAGAAGAGAGACTAGTTTTGGATGAATTCATTATTGGTATAATTGTAGGTATTTTAGGTTTGCCTTCAGGGCATTTCAGCAGCCTGGTGATAAGATCTTAAGTCAATGCCTATCAGAAGCAGATGTGACCTCTGAGCTTAATAAATGCAGATGATGCGCAATACATTAACACTTTAGGAATGACTGAGAATGTTAGTTGTTAGTCATGTGATCTTGTCTGAGCTTTATGTTTGGGGGGTTGTGTAGCTGCATTTCTTCTACTGGTGCAGTAGGTTACTCAGTTCAAGAATTTCAAATGCCTCCACTGAGCCTGACTGTAAGTTGCTTGTGTTAACCTATATGACAGCTGAAATTAAAAATTGCTCCAATCAAATAATTTTATCTTTTTCTTAAGCATATGCTTAAAATTAACTATATAATATAGAAATAAGAAAATCACAAAATTTTCCATCCATCTTCAGGAACAAAGAAGCCAGAGTTTATCCCACAGCAATGAGTGCAAGCCAAGTAACATGGATGAAATGCCAGTCCATCAAGATGTATAGTTACTGAGTTATTTTAAGGTTCATCATCAATCTGACAGTAGGACTTACAACTGTAGGATGAAATGGGAGCTTCTGAAGGGAACATACTAGGCAATAGAAGATAATGATTGAGAGAGATGAACCTTTTCAATGTAAACAAACTGAGATTAAGAGAAGACATGACTGAAGCATTCAAAATTATGAAGAGAATTACTACAGTGGGTCCCATCTGTTATTTAAAAATGACTTAATCACCAAGAACACAGATGGGAACTGGTTAAGAATACATTTTGCACAAATGTTACAAAGGTTTTCTTCACACAGAGAACCAAAGATACATGAAATAAATTACTAACTAGTGTGGTAGATAGTGATATTTTAGGGACATATAAAAACTAGACTGAAAGTTCCTTTAGACAAATTAGGTGAATAGTATCGGCAAGCTTGTTGGGTTGAATTGGAAGAATCACAACACTTTTACTACCTAATTCCACTGGATTAGATTCCTGCCATCCCATCATAAGAAAGAGTTAAACTTCTTCTACACTTGAATATTAGTTGAAAGACAAGTTGTCAAAAGCATTCGCTTTTTGCAGGGTGAATAGGACTAAATCTAGTCGACTTTTGACATGTTTTGTGCAGGCCACTAAAATATGAAAGAATTACCTCTTTATTCATAACAAGCAATGCACAAAATAAGCTATCAGAAGACAAGTAAACGGTTACACAAAAAATACATGTCTACATTCCTCCCATGTTGGAAAAACTGTTATCTAAGAGCCCTAGCACTCTGTTGCGACAAGTCTTCAGCATGCAGGAGTCCCAAGTATGTGATGTGTTTCCTACTTTGTCTTAGCACTTCCCTCCTATGTTGTTTCAACAAAATTAACTGTTGCAGACCTTTTCTTTTACTAAATGTGTAACAGGCTTAGTGTGAACCACCATAAAAAGATACAGCATGCCACCAAAGGCAATCAAATTGGAATTTTGGTATTAATATGGTTTACAAACAACTGTCACCTTCTCAACCTAGTGATGCAGGGATTACTTAAAAAAAGGTCTTACATCCATGAGACCTGGAGGAGATTTTGTGCATATTAACATTAATGATATTATTTTGGAAAGAATGACCAGCTTTAAATTCCTAAGGGCTTGCATCGCTAAAGATCTCTCATGGTATCTTAACTCAACATATCTTCTTAAGAAGACTCAACAAAACCTTTACTTTTTGTGAAGGTTAATGAAATTAGAATCCATGATCCTCAACAGTGTCTACAGGAGCACAGTAGAAAGCATACTGACTAGAATGTGTTTCAAAAACTTCTTATGCAAACCAGGACCCAATTGTCGACAGTATTCTAGGATATGCTCATCAAATGTAGCAGGTTCAAAAACTACTAATCTTTGGGGCAAGACAGGAACCAACCATTTATAGGGTGCCTGTCTATAGTAGCACACATTGACCCACATCCATCCTCACTCATATATTTAGTCAGCATGGGTCACCACTTAATCTAGCATGTATGTCTTTCACATGGAGGAGGAAACCAGAAATGGGGTGGACCTACACACTCCACAAAGTAATTTCTCAGGCTAGGATTTGAACTCAAGAGCATTGGAGCTATGAAAGAGCAATGCTCACCACTGTGATACCTCAAAAGGAACAGAATATAAAATAATTAATGTAATGTTTAATGTATGCCAATACAATTTTAGTCTCTCTAAAGTGGTGCAAGTTTTACTTCCCAATTGTAATTGTATTTAATCTTAAATTAACACAATCTTGCCACTGATTTTCGGACCATCACCAATATTTCCTGATTATTTCATAAGGTTAGTGTTGAGGTTTGTGTAATGAACAGCTAGTAGACATGTGAACTGATGGCATCTTTCTAGCATGAACATACAAGTTTTATTTCATTACTAGCAAGAGTACCCGGTGTTGCCCGGGAATCTATAACCAGTGAATTTCCGAAATGAGAGAAACAGAATATAGAAATAGAACAAACAGTTTTCTGATTCACATTCTACTGTAATAGGTAATATAAGTGCTCATTCCAGAGCCTTTAGATACACTATATTTTTTGTTTTCCCTTGTGGTGAGAAAATGAACAAATTCTGAGGATTGCCCACTCTAGAACATGCTACGTAGAGTTGTCCATGTGAAAAGCATAAATTTTCAAAATTGATGCCTGCAACTTGTAGTGATCGCCCTTGAGCCTTATTAATTGATATAGCAAAAGCCAAACAAACAGGAATTTGGAGCAGTTTGAAATCAAAGGGTAAATCATTCGGAATAAGCGGTATTCTTGGTATGAAAACATCTTTACATCTTGTGCAATGTGTCATGATAGTCGCTGCAATAATATTTGGATAGAGAGTCCTGACACAAAGAGGAGTGGTATTACACAGTAAAGAGCGTCTGTGTTGAATCGTGCTGTTATCTAACGGACGTTGGCAATGGTAACTACAGAGAGAAGTGACATACAACCGCTGCTACGTGTGTGGAAAATGGCGGGGGAAGGATGCTGTCTTTTTAAGGCGAGTCTCTGTTCAAACGTGCTGCCATATAACGGACGTTGGCAAATGAAATACAGCACTATCAGTGCGTGTGTGAGTGTGACTCGCAGAAAAGCAGGTGTGTTAGCCGGTCACACGGAACAGGTCGTTCACGTTTTACATCTATGCAGCAGTTCCTTTTCACCCGATCAAAGTAGTTGGCCTTCTCATACTTGGACACTTCCTCCATCTCTTGTCAATTTAAAGAAACATGGGTAAAGAGCAACGCACAAAGACCAAAGCTGCTGCTAGATGGTGTCACGGTGAAGTTCTGTTACAACGTGCGGCCATCTTAAGCATGGGGACGTGTGCCAAAGGTTGCACCTGTGAAAAGGTGCCTTGCGGTTCACCACAAACATTTTTCCGAATGAAACATACCCCATGACCTTCTCCTGGTCACAAAGGAGCCCCATGCCCAGATTGGTGCCGATCGGACACCCGGTGCAGATTTGTATGGCAGACAAACAAACATACATTCACACACACACGTTAACTCTGCTTTATATATTAGATTAGATAAGCAAACTGATACTCGAAAATGAATGTGTTTTACAATTTTCCTTGGTTGATCCAAATTTGGCTTTTTATGTTTTGCTTTGAGCCTAAACCCACCTCTGGATTCTGTGCCACTTGCCCGATTAGTCCTTTTAAGTCCATGTTTCATGGGAAGGATGCCTGCTGGATATAACTTAGGGACTCAAAACACAGAAATCTTTTTTTCTGAGCTTTAATAATGCAAAATAATAAAAGGGCAGCACGACGTGGCTGTTTCAGAGAGTTTAAATTAGACGCAAAGATCAAGTGGCTTCTGTATAAAGTTGGCATGGTCTTTAAGGACTTTTCTCTTACAATCTGGAAACAAACTGTTCTAAACTTTTGTAAATGTGTACATCCCACCTTAGATGGGCCCTGTTTTCCAAAAAACCCTCTTGTAAACCTGACCAAGAAATGGCATGACAGAATAGGTTGTTAATGTAGGATGAGAAAGGGATAACTGCCTTTATGGGTTGTGTTATGGCACAGGGGTCTGAAATCTACACCATGAGTGCTTAAATGAAAAGATGCTTCAAAATTTTTTTTCAAAAACATTGTAAGAAGATTCAATAGTGACCATCCTGTAAGAAACCAAAAAACTACAAAATCTTTTAACAAATGTATGTATACAAAGATGTACAGTATGAACATACTATGTATTTTTATAAACTGCATATGATTTTGTGCTATTTAAAAGTATTTTATGTGTAGTTCTCCACAGTGTGGGAAATAGGCGACATTAGAAGTTACATTATCATCAAAGCAATAACAGCAAACAAAAGCTTTCTAAATAGAGCAGATCATCCTGTTCATTATTAAGACTAATCAGTCTCCACTTAATATGTACAGGAAAGCTATGATAAAATACAAGAGCAGACAGTTTAAAAAAAAAAACCAAAAGCACACACACACACACAGGCAGGGTCACGGGCTAGAAAGATGGTGCCGGAAAACTGACAGATTAACAAGGTCATTGTTAATCTCCCACAAGTTTCATTCTCGGTACTCCACTGTGCCAAAACATAATTTCAGATTCAGTGCTGCAAACTCAGAGTTTAATGTTCCTGGATGCAAAGGAGTTAAAACAAAAAATGTTGTGCGCCATGGGCACACTGTGAAAAGAGAACTTTGACAGTAATTAGTGCATGTTTTAGTTTTTGGCAGTTAACTAAAAAGCCAGTTAAATTCCTTTTATTTAAACTGTGATTTCTACAAAAACTTCACTTTCATGAATGTGCCAAAGGAGAAGGCATCAGCAAATAATGTTGCAATGAAGGACTTCGTTTAACAGAATATAAGCCTAAATTTAATTAGTACATAGGAGCTTTGTCAGTTTATTAACCAATTCACCTGTGCAGCTGATTTTTTTTTTAAAGCCCTTAATGAAAAAGTGTTTATATAACATTGACTAACTACAAATATACCATATAAATGTGCTTTGCTTCAGAAATACACAATACAGTACCATACAAACCAACACAGATAATGGGGTGGGTGATTTAGTTTACAGTACCTTCTGTATTACATTTATACAGGTCAAGGTTATAAATCATTACAGAAGTATAAACCCCACTCTGTTTTGTCTCATGAAGGTGTTCATCCTTAATCCCCTGAAATGACACTTTCAAAATGAATTTTTTGTGTGCAACACAAATACATCCAACACTAACACAATCTGTTTTCCCAAAATCGTTATAGAGCTTTCTCTTTTACATTTTACACAGAACTGTCAGCGGTTTTGGGTATACTGGGTCACAGGTGCAGCAATTAGGGTGGTCCTACAATCTGGCCAGTACTGAATGATCTGAGAGCATTTTAAATTTCAGCACTGTAAGCAGAACTTTTCTGTGTCAGTACAGGATTATTTTTCCCCTCCCACCCATTACAGATCCATTGTCTGGAACCAAACTCTGCAAGGTTTCAGAGCCCAACCTGCAAGAATCTGGCACAATGCAGGACCAATCCCTAGATCAGGTATTTTACCACACTGCACATTCACGCAAACAGGCCCAATTTAGAGTAAACTACAGGGTGATCCAGATCGAATTATGCAGATCCAGATTGTCTGGATGACTTTGATTTATGTGGGGACGATTCTTCATGTCGTCAGTTCACTCACTTCTTGATGGTCCAGGATTTTTCAGTTGATTTTCTATGTAATAAAACTTACTAAGTTACAGCGTAATGAAAATCGGATAATTAGATCTGTACCACCCTATAGAAAAGATATGCGGACAAGGAATGTGTATTGCAGCTGCCAGCACAGGGATAGGGCTTACGGCACCATACCACGCTCATTTCTTGTCAATTTATAATTTACATTCCAAAATATCCATCAGTCAAAAGTTTATGTACAAACCTCTGCATAATAAAGTAGAAAATTGCATGATCAGCTTTGACAGATGAGCCTCTTAGAATACTGCTTTCCCTCTAAATTGCATTTTTTTTAAATATTAAAAATGTATGGGATAAACAATTTTCTTTAAAATTGTGTTATTTGTTCACACTGGCGTTAATGTTTGACAATCAGTTCCACCTGAATGGGATCGGGGGCAATTCCATTTCCTATAATAAAAAACACACCTCATACAAAACTTTGGCTGTAGAGCTCTAAGAAGTGTTAGATTCACCGTGCTGTGCTACTTAATACAAAAATGTTGATAGCCAATACATTCAGAACCTGTGTGCATATTAATGCAACTATTCCAAGTGCTAAATGTAAATATTAAAAAGAGTATCAAACACACACACAAATACCCCCCCCCATGTCTCCAATTCAAGGTTGCTGGTGACCCTGTGTTTGGATTCAGCGGGTTGGAAAATGGATGGAATTAAATTAAAAGGCAAAATAAGGAGCTCTGTATAAAACATTAAAATTAGTATACTAGTTAGTGAATGTGTACTGTGAAAACTGGGCCCATTCGGTTAGATATACATCAACAGGTGGCATGTAAAGCACCACTCTGGTAGTGCCTAATGAAATGTATTACCAGGTGAAGTCTTGAAGCTTCAGAGCTATTCTGGATAATACAGTAACATTGCTGTCATCAAGTAAAGATAAAACAGATAAAACACAAAACATAAAACAGTATGATACATTTCACATATGGCCAGATTAAGCAAGGCACATATCCACTCAAGAGGGTCCAATGTTGGATATCCAATTAATCTTAACAGCTGTATCTTTGGCATGTGGTAGTGTTAAGAGACACACACCATAGGTAGAACTTGCAGACTCCACACTGATGGTCCCCAGGCTAAGAAAAAACCCAGGTCTGTGGAGATGTGAAAACCACTTTGAAGTTCCAAGCCCTACTGCTTCTACTCAAACCACCCCCATTTTAAATAACAGGTTAAAAACGTCAGTATATATAAACACTACCAAAATAGCAAAATTTTAAAAAGCATTCAATAGCATAATAAATAAAAAACCTACCCACACCTTTTACCTACATAAAAACTGGAGGAAAAAGCTTTCATTAGTAGTCCAGGATAAATTTTGAACCAATTTGATGGACCCAATGGAAAAATGATGGCGTTTTAAATGTGTTGGGAACTAAACCCTCTTGGCACTAGGACCAAGCAGATCCCCTTACTATGTATGTGGACGATCTCCACCCTGAACTACAAGAAGGCTTTTCACAAACGACTGGGTTTGCGGTCAGTTAAGATTTGCAGATATTACATTTCTCAAGAAATAAAAATTAAATACACTTACTCTGGTAAAATCCACAAACCATTTTTAAAACACCACACTCAAACAACACTCTTAAAAGAAAGCAGTAACTTGACAATTCTGCTTAACAAAAGGGACGAGACACAGTTATAAATTTCATACTTTTAATAGGTTGCAGAATGCTTTCTTTGTAAAAACTGTATACACCGTTTATGCACTCATCGCATTATGTAAACATGATATACATCATGGGATTAAGAAGATTTCAGCCACTTTTGAAACAAAAGACAAAACATTCTCTGTACCGCAGGCTAGAGGGCGTATAAAAATAACATCAATAGAGTGGGACAAAAACCATGGTGTCCTCTCGTTAAAGAAAACAAAACCAAAAAATAAATTAAAAAAAAAAAAAAAAAAAAAAAAATTTTACACCACACACACGCCTCTCTTCGTTAAACCCCGCATACACTTGCTACTAAAGTAAACAGATCGAGGCTTTTGGGTGTGCGCTAGCCCAATCCCCC